>JAULSR010000006.1:643062-1286125 GCA_030512295.1 Bombardia bombarda | reverse complement strand
CAAGTGTGTTCAAGCCTCAAGGACCCTGCCGAGCCTATCTGTTTACATCCCATAATGCACGACAAGCGCAGCGGCAGCCATAGCGACAGTAAACTAGGCAGTTTTTGTTGACAGTGCCGTGTACACACATCCGTAGCCAAGGTGCCGTGCGCAGTAGTTCGTATAATCTGTCTATGCCGAATACATCTCCAATGACTGAAAGGGCACATGGCACCGACGGGTGTGAATGGGCCACGGACTCACTCAGGTCCTACCTACCACGTTCCATGCCTGCGAGCATTCACAGACGAGAACACCGCCATGTCTTGCGCGGTCTCTCTGTATTGCTTCTTCGCTGCAACGCATGCCCAAGCGTCAGCAGAGCACAGACCGAAGGGTCTCCTCGAAGACAATCAAGCTCAATTTTGCGGGGTAGGCGTGCTTAGGTCGCGCTGTCAGGGGGGATGGACAACCAGTCAACCATAACGACGACCGACTTGGTTTTAATATATGAGTATGTGGTAGGACCCCGTTCCCAGGCTTCTAGAATGCTTCGCTTCCTTTTCCCGCCATGCTCGCAAAAGCCTTCTCGTCGTCGTGGTCGTCTGTGATCGACAGCGTGCTTTTGTATTTTGTAGCAGGTAGATTGATCCATCTCCAGTCAAACAGTCGAGTTTCCAGGGTGCTGGACTTCACGGCGGCAGCCTAAAGTAGGCGGGGATAGGGCTGCATACCCTCACGACACCCATTGTTCGGTGAGATGTGAAGGGTAACGCGGATCGATATCACCTGTTTCTTTACTTAGAAATCCGCAATATCTCTTCATGTAAGTAATTTGCGTATGCCGGGGGATGCGTGTGGCTTTTAGACGGAGGGGTAAGCTAGTACATATCCATTACCTCTCTCCGTTGTGGATGGACGGACGGGCTGACCAGGCTTCCGCCAGTGGGCGACGAGAGTATATCTAGACGACGCCGGATATAATCGGGAAGCAAAGAAAGAGACCGAAGATGAGATGCTGCGACCAAGAATCGTCTAGGAGGCCATGACGGCAAAATAAAGGCCGCTAATAATAACGGCCCTGGGTGAGGCAGCTAACAATGGTCGGCGGCATCATCCTCAGTCATTTTGTGATCCGTCACGTTTGACGAGACCTGTCTATGGTGGGAATAGTCTACGACAATGAGGGTTTGAGCGTTGTTAGTGACAGTAGCACGTATACGCATTTGTGCTAGAATGGTCAAAGTATTGATCCCTGCGCATTGAAACTTATCAGGCAGAGTAATTTGATCCTGTGGTGGGCTTGGCTCTGTTTGGACTCTTGACTCTGGAGCCGTGATTCAGGTAGCCGTTTTCCGGCAAATTCTCGGACCTGTGAACGGTAGGTGCTTGTCAAAACGGTCACTTCGTGGTCCCGGTGATCGGTGGAGGGGGTTTGGCCACTGTCCACACAGGATACACACACTACCTATCAGTCGTGCAGCTCGAGCTTCTGGTTCGAGATGACGCCTAACTTGTCAACGCTGAGTTGTCAAAAGTATCCTCATTCGTTCTTTTGAGGTTTCTGGTCGTTTTTGGAAGGCAGTATCATGATATTAGCTATCTGACAACAGGATATGCACAGAAGCGCGTTGGCCGCATGTAAATGGAAGCTGTATCCTGCAGGTCAGTATCCTCTATAGACGACAGTTGGATCTTCGCACACTTACTCAAGGTACCTAGTTTATAGAAGGTAAGCAACTGTAGATGCTCCGTTCGTTTGTCCTTGTGCTTTTGATTCCTGTTCTCTACTGCGCATCAACGTGATTTGAGACCAAGTTACCGGCGCCCGGTGCCGTATCTTTTGACACGGACGAGCTTCCGCGCTCGTTGCCGTCAGATTATCGTGTTGCATGATTATTCAGAGATGACAGCGGATCTTGTGCCCTGCTGCCCCCCGCCATGCCGCAGAAACGGGAAATGGCCGCAGCAGTACTTCTCGATTGAGCAGTGCTCCCAAGAGTGGAGGCCGGGATCTTCGTCAAATAGAGACTACCGGCCGGAGAGGGGTCCTCAAAGAAGCCTAGGCTTATCCACCCTAGCCGAGAAGATTGCAGAGACCTGTCTCCGCCAACCGCCGGCTTCGTAGCCTGACAGGCCTGGAAAACGACAAGCATCTGTGTTAGTGTATTCCGTCAACGCTTGGGCTCCTCTCCGTCCCTCCGCCCGAGTCAAGGAAGCGAGACGGGGAGTTGATCATCAGTCACGGCCGGACTAGTGGCAGGGTGCCAAACAGTAGACTTGAGCAGTTGGCCTTCTTGGTCGAAGAAGTGAGTTTTGCCATGTAGGCGATTCTTGGAGTCTCTTGTTCTTAGGAGTTAGGACCCTTGGACACTTGCTTTTTGTCGAATTTTGTCCCTTGTCCAATCTTCGTCTTGGAGCTACTCTCATGATGCATCTTAGAATCTGGCTCGACCATCCGGCATCCCCACCATTGGACCAAGACGAAGGAGTGTGGCCGATCCCTCGGTCAGTGTGTGTACCCAACAGCGGGTGGCTGACTGTGGTAGGCTGGGTGTTGGCAGCAGCCGGATCCTAGAAGTATTCCCTGTCCAACAAGTCCCGAGCGGGAGCTTTACTCTTCCTCAAAAATCGATTCGCTTTCAGATCTCGCCGTCGGCACACCAGATTTCTACGGCCAGGTATGACGATTTTATTGGGCGAAGGCGACAACATCGTGTAGGTACCGCGGTGTCTACACAGAATGCGTGTGTGTGTGTGTGTGTGTGTGGATGCTGAATCCTGTTCAACTCCAAACGGCGGCCACCAGTAAGAAGCAAAGCCTAGGTGAGCAGGGGTGTTTCTGTGGTTGTTCCTATATTAGCCACACTTATAGGCATTAAACCGGTTGTGTTAAGACGAACAATTTCGGTCTGCAGTACATACCTAATATTGACACGCGCCCCATGCCCATCCTAGCCGATTTGAAGTGCTGTGCAGCATGTGCAACGGTTTGGGCGACCGAGAACTGATAGACTTTTTTTTTCTTTCAGCTTCGCCATGCCGTCGAGAGTTGCTGGAGTCGAAATGTCTTCAGGCTGGGCATTTTGATGATCTGCCTCGCCAACCAACCTAGCAGCACCAGCACAACTGTCAGCCCGTCTTCGACCCTCGGCTCGCCGAGTCCTGACGGGTTGTGACGGGTGGGTGCATCGCTTGCACCCCGGTGGTGTCCCGGACCGTTTTTGCTTGCCCCGAGGCTACGACCAAACAGTTTGGGTGTTCAGACCAGGCCAGGAGGTAACAAGACTAGCTCGGCAAGGTCCTCCTATATCGACTCTCGTCGTCTCTAAAGCTCCTGACTCTTGATCCCCAGATTCGAAGATTTGCAGCGGCATGGTGACATCGAGGCTTGAGACACGGGCCCTCGGCTGGGCGCACCTCTTAGCGTCATGACTTCTCAACGGCTTTCCAACGCTGCGAACGCCAAGGACACCCCTGTCAGTCATCATGTCACGATTCCAGCGCCATTGATTTCGGACGACTCGGATCTATTGCGTCTGTGTAACTGTAATCGACAAACATGATCTTTGTAGTTCCGGTTTAGTCAATTACACAGTAGGTAGGGGAGTTAGTACAAGGCTGGGGG
The DNA here is from genome assembly GCA_030512295.1 of Bombardia bombarda. NCBI lineage: Eukaryota > Fungi > Ascomycota > Sordariomycetes > Sordariales > Lasiosphaeriaceae > Bombardia > Bombardia bombarda. The sequence goes on along the minus strand of JAULSR010000006.1, from coordinate 1,282,518 downwards.
ACTGCATCCCAATAACTGCCCCCTACCAAGACTTCTAGCACAGGTAGGGAGTTTGGTGACTCGGTGATTGCGCTCTGTATGTGCAAGGTGCATAATAACCGTCTGCTGTTACCTACACAGTAGACCGGATTGTCAGTAGGTGGCACAATCTAACATAAGTGGCGTCTGCCACGCCTACAGTAGTTGGATGACAGAGTCGTCTTGCAGCTCTCGTCCGATTTCTTGGGGTAGGTACCTGTAGTCTTTTCCGATGGGCATGCCAAATGGCTCATTAGCTGCAACGCTTCGTTCTTTTGTCAAGAGAATCGCTGCTGCAGACCGGACGCGCGCGGGCGTGGGCAAGACGCGGGACATATGTCACCATGTCACATCCGCTCTTGGGCAGATCTCGCAAATTCGCCGTCAGTCCCCTGACTTGCCCCGATGCAATCGTGATTGCAACGTTCGCCAATGCACGGAGCGCGGACACCGTCGCAACGGACAGCCACCGGCAATGGCCGGGTGGGGATGCTGGCTCTTTGTTAGGTGCTTGGGAGCTTGGGTAGCGTAGCGTACGGTCATCCGTCTGGGGGGCCGAGGAGGCGTGTTACCTCTGCGACCTTCCCACCTTCCATAGCTTGCTTTGACCAGGAGGAGAAGAGAGAAGTTTAAATTCCGGTGGGATGACCTGATGTGCCCAGCCTAACCGGGGTGGGAAGCAGCGGACCGAGACATGGTGAGGGGCACCTACTAGCAACAGCAGGAGCGATGGACAGCAGCAACAGCAACATCACAAAGACAACAGCAATGCAGTACTCCGTACAGCTGGAGACGGGCAGGTACGGATACCTCCAGACAAGCAAACAGGCTTCCAAGGTTCTCGTTGCCGTGCATCTGAGTTGGATCGCTGTCAAAATGCGACGTGACCTGTCACGATCTCCCCGAGTACGGCGTGTATCGGCTGTGGTATGGAACCACCTACCGCCTACCTAGGCAGGAGCAAGGGGCTGCTGCTGCGCTTCTTGCGCTTCTTTCTGCGGGTGATGGGCAAGAGACGGGCTCACGGGGTGGCCTGTGCAGCAGTGGCAGCCAGGAGCGCCTTCTCTACGAAGCAGTTTCCCGACCAGGACTGACGGAAGGTGCTGATGAAGATGGAAAGAGCGCCTGCAGTCTCGGTCTACGTAAGTCTCGGGTCCACGACGGGATGCTCATCCATTGGAGAGAGGCCGGGTGGGAAGTGGAAACTATCCATTGCTGCTTCCATTGATGCTGATGCCCAGCTACTGACTGGCCTGGGAAAAGAGGAGCAAGCGGCAGTCACGACCAGCGCCAATGACCTACCCGACACAGCAGCTGGGTCGTCACTACCTCGTCCATCCAGCCCAGGGCTGGTTACGGGCTGGATGGAAGAAAGGAACCTGAGGTAAGTGGAGGTAGGCAGGTAAGTACCTAGGGTGGATGGGTGAATATGGAGGTAGGTGGAATGGAATGTTCTCTTTTTAGAAACATCACCTTACCTTTGCCCACAGGTTTGACGCTCTATTGTCTTCCCCAGGCTGCGGTGCAATCTAAATACATTAAATCGCACACCTCCCAGCTGCACATGTGGCCTCGGGACACCAGCTGCCGCCGAATAAGATCAGATGCTGCTACCGACGTCGTCCTAAGTAGGTACCAAAGGTGGTAAGTGTTGCACTCTGGCGAGTCTGGGCAGGAAACCCAAAGACACCCAGGACAGACAGCCCTTTCCTGCACTGCGACGGCCGCCACGATAATAACCTCGACAAATATTATCGAGCATCTAATGTCGGAGGCTGGGCTCCCAGCTCCCCAACCTCGGAGATATTGAGACCCTAATGGCCGCCACGCCACCAACCAGAGCCTCGTCTGGTCTGCTGCTTTGGTTACTGATTTGGTTGCTTGTGTGCCGGAGAATGGAAGACTACCCGTGCGCAAAAGCTAGCGCAACCTCCATAGGTAGATGAGAGCCAGCCAGCCAGCCAGCCGCGCTCAGCCTTGGCGCGACTCGACGTGGATCGAGAATCGAGATAGCGCAGAGACAGTGCAGATATCTGCCAGACTGAGTTCTCTGCCGTTCAGGCGCCCACACACCCACTACGTACGCTGCAGTTCGCGACCACCCCCCTACCTCCTCACCCACCCACTCGAGCCACCCTGCCACGGTACCCATGATGAGCCCTCCATCCCATTCCATGCCATCCGCATCCGCCTGCTGGTGTGCGCATGTACACTATGTAAGGTATGCATGCACTACATATACTCATATACCTGCATGCACCACACAGCAAAGCGGACGTTGAGTGAGCAGAAGACACTCTCTTAGCCCACTTCCTCCAATCATGACGATACCCCTCGTTAGGCGCTGTGATGCAGCAGCAACCAGCTCAAGCTACGGCTCACCTCCCGCGTGGCGTGGATGGTCGATTTGACCGAGTCGGGCCCGGGCCATTTGTCTTTGGATTAACCTCCTTGCTGCTCACACACTCACGATGATAGTCTAGGTATAGTTCTAAACGGAGTGATCAGTACCAGCACACCCGCCAGCCATCTATACCACTCGCAGCTACGGCGGTCACGGCGGCGACGCAGACATGAGATTGGCATCACAAGACGTCGCCAGCAGCACTCACTATCTATCAGGTCGCTGCAGTCGAGGCACGCTAAAAGCAGGTCTGGTCCCTCTGTATGCCCATGATGCCGTTTGTGAGCATATATGTGGACGCTGTGTCACCATACCCCAATGCACATCTCTACCGCACTTGGCTTCAGCTTCACCAGCCAGAAGTCGACCAGCCAGTGGCAGTGGCAGTGGCAGGCAATTCATCTCGCCGTGGTAGTCCTTGCGCCAGGGCCCCGGGGTGGATGTTGCCCAGCTTGCCCAGGTAGGGATGGCGCCCGCGGCCCAGGCACCACGGTCCCATTCGGGAATGTCGTCAAGCGGCGCCGTTTTCCTACCTCCGCATTTTCGCTGAATGGCTTCCTCCCTGCAAACTGCACTGTAACCAGATCGGGGCAACGCAAGGTCGGCCCCTGCAAACACTCACTTTGGCCAACGCGCCGCATCCTGCTTACACAGAGGCACCGCGCTTTTTATTCAACAAGGGAAGCAGAAACCCACAAATCAGTGCAGCAAACTAATGCATCGTGTATTTGATCATCGAGTGCCAAAAACCTCAAATTCCTGGAACCCGGAGCAGCATCTGCCCGCGGCAGTGATGGCGTGGGCCACCTGGCTTGTTCAACTGCGGAGGAGAAAATCAATACCCCGAGTCTACTGTTTTTATTCAGTACAGGACCGGATGTCTGTATCCTGATTGCAAAGTTTTGCTTGCCCCTCTTCTTTTCGAAATTGTCTTGTGTCGTTTCTGATCGATCCGCCGTCCGGTCCTTTTCTCACCTGATCATATCAAATGAATCCGTTTTCTGTGTTGCCTTCCTTCTACAGATACGGGCTAGGACCCACGGGACAGGCGGCTGCCTCGGCCGACCGCTGCGTTTTGATTTGTGGTGGTTTTCCCTTCCCATGATCCAGACCATACAGTATCCCCAACTTGTTCGTATCCAGCAGGCAAAGGGGCTCCCTTTACATAGCTGGTTATTTCGTTTAGCTGCTCTGCCAGTTGTGAGGTTCAAATTGACGCCCGCAACTGTGGCCAAGCGATAACTATAACAAACTCTGATATTACGGCCCCTTCTGCCTCTTTGGGGCAAGTAGCTTGCAAGCGCAAAATGTAAGGACAGGGGTATGTAATTGTGTTTCCTCTTCTCGCCAGCCGAGCTTACTAGGGTCCGCTGGCCGCTGGCCCTCCTGGTTCTTCCCTGTAGACCCTGGTCAAGGGCAATCTCATGAACCGATTTTCCCTCCCCCTCCAGACGAGACACCATCCCGTCTGGCCCTAGAGGGGCCCTTCATCGGCGCGTTTATTACCCAACGGTCTTCTAGAAAATTGCGGGTCGCGAGCAGCGCGTCCAAAGCCCTCGGAGGATTCTTGCTCTAATCGGGTGCCCTTGTTGTTCAACTTACATGGTTGATAACCGGGGCTTTGCTGGTTAACTCTGGATTGGATTGGATGGAGCAGGGTCGAGGGGCAAGAGACAGACAGTCCTTCTTGCCCCCCCCCCCCCCCCCCCGCCTTGTCTCCGTTTAATCCAAGCCATGACAATGCTGAACGGCCACCCGTCCCTCTTCCAGTTAGCATATGCCCCAAATCCTCTAATGCTGCTTGTGCAGGAGTTATGGCGTAGAACCGTTTCTACCTCGCTGCTCGGCAGAGGGGCAACGGCACCCGTCCGAATGCTTAATAAGTCTCCAAATACTCGCCTTCTTCTCTGTCTGCTTGTACCCACCCATCATACACGAGTGCCCGCCCACTATTGTTTCTACCGTCCTGAATACCTCGAAGACTGCTTTCAAAGGCGCTTCAACAAGGATCTTGGGCTCCTTGATGTAGATTAAGGAGAGTCTTGTATGCTTATCTCTGGGAACTGAGGCTATAACAGGGCTTTTTAAGAAGTAAAGTCAGGTACTTGGGATTGCTGGCGATATCGTACTCCATCCTGACTAGCAGGGCCATGGGCTAGCCCGCCGGATCGCCTCGTTTCTCGCTCCTTCCCTGTATGGTTGGAACGTTTCTGCACCAGCCTGCAAGCCTGTTGGACATGCCCCCTACCAGTCACCCAGTCCATCCCTGAACGTCGCTAGGTTTACCTTGGCCTTGCCCGTTTCCCCTTGTCACCCCCGGGACAGTGCCGAAGCCTTTCATAAAACGGTTTCCCTCCAGCATTGGTATTGGTTTATACAAGTACACACTGCCCTGCAACCTCAGCCATCCGTGATTCGACTTCCACACTTCTTTCTACCTACTGAAAACATCCCAAAGTCACAAAGCCGATCACTCTTATCCTGACATCGATAGAGAGGTTTCACCGGACTAGTTGGACTTTGCCGGGTTTCCTGATTCTCGACAGACCGCGAGTAAAACAGCTACTTTCTGGTTTTTGGCGTCTAGAGGGTTTCTGTGAAGAAGACATTTGGGCTGCCTTTGGGGGGAGAGGCATGTTCCCATGTCAACCACATCAACATACACGGTCACTATGGCAGAGCTGAGGGGCGAGACACATCACGGTAGCCTTTGGTCCAACTATGGAAACCCAGTGCCGATGCCAGGCCGATATAACAACCAAGAGTCCTCGGTAACAGGGCCACCGACGACATCATCACATATCGTGCGGCCCAGAAGTCGCCAGCACACCATGGACTACCCGCAGTATCACCATAGTCGACCCTCCCAGGAAGAAGGCGGCGATGGATATGAGAGATTCCCGCACCCATCTTTGATGAACATTCCGAGCATAACAAACCTGAAGCGTAGCTACTCACAAGTAGATCAGCCTCCATACCAAGAAATGGTTCAGGACATGCGAGACGACTATAAGCCGGCTGCAAACCATGATCAGAAACTTCTTTCCTTCAAAAAGGTGGAGGACAAGCATACCATCGTCGACCACAAGGGTCGAATCCACGAGATGGAGATCGACGCCCAGCTTCATGGAATGTTTTTCCTGTCTGAGTTTCCGACCAGCACCGGCGACGGTAACGTAAACACGGAGCTGACGTGTTACCGGCGCAACCTCTTCCAGATCAGCGGGAGCCTTTGCTTTCCCCAGATCCCGTTGTCTGTGATGCTCGAAACGGGCGAGACGAGCCAGATCAAGAACATGGAAGTCAGCATCTCGGCAATCGAATCGGTTGATGGCCACCCGGTGCGCCTGATAGTCATTCCCTGGAAGACACCACCACCGAACTCGCCTGAGATCAACCAGGCCCCAGATCAAGAGCCGCCCCCACTCCCCTTGATCCCCTGGTCGGAAGAGGAAGAGGAGACGGGAGGAGATCATTATGCCATCTACCCTATCGGATGGCGTCGCCTCCAGTTTAGAATGTAAGCTTACATTGATAACAATGCCGGGGTGCGCTGGTGGCGTCATAGACAGTATGCTAATCTGATTGCAGTGCGACGGCAAACAATGGCAGACGAAAGGAGCTCCAACAGCATTTTATCTTGCACCTCAAGCTCCATGGTACCTTGGCAAATGGAACGAAGTTGGTTTTGTCCGAACTCGTTACCGCGCCCATTGTCGTTCGAGGCAGAAGTCCGCGCAATTTCCAAGCCAGAAAAGAGATCCCGCTCTTGGGGTCCAGTGCTGGCTCACGGGGGCAGACTTTGGTTGAGACGGGACATGGAATCGTTGCCCAGGCAGTCATCCTGAACAAGCCGCCTTACGACTCGAGGCCGCGGGTTTCCAGCATAGAGTTGCCAAGAACCGCCTTCACATTTACCGCCCCAAAGCAAATGCCACAGAGCCCAATGCAGATGCGATCAAAGTAAGTGGCCAGGGAGAGGTCGAGCGCGAGCAAATGATGGTTCGAATTATGGGAAGAAAAAAAACGAAACTGACCAGATTTTACAGTTCCTACCCTACGTCTTGGGATCCGTCGAGACAAGTATCGATGCCGCACAACCCAGGAACAGCGTCTTATCCAACAACGTCAATGGCAGCCGAGCCCTACCAGAAGATGCCCTTGTCTGGTGGACCGAGTTTTACGGCAGAGCCGCAAGAGATGCCGATTCAACAGACTTCAATGCCGTCGGTGCAGCTGTCGCTGGTAGCTCAAGACCAACAACAGCAGCAGCAACAACAGCAACAGCCGCCCCCTATTCGGACACAGTACGCAAACTACGTTCAAGGGACCTCGGCACCGCCGCATCTTTCTCTCTCAACAACATCAGACAACTCACTCAACGTTCCACGCTATGTTGACAACAACCCCCGACCTTCGAAGAGCCCCCGACACGCCAGCCACCAATCTATACACAGCACAAGCTCCATATCCAACGACACAGCGTCCAACGAATACCGATACGGTCCACCTTCCTACGTGGGCGTTAATAGTAGTTCCAGCGAGATAAGCCCACAGTCGCAACACCCGCCATCGGCAACATACGGAACGCCATCCCAGGACAGTGCGTCGGCCCCATCGTCGGCCCCGGCAAATGCTCCTCCCCGAGAGATTACTTCCCATCATCACAATCGTGGACAACAACGGCAGGCGAGCCCCCAGCCCCCAGTGTGTCGTACACAAACGGCAGCGACAGGCCGTATGCCTTTAGCGGAAAGTCGGAGCCGCAACACTCGCACCCGCACTCGCATTCGCACCCGCACCCACCACCTCCCCATTCCGCGGCACCCGTTTACGGGGGAGTCGGTCATTACGCTTGGAATGCCACATGATGGGAGAATAGGAGAGGAAGATCAAAAGATTGGACAGCACGGGTTAATGAGATACCTCTACCCCGGGGACTTGAACCTGCGCGTCCCATTTTAGCCAGGACGCAGACTAAACGAAAAGATGGTGTCGTTGGCGGCTGGACTTCTATACCCCTTTTTTTTCGAAGCCAACCAGTCAGCCACCTTTTCTGTCGAGATTTACGATAGATAGGTTTACAAACGATCTCGCCATATTTCCACGCATGCCCTCGATTCGATTCGCTATGTACACTAAATACCCACTCCCCACCTCTCCCTACACGCACTTTAATGAGGGTGGGCGCTGCATATTTCCCGACAATTCGACTGTCAAATATTGCCATACTTTGGACACAAATACTCGACATCGGGCCCAATTTGTTTGAGTGTGAGGGGGGTGGAAGGGTGGAAGGGGGGACTGGCTGGGGTGGGTTTCAAAAGAAAGGCAAACACACCTACCAACCACCCTTACCCCGTGCCGACCCACCAAGCAGGGCTTGGATGTACGAGGTGCATTTTGGCGGTCTATTATTGTTATTATTACATCAGTGTCTTTTGGCGGCACATGATGGCTACGTTTTGGTGAGGAGGAGGAAAAGATAAGAGAGAAGAGGGAGAAGAATGGGGCAGTAAATTCTCGTGGTTTATTTTGTTTCTGGTTTTTGATAACATTGTTACTTATTACCGTTGCTTGTTTTGTTGTTATTCTTTTTGTTATATGGCCTGGTCTTTTGCTTTTTATTGTCTTTTTTTTTCCGTGTTTCATGATCTCGCGGAGCAAAAAGAGAGCAGCAGCACACTGAATACCACTTCTTTTGGATCGATACCATGTTTTGTTTTTCTTGCAGACATACCGACTTACATCGCCTCCCACGATTTCTTGTGGTTGTTCTTTTGTACTTTTATTTTCCATATATATACTTATCTGCCTACCTATCTATCTATCCCGTTCATTCCCTGTCAGGGGGATTTTACCATATTCGGGTCAACGAGGGGACAAAAAAAGGGAAGCTGTCTTTATTTTGCGAGATAGAAAAGTACCCTATATATTGATGGAGGGACAAGCGTTTGCTTTCCTGTTTGGTACTTTTTGATTTTTGGTGTTTTGCTTTTTATCTCCTTTGAAACTGCATGGCGAGGCATGGCAATGGTGCGAGGAGAAATTGTTGTTTGGTGTCTACATACGATTGTATTGTCATATGCCCCCATATGATTTGCTCGTCGTATGGTCTATGGGTAACCTGGTTTACAATTATTACCCTTTTACCTAGGCATCTAGCCAGTTCATCATGTGAAAGTACTATGTCATCCGACCGAACAAGCCGCTGCTGTCAAGGGACAGAAAAACTACGACATATGTGTTGGGATGGAAGCGTGAAGAAGGAAAGAAATGATCTACAAGTTTGGTTGCTTAAAAGGGGGGGAAATAAATAGCTGCAGCGGCGGCTGCAGATGATGGGGGGGGGGGGGGGGGCGTTTTGTCATACCTATGCATTGCATCTGGTTTTGGAGCGAGTAGGGGACTGGTGACTGGATGGGCGGGCGGCTATGTACGATACAGAGAGGCAGGCAGACAGAGAGACGGCAAACAAGTATGAAGGAATTCAGGGGTACTGTACAGGGAGGCAGAAGGCAGACTTGAGGAACGAACCGGATGGTCCGGATGGGGGTAGTGGATACTGGGGATGAACGGACCGACCGACTCACGATGATGTGTTTTGTTGTTTTCTTGCTGTTGTTCTTTTTGACCTAGGTATGTATGCTCGGAAAAGGGCAAAGGCCAAGGGTTTGGTTGGGCTGGACGGGAAGGTGCGCAAGTTTTACGAATTCTGTAGGGTAGGTAGGTAGTCTAGAACACCGAGTATAGAACTTGTGCTGTGGTGGTGTATATCTGGGTCTGTGATACGGGATGTACAAGCAAGCATATTCGACGTGCATGCAGACAGAGAGAGGCAAGGAAGGATGGGAAGAATGAACGAAGAAGGCACTACGTAGCATGACTGACTCAAAATGCGGGCCGCGGTTGCTTAACCATGTGCATGCGAACCGAGACATGCATTTTGGAGAAAGCCCGAATTGTAGAAGAGAGAAGAGGTGTAGATAGTATCTTGACAGGGACAGGGTACGATGGAACTAGGTAGGACAAGAGAGCAAGACAATGGAGATATTCACACCAATAGGTAGGTAGGTAGCTCCTTTGGGTACCACCTCAGCCCTGTCCGGCCGGTAGTAGTGTAGTGTGCGTGTGCTTTGTTCAACTGACTGAATGAGTGACCGTTCAGCTGACCCTTATCCGTAGCGTGTGTGTGTGTGTGTGTGTGTGTGTGTTCTTTTCTTATCATCTGTCGATACGGTATGATAGACAGTTCTTTTGAACTTTTGCTCATGCCCGCCGCACACATGCAACCACACACCACCTGCCAGGTTAGGGTAGGATAGGAGATCCGCGGGGGGCGGGTAGAGGGTAGGGGTAGGGGTAAGGGTACGTAGGTGGAGGAGGGAGGAGGAGGAGGAGTAAATCGGCCGGGAGTGAAGGGAGCCCCCCGGGGGAGGAAAGCGACGAAAGCGATCGGGCGACTTTTTTGGATCTTTTTCTGTTTGGTTTGACGAACCTGCCTCTTTTGGACGGGCGCTCCTTGCTTGCTTGATGCATGATGCGCAATGCCGGATGCCGACGGCAAGTACAGGATATGCGCGAGCAGTTTCAGTAAGGAAAAGAGGTGATCGATGGGATGTGGTGACGGACGAAAAGCAAAGCAGATCCCACAGAAAGTTCACTAATGTCGGTAAATGGAGGCAATGCCTGTTGCCCATCATGCCCTGTCGTGTTCTTGCTGTCCATCGGTCCGGTCTGTCTGTCTCTCTTTCTATCTTGTTTGGAAACCGGAGATATAAACTGCATGAGCGTGACTTGGCCACACCCACACAGACTGAACCACACAACCACACAACCACACAACCACAGCTACCCCCTGCTGCTTAATACCTAAATCCGTAGGCGAGGCCGATACGAAGTTCGAATTTATCTGTTTTTGAAATGATAGTAGTTGCTCTTTTTCTTGCCCCTGAAGGGCAGCGCCTTAGCTGGGCGTCTAAGGTATGTGCATCATCATACGTTGCACATATACAGCATATTGGCAGGTCACCCGCCGCCCCGTCTCCGCCGCTAGCGGACGCACTGTGAATGTTGGTAGTTTTGACGACGATGATTTGTTTGGGAAAAGATGGACATACATACAAACCTAGGGATATGCGAATGCGAATACCGCGTGCAGAACTAGCCAGTTGTGGTAAAATCGAACGATTTGTCTCCGCAACTCCGCTTTTTTTTTTTTGGATTACACATTTGCCATCATCCATCATTCCCGTCATCAGCAGGCAGGCAGCCGTGACAAGAAGTTGGATACGTAAGTATGGAAACGGCCAAGTAGCGGATAGAAAGGGACGAATAAAACGGAATGTGGGGTAAGATTGTCACTCATTGATTGATTCGTATCTGCGGGCGAAGCCACTGCCACCTCCACTGCCACACACACGCATGCGTGCCAACTGTTCAACTGCCCGCCACGGTCTGCGCCCTTGTCGAGCAGCAGCAGTGGCACGAACGGGAGAGTTGAGAGGTTGGAGTGAAAGAAGCTTGACCGTGACGATGCTGCACGAGAGTAGACGGGCTAGCGAGGGGAAGCAGGGGGAAGTCACACCCGGTCTCCATCCGCCCACCAACCCCCTATTGCCCCCACTCAAGGCTTTTTTTTGGCAGCCACGGACGGGCCAATGAGAATTGAGTTTCTCCATCCAACCACAACCCTGACAGATAGCCATTCATGATTGGTCAGGTAGATAGAGAGACAGCAAGGGTCTCGTCGAACGGTCAGAACTTCAATTCCACCATCCACAACAGTTCTACACACCTTAATCTCGTCTGATCTGTCTGACAGTGACTGACCTGACCTACCGATAAACGGACCGGACCGGCCTCGACAATCACCCGAAATACCTTGCGCACAGCGCCGTGTGAACGGGATCCACAGCCGGGGAATTAATTGCACTACATTGCTACCTACACTACAAAGTACAAAATACACACACAACATGTTTGAGCTGCCCGACGCGAAGCGGTTAGTAACTCAATCACCTGACATGACATATTTTCTGTGCAATCGCTAACATGGTCACCAGTGTGAGGCGCCAGGACCTCCTCCGTGACCATGATGAGCGAGACTCCAGTCCCGACGAGGCCGAGGTAGCCGAGAACCAGGCGCGTCTTCAAGCACGTCTCTCGAGCCTGCTGTCGTTGGACTTTGGTTCGATCGCTATGTCTGCTGCACCCACTGCTGCTCCCCCCCCACCAGCTGCCCTTCAGGACGAGGAGGCCGAGGCCGACGGCAGCGACACTGCTGGAGCTGCCCAAGAGGAAGAAGCGGCAGAAGAAGCGGCAGAAGAAGAGTTCGAGTTCCGCCTCTTCTCCACCTCGAGCGCCTCGCAAAAGGTCGTCCTCGCCCCTGATGAAGAGGCTGCCGGCGCGGCGGGCTACGAGGGTGGCTCATTCGTCTCACGACGGCCACTTTCCTTTTACCTGCGTGGGGAGCTATCGGCTGAGGAGAAGGCGAAAATTGAGTTTGCCGCGGTGAGCGGGGGTGATGTTATCAGTATGGCGAGACAGAGGGCCTGGGGGCTTGAGGTGCCGTGGAGGGTGACCAAGATTACTGTGTCTTCGTCGTCTCCGGGGAGGAAAGAGGGTGACAGCGGGGAGAGTAAGAGCAGGGAGGAATCAGGGAAAGATAACGGTGCATTGGAAGGGGGAGGGACAGAAAAGAGGAAACGACCGGGAAAGAAGAGGAGGATAGTGCTGAGGACGAGGCAGAAGGCGGAGAAGGAGCTGGAGAGGGTCAAGATGACCAAGGAGGAGCATCTGAAGGAGAAGAAGAAGAGGCTGAATAGGGAGAAGAAGCTGAAGAGGAGGCAGAAGGAGAAGGAGAAGAAGTTGGCTGGTGGGGGTGGTGGAGGCGGGGAGGGGAGTGATGGGGGGATGAGTGAGGGGGAGGATTGAGATTTCCTATTCACCTTTTTATGTACGAACAGGAGTTCCATGTTGAGGCTGTCATATTGTCATGTTGACTCAGCTTGTCCTCTTTTAGGGGGTGGTACCGTATGGTAGCAGTAAATACCGGTACTTGAACTCTATTGTGACGGGTAGATATGGGTTGACAGCGCCAAAGCGCCACAACAGGGGTCAATCTGCCAAGTGCCAGCTGCACTGTCGCTCTTTCGGCTCAAAGCGCCGGCCAATGACAGCGCATCATCCCACGTCCTTTGCACCCAAGGCTGACGGCAGAGCTCCACCGACCTGCAAGGCAGCTTCCGTCTCATCAATCCTCAAGTTAGACAATTTGATGATTGACAATTCACCATACTGAACAGGACACGACGCGTCAAAACCCCCCCCTCTTGGTTGTGCACAATTTCTCAACGCGTTTAATTCGGCTCTGGCACAAAACAATGAGCCTAGTCTGCTGTGAGCGCCCGACAACGACTTGAACGATAACCACGACCTTCCCGACGAAGAATACAAAAACCACAATACAGCTCCTCCCACCTCGAACCCCGCCATCATGAACTCTCTATGGCCCTCGAGGTCGACCGGCGACAGCACCAAGCCGGCAGCAACGCCATCGTCGTCGTCGACAGCAGCAGCAGCAGCAGCAGCAGCAGCAGCAGCAGCAGCAGATGATGCGTCCAACCCAAACCCAACCGTTAAAAACACCGACGCCCTTTCCCCCTCCTCAGACAACAACAACACAAAACCCAGCGCCCCCGCCCCAGGCATAACCATCCTCAGCCGGCCCCTGCTGCAGAGAAACCTGTCGCAGCCGGCCCCCTCCGAGATCCCGCCCCCGGTCCCAGCGCCCCCCGAGTCCGCCGGCAACCCTAATGATGTCGCCGCCCAACAGCAGCAACAGCAACAGCAACAGCAGCAGCAACAACAGCAGCAACAACCCCCCGACTCCCTCTCGCTCGCCCAGCTGCGGCGCATCGTAGCCGAGTTCCCCCGCACCGAGCCCATCGCCTACGACTACGTCTACACCGACATGGGCCCGATCGAGGAGGAGATCGACGAGTGGTTCATGTACAATTTCTGGCAGTGGGTGCGCCTCAACGCGGCCAACCGCGCCTTCCACAGCGCCTGGGGCAGGCAGTTTGGCCCGGATGAGAGCTGGGAGCAGGTCGATGTCGGTGTGCGGCAGAAGTTTGTGCGCGACACGCTGGTTGCGCTGCAGCAGTCGTCCTCGTCGGCGGCGTCGTCGTCGGGTGACGACAGGAGCGTCCGCGGCGACGCGGTGGGTGTGTTGGTGTATCTGGTGCTGGGGAGGTGGACCGAGACGGTGAGGAACGCGACACTGCCGAGGGTCATGGATGGCGGTAGTAAGGTTAGGAGCGCTGCGTCGAGGGTGCAGCTGGATGCGATGAGGGCGGGGGTGAGGTTGTTGGCTGAGTGTGGGGGTCTGCCGGTGGTTTGGGACGCGTTGAGGAATGCGTTTGAGCCGTTTTGGTATGTTGTTCGGTCTCGAGTGTACTTTGGCTGGTTGATGGGTGTGACATTGTGTGCTGACTGAAAGAAACAGGGCCGACGAGGCTCAGTCCAACCTCCAGCTGCTTGCCGAGGAGCTGATACACTTGATGACCATCATCTACATCTCGCTGCAAGAAGCACTAGACAATCCCGAGGGGATGGCCTCGGTGCGGAAGGAACTGCGTATGTGATACCCCTTTCCCCCACCACACAGACACACACTTACTTACCCACTGTAAACAGTCGCCCTCAACCCAACCCTGATCCACTTCATGCTCCACGCCACGGCCCGCCTCCGCTGGGACGAAGCCTGCATCCTCCCGCAAACCCAAGTCTTCCTCCTCTTCTGGAAGTCCATCCTCCTCGTCTTTGGCGGCTCCGCCGAGATCGCCGCCACCAAGCGCGCCACCGCCGAGCGCCAGTCCTCCTCCCCGGAGGAGAAAGAAGGCAACAACCCAAAGGACTTCATCACCGCCTCGCCCCTCGACTACCACGTCTTCCGCCAGGAAATCACGTCCAAATACCCCGCCTACGTGCCGCCTTTGCCCCCCGTCCCGCTCGACACGGAACAGACGTCGATCCTGCCGCAGCTGCCCAACCACCCGACCCGCAACACGGGCGCCAACGGCATCTTCCCCAACCCGCTCGCCGCCGCCGCCGGCGCCACGGGCGGCAGCGGAGCCTCCATCCTCCACCAGCCCGTGCACATCGCGACGCCCGCGCCCTCGCCGCCGCCGTCGCCTGGGGTCGGAGGCAAGGGCGGCAAGAAGCAGAACTACCAGACGAATCAGAATTTCCCGTTTATGTACCCGCCGCTGGACGCGACGAGCAACAGCGCTGGTGGGAAGGGCGGTGCGGGACTGCAGGACTTGTTGGTGGGTAGGAGGTGGGAGGGCAGCGATGTGCCGGCGTCGATCCTGGAGGCGGGCGAGCTGTTTAGCAAGAGGGTCAAGATGACGAGGGCGACGAGGCAGCTGTGGGACGAGCGGGAGAGGTTCTTGAGGTTTGAGAGGGGCGGGTGGGGCGGGGAGGATGGTGATAGGGAAGGGGGTGGGAAGGATGAGGATGAGGATGTGATGGAGAGTTTGGATTTGAGCGGGCTGACGGTGGAGGAGAGGAGGGAGCTGGGGTTGGTTACGAGGGAGGAGAGGGAGGAGAGGGAGAGGGGGATGGGGATGGAGGAGGGGGAGGTGGATTACGGGCCGAGAGGGGGGCAGGTTGATGGGGAGGGGAGGGCGCGGTTGGAGGCTGTGGAGGGGTTTTATGTGAGTTTTTTTTTTTTTTTTTTTTTTTTTTTTTTTTTAAAAAAAAAAAGGGGGGAGGGGGAGGGGGGAAAGGAAGGGTTGGTCTGGTGTTGGGTGACTTTGCTAACGCATCTGTGTGTGTGCTGCAGAGAGAGGCATTGCCGCATTTGCAATCGCTGGTTATTGTCCTGTTAAAGGCGATCGTGGCTATCGCCAGTAATATGATGCCGCAGGCACAGGGGCCTAATGGACAGCAGCAACAGCAGCAACAACAGCAGCAGCACCCGGGAGTTGCGGGCCAGAACAATGGGCGGATGAATGGGCAGCCTGGAAGGGCAGCACAGGATGCCCAGAATGGTGTCAATGGGGCGGGCAAGAATGACTTGGCTTCGCCGTCGGATAATGATATCGATGAAGCGAGGAGCAGAGAAATCGCGGCCAAGGCGGTGACGGGCATTTTGGTGCTGTTGTTGAAGTGGTTGAAGCTGTCTCGTAAGTCTCTCTCTCGTTTCGGATGTATGTTTACGTGGGCGATACTGACATGGGTGGCTTAGATATCCTCAAGTTTGAGTACCTGACGCAGCTGCTTCTGGATTCGAATTATCTGCCGCTTGTGCTGAAGCTTTTTGCTCTGCATGATGTGCAGCAGGTGGTGGAGAGCAAGACCGATCGCATTGAGCAGAGGTGAGACACTCATCTGATATTGCCTTGTTTCTTTTGTTTTGAGTATCACTGACAGACGGTATACTAGCTTCTTCTACTTTTGCGGCTCGCGCGCAGGGGCGATCCCGAACCCGGGACTCCCCAACATGACCAACACCGACTTTGAAGACATGAGCGAGGACGACTCGGTCCCGCCGCCTATCAAGCGGCGACGGTCGCCCACCCGGTCGGAAGCCGACGCTGCTGCGTGTGAACTAACATCTCCAAACTCGGCAACGACGCCCCTGACCCAACAGCCCCTACCAACCCTACCGCCGACAACGCAACAACAACCACCACATCCCCAACGCCCCGAGGTCGACGAGCTAGGCTACCCCGTCAACCCCCTCCCCAACGAGCCCATCACCGACTTCTCCCGCCGCAACTTCTTCTCCCTCATCAACTACCTGCGCGTGATGCAAAAGATCTGCAAGCACAAAGCCCACCGCAACCTCCTACTAGTCCACTACAAGTCGTCCAACATTTTGCGCAAGTCCCTCAAGGTGCCCCAGCAAGAACTGCGCCTCTACACGCTCAAGCTCTTCAAGAACCAGGTCCCTTACTGCGGCCGCAAGTGGCGCCAGAGCAACATGCGCGTCATCACGGCCGTCTACCTGCACTGCCGGCCCGAGCTGCGCGACGAGTGGCTGGCCGGCAGCGATGTTGATGCTGAGGTCGAGGAGGCGTTGCCGCTCGAGCAGGCGCTCCGGAGTATTACGCACTGGTTCAATATGCGGAGGTATCCCGAGAGGATGGGGCAGGAGGTCAGGCAGGCGCTGAGGGAGGAGCAGGATTTCTTTGTGAGGGAGCTGGATAAGGTTGATTTGAACTGGGCGGCGGTTGGGGCGGAGGGGATGATGATGGGTGGTGGTGGGGATGGGGGGATGGGCATGGGCATGGGCATGGGCATGATGGGGGGGATGGGAGTGGACAAGGTGGACAGGGGCAGGGGGAGGGGATGGTTTGGGAGGGGGATCCGGGGTGGGGTTGAGTGGGTGGTAGTTGTAGATGGTATGTATGCGAGGTGCGGTGTGTTGTTTGATTTAGCGGACTCTCTGCCTAGGTAGGCGGACAGATGAGCAGGTAGCGTGGAGTCTAAGATGTGATGTTACCGCGTTTTTCTCTTTCATTGTGCTTGAGTTTTGTGTTCTACTTTCGTCATACCATGGTCTATGAATTGACAACAGTTTATAAAGGTGAGTGCTCAGCCAGTAAAGGGGTTTGTGGGGGAAGAGCCTTAGACCCCTTGTTCACTTACTTTGCATCCGACACAGTAGGTAACACATGGTTTCTTGGGGTTGCTGGCTCGAATTTTGGGGTCTGGCTCTTGCTATGCCATTTCCCCAGAAAGAAGATTTCTTTGTACATTTTATCTTGACTGAAGTGATGGGTTGTCATCAGGAAGCAAAATGTTCGAAGTCATCTTCGTAACGCTTATTCATTTACCTATAATATTCAACGCTTGGTACTTATTAACTTCACAACTTTACACCATGTTAGGAACGGACCTTCAATCCATCCACCATTCAGGTCCATCCCAGATTATACTATCCCATATGTGCCGCATATTACATACCTATCAATCATAAACCAATACTAATACTAAACTCACGCTTATCCCCCAACAGATAGCTGCCCAGATACACACCCCTTTACTTCATCTTCTTCCCCGCAACCGAGGCGGTGCGCACCCTAAAGGCGTCAAAGATGTCGATGGACGACGTCCAGATGGCGTAGGCGGGGATAAAGACCCAGAGCATGTTGAAGAAGACGAGGTACAGCCACAGGTAGACGACGTTGCTGGTGTCGAGGTTGACGCTGCCCGTCAGCCACTCGGGGCAGAAGGTCATGAAGCCTGGATGTTTTGTCAGTATATAGGGTGCTTAAAAAACCTATCTCTAGCTCTTCGGAGAGAGGTTGGTCGAAAGAGAACATACCGCCATAGATCTCGGCCGTGGCGAGAATGATCATGGTGATATTTGCGCGCGGGTTCTTCTTGACAATGTCGTAGCAGACCAGGCAGGCCAGGGGGCCGACGACGAAGACGGTCAGCAGCTCGAGGCTCACGACGCCCTGGGGTGGAGGTGTTAGTGATTGAGTTTGTATCTGGTAGTATTTCTCACTGCCCCAGTTTCGTCAAGTTTCGGCATGTCCATGTTCATTCATCATTTGTTCGCTGCCACAGCACAGCACAGGGTAATTGACAATCCAGTGTAGCCTTTGGCGGTTTGACATGTTGATTCCCACTTAAACACCGCGAAACATACACAGTGAAACAGACACACCCCCCTTCTGCACGTATAACCCCCACGATTCCCTCTAGAAACGAAACGTAAGTAAAAAAATAAACATACCAAATCAACACCCGCCCACCTCTTATCCGCCCGCGCATACACCATCCACAGCTGCGCAAACGCATTCTCCCCACCCGCCTGCGCGCCGTGCACCACGCCCTCGCCGCTCCCCAGGTAATTATGCGGATTCGGGTAGTAGCTTATAGTGCCATCTTTGGCGACAGAGACGGACGAGAAGAAGCAGTGGTATAGGAAGCTGCCCTCGAGGAAGAAGTGGATCAGGGCGTCAAAGGCGTGCCAGATGAAGAGGAAGCGCAGGCTCTTGGGGGTCGAGGGCGACAGCACGAGGCGCGAGAGGGCGAGGGCGGCGAGCAGGATGGCGATAGTAGAGAAGAGGGAGATGATGGTTGTTTTGTCGAAGAGGTCGGGGGGAGGGAGGAGGTGGCGGCGGTGGTGGTGGTGGTGGTTGTGGTTGACATTTTGGCGGTTTGGTTCTTTGGAGGGGTTGGTGAACTTTTGGTGGACGGCGGTTTCAATTGATGGTTTGTTGGACGAAGACTTGGAGGCGCGTAGGGTTCCAGTTGGTTTAATTGAGGATGCCAAGATTAGTGGGTCTGTGCTCAGTGGTTGGGGGGCTCACCGAGGTGAGGGTGCCGAGGTGATGTGTAGTAACGGTGGGCTGTTTCCATCACGATGTTGACTACAAATAAGAATTTTGTCGACATCGACATGCGATTGTTGACTAATTTGGCGCAGTAGCAGACGAGTTTGTGAGGATTATGGTCAGATGTGTATATAATAAGTCGCTTCATCAATAATCACCAACCTTCAAAACAAAGAAGACAAACAAATCACCGCAAATAGTCCAAGAAGTTGTGCTGATCAGCGCGTTTTATTATGTCTAGCAGCTATGCAGAGCCGGTGTAGGGGTATGTGATGATACAATTCCTCCCAATTCCCATCGTGGTCCAGTGTCCATCCATTCCGTGTCATTAAACGCCTTTCCCCATGTCCCATGGATCAAAGTGTGATCATCAGCTCATGAAAAGAAGACCGCTTAGTGAGTGGCCTTCTGCTTGTTGGCCTCGGCCGAAGCATCGTGCTTCTTCTCGGAGGTCTTGTCGCTGATGGCGTCACCGGCAGCTTGGAGGCTGTAGGAATGAAAGAGAGTCAGTATGAGGCTGGTGGTGATGAAGATGATAGTAAATGCTTACCGGGTGCCGACACCGGCGTTGGAGTCCTTGGCGACCTCCTTGTTGGCCTCCTTGGAAGCTCCGCTGGTAGCGCCTGTGAGGAGGAATGTTAGTGATCCGTTGAGAATGGCGAGAGAAGATCTCAAAGACAAAGAGGCTGTTGCTTACCCTGAACCTTGTCAGCGACGAAGTTGCCGGCGTTCTTGATGGTATCCATTTTGTTTGTTTGGGGGTTGTTTGGTTGTTTGGTGGTGGTGTAGTGTTGATTGATTGTGATGATTGAAGTGTTGGATGAATGTGTGATGATGAAGGAAAAGAAAAATTGTTTGAGGAGCGAGGAGATGGGAGGTTATATACGTCGTTGAAGCTCTTTCGGGAAGGCCTTTACTGTTGCCGTTCACAGCCAAGCAAGTGGAGATGCAATCATGTGAAGAAAGCGAAGGTGCAGCTACGTCATGGAGAGAATGCTCCGTGGTGGGGTTACACGTCTCATAGCGCCTTCCTCTGTCGCATCCCTCAAGGTGCCAGCACACAGACAAACTGCTAGACAGGGAAATGGCCCTTCAGACGGTTGGCTGCAAGCAAGCACCAGGCAACCTCATACCTTTGATGATGTCACAGCAGCCCCAACTTTGGAAGTTTGACCCCACCATCGCACTACCGCGCCGGGACGCAACTCGCATGAACCTCGTTGCTCTCGGTCACGAGCGGACAAGGTGGATATGGCGCCAACGAAAAGATGGTGCAAAAGACCACACAAGAGACGATGCACTACGCCAAACCCGCGCGTATCCATTGCAATGCTACGACTGTCTGGAAGTACCAACGCCCCTGAGTGGTCGTGAGGACCGCGATCATTGTCACGCTAGGCACCGAGGGATTTGACTGCAATTGCGACCCCTCCTTCGAGTGTTTTCCAGCCTCAACAAACAGATCTGACTTTTGACCCTCATCCGATACATTCTCCCGATGCACACACGCGCCTCAGGCTGCTTCTTCCCTTTGATCAAGTTGAGGCTGTGATTCAAACAAGCAAGCGCCAAGCAAGAGCATCATTTTGGAAACGAAAAGAGGAGGGAGTGGCTGGCCAATTCTCGAAGCTACCACTGTCGCGGCTCCTATATCCCTGTCGCTGATGCAAGGCCCCTGGCCTTGGTAACTCCTCATTGGACAGCAAGAGCTGTCGAGATGCATAATGACGACACCATTCCGTATCCTCCTTTGCGGGGAAGGCGCCACACTGCTACGTAAAGAAGCGACAGGGGTATGCATAGGGCTTCTTCTCGCTATGACACAACACGCAGTAGGGGAACTGCCAATCAGGACCCCTGAGGACGTTGGCAAACACCCACTTGAGCCACTTCTGCCACTTCTTGACCACTCTACAATTGCGAGCTCAGCCTCACATAATGCGTGTCGGAGCCATGTGTCGTCATGGATCTGGCATTCTGTAGTGCCCATCGACGATGGCATGTCTTGGCCGATGGCATGCGATGCCTTGCAGCTTGCTCCCTGTCGGCATTGCGACTGACCGACCGCCTGATCAGTTCCCTGGCCCATGACTACCGGCTGACTGTGGATGTTAGAGGGCACCGGAGGCGGAAAGTGCAATGAGGATCCCTGCCCGATCTGCCCCCGGAGCTCTTGGTCCGGCCCGCCAGCTGGTACTTTGCTGGCGGGCGGGCATTCATCTGGGCTCCTTCCTTACTTACGTACACTAGGTGCGTACTTGCTTGCTTTGCCTATGTTTGCTACAATGAATAATAGAGGAAGGCACGCGGTACGTAAGGTTCAAGTAGTCGGATGAGATTTGGTACCTGCCCCACTACCTTAAGGAAATTGCGATCTGTTGGGGCATTTACCGGGAATCTAGCTTCGGCCGGAGCCTCCCCGAGAATCTAGAACTGACTGGAAGGGAACGAACGGGACAAACACGTCTCAGGAGGAAGAGGGAAAGAACCTCATGGTCACTCGCTACTGTCTGAACATCCATCGCCCGGTCGCCTTTTTGAAACATAAGCAGTGAGTGTGCCACGGCGGGTTCTTTTGACGCATTTCGCGGATCAAAAGACGTGGCTTCTACATCACACACGGGTGATGCAGAATCTGGGCGCCTTGATGTTTCGGTGCAACGTGTTTGTCACTCAGAATAGGGGACCGTCCACGTGCTGGCTCTGCATTACCCCTTGTCGAGCATTGAAAGATACCTTACTGAAGTGTTCGGTTCTTTCCCCGTTCACGGACTGACACGGTATTCATCCATCAGTGTCCGACGTCGTACCTAGCTAGCTAAACCCCGGAACTGGCGAGTGGATATCGAGTTTAAAGCATTGGAGATGCCCTCCGACATTAGCCAGCAACCTAGGTACTCTTAGTCCCCGCTGGAGGAGCAAGATAGCCAAGGTCCTCGGTTCGATTCCGGGGTCGGGGCGTTCTTTTCCCTTTTGCTATTTAAGTGGTCAGGCACACCTTCTCCTCGTACACACCCTCGGCCTCGAGCTGAAATCCAGAAAGAAAAAGAGGATCGTTTAGCTTGAGGACGTGAGCAGGAGGCGTGGACTTGTTGTCTTTCGTCTTCGTCTTGGTTTCCTTTCTCTCCTCTTTCACCCATTGGAGGGCGAGGCCAGTATGCTTTTGCTATTTACCTACCTTAGCTGAGGCACTAACTCCTTAGCACCGGCACCATAATCCTGCTTTACAAAGAACCGAACAGTCTGTCTCAGACGACCGGCGGACGACCGGCGGACGACCGGGGAGTTCCATGGTCCACACCCCTAACCAGAATAGGTACGGCTCTTCCCGTGGTTTCGGGCCCCTTTTCTCACATGGCAAAGTCAAAATCCTAAAACGACTTCGAGCCTTGGTGGGCAGCTATGGCCGGAACATTTCCAGGGTATTTTGACGTGTCATACTCTCTTCCAATATAAATATTATGAACCGTAGTCAGTCTTGATTAAGTTTCAGCTTTGTCGGAGGTCATCCCCTGACTCTTTACAAATGCTCGTCCATTTCAGTTGGCGTATTGATTTAGTAACCTTGTCATAAGCAGAAGACATATTGAAAGAATCTCAGGTCAATACATTAGAAGATCATCTTGTTGGTCCATCATTTTGCATTTTCTAACCCAGGCATATCCTCTGTGCATTTTACAAAGTCAAGATGAATAATGTTACCTGTTGACACGGTTGGTTAATGTTTGTCTGTACATATCCATGGGTGCCAACATCAAGTCGATATATGTGTACCTTTCGCTACACTCTGTTTCCTGATGATATATAAGCCTAATAATATGAGGGATGCTACGAAGGTATGTTTAAATGCTTTAAAGCTAGCTTGCTTAATGGCAAAGCTAACTGTCTGGGTTTGAGATGCTGCTTCAAAGAAATAATGACAGTGACAAAAGACTGTCTTCACCACTTCATACAATATCCAATATGTACTACCTATTTAATGATGAGCAATCACCTTCAACCAACAAACTGAATTGAGCATTGAATCCTTTCATCTTATATGCGCCTTGGTGGCAGGTGATGGCAGATGGCAGACTGGCAGCCACCGGGCGCTCCTTCCTTCAAACCCAAACATACCAACCTGCCTGCCTGCTATAGCAACTACCTACCTACCTAGGTGCTTCCTTCCTTGAAGCAAACAAAGCGATGCCATTTAAGATATTCAATATTCCTTCCACATTGCAACATAAGCAGTTAAGGCCAGACCCCTCTGGTGTATCGGTTAACATAACGGATTCTCACTCCGTGGCGCAGGGTTCGACTCCCTGGGGGGGTAATCTTTTTTCTTCCTCTGTTTAAACATCAACCACGAATCTCTTGATTTTTATTTGGACGGCATGTTTGGCCGTCATTTCCTTTTATTTTTTCCGTCGTTATTCTTTTTAATTTTCGCAACAGATAACCGACTGCAAACGTTACAACAAACAGCATGCACTCAGTCGTGAGTAAGGTCGTCGAGCTTCTTCTCTGCCTCACCCAGGCACAAACCGGCGGTTCTATACTCAACAAGCGGCGGCTGGCTACGAGCTTACCAAGGCACACGTCAGAGTCGGTACCATATTATGGTTCTGGGATTACAACAAGGTCTTGCTTTATAATGCTAGGTGTCTGGCACATGCTCTCGTGTGGTTTTATCTCGATTGCGGAGAAACGCATATGGTACCTACCGCCATACTTTCGTATAATTCGCGACGATATGGTGAGGAAACGAAGCTGAGTATTTCTACCTCAGTTACTCACCACCTACTACTGTTCGTAGCATAACTTCCATCTTAGCTATCTATGTCTAGTCAACTCAGTAATTAGGTACTGTTTCATGAGGGCTACTCTCATAGCGACCTTATACTCCATCCATATTGTCTAATCACTTGACTTCAAGAATATCCCTTTACTTCCAGGCTTCTCGGACATCACTTGCCATTTACGTCTACTTGTCTATCTGTATATAGTCTAGTATTATTCATGGTCTCTATACCGTCATTGCTGCAAGCCTGCCAACGGCGAGGTCATGTCAATTTTCATAGGAATTTACCTTGAGCTTGAAGCGCGACAAGCGCGGCTGAGATATACGCTTAGTCGGAACTATGCATTCTCCGAGCAGAAACAATGCCTTTGATTGGGATCAGATTCCGACCCTGTGACTTTAGCACCCGATATTCGTACATGGCGAATATGTTCGTCGGCAGATCAGTCAAGCGGCCGCCTCACGAGTACTTGGTTGGTTGCGAAGTGATGACAGGCAAAACGATCCCGCCACCGCTTGTTGTTCTCGTCCAACAGGCAAGCATCCCATAAGTTGCACACGTAACCACGGCGCCTCTTTCATTTCCACTGTCTCGGCTTACGGTCTCCCTAGCACACACACACACACCGTTCCCCAGAAGCCGTGCCGTGCCACAGCCCCAGTCTCGGGATTTATTCTTTATTTGTTGCACTGCAACTCGGAGGGTAGATTGTAGTTGAATCGGAGGCTTGTTGGTCCCCGTAGCGCTGTTTGGCCAGGTTGTCCTAGGCTGTTAAGAGACTGAGATCTCATCGTGGGGTGGGACGGCGGGAAGGGCGGGACCTAGTCTAGTGGCCGCAATGCCAAGACGCGACGCCGCGATGCCCCGGTTGTGAGTCCCGATATATTTTAGGTCGGGTTTGACGGCGGTGAGATACGATTTCAAGGTATTGTCTTTATGGATATGAGAAGAAGAAGGGAAGTGTCTGTCGTATTATCTTGTCAATGCCTAGTCTAGGGTTGCATGCAGATCCGGCCGATTCCAAGTAGAATCTCGATCGGATTCCTATCCCAGTATGTTTTCTCTTTTTTGGGTCTTTGTTGGGAAATAACGAGCATACGCTATTGCAGCGACTGCCACGTGCTTGGCGTAAAAATAAACATGGTGTGTTGCCATGCTGCGTTGTCGGGAATATGCTGTGTAGGTAGAGAACCTTTGCAGACCCCCAAATCAAGTTGGGCTCTACAGGATAAGTAAGGCCGCCTGTGGTCTTTTGCATTTCTAGCACTGCTCATCAGGGCGGTCAAACCGTGCAGGTGTCTTGCGATCGAAAAAGGAAGGAGCGGTGGGATCCATGGACATGGTCGCGGCAGCAATCGAACGCACAATTTGTGAGAAAGGAATACCTACCTAATTAACGCAGTGCCGCCTGCAATCTACCTGTCTTTGTATCACACACGCTATCTGTTGTGTGCAACCCGAAATCCAGCGGCTGACAGTCAGACGGCGTTGCTGTGCTTTCCCTTTCCTTGTCACCAGTTCGCATCATTGGAGAATGCCGGTTATCGGCAACTATCGAATTGTCGATGGGGACGCCATGCAGAAGAAAGAAGGTGATTGATGGTAAAACCACCCCATCGCCCCAATAGTCCTTTTTCCTCTTTACCCATGTCAGTCAAGACGATCCCGCCGTCTTACCCGATCTTGCTTGCCAATGCCTGTATTCGTATACCATCTGCTGTTGAATACGGTCATCACTTTGCAGCAGCAGCAGCAGCAGAGCACAGCATCACATCGGTCGCTGGACCCGTCCATTCAGGGTCCCCCTCTCCATACCAGTATTGCGGCTGTGGAAACATGTCACAGCATTCGCCGGGCTTGGAGACAGTTGGACCCAATCACGAGAGCTCCCTTGGCGAGCTGGCCGAAGCTGGCCGTTCTGGGCGTTCTGGGCTGCATGTCGATGGCGCCCGGGCTTCGAGACCACGAGACCGGGGTCTGAAAAAGTTGAGATGCGGACTCGAGAGCACACATGTTGGAACCCCACCTCGCCCACCACACTCCCTGCATGAAGCCCTGCAAAAAGATACGAACGGCCGGGGAGGGGAGATCATCAGGGACCAATCTCGTCCCGCCGCCCGTCGTGCCATTCGCAAAGCCAGAACCGTGACTGACAGGCGGATGCGGTCAAAGGGCCCGACGAGTGTGTGCACTACACAGTACACCACCACTGCACACTGCGCTGCATGCAGGGTAGGTATGTCTGTCGGTCGGTTCGGCCAGTTGGACTACATGCAGGTCGAAATAATATTGCCTCGGCGATGGCCTCGGCGATGGCCTCGTCTTCTTCCCTTTTCTCTCTTTCTCTCTATCATTCAACGCCAGTGTTTCTTTTTTGTTCCTCGTTCGTTATCCCGATACCCTCGCTTTTGCTTTTTTATTTTGCTTAGACGGGCGGGTTGTCACTCTGGTTGTTTTGTTTGGCGAGCGCCGTTCTGTTGATACTCTGACGACGACTACGACGACGTCTTGACCGCCAGATCATAATCTAATGTATTAAACCTATTCCACCCGAAAACACCTGTGTCCAAGATGAGACTCAGCGTGTCTGCCCTTGCCGGCCTGCTCTCACTGGGAGCAGAGCTCGGTCTGGCAGATCCAACATGGCCAGCCGCCACTGATGAAATGGAGGAGATCGTCTACCAGCTTCAAGGAGTAAAGGGGAGGCTGTTCAACGACGTGATCACTCCTTGTAACAATGAAGCGGCCGGCCCAGGGCGAGTGACAGCCTCTGAATGGCTGCGTGTTGGGTTTCAGTACGTGCTCTTTTCGAAGTTGTGGATGGGGGTGTGCTAGAACTGTTATGGTCAGAACCAAGGAGTTAAGGGTGAAGCTGGGGAGTGGGATGGGCATAACAACGTTTTGGTTTGAGGGGGGATAAACTCACTTGCCATAATGTGGTTGAGCCTTCATATCCATCTCCCCAACTCCTCCACCCTGAAAGGTGTTGATATAGCAAATAACTGACCTACGAAACTATAGCGACATGGCGACGGCGAACCGCTACTTTGGAACTGGAGGGATCGATGCCTCGCTGCAATTCGAGTTGAACAGCGGCGAGAACACAGGACCGGGCCACAACACAACACTCATATTCTATTCCAACTACTACTCAGCCCGCTCAAGCATGGCCGACTTGATCGCTGCCGGCGTCTATGCCTCTGTTCGGTCGTGTGGCGGCCCAATCATCCCCCTGCGTCTGGGGCGTGTAGATGCTACCTTTGCTGGCAGCACTGGTGTCCCTCAACCGCAGAACTCGGTTGTCACTTTCCAGCAACAGTTTGACCGCATGGGCTTCAACACGACCGAGATGATTCAGGTCACAGCTTGTGGCCACACCATCGGCGGGGTTCACTCTACCGAGTTTCCAGAGATTGTTCCCGTCGGAACTGGTGTCAATGGCCAAATCGGCCTTGACACGTCCGACGCCGTCTTTGATAACAAGGTGGTGACTGAGTATAACGACGGGACCACAGCCAATCCCCTCGTGGTCGGGCCGTCCATTTCTGTTGGGCGAAACTCGGACACCAAAGTCTTTAATGCGGACGGAAATGTGACTATGAAGGCATTGGCCTCCGTAGAGGCGTTTACGAGTATCTGCCAGACCGTGCTGCAAAAGATGATTGAGGTTGTGCCGACAGGCGTGACACTGACCAGTCCCATTACCCCCTATATGGTCAAGCCGGTGGGCATGCAGCTGACTTTGAATCCGGGGGGCTCTACTCTCCTCCTGACCGGATATATCAGAGTTCTTACAACCAACCTTCCCACCAGTTCCATCACCAACCTTGTTTTGACGTGGAAGGATAGAACCGGAGGTAACAATTGTGGCTCATCTGGGAGTTGCTCGACGACAGCCACTCTACAAGGGGTTGGTCGCGGATTCGACGACACGTTTGGAGTATGTGGTAGATGATCTGCCGACTTGTTTGTTACAATAAGCTAACTTGGTCAGTTCTTCCCCATCTCGACAATAATCTACGCCTCTGCTGGCATCTCTTCGTTCACCGTAACCATCAACCTCAGTGACGGCACCAGCCAGTTTTACGACAACAACGGAAATTCCTACCCCCTAACGGACGCTATCATTCTCCAGAAGCCACAGAGCTGTCTCCTCCAAACAACTGGCGCGCTTACAGCTTCTGCACTGGTACGTCTCCAGCGTCGTTACTGATTGTAACTTGTCAGCTGACTGGCCAGGTCCGCAACGATGTCACCCTTACTCCTGTCAACCTGGGAGTTTCATACTTGGTGCCTCGCGGCGTCACTCGAAGCGGAAATCCCGTGCCAATTCTCAGCAGTGCCACCATTGCCATGACAAAGGGCGACTGTGTAGGCGCTTACACGTTTTATACCGCCAACTACACCATCACCGGCGGCCGCAGCTACAACGCCAAACTCAGCGTGACAGCCGGCTCTGGAACCAGCGCTGTCACGGACGACTTCAACAACGCCAGTGATCTGGCCGGCACCTGCATCCCATTTTCGGGTGGAGGTACATGCGACGGGGGCAACGGGACCACGTCATCGTCCTCCAGCATCTCCTCCACTACCACGGTGACGTCCTCATCGTCATCATCAACATCATCATCATCCTCAACCACTATCACCTCTAGCTCGAGCAGCAGTGTCGCTAGCACCGTCAGCACTAGCACTAGCACTATTTCTAGCTCTACTATCACCAGCTCTACCATCTCCTCAACAATCACAACAGGCACCATCACCACCTCAACAACCCCAACCCCAACCCCCACCACCCCAGCCATCAAGCCCACCGTCGGCAACTACACCTTCATCGCCTGCTGGACCGAAGGCACCACCAGCCGCGCCCTCACGGGCGCCGCCTTCGCCTACGACGGCATGACGCTCGAGTCCTGCATGGCCAACTGCACCGGCTTCGACTACTGGGGCACCGAGTACGGGCGCGAGTGCTACTGCGGCAACGCGCTGGCGGCCACGAGCGCGCAGGCCCCCGACACGGCCGAGTGCAACTTTGCCTGCTCGGGCGACGCGAGCGAGTTTTGCGGCGCGGGGAACAGGATCGAGCTGTACTCTACCACGGCGACGCGGACGACAGCGACAAGTAGCAGTACGGCTGCGCCGACGGCGACGCTGGCGGTCAAGAGCAAGGTCGGGGGGTATGTGTTTGTGGGGTGCTGGACTGAGCCGGGGAGTGGTGGGAGGGCGCTGAGCGGAGGGGGGTATGTGGGGGATAATGTGACGCTGGAGGGGTGCGCGGGTGTTTGTGGGGGTGGGGGGTTTGGGTATTTTGGGGCGGAGTTTGGGAGGGAGTGTGAGTATTTTTCTGTTCTTTTTTCTTGGGGGGGGGGGGGTTTCTTGAGGGGTGTGTTGGGTTCTGGTTTCTGGGTGGTTGTGATGGGCTCAAACTCGCCCCTTTTCCGCCGAAAAAGAGAGGGTCTGTGCTGACAAGATTACCAACTCACAGGTTACTGCGGCAACTCCCTCGCCGCAGGGAGCGTCTCAGCGCCCCTGTCCGACTGCAGCATGACGTGCGCCGGCGACAGCTACGAATACTGCGGCGGCAGCAGCCGACTGGAGCTGTACAGCCTCACGGGGACGGTGGCCAACCCGTCGCAGCCCGCGAATATCACGGCTCCTTCTTCCACCGCGGGGGGTGATGATGTGGTGTGGCAGTTTTACAACTGCATGACGGAGGTGAGTGTTGGGAGGGCGCTGGGGGGCCAGCATTATGCGGACGGGAACATGACGCTGGAAAGCTGCGGGGCGTTTTGCGAGGGGAGCGCGTACTTTGGGGCGGAGTATGGGAGGGAGTGCTACTGTGGTGATGGGTTTACGGAGGGGAGCGTGGTTGCGCCTGGGGGAGTGGCAGAGTGCGATTTGGTTTGTGCTGGGAATGGAGGGGAGTATTGTGGTGCTGGGGGAGGCTGAGTGTTTATGCTCTCGCGGGTGGTGGTGGTGGTGGTGGTGGTGGTGCTGCTGGGAGGTGACGGCTTGAGACCGAAGGGGGAGGGCATAGATGGGGGTGGACGTTACTTGGGGAAGTGAGTATGATATGTGGCATGTGCTGTGACGGTGAAGAAATGGGGCCGGCCTGATCTGATATCTTGGCATCTTATTTTGCAATTCCATCTGCCTCGCCACTGGGCGGGGCGTGTTGGCACTTCTTTTTTTTTTTTTGGTTTGCTTCCTCCTTCTTTGATCCGCCTCTTTCCGTATGTTGTATGTGTGTATGTGTGGATATCTATAAATGGGCAAGTGGGCAGGGAAGGGCAAAAATTCGGCGAGTTGCTGATACTCTTTGAGGTTGTATGTATGCACCTACCTACCTACCCACGGTTCGTGATGATATCCCCTTTTCTCTTGGTTTGCCTCCCTCTTCTGTGGTATGTGTGGGTATGTGGATAGGCAAGGGCAAAAGTTCGGTGGCGTATTGATGCTTTTGAGGACATCTCCTCCTTGACATGCCTCAGTAGCTTGTTCCTGTTTTGATGGTGTTTGTTTGTGGCCGCGGGCTTTTGGCATATGAAGGTGAGGTCCATCGGAGGGGAGGAGAAACGATCCGGCCACAGGATGCACTTTCTCGAAGGCTTGTTGATTCGCAACCGCCATCGCGACCTCCGCAAACCTGCATGTATCCACAAACACATCGGTGTGGGTTGCGAGCTGGTCTGGAAAGTGGTCCCACCAGAAGGACTATGGTAAGGAGTAACGTAAGGACCAAGGTAAAAGGGACTCAGTAAGTACCAGTGACTTTCCAGGTTCTCCCATAGGTAGTTCATGATGGTAGAATGCCTACGTCAATCATGTGATCAGCTGTCCCAAGCATCCAGCAGTGGGAATGGATGAATGGGTAAGCACGTGGATTTTTGGCCTGGTAAGGTCTGAATGGTACATTGGGTAGTTAGGCTTGTGATAGAAGCGCCATTATGTACTACTATACTATGTGGATGTTATTAGTAGGTGAACTTTAAAGTGTTAGGTGATGGCTGCCTAGAGGAAAAAAGCTGAGGTTGACAGCCACGTGGTATGGTGATCGGTCGACCTGGTCTGGTGGCTTACGACTGGACGAATACTAAGAAGACAAGGCTGATGGTCCTTGATGACGATGTTCGAACTGAGGATATATGAGACTTGCTTCTGGTTGAGTTGAGAACATTGATTTCTTGGAAGACGAAAGAAATTGGTGATACAGAGATGATACAGAGATTGTAAAACGCTCGGAGGCGGTAAGAAAGCGGACAGAACAGGAACGGGCGAGAGAACGGAGTGGTCAAGTCGAAAGGGAAGATAGGCTTATGTATGTGAAAGTACGCCATTCACATGCTGGTGTCAATACCGAATAAGCGAGGTTATGAACGGTAATACTCGGTCACGCGTTGGATAATTATTTTACCTGTGATTGCATTACTTGTCTCGTTTCTAACAGACACTTGACGCTTATCTAACATGTGAGTAACCACCCACTTACAGATTACTATGGATTAGTTGCTCTGACAATTTTAGGCACTAAACAAGTTGTATTCACACATTCGCAAAGTCTTTCCTGAATGAAAAGACTCAGTCAAACTTGTAAGGTACCTTCACAAGCCATTGATTCTTTATCCTTGCCGATAGCTAACATGAATGCGGTTAGGATTACCTATCAAACACTGCAGATCTATGAACGTCTATCTCCTTAGCTTGTACCTGAAGAGTTCCTCTGACAGAGCATCTGACGACATCTCTTCACCATCATCGTCGACACGTGGGTTCGTTTATCAAATTCATTTAACTTCATGCTCGCAAAGAACCTAAACAGCTCCATAGTTTCGAGTTGCGTAGACCCGAAGAGAAACTACATGTGAGTGTAATTACATAGTTTCGTGGCAGCAAAGCAACTGTCCTGTGAACCAACCACACCACGGCGTCAGACCCCCAAGAGGGGTGTTGGAAACTCAAGATCGGCACATTTTGCTATTATCAGTGGGTTAGATACGGCCAGCATCCTGTTGGGGAGCTTACCTGGCTCGCTGGCAACAAAAAAAATGCTCGTGCAAAGTACCAAACACCCCCTTAAACACCCAGTTATGGGGTTCTATTCGCACTTTATTATCGAACATTGGACTGAAAATGCCCTCAGGAGTTTCAAGATTATACATAGAGTATACCTTTGAATGGAGAATGGAATCCCCTTCCCAGCATTCCTTTCGGTTTGGAATTGGACGTGCAGAGGACGTTTGTAGGTATGATAGGCACCTTGCAGTGCGCCTTTTCTTTCTTTAGCCAACGAGCTTGGCTACCGCCTTCCATCCACTGTCGTGATAAGTATCGTCTTGGAAGAGCACAGAAGTCGGACTTGAACATGTGTGTTTGTAGATGCTAAAGCTCGAGTTGAGGGTAAGTATATGCGCGAGCTGTCATCTGCAAGTCTACTTCTTTGGCGAGACTGAGGAGACAGGGCAACTGAATCTCGCCGAGGACCGGCGTTGACGTTCACGTTCACAAACTCTAGGTAGGTACGTCAGAAGTAACGGTTCTAGACCCAGATGCTATCTAGTTCTACTTCGTATTAAGATCATCGCCGTACCGTTGTTTGTATGCAGGGCAATCCGTATACAGGCTTGAAGTTCAACTTAAAACTCTCATTACTGGGTCTCTGTGGACCTACGACTTTGAATAGTGGTAGCCTGGTCGCGTTGATAATACGAGTCATAGTCATGCTCGTGATGATCATGGGTATGGTACCCTTGGCATGTTCTTATTGACTCTATTTTTGGTACGTTGAGTAATCACTGGTCATACACTACCAAGGGTCACCAACATTTACACTTGCTTTTACTGTCAAATTTCTATCTTTAGATTCTCGTAGAAGAAAGGGTCATCTCAACCGTGATGTCTGCTAGTGGTTTGTGGCCGCCCTGTGGTCTGTGGTTAGAGTTTATGGAAAGCGTAAGAGGGAAGGGGCCGGGGGCGCAAAGCTCAGTGGATTTCAGCCACTCTGATGGGACCATATTTCACAAATTGGATAAGGTGGTCTACTTTCAGGAACCTAGTATTTAGTGCAAGGCAGTGAAGTTAAGCTGTTGCTTCAGAGCCGCAGCTTATTTACGACGGCGGCGCCACGCTTGCCATGGAACGGTATGGACTCTCTGATATGTAGCAGTCACATATCTTTCTGAATCGATATGCAGCGCAAAGATCCTGTAGTGAGATTAAAGTGAGTTCTCCAAGTGATGGCATGTCTTCTGGCAGAGTGACAAGAACTTGTAAGTAAGTAAAACACTGAAGTAATGCAAGAAGAAATATGACTTAACTGGGAGTAGGGCGCTCAAGGAACCATGCGTTTGCGATATTATCAACTTAGGAATGAATGAGCGTGTCAATTACGTGTCTTACTCATCTCGTCCCGCGACCACGCGTTGTGTCTAGTGGATAAAAGGTACGACACTATATTAAGAAAAGGAACGATCCCGCTTGCAAAGGTCCACCGAAGGCTGCGTGCTGTTGTTTGATCCATAAGGTAGTTGGTAGTATGTATCCAGAGGTACCTATTTAATAATACAATCCAGCCCTGGTTCGTTCGTTAGCGTG
This sequence comes from Bombardia bombarda, assembly GCA_030512295.1. Lineage (NCBI taxonomy): Eukaryota > Fungi > Ascomycota > Sordariomycetes > Sordariales > Lasiosphaeriaceae > Bombardia > Bombardia bombarda. The sequence continues at coordinate 1,249,360 of JAULSR010000006.1, read as the reverse complement.
GTTCCTCTGACCGGAGTTAGGGTGCGGGTCAAACCTTCATTTTGCAACAGTTTTACGACCAGAAAATCATTCTCAACGCCTGAAGATTCGCCTGCATATATAATCAAACACTCTCTATTGAACAGAGCTGTTTTTATTTCGTCAAAATCCGTCGTTCTTTCGTTAAGTTGGAAAGTTTTGGCCGGGACCCCTGTCCTTTGGACCACGCCAACGAACTCGCAAGGGCCGGATTGTACTCTGCAAACTATCAGCGAGGTGAGGGCATTTCAAGCCATCTCTTGGTATTTGAGTAAGTAAGCCACACACGAAGTGTGTGGCGTGACCTTTGAATTGAGTTTCGTTTCCTCTTGGTTGTTCATTTACTTGATGCGTGTAGAGCCGATTCGATGACTCAATCAATCCCCCTTGGCGTGGATACATAGGTATTCTTTGGGAGGTAGTGCAGACCATCCACTTGCAGTGGCTGAGCCATCGATTTAATCATTATTTCCCCCATATTCTTGTCCATCTCCGTTAGATCATGACATCTCGAAACGGGGGGCGCCGTCGCTCCGCACACACGCAGTTTGTCAACCCTAGATCTTTAACAATTCCAATCAACCCTAATTTAGTTCTTGGGACAAGGATCCTGACCAAAACTTTCCAACTTCACGACAAAACGACCAATTTTGACGAAATAAAAAAGGCTCTGCTGAATAGAGGATATGATGTTATATCTGCAAGCAGATTTTCGGTGCTGACAAACATTCTTTGGCCGTGGAAATTGAAGATTTGGATTGTATCGACGAGTTGGCCCACCGCCGCCACCGCCGCCACCACCTTGTTTAAAGGCTTTTACCGTACATACATGTCCCATGCATCCGTATATCGGTGGAAAGGATGATGCGACCACCTTGTATTCTGTACCTGAGGACTTTGATGGACAGGTCGGTGTGTCGTCCACAGTTGCGACGGACCCGGTCTGTCAAGACGAACATTTGGTAACCAATCAAATCCACGGACGTCCTCTTTCTCCAAGCATCGATCAGGCCATGGCTTTTGCTTATTGCTGCTTTTGCTTATTGCTGCTGGGCAGTCCACACTCCGACTTTGTCTGGGTGAAAGGGTCTAGGCTTGTTGGATCTCGTAGCTTGCATCTTTCACGTCCACAGTCTTGTGCTCTCTAGTCCTATTCTTTACAGCGCAACTATGTTTGAGTCCTAGTTAAACAAAGGACATGGCTTGGCGACCCCGGAAAAGAACGGAAGCTGGAGCTGGAGCTGGAGCTGGAGAAGCAATCAAGCGGACCTGGACGGGGTTTACCAAGCTAAGACAAGCTAAGTAAGTGTCTTGTTGCTCCCCCGTACAGGGCATCGAAATATGCGGAGAGGGAGCGGGGGTGGGATATTGGCAGCGGGGGACTCCAATACGCCATTAGGTTTTTTTCCTCTTGCGAACCAAGTCGGTCGCTAGCCAAGCTGGCCCCGCATCTTGATGTGCAGCTCTTTCGCCCTGGCTGCTGGGTAATGATAATATGGTAGTTGGAGTCGGGTCATTTTTCATGATGCGGCGGCATCTCAAAGTGGAAAGGCCGGTCAGTCGCTGCCATCCATCATCGTGGAAACCCGGATTGTCAGCTCTTGGCATAAGGTGGCGATAACAACCCAAGAGGCTCTTCTTGTCTTGCTGCTGCTGGCTTGCTGCTTCCAATTGCATGCGCTAGACTAGATAGACAGAACCTCAGCAGGCAGTTCTGGTCTAGAAAAGTCCAGCCCACATTTTTAGCCCCCTTCAGCCAAGTCCCGCTCCGTATACCGCCCCTAAAGTCTTTGAAGAATATAACTAGTAAGTAGTACTCGCCGCGTCTAATTTGTGTAAACGCGAAGAGAGCGGGTAGAGGAAACGATGGAGTTCAGTGGTGGGCCATACACAAAAGTCAGTCAGCGTTGAAACCTGCAACGGGTCGGCGGTCCCACTTGCATCCCCAATCGAGTTTTGGCCAGCAAGTCAGGTCCTGACTCGAAGCAGAGCTCGTCGCCGAGCTCAAAGTAACAACACTATCTCCTTCCTCATTTTTCTGACCGCCGGTGTTGTCCAGTAGCCCCTTCCGTCTCTTCTCTCTCTCTCTCTATGAGCCCGGTCCCGTTTCACTGCTGCAACGGAGACGTACTTTTGTTTTGTCACGGCGAGAGCTGGTTCTTTTGAGCGACGGCAGTCACAACAAGTGAGCACGTAATCTTCAGAACCAAGCGGCCCCTTTCTTTCGAACCCGCATCTCGAATTCCCATGCATGCACGGCAGTGGATATCCGATAGTAGTAAAAATAGTACGTAGCTCGCCGAATTTATTCCTGGGTTTGGTTAGTGTGTCCAGGGGGGTGAGCGCGCGCGCACGGTTGGATGCGGAGGTTTTTTTGTCCTCTTTCCCTTCTTTCCCTTTTTGGTCGTAGTACAGAACAGCAGCAGAAGCGGCAGCCAAACAGCCAAACGTCGTCGTCGGTCGGCGGAAGGCGGAGAAGTCTCGGTTTCGACACATGTTCGGCCAAGAGGATAGATGCTCGCTGGTGTTCGGACAAGCGGCCAACCTACCTATCTTTGCCGTCCCGTCATTCGCCAGAACCCAACGCCAACTCGACTGCCGTTTCCCACCTCAGCAGTCGATGGCGAAAGGGCAATTCGCATAGTATCGGGTCTTGGTCTGTCTCCCGTGCTTCGATGGGTGGCCAGGCAAATGCAATGGGCAAAATTGTTAGGGACACGCGACACAAACATCCATCACTCACGGATTGATTCCTCTTGTTTGCTGGCTGCTGGTGATCCTCGTTCCTTGACACGTGAATTCTTGCAACAAAAAGATCGCTACGCTGTCTCCCCCACAAGACAGGGGTCCTTGTTCGCACCAAGCAAGGTGAAGGCGAGCAGCTGACCGGAGCCATTCTGACTTGGTAATTGGCCACCCCTGACACGACCGGGGGTTATCGGGGATTGACCGTTTTTTGCGGGAGGCTAGTGTTTGGGACAGTTGATGTACCGGTATTCGTATACGTAGAACATTTTTGGCAATTCGTCAAATAGTTTTTCGAAGATTTGGGTAGGGTAGCCTTCGTCGTTGCTGCCTGCGCGGCTCATCATGTCCTGTGCTTCAAAAACCACAGCCATGTATTTTCGTACCTGCAGCTCAGTGGTGTTGGAAAAACGGTCAAATCCTATGGCTAGAGCCGCTTTGAGTAGGTGTGCGAGTGCGACTGCGGGCGATCAGCAATCGATCATATCTTGTACCACGTACATCGATAGGTACATGCTTCCAGTTTTTATGGAGGGCTCCAGGCGGGGCAGTTGGCGTGCTTTCCAGCTTGCGGCAGCCAATCAGACAGCTGCAGCCACGGTTCTGACGCGGGAGCAGGGACCTGAAATGGACTAGGAAGAAGCGGGTCCCATCATCGGATCCATCATCGCTCATCGAAGAGCTGGGGTTCGGGTGAAGGGCTCTCTGCAGGGGCCTGTTAGGGAAGGAAAGAATCAGGCACGGCCATGACATGTGAGCTTTCTGCACCCAAGTGTTGTGGCGTACCCGCGTGGATGCCATTCTTTTTGGGACATCTCAACGCAGGGAATCAATACGGATACCTGGTCCTCCAAACCCAATCCCCCTCTCGAGCTGCCCCTTTTTCGCCTCGTGGAAATATGAGAAGCAGAACCTTAGCTAGGTCATCGCATATTGTGGTAAAGCCACAGGACGATGGAGAAGCCGTGATATGACTACCAGTGTAGACATATTGTCGAGTAGTGTGTTGGTAGTAGCTCCTACCCGCACCAGCAAGCAGTGACAAGGCCTTGTCGTTTCCTAGCCTAGACCCCAGTGCTCCATCAGTTAAAACCAATCGTCGAGGCATTTTGTACATGCGAGTACCTGTGATGTTCATTAAGTGGGCTCTTACATGGTACCTTTCATTATCTAGGAACACCGCTGAACTTATTAAATAAGTCTCCGCCGCCCTCCCGCCCCCCACAACATCTCATCAAGGTAGTTGCTGCTGGCTGTTGTTTCTTTTGGTGTCAGAACTTTGTCTGAACTTTACTTGCCTCTCCTCCGAACGCCCGCACACATGCAACTACACAACGACAATCATCCCGTCTTATCTCTCTCACTTGTGATCTCTGCCATCTGGCAAGCCTGATCCCACAGCTATAAGACCGACCAACCGGTCCTCAGTCACCCGCCTCCTAACCGAGAGAATCTTGTCTTGTCTTCTAAGCTTGTCAAGATGCAAGAAAACATCGACCACGGTAGCCGGTCTTCCCTGGCTTCGCCAGTAGAGATGGCGGCTGCTAGTTCAATGTCTCCAAGCCCAAGTATACCCGCTACACCGCGCCAACCGGCAAATACACCAGCAGCAGGCAAGAGCCAGACGGCTTCTCCTAAGCCCAAGAGACCTAACACAAGGGCTGCGGGCAAAGCAACCAAGCGACGTGCTGCTCGGGCGTGTGTCACGTGTAGAACCAGAAAGGTACGATGTGACGTGGTGGAAGGCTCGCCCTGCGGGAACTGTAGGTGGGATAAAGTTGTATGCGTCGTTCAAGAAAGCCGGAGGAGGAAGTAAGTCCAGTCCTGTTCGCAACTTCTTTTCAGAAGCACAATACTGACACTCTGCGTTTCACTCAGAAAATTCGGCTCAATGATACCGCCCTTGATGTCGACTGCCGAGTCCATGCCTGTAGAGGTACTCAACAGCGCCAATCCCATCAGCACCACCAGCGCTCACCTGGCGAGACAGACCAGCCCTATGCCGATGAACAGCATACAACAAGTTGGTATGAACCATCAACTCCCACTGCCTGATTCTTTGGACTGCTTTCATCAGCCAGTAATGTGTAAGTCTGGCTTCTGCCCCTCCCCCCGACATTCCTCCAACATCCCGGTAGGCTGGCTCCATCCAATCGGCTGGCAAGCCGACGATCTAGTTCAACCCCCAACAATCACATGCCAAAGAGAGTGCCAAATGAATCGATCCATGTTCGACCTGAAGCTGAGATGCCTTGACAGATCAACAACAAAATACCGGTTATCATGCCGAACAACCGACAGCCCTGCTGTCCAAACTGGAGCATTCCAGTTTGCGAGTGTGGCCAAATCCTGTTATGAACCAAACCGGCTTGTTTCAGGATCCTCGCGGCATGAGGTTTTCGCACCAAGTCCAGGAACAACAGCAACCGATAACGCAGCTCCCCAATTTCATTCAACCGCTTCCGACAAAGATCTTGCCTGAAGATGCTAAGTTTCTCTATGACAAGGGTGCCCTCACGCTCCCAGACCAGAAGCTTCAGAATGCCCTCCTCAAGGCATATGTAGAATACGTCCATCCGTACATGCCCTTGCTGGAACTGCATGCTTTCCTCAACACCATCGGTGGCGGAAAAGAGGGAAAAGTGAGCTTGCTTCTGTACCAAGCCGTCATGTTTGCAGCCACCGCCTTTGTGGACAAGGAGCATCTCAAGGCTGCTGGCTTCCAAAGCCGGAGAGAAGCTCGCAGGATCTTCTTCACAAAAACTAGAGTGTGTACCGTCCCGTGATGGTGTGGCGTGGGGTGTTGTTGTTGCTGACCAGAAAGTAGCTGCTGTATGATTTCGACTACGAGATAGATCGCCTTATTCTCGTTCAGGCATTGCTCCTCATGACGTACTGGTACGAAACGCCGGATGATCAGAAGGATACATGGCACTGGATGGGAGTTGCCATTTCACTCGCACACACCATTGGCCTCCACCGCAATCCGGCCAACACCAACATGCCACCACATAAGCAGAAGCTCTGGAAGCGCATATGGTGGTCATGCTTCATGCGAGATCGTCTGATTGCTCTTGGCATGCGGCGGCCGACTCGTATTAAAGACGAAGACTTCGATGTACCCATGGTGGAAGAATGCGACTTTGAGATTGAAGCACTTGAGGCTGGAAACCAGCTGCTCGGATCCGACTGCAGTATCATCCGAGACACGGAAATGCAGAAGCAACTTGCCTTGATGTGCATCGCAAAAGCGAAGTTGTGCATTTGTATCAGTCATATGCTCAAGGCTCAATACTCTGTGCTCAGCCGTGATGGCATGCGAGCCGACAACACAACCTCGAGCACGATGATGATGTTTCCCAACAAGACGCTCGATAACTTGGGGACTGTCCAGTCGGTTGACGAGGAACTGAATCAGTGGTATTGCCAGTTGCCACCTAGCTGTCAGCGTCGACATTTGACATCGACCGAGCTCCTCAACGGAGGAGCAATCCTGGCTGTGCAGCGGAACCTCCTCCATATGGTCTACCACACGACCATCTCGGCCCTCCACCGGCCGCAATTCCATCCTGCGCTGCCGGCGCAAACGTTGCCACCTACATCGGGCCAAAGCCAAGAAGTATCTCGGACACGAGTGCGCGAGGCCGCTGCCCAGATCACCGAGATGGCCAATGAGCTGCATAATCTGCAATTGGAGAAGTATATGCCCACCACTGGTGTGACAGTGATACTACCTGCTATGATCATCCATTTGATCGACATGAAGAGCCCAGACCATGAGATTATCGCGCGAGCTCAGCGGGACTTTGATATCTGCATGAAGGTAATGCATAGATTGAGGGACATGTACGCAGCTGCCGATTTCGCAACCGGGTTTCTGAATGCCGCGCGAGCCAGGTCATCGGAGATGAATATTTTGCAGAATCAGCAGCAGCAGCAGCGAGAGATGGCGGCCAAGGCCATGGGCGGCAGACACGCTGCCCAAAGGGTGGTTCCCGTAATGCTGGAGGCGCCGTCGACACCGCCGCCCGACAACGCGCCCTATCTGAACGCAACAGAAATTGGCCTCTACCACCAGGAACGCAGTTATCTGTCGAAAGACGCCCGCGGTAGCCAGGTTTCTATGTCTGCGCACTCGCCACCGCAGTGTAGTAACGGCTCTAACGCCCGTGCAATGACGCCCATCTCGGCAGGCGCACCGACACCAGCACCTACTAGAGACGTGGCCACTCTTGATGGCCAGAGAAATATGAGTGTCGACTGGGACATGACACCTGCAGCTGCGCCCGCCAATCTCGACTGGGATCAGTGGCTGCAGTTTCCTGCCGAAGGAATCAGCAACTCGGACGAGACGTTCATGGATATGAGTATGTTTGGGAATCTTGATCAGGCCGATCCTGGCGCTGCCGGCCAGGGAATCGATTGGATGGAAGATGTACAACAACAGCAACAACAGCAGCAGCAGCAACAACAACAGCTTCAGATACAACTCAACCTACAGGCACAGGTCCAGGCCCAGGCTCAATCCCACGCGCAACTACAACAGCAGCAGCAGTTCTGTCTTGAGCAGATGTCGGGCTTGGACTTGACCATGCCGGACATCAACTCGCCCACGGCTTAGTCGGCTGCCCCTCATGACACCACCCTCAATCATTTTGCCTGACATATGGGTAGGGAGAGAGACGATGAGGTGGAGCAGCTGGCAGAGCAGCTAGTAGAGAGAGAAAACGAGGCAGAGCAGGTGGTAGAGGGAAAGCACGAGGCAGAAAAGATGGAAGAGGGCATGACAGGGCTGGAAGTTGAAGAAAAAGAAGCCGAGCACAACGATTTTCTTTACGATGCGAATGCTTAACACGGAATGTTTTAACAGCAAGGCAGGAAGGAGGATGAAGACGCACAGCAGAGGGAGTTTTGTCAGGTGTGCCTGCCGTTTTATTACTTAATTATTTAGATTCTGGGGTTCGGACTTTATCGGCAGGAAAATGGAAGGAACGAGGCGGGATGGTAGGTTTTTTTTCTCCTAGCGCACTGGATTTTGAGTTTTGGATTTTGAGTTTTGGATTTTGGAAGGAGCAATCTGCTCGGAGCGCTCCCTTGGGGATGTCGGGTTGGTTTGAGGTACTGCTAGACACTGAGAGGAGAAATGTGTGACGACCTAGAGCAAGAGGAGGTAAGTAGAGGAGGATCTGGGAGTTGAAGTCTTTTTCTTCCTTTGGGATTGATGGGTGAGCTTTGGGCTACGATGAGAAGATTGAAGAGGTCGAGCCTGATAGCAACCTGTTCCCCATATCGGCGTTTAGTATTGTTCAGCGTTTGCAATTATTTGCTTACAGTTATTGCCTTGTACACACTTCACTGGTCACTCCATATTGCCAGGTGTATTGTCTGGCGTATTATACCTTTTAGAATTAGGGTTGTAGAGGCTAGCCTACCAGAAATAATAGGACGTCTCCATCTCTGAAATTTTGGACTAAATGAGCGGGGGTGACTCGATGTCTTGTTTGCTCTCTGACTGATGCTCGGGAATGCCGCACACCTGAGTCGCCCATTCCCACCACCGTACCCATGCGTTTGGCTGACAGCAATCAACGGCAGCTTTTTCTCTTCCACTCTGACCCGGCGCGCCCGGCACATCCTGAAGCACAATCTCAATAAAGATGATGGATAGAACAAACAGGCACTAGGGAAGTTGAGCGGGCAACGAAGTGGCTTTCAAGAGGCCCCTTTTTTAATACAACACACAAATACGGTCAGGATCTTTCGGCTGGCTGAGATGTCTGGGGTTTTTATGCCAATCAAAACTAATAAACGGGTGTTCCCACCGGTCTGTGCACCGTATGCAAGCCAGCGTCACCTTGACAGAGACACCCGTGTCAGCCCTGTCCCTGTCAGTCATTTAATCGGGAGACCGAACGCGACTTCTCTGGTATCGTTTTATAGCGTGCGACCCTTTATGCAGCGAGGATCGAGCTGGATGTTGGCGTTAAATAAGTAGCTACCACATGCATCTTCACGACATATAAACAAATGAAGAGACGTGGATGAAAGAGCTTCTCTTGTGCTTCAAAATGGTTACTTTACCTCCAATGGACAGGGTCGCGTCAAGTTACACGAAGACACGACAGGGGGTCTTCCGCGAGAGATGATGACCTCAAAAGAATTGCAGCAATGGGGGCCAATCAGTCCGCCAGCGTCCGTGCCCTCCACCAGATCCGTGGATCCAATCTACGGTATCGCTCGTTCGCGTTCGTTCGTCCGTCCCATTTCTAATAAGCCTCCACTGCCCTTGTCGCCGGCTTGGTCGCACTTTTTCGCAAAACCACCCTTATCGTGTGCGCGCCAGCGCATCCCCCGTTTGATTTTGTCTTCTTTTTTCCGTTGTTTAACACGTAGAGACATCCCGCTGCCTTGCTTCTCTGCTTTTATCCCGGCGCTTCATCCGCAAGTTTCCAGTTTCATAACTGTGTCGCTCGCTGTCGCTCATTTTTATCGCCAAATTCCCATTCACTCACATTTAAACTTTGGTCTAACCATTAATCACCCTTCTTTTTCACAAACCGGGCCAATACATGTGTTCATGCATGCTTTCCAACCGAAACCTTCGCCCCGTGTCCACTGTTTGCTGCCCACTGCCCGCAGTCATTCCACCTATACCTTGCGAACTTGCCTTAGCTACCTTGCGGGGTCGAGTTCACCAGGCTCCTTCCTTGACCACGTCGACATCCCGCTCCGCCCATTCCCTGCCTGTCTTTGTCTGTACGAATCTTAGATCCCGAGGCAGCCGGTACAGAAAGGAAGGAGAGAAGCAAACATACAAGACTGCCCCAGCTCGGCAACAGCTGCAGCAGCAGCGGCGGCAGCAGCCATCAACGACCGACGGCCCGACGAACAGAACCGAGAAGCTTTCGTCCCTCTTTACCTGCCTTTGCACACACACACACACACCAACCGCCCTCCTCGCCGACTATGGGAGCCGCCTTACAACCAATTTCTCCCATTTCGTCAGGCTCGTCAGGCTCGTAGGCAAGGATCGAGAAGGGCATTATGACGCGCATCGCCTGCCCCCTCGACCACTAGCCGCCGCAGTAGTCGCTCTAAGATATCCACTATGAATGACTCACCAATCATCACCCACACTGCTGTTGCTGCAGCTCACCTGGCTACACCACGGGGCCGCCAGCTGTTCCCCCCTCAACAACAGCAGCAACAGCCCCGGGGCCCCACCTCCGACTCCCCGATCCGCCAGCAGCATCGCGACCCGTACCATACCGATGACTTTCTCTCGAGTCTTTCGCCCCGGACAGCCGTCGATGCTTTCCGGAGTCCGACGGGCGCCTTGAAAGCCTGCATGGATGCCGCCACCCCCGCCGAACAGGCCTTTGCGACGAGAGTGGCAATTGCTTCCAAAAGCATTCAAGAATGGCTTGACGAGCTCTCTGCGTGGCCCTGGCCGTCGGCTGGTGGCTCCGCCGGCTTCGAGGTGCCCGGCTCGAAGCGGAAGAGGCTCTCCCGCTCTGACGGCGAGCTGTTGAGGAGCCCAGATCTAGATGCTGAAGGAGGAGAGGAGCCCCAGAACAATATAGACAAGATGTATCTCGGAAGCCTCTTGGCCACAGAGGTTACCGCGTACGAGAGGCGGATAGACGAGATTGGCCGGGACATGGAGGAGCTCGATGTGGAAGAGATCAAGAATCAGGTCTTGCATAATCACATTATGCCCTTGTCGAGGCCATGTTCTCCCATGCCGGGTACAAACTCGGTGGCATCTTCCTCCCTCTCTGCCTATGTGAGGATGGACGACTTGACTGCTCTGCTTACGGCAACAACAATACGGACGTTGCCGAATCTGTCCAGGCTTACCAGACTGTTGAATCTATGGAGTCTTCGCTTGATTGTGCTCAGGAGGATTCCCATTTTTTTCGAGTCCCTCGCCGATGGAGAGATTGCGCTCCAATCAGGGTGGAATGCAATAGGTCTGAATGAAAAGACCGATATCAGTGGTTCGCCGCGCGCTGCGGTATCGGCCAAGCTCTCACGCAAAGAGTTTGACGTAATGAAAAAGATATTGGAACGAAAGATTGCACATGCTGGCCGGGATTTGGACGCCATGCTGGACATCCTCGAAGGCTGGGAGGATACGCTTCCCAACGAATGGCTCGACCGTATGGACGCATTGGAGAGGCGATACGGCGAGTGGGCTGTGATTTGCGAGCGACAAATTAGGGATTCGGACTGGGCTAAATTCATGAAGGAGACTGTTGCTATCTCTCCCACCAAAGGACGCAATGCCACGGATGATCATGGTGTTGATGAACACACAGAGTCGAATGTTGATCCTGTTGGACCCCTTGCTTCTTCGCCACCAACAACACCACATAACATTGTCTCACCTATACCAAAAGCAATTAGGGGAAATTTGTTCGGGCCCAAGCTCATGCCTCGCAAGAGAAGCCTCTCGCCAGATTCTGACGGACTGCCTGAGACACAGACACCCATTCTGTCTAGCAGCTTCCAAGAAGATCAGACCCCTGTAATCAAGGTTCATTTTGCTTCGGAGGACTCAGATGAGGCTGTGTCCCATGATGGCACAGTCGAATCTTCCTGGGCACGACCTGAGGATACAAGACGGATAGAGAGAGATGAGAGTGTAAATGAAATTCAACACGCTTCTGGGCCATTGTATGGTCGTGGAGATGATGAACCGGAGGAAAAGAACGACCTGGCCCAGAACTACAACAACCAAACCGACGACGACGACGAGAACCAACTACAAAAGTCTGTCAATAGATATTCAGAAGCTAAAGACATATATTCTCAGCCAGATTTGTCTGACTTCGAGTTCGACTCTGAAGACTACTCAATGGATGATGTACCCGAACCCGAACTGCCCACTTTACCTCGAACAAGACGGGACAGCGAGGTCTCGAACTCATCCACAATATTACACGGCGATCAGAGCGGCTTCATGGATTTCTCCAGCGACCAGCCTGATCACGGAACCCCGGAGCGACCCCGCAATGTGCCGGGCATGGGTATCGGGGGGGTACGAAGCGATGACCTAAGTCCCCCGAGTTCACCCAATTTCCGCTCAAGCACCAGGTCTCAGTCGGTGAGCTTCGCCGACATGCCAACAGTGGCCGAGATCTCCGACGACGACAGCCTACCACACACGCCCAATCGATCGTCCATCATCTCGCTAGACGACGACCTCCCACCTCCTCGGGAGGCAGCCAGCTCCAGCAAACCCAGCATCATCAGCGCAGACGACCAGCTGCGCCAACAAATAAGCGACATCCTCGAGTCAGTGCCGGCCAAGATCCGCCTGACCTCGGAGCCCTCCTCCGCCATCAACCTAAACCCACCAGATTTTACCATACCTCACGCGCGCAACAACAAGCCCCAGAAGCCATCAGCGGACGCCGCCGCGTCGTCGTCGTCGTCGTTGTCGATGCAGCAGCAGCAGAAGCAGCAGCAGCAGCAGCGCAGCCACTCGAGCCTGTCGACCAGGACGTCGTCGTCGTCGCGCGCGGGGACGCCGTCGTTCACGCTCGCACCGGCGTACGCGCGCAACGCGCGCCCCCGCCAGTGGGGCGGCAGCACCACCAACCAGGAGATACGGCTGTACCACCTCTCGCGGTCCAACGGCGAGGCGCCGATAAAGTTGCACATCCGCTGCGTGGGCGAGAAGGGCGAGCGCGTCATGGTGCGCGTCGGCGGCGGCTGGGCTGATTTAGGTGAGTATCTGAAGGAGTATGCGAGCCATCATGGGAGGCGGTCGCAGGGCGGCGCGGCGGGGGAGAGTAAGGTGGAGGTTAAGGATTTGCCGAGGGTGCCGATGAGCAGTCGTGCTGCTACGGCCATGGGAGGAGGGTCTAGTCCGCCGAGTCGGCCGGCTAGTGCGATGGATGGGGGTAGTAGTTTCCAGTCGCCGATGAGGGGGTTGAATGTTCGCAAGACTAGGAGGATTGTGAGCGTCGGGGGGGATGAGATGGGGGTAGGGATGGTGGTGGTTTGCCCAAGACGCCGCTGTCGGCGGCTTCGTTGGCGGAGGCGGCGATAGGGGGCCCGGCGTCGGACCCGGCGTCGGCGCGGTCGAGTTCTCGGCTTAGTTGGACGGAGGAGGACAGCTCGCTGGGGATGGCGGGGCCGAGGGCGAAGCATAAGGAGATGAGCGAGGAGAAGCTGGCGTGGGTCAAAAGTATTGAGGAGCGGGTGAGGATCGCGAGCTCGGACCGTAGTAGGCTGTCGGATGGGGGAGGGATGGAGGGGGGAAAGTTTGGGGAGATGGGGAAGGTGGGGGCGACGAAGAGGTTGTTTCGGCGGCAGGGGTAATAAGTGAGTGAGTGGCCTTGTCGTTTGTGCCATACGGGATGCATGCAGATGGGGAAAGAAAGGGAGTTTTATGCCCATCGGTTGCGATAAGGGATACGAAATGGAACAGAAGCTACTGTTGAAAGGGAAACAACAGCACGACACAGCACAAAATGATGGGTACCTGGAGGGGTTGGGATAAACAGTACCCCTTACCTGGACGGATGGACGGATAGGAAACATCGGGTACGAAAGACAGACAGTGTCGTTCTTGTCTTGCGGGGAAAGGAAGGATAAGGAAGAAAGAAGGAAAGAGAAAGAACAGGATCATCAGCATTATGACAGTATGGTTCAGGGCTTAGCATTTCTCTTTTTTTCTTTGCATACATTCAGGGTTGGCGTGGGATAAAAGGGGCAAAAAGGAAACAGCAGAGAGACAGAACCCAGACTGGCTGCCCTCCCCTTTTCTGTTCCTTTACTCTTCTTTCTTTTTTATGTTACAGGTGGTTTGGAAAAAAATATTTCCTTCCTTTCTCCTTTTTTTACCCCCTTATTTCTCTTTCGATTAGTCTCTTAGTGTGTGTTTTGTGTGTGTGATTGTCTGTCGGTCTTCGAGAAGATACGTGGACGTGGGCAAAGTTTCTTCTATCATCAATACCCCTTTTATTCTTTGTTTAGTTTTGATTATCTTTTTTTTTTTTTTAGCCTTTTCTCTCTTTTTGATTTGTTCTTGTGGTGTTTTGTTTACATTACCTGACTATGTTAGGGTATCTATCCATCATGCTGGATTAGTCTGCATTGCCTGCACCGGCGCATACATATCATACCGGTGTGTGTTGTGCCGTGGTCTTGGAAGATGGTGCTAGTAGGAGTAGCTACCTAGGGAGTGAAGTACGATTATCTACCTACTTCACTACTACCAGTTATTTGCTTCGTGGTGTGGTGCTGCTGCTCTCAACCAGATATGAAAGATAGGAGACGAGTGAATCAATGCATGGGTGCGTCGTAACGGTCAGGTGTTTATGTCGGGGTTTTGTTGAAACAACAGTCAGAAAACAGAACACAAAACAAAGTGGGGAGTCAGGTTTCTCATATTCAGTTCTAAATATAAAAGGAGGTGCGGTCTATAAAATCAAGTGTGATATAGGCAGCACGCCGCCAAGTAAGATATCACATCCCGTGGTCCACCTTCTCTCTTCTCAAAGTAAACTTGCAACACACAATAGATGGATGATTATCTAAAGAGGCGGCAGAATTTACTCGTAGACCCAGGGGTCGCTGGCGGACTTCCAACTGATGACCTCACCCTCCTTGAACCAGAGAGCAATCTCCTTCTTGGCGTTCTCGACGGAGTCGGAGCCGTGGCAGACGTTGCGGCCGACGGAGAGGGCATAGGCGCCTAGTGGGGAGGGTCAGTATGGTACGTATATAGGGAAAATGGATAGAGTGAAAGAGAGTATCTGCTTACCACGGATGGAGCCGGGGTCGGAGGCCAGGGGGTTGGTGGCACCGAGGATGACTGGTTGGGTTGTCAGTTTTATGGATTTGGGTTATGAGAGGAGATATTGAGGGAGGGGGAAGCTTACCGCGGCCGGTCTTGACGGCGTCGAGGCCCTCCCAGACCATGGCGCAGATGGGGCCGGAGTTCATGTCTGGCAGATATGTTAGTAAAAAAGTTATGTGTGTGCTTGTGAGAGATGTGGGACAAAACATACACTCAACGAGGCCGGGGAAGAACTTCTTGTCCTTAAGATCCTCGTCTGCGAATCGGGGTCAGCGTCCTGTGTCCTCTAGGGGGTAGTGGTGGTGGAAACACACAGTGCTTCTCGAGATGGGCCTTGCCGGGGGTGGTCATCTTGATGGCGGCAAGCTTGTAGCTGTGGGAGCATGTATATCAGCACATGGTTGTCGTGGGAGTGGCGGTCGAGGGGTGGCTGCTTACCCGCGCTGCTCGAAGCGGGCGATGATGGGAGCGATGAGTCCACGCTGTTGGGGGCGATGTTAGCACATGGGCGCGCAGATAAAACTGGGAATGTGGAGGGTTACATACCTGGACGCCATCGGGCTTGATAGCAATGAAGCTGTGTCGAGGTCAGTCAAAGTCTTGTTCGCGATGTTGGTTGAGGGGGGTGGCGGCGGCGGTGTTTCGAGCTTCGCTGCTCAAAAATGGCGGGGTAATAGATGGAGGGGTTGAAATCTGCATTCGGTCGGGGAGGAGTGTAAAGGGGCAAGGAGAGGATGGAGGGGTAATTCTCACGTCTGCTCGGTGGCCATTTTGGATATATTTGTTTCCTTTACAGGATCTGAAGGACTAGAAGTTGTTGAAGGGGTTTGCAGAGGAACAATTGAAGTCTGCGAGAGGGAGGTGACAAAGGGGGGAGGGGAGCTGAAATTTTGGGGGATGGCGGTGGGAGCAGCAGAGTGGAGGCCGAAGAAGAGGGCCACCACGAGAATGCCACAAATGCCCAGAAAAAGAAAATGTGGGGACCATGCCCGCGGGCGCGTATATGGTTGGTCGACGTTTTGCTTGGGCTTCCGGGGCAGCTTCCAAACGTCGAAGGCCGGGTTGGTGTTTTCGGGCCTGAATGCCGCCTGCCCCTTCGAATCCGACATGTTTCTCTGTGGCCAATTGATCTTGTCGATCGACAGAATAAGCTGTATTTCTCGGTTGGCGATGCACTCGCGAGAGCATCAAGATTGGTTTATTGACTAAGGAGGAAGGAACGGTGGATGTTCAAACGGTTTGCGCTGAACCATGCAAGTAGCCTCAGGCTCTCTTTCCACCCATACACACTCTCGTCAGCGCTATTGCTATTCATCCTCATTGCCCAGTATAATCTTAGGTAGCGCTACACAAAAGGTAACAGTTTGGCAAATCAGAGCTGCGAACCAGCCATGAACAATTTCATCCCATAAACATGGTATTTACCCGCGTTGTGATCCTCCGAATACCATCGTCACCTCATGGGTGGAAGAAGCGGTCAATATCATTCATCCAGATGGAGATCAAGTGTCCACAGGGGTGTCCACAGAGCCAGGTTATGCACAAGATGTGCGATTATCGAGAAAAGGGGGCGGCATCGGTAGTGGCAGTGGCTGGCAGCAGTGGCAGGGGCCGTCCGCCTTGGCGCGGTTAACTCAAAGGTGGCCAAACCCTGTTTAGCCCCGTCGAGCTCCAAGCCGGCCGCCCAGTAGACAAGTCACCTCCAACCTGTGGCGCCCCCCTGGAACTAACAACACGACCTACCACGACAACATCGACGACGACGGGATTCAATTACCCGCCGCGAGACTTTCTTTCCAACACTCAAGGTGTTTTATTTATGAGCAGGACGTCAATTGAAGCGTCCTTCTTCTTCTTCCAGTGCGCCCCTTCAGCCTACCTAACAAGTCTGTAGCGCGTCCAGCGAGGGGCCATTCGAGATGCTCGTCTCGGGCCAGCTGTCCATCGGTGGATGGACAGCATCTCTCTGTCTTTTGGCTTCCGTTTCTACCCTCTTTACTCCAGCAGGTAGGAACAGGAACTGCAGCTACAGCTGGAGAAATTCGATCACAATATGCACATTTAAAGCTAATACATCCTCGTAGTCTCGGTAAAGGAACATGATTTCAAGAAGTGCGATCAATCAGGCTTCTGCAAGCGCAACCGAGCCTTTGCAGACCAGGTTATTGCTACGAGCTCGTGGCAGTCGCCCTACAATGTCCAATCCGACTCTAGGTCGTTCAAGGACGGACAGCTGCACGCCACCATTCTGAAGACCATCAACGACAACGGCGACACCGTCCGGTTGCCCATCACCGTCTCCTTCCTGCAGTCGGGCGTCGCTCGAGTCACCGTCGACGAGGAAAAGAGGCAAAAGAAGGAAATCGAGCTGCGGAACGACAGCAAGGCGAGGAAGGAAAGATACAACGAGGCCGAGCAATGGGTCATTGTCGGCGGGCTGGCCCTGGACACGGAGGCCCAGGTAGCCTATGAAGACAAGTCGCAAATCACTGTCAAGTACGGCCCTTCATCCGCCTTCGAAGCTGCTATCAAGTTCGCCCCTTTCGGCATCGAGTTCAAGCGCGATGGCAAGACCCAGATCAGATTCAACGACCGCGGCTTGCTGAACATGGAGCACTGGCGGCCAAAGATTGAACAGCCCGAGCCAGAGAAGCAGGAAGGTGAGGGTGAAGCCAGCGAAGACGAGAAAAAGGAGGAAGAGCCCAAGGAGGCAGAGAAGAAGGTGGAGGCGCCCAAGGGCGAGGACCAGAGCACTTGGTGGGATGAGAGCTTCGGCACCAACACCGACACCAAGCCCAGGGGCCCCGAGAGCGTTGCATTAGATATCTCATTTGTGGGGTTCGAGCACGTCTTTGGCATCCCCTCTCACGCCGGCCCTCTTTCTCTCAAGGAGACCCGTGGAGGCTCAGGCAACTACGATGAGCCCTACAGGATGTACAACGCAGACGTCTTCGAGTACATCCTCGACAGCCCCATGACCCTCTATGGCTCCATTCCGTTTATGCAGGCTCACCGAAAGGACTCGAGCGTCGGCGTTTTCTGGCTCAACGCTGCCGAGACGTGGGTCGACATCACCAAGGCCAAGGACTCGAAGAACCCCCTTGCCTTGGGCATCGGCGCCAAGACGAGCACCCATACGCACTGGATCTCCGAGAGCGGTCTCCTGGACGTTTTCGTCTTCCTCGGCCCGCGTCCTCAGGACATCACCCAGAAGTACGGCGAGCTCACCGGCACCACCGCCATGCCCCAGGAGTTTGCCATCGGCTACCACCAGTGCCGCTGGAACTACGTATCCGATGAGGACGTCAAGGATGTCGACCGCAAGATGGACAAGTTCAAGATCCCCTACGACGTCATCTGGCTCGACATTGAGTACACGGACGAGAAGAAGTACTTCACCTGGGACTCGCACACCTTCCCGGACCCGATCAGCATGGGCAAGCAGCTCGACAGCCACGGGCGCAAGCTGGTCACCATCATCGACCCGCACATCAAGAACGTCGACAACTACCCCGTCGTCACCGAGCTCAAGGAGGGCGGTCACGGCGCCATGAACAAGGACGGCAATCTCTTTGAGGGCTGGTGCTGGCCTGGCTCGTCGCACTGGATCGACGCCTTCAGCCCGGCCGCGCGCGAGTGGTGGAAGTCGCTCTTCAAGTACGACCGGTTCAAGGGCACGATGGAGAACACGTGGGTGTGGAACGACATGAACGAGCCGTCAGTCTTCAACGGGCCCGAGACGACGATGCCAAAGGACAACCTGCACCACGGCAACTGGGAGCACCGCGACGTGCACAACCTCAACGGCATGACGTTCCACAACGCGACGCACCACGCGCTCGTGTCGCGCAAGACGGGCGAGCTGCGCCGGCCGTTTGTGCTGACGCGCTCGTTCTTTGCGGGCTCGCAGCGCATCGGCGCCATGTGGACGGGCGACAACCAGGCCGCGTGGGACCACCTGCACGCGTCCATCCCCATGGTACTGAGCCAGGGCATCGCGGGGTTTCCGTTCTCGGGCGCGGATGTGGGTGGGTTCTTTGGAAATCCCGAGAAGGACCTGCAGACGCGCTGGTATCAGGCTGGCGCGTTTTACCCGTTCTTCAGGGGCCATGCGCACATTGATGCGCGGCGGAGGGAGCCGTATCTCGCGGGCGAGCCGTACACGAGCATTATTACGGCGGCGCTGCGGTTGCGGTATAGTCTGTTGCCGTCGTGGTATACGGCTTTCTACAGGGCGCATGTGGATGGGAGTCCGATTGTCAAGCCCATGTTTTATACGCACCCGGGCGAGGAGGCGGGGCTGGCGGTCGATGATCAGTTCTTTGTGGGCGATACGGGGCTGTTGGTGAAGCCGGTTACGGAGGAGGGCAAGGAGAGCGTGGATGTGTGGGTGCCGGATGATGAGGTTTATTATGATTACTTTGCGTATGATGTTGTTGTGGCGGGTGGGGCGAAGGGGAAGAGGGTGACGGTGGCGGCGCCGCTGGATAAGATTCCTGTGTTGATGCGGGGGGGCCATGTGTTTGCGAGGAGGGACGTGCCGAGACGGTCGAGCGCGCTGATGCGGTGGGATGATTATACGCTTGTTGTTAGTGTGGGGAAGGAGGGGAAGGTTGGGAAGGCGGAGGGCGAGTTGTATGTGGATGATGGGGACTCGTTTGAGTTTGAGCAGGGGCAGTATGTTCATCGGAGGTTTGTGTTTGATGCGGCGGAGGGGAGCATTGTTTCTGTTGATGCTGCCGAGGATAAGGATAAGGGGGTTAAGGAGGGGGAGTGGATGAAGAAGATGCACGGGGTTGGGGTGGATAAGATTATTGTGGTGGGAGCGCCGGCGAGCTGGGCGGGGAAGAAGGAGGTGGAGGTTGAGAGCGAGGGGAGGAAGTGGAAGGCTGCGTTGGAGTATACGGCTGCGGAGAAGGGTGGGAAGGGGAGGGCGGCGTTTGCGGTGGTGAAGAAGGTTAGGGCGAGGATTGGGGCGGATTGGAGGGTTGTTGTTTAGGGGGTGGTGTTGGATAGTTTTGATAGGGGTGTCTTTCTGCCAAGTCACCTACTTGGAGTAGGTTGTTTTTAATGGGGTGGCACGTATTGTATCCCGTATATATTTTATATCTTTTGGTGGTCCTCTTCGGGCTGTTCTGCAGTAAGGGCGCTTTGCGGAAGAAATGAGATGGACTCTTTTGTGCAAGTTGTGTTTTGTGCACAATATGGTTGTTTGTGTCACAGTGACTGCTTAGACAGATAAGTACAAATACGGTAGGTGGCACTGGCTGAACTTTCGACTCGGTTGCCTTGTATCAGGTAAGCTGAAAATGAGCCGTAGGCAGTGGGCGAAGGAAGGAGCGAATCGAGGGCCCGGTGGTCTCGCTCCTTCCTCCCAAGCCTACATACATGCTGAACAATCTTAAAAGATTCTTTCGCCAAATGAATCATGGCTCACCTTCTCCGGGGGGCTTTTTTAGAGACAGAGATAATCCTGCACGATTGGTGTTGGCCTCTCTCATCTCATCCACCCTCTTAATGAAAGTCAACCATGGCAAGATTCCTGCGTTGCAACCGACGCCTCACACCACAACCCCCCCCCCCCCCCCCCAAGCCACCATTAGAAGAGGGATAATACTACCTTAGGTTGCACCCTAAAAACATCAGAACAACCGGTCTGCCTCGCCCTTCTGCCTGATAGGCGGCTGGGACTGTTCGACCATTTGCTCGAAGCTTATGGTATCTTTTATGCAGGCGAGCAAGGCTGTGCTGTGCCATAGGGCGGAACGAGGAAAGGAGGGGTTTTCAGTTGCGGTCTTGCTCATATCACGACAATCGTGCCAGGACTCTCTAGAGTACTATCATCCAACATTTTGTTTTTCAGGTGCGGATGGGACAGCAGCTCGTCCCATCTCTGTAACAGGTCCGTCATGGATCCACTCAGCATCACTATCGCAACCGTCGCGCTCGCTGGTACGGTTCTCAGGAGGGCGACTGTGGTCAAAGACGTTGTCGTCGGGCTTAGGGATGCGCCAGAAACCATCAACGATGTCGCCGAGGAGGTCCAAACTCTACATGCCGTTCTCGAAGCTGTCAAGCGCACACTGCGACAGGCTCCTCGCACTTTCGAGCTCACCAGACTTCGTAGTGTCTTTGCCATCGCCGTCGAGGGATGCAGCACTACGCTCATGTGTATCAAGGAAGCATACGATGAGCTGTTCGGTCGCAGTGACTGGAAAGCAAAGCTTCTTGTCCTATGGAAGCATAATGATATGGAGCAGCTGCGTATCCGACTGGACAGCAGGAAGGCTACTCTTACGCTCTTGATCCAGACGATGAACATGTGAGTTGTCATGTCAACGATAACAATAACAACAATCGTTACTGACGAACTCCGGACAAGGTGTTCAACTCAGGAAGTCAAAGAATTGCTTATCCAGAACCGATTGGCTTTCAATGTTGCCAAACAACATCTCCGCCAACTCATTTCGACCAACCCGGGCTTCAAAACGGCAATTCTTAAGCCCTTGGACCAGAAGAGGGTGGATAGCGCTATGTTGGTCCCCCATAAAGAAATCAGAAAGGCGCTCGAAGAACGCAGAAAATATCCTGAAAGGGAGCTCAATCCCAAAGCCAGCTCCGCTACAGGAAGAGAACGAAAAACGGCTGATATCAAAACCGCCAAACCAGCTTGTTCGGTCAGGGAAGATGCTCGAGAAAGAGTAGTTGAGCCCCCAAATCTCCCAAAACAAAGTCCGAAGCATGACGTCCCCAAAGAGCATACCGAAAAGGCGGCCAAAACGCACAAAAATCTTCCAGATCCTGAAAATTGCAGCCGCAAAAGCGCTATCAAGATACCAAAAAGTACTGATGCCAAAGCCGTCAAAAGTAAATCAGTTTCATCGATCAAGGGAGATGGTCAAGAAAGCGTGGTTGAGTCGGCAACTGTTCTGCGAAAAAGTCCAAAGGATAAAACGGTCTCCTTTCCTAGAGAATATTCTGAAAAGGCGCCCAAAGAACACAGAAAACATACTGAAAAGGAGCTCAGACCCAAGCGCCATAACGATCCAAGACAGAAAAGATCCGATGCCAACATCGTCAAAAGCAAGTCAGCATTATCGATCGGGGGAGATATCAAGGAAGCATAGCTAGGTTCGCGACCATTCCAGAAGAGAGTCGGGAGCACACCCAGTATAGACTTGTTAGATCTAAAGAGCAAAGGATCTACTTTAGTGGGCAGGCCTTAGACTATTCTCACCAGACTTCTCCCTGTACTATTCACGGCCTATCTTACGTGATCCATCCCACTGCCGACATCGTAGGTCGAGCTGGATTGACTTCAGAATCAATAGCACCAAGATCGTCGACAACGGAGTGAAGATTTGCGGGCTGGTAACTCGGGGATAGAGGCCAAGATGACAGTAATGCTTAATTGTACTCTACTATCGGTAATAAAGGTATGATTTTCCTAACAACTATATGCGAGCTTGACCAAAAGCATTGCTAGTCAAAGTAATAGCTAACTAAGTATGATGCCAGGTCTTATTTACATTCGGAAAGTTGCCTTTGCAACTTACAACGCATCATTGATGCTCAGCTTGCTGGGTCTCTCCACATTTTCAACTCCGTACATAAGCCTATTTCCTATTCTACTAAAGGGACCGAATATGTGGGACTTCGATCTCGTAAGCATCGTCCACATCCGGATACACATACCCACGATCTGCCGAGACATCTCGCACTCATGCTGACTTACAATGTTCCAGCGGACGAGCGGGTACCACAGATACGCGATCGTGTAACCACCGAACCACGTTGTGTCAAACGGTTGGTGGCGTTGTCATAAAGTGGCGGCATGTTTGCGTTGCGCAGAACACACAGACAGATACCAGATCGATCGCGCACATACCGTCTCCTCGTCAATTGTGCCTGTCGAGATAATATATACTTCTATAGTCAACACCCGCTCGCCCGCATTCGCGGTTGTCTAGCTGGCGTTTCGTTTCAAGAAGATGAGAAATACGAATAAGGGGAAACCAGATCGCCGCAGGGAATTGGTCTGGGCCCACGATCCTGGCTGCGACCTATAAACGCCAAGAACGTCTGCCGCTATACCCCTGCATATGTGTGAGAGATCACCGCTGCAGTGCGACTCTGGCTGGCCCGTCACGCACACACAACACACACATCAACGGGAATGAGACTTTTCTTCAGAGTTTGTCTTCAAGCGGAGGGGCGGTGTCTGTCGGGACCGGGAAGAGGATTGTGTTGTAAACAATATGGAGACGGGGGAATATATATATAAGATGGAACGGCGGGGGGCCGCCCATGTTGTGTATACCGGACGGACAACTTCTATTTCGTGACGTAGGTAAGTCCCTGGTCCGGTCCTCTCATCCCAGCTTCTCAACCGTCTAGGAAGGTTACATGTCCGAAGCACAGCCCGAGCGATTGGCCCGGGCTGATTCCTCCTATTTATTGCGTTGCCTGGTTCTGCCCGTTTTGAACAAATAATAATTGACCAGTCGCTACAGCCACCTCCACTCTTCCCGCGATCGCGTCCACTTGAATTATATCCATTCAGGGGTTGGTCTGTCTTTGGATACTGAAAATCAAGATATTCACTCACTCACTCAATCACTCATCCGTTCATCCGTTCATCCGCCCACTTCTCACACATCGGGAGCAGAAGGAATAACACACCTGCAGCCGTGCAGACAACCAAATAACCACCACCACCACCACCACCACCACCATGAAGCCAGCCACGGCGCTCGCGCCCCTGCTCCTGAGCACAACCACCAGCGCAGTCTCTGCATCAGCATCCGGCGGCGTCCACCACCGCTCCTCCACGGCCCAAACCCGGCTATCCCACCACCGCGCCGCATCCCCGCCAACCCGCGTCTCCTCCCTCTCCTCCTCGTCCTACCAGGCCTCCATCGACTCCACCCAAGGCGGCGCCTACTTCCTCTCCCCAGCCGACACCACCAACAACAATAACAACAACATCACCATCGTCTCGGGCAGCTTCATCGTGCCGGCCGCCAACGTCCCCACCGCCGGCCCGACCGCCAACAACCCGGTCCTCTTCTACGCCGCTAGCTTCTGGATCGGCATCGACGGCGTCTACGCCTCTCCTCCCCCTCCTAACCCCCCACTGCCACCAACTGCTCCGCCGAGGCCTGGCTCCGCGCCGGCATCGACATCAGCTACGACGGCGCCATCGGCGGCCCGGGACACCCCTTTGCGTGGTACCAATGGCACCCGGCGGAAGCCGTCGGCTTTGCGAATTTCACCGTCGCGCCGGGGGATAGGGTGCATATCACCGCCATCGCTGGCTCGCCTTCTTCTTCTTCTTCTTCTTCTTCATCTCTGACCGCCAGGTCTGAGGGAGATGATGATGTCCCCGCGCAGCAACAGCAGCCCGGCGGGCTGATGATACAGAATTTCGGCCCGCCAGCAGCGGGCAACACGGCCCCGCTGCAGACGGCCATGGAGGTGCTGTCTGGCCCGCCGCTGTGCCAGCGCGCGGCGGGGTGGATCATCGAGGACTTCCCGGTGGACGCGAGCAACCACCCGGAGCTCCCCGCGGCGCTGGTGGATTTTGGCGCCGTGAGCTTTGCGGATATGGACGTGACGATGGCGAGTAAGGGCAGTCAGACGGGGGTCGCGGGCGTGGCGGGGGATGATGTCAGCGCGGCGGCGACGGTGGTGGATGTGCAGCTGGCGGCGCAGGGGGGAGGTTGACGGATTGTGAGAGGGTGGAGGGGGGGTTACGTGTCAGAGGGTTTTTGTGGCGTCGGGGTAGGCGCTCTGATGGAGGGGTGTTGTTGTGGGTTGGTTCGTTTATTTAGGGGGGGGGGGGGTGGATAGTTGGTTACAGGGTTGGATGAGTTTGTTTTCTGAAATAAGAAAATATTATGCTTTTTAGACAGGGAAAAATAGGACAAGGGATGGGATATAAAGAGCATATTGGGAAGGACGGACTGACTAAGGCCGATTTGGGACGGGATAATACATGGATAGGTATGGACGGATGGATGGGCGATGAAGGTCTGTGTTGGGTGGGATAATGGTTAGGATGGGTTAGGTCAGCTTAGGTATGGACTGGGAGAAGGTAAAAGGGGCTAGGTAAGGTACGTATACATATAAACAATGGGTGGGCAACAGGATATGGCAAGGTCAACGCCCATGGATACGGACATGAGATACACACTCATATGCTCCATTCTCATCATAGTCGGTTAACAGCTGAAAGCCGGTTCAAGATAATGCCTGGCAATGCCTTTTGGCATACACAGAAATGCAAACAGCATCAAGTTCCATTCTCGATAACATCAAGACACTGCCACAGCAAAGGATAATAAGCCTGACCTCATTCTCATAAATTAATGAACACAAAATTAAAGAAAAGAAAGTCTTTTATCATGAAACATACAAAGAAAAGCAATGCAACGCTCAAGATCTAATGTCTGAACACTGTTTTGTTTGACCGACTGACCCATCCTATCCCGATCACAAACCCCTATATCCATCCCACAACACCACAAGCACTACAACCCCCTTAACCCCCCAACACATCAAACCCAACATCATCAAACAGCATTCCCCCCCGCCACGCTCCCCACCGCCGTCGACCGACTCCTCTGCCTCCCCCACATCCTCCTCCTTGTCGACGTGCTCTCCCGACTGGGAATCTTTTCCATCTCTTCCTCCTCCTCCAGCCGCTCATCCAACGGCCCGAGCTCCTCCGCCGCCGCCCACTCCCTTGGGCTATGCACCGACTGCATGCGCGTGATGCTGCCGTCCTGCCTGCGGTTCTGATACACATCCTGGAAATCTAGTCCCGCTTCTGCTAGCGCCGCGCGGCTGTCGCTGCGCATTCTCCGCACCGGGGTGGACATGTTATGTTGCTGAGGCGGTGGTGACGACGGCACAAAGGTGTTGTTATTATTGTTATTGTTTGGACCACTGGACCCAAAAGGCTGATACGCAGGCGGCGGCTGCACCTGCGACCAGTACAGCGGCATATCGCGCATGCCGCCGGGCTGCACGACCCGTGGCCCTTCCAGGCCCATGTCGTGCATGTTGCGCATGAGCTCGACGGCGAACTTGTTGTGGCGCGACAGGCGCAGCAGCTCGTTCTGGTAGTTGCTCTTGTGGAAGAAGATGATGTTCATGGTGATGCTGTAGACCTCGTCGATGGTCTGCACCTCGGAGATGATGCGGGGCGCGTAGTCGCGCTTGTTCTGGAGGCAGAAATCCAGCATGCGGCCCTTTAGTTCTTCGATTTGGGCTTCAGAGGTGCCGAAGCGCAGCTTGAGGTTGATGGGGTCCGCGAGCCCCTGGCTGCGGCGCTGGTTGAGGATGAAGAGGGTGTTGAGGAGGGAGTTGGGCGCCTGGACGACGTGGCCTTCCATCTTTTTGAACTCGGTGTAGAGGAGGGAGACTTCGAGGACGTAGTAGTCGTCGCCCTTCATCATGGAGCCCGTGTTGCCGTAGATGGTGACGCGGTCGCCGACGTCGAAGGGGTGCTTGACGAAGACGAAGATGATGGACTGGGGTGGGTGGGTTAGTGAGATGGTATTGCGGGGGGGGGAATTGGATGGGGTGAATGTACCTGGAGGAATTCCTGCGCTGTGGCTTGAAGTAGCCAGGAAAGACCAAGGAGAAATGTGCCGGTTGAGGTGAGCGCTGCGGCCGCCGAGTTTGAGATGATGCTGATGAACACAATGATGACAATCACCAAGATAATGAACACGAAGACGTTGTCTAGCTTCTTGATCACCGAGTCGAGATCCTTCAGGGACGCCGCTATCGCCTTCTTCTCCAGATGGATCTCGTTGCAGACCATCTCCAGCTCTTCCATAGAGATGTCGCCGTTGAGGTCCTTATCGAAGACTCCAAAACACGCCTCGGCCTCTTCAGAAGAGGTGAAGGCCTGCTGCAAGTCGGTCTGGGTAATTGTAGATCTATCTAGGCCGACAAAGGTCCGGTAGAATACGCGCGCAAGGGTATAGCTGGATGCCGTATTGCGGAGCAATTCCAAGACAACCTTCTGGGGGTGGTTCCCCTTGAGAATCCTCCTCCCGGTAAAGTCGCCCGCCATGCGGTTGGCGGCATCTCCAACCTTGCTGAAGGCCTGTCGGGCGTTGTTCTGGATTGCCTTCATTGGCGTGCGAGTTCCTGAGCCTGTCCCGCCTCCTGCCGTGGATGAATCCCATACTGGGTCCTGCGCCTCAAGACGTGTCTTTGCGTAAGCATAGAGAGCCACCAGGAAGTTGATCTGCATCTGGTTCTCGCGGATCCTGTGCGAATAGGTCCGCAGGTGAAAAGACGCGGCAATCCACTGTATCAGTATCTTTTCGGCAAAGTTGAGCGTCGCCAGAACAAAGAAGGCGGTTATGATCCTGTAGACGACCGAGACCCAGTATATATCGGGGATAGGGGCATTCGGATCGTCCAAGATCCGATGGTTGTCGAGGATGGGGTGGTACGACACCAGGACAGACAGCATCCAGAGGAACAAGGCCGATGGCAGCTCGAGCTGCCGCCCAATGTCCCGCCACTTCTTATGATTGCTGGACCCAACGGTATCGGCCACAAATGCGATTACCAGGGGCATGATGGAGGTGATGATGCGGGCGGCCCACAGCGTGAGCCACACCACCTCGAGCCAGATGCCAAACCAGAGGAGCTTGACGCCTCCATTCCCGCCAACTGGACTGTTATTACTGCCATCAAACCGGTCCAGAAAGATTGGGACCAAGATCAGGGCGCCGGGCGGTATGGCGTAGACGACGTATCGTAGCACACGAGGGAACTTCTTGATCATGTGCCAGAGCTTGGTGAGCCATGTGGTCTTGTGAGGGGCGGGGGCGTGTGTAGGATTCGCCGGGCTGCTGGTGTTGAAAGCATCCTCGACGCCTGATACGGCGCTTCGGTTTCTGGATCGTGACTGCCGTGAAGACTCGTGTTCGTTGTGGGAGACGATGCGCTCGGCGCGGAGGAGCTCGAGGTCGTCGTTTAGCCTGTTGTTCGCCTCTCTCGAGCCCGAGGGGCTCATGGCCGACTGGTCGGGGGCGAGATAGAAGGGGTCGATATTAGGATCATTTGCTTCAACCGGCGTCGGCTCGGCCGAGGGTACTTGGACCTGAAGTGATGGGCTCGCGACTGACTGCCGACGAGGCATATCCACGGGCGACACCATATTGCGACATCAGGAGGGGGGGGGGTTAGTTCTGGATGTCGCGTTAACTAAGAAATGCCTAAGAATCACTGTTGCAGGACAGAGGGAGAAGGGGGATGGGGCGAGTTGGTGTCTTGTATCTCAGCCCCATCTATGGACTGCATGAGGTGAAATACGGGATCTGCAGTTTGGCCCACAAGAGGTGGGGCGGGCGGGACGGCTAGGGAACTGACTGTACAAAAACCTGGTAGGTCGTTGCATCGGCGGTACTATGTATGGTGGCATGGCGTTGGGCGTTGCGGCATGGCGCCGTCTCGGTCTTTCTCTAGCTATACTCCGTACGACTACCTAGGTAGACGCGAACTAGAAGCTCCTGTTACTACTACCTTACCTACGGCCGATGCGAATCGCGAGGAAGCGAGACTCTGTTATCTTTTATTATCTTCTCTTCTTGAGAGGATTAGCAAGGAAAGAGCTCCCCAGAACCTTGTCTAGTGATGTTGATCTTCTTGTGGGACTGAAGAGCGGGGATGTTGCGGAATTTCACAGTTGGCAGGCGCGCAGGGCGGTCTTCCAGAGCGGGAGGCGCGCGGCCCGGTTCTGATAAGGGTCCATCCACTCTTTGTCCGTTTCTACAAAGTAGGGCCATCTGCCGGTGATTGTTTCTTTTCCGGGATACGGAAATGAGAATGGCCAAACAGCAGCAGCGGTTTCACGTGCCGATCGTCCACGTTCTCTTCCCAAAGTTGCGACGAAGCGTCTCAAGCCTGGGCGATGCGGCTTGACGTCATAAGCGGGTACCTGTGCCAGGGGTAGGGGCTCTGGGTATCCATTCTGCCCGCTATGATCGTCGCTACTACCAGTCCCTGCCCGCGCCATTGGTCGCTTTCGCAGTTTCACTTGCTTCCATCTCTCTGGACGTGCCTCGGTTGACTTGAGTTCTGGAAACACTCTGAAAAGAAGAAAATTGAAAAAGAAGCACATACCAAAAAAATAGCTCGAAATGCCAAGAGCCCGGGATCGAACCGGAATCTTCCCTCACCAATATTGACAACGGACTGAACCAGGACATTGAACAGACATCTTTGCGTCTGACAGAGGTGTGCCGGTCGACCTCACCGAGTGCGCTTTAAGCCCCCAACGCGTGGACTAACGAGCCATCTCACGCAATTGAGGGTGGGCTGGGGGATTTACGTGATTCCGTGAATATCAAGAGTGATGTATTGAACCATTATACCACACTGACATTTTTGTTCTCGAGTTCTTGATGCCGATGACCGTGTTCTAAACTGCGTGATAGATTGTATGAGCTATTGGAGTTTGGACAATGGGAATGGCTTGATGCAGGAACAAACAGCTTGCCTGAGTGTTTGCCTGTCTTGGGAAGATGGGATATGGCACGGACCACCAAGAGCCAAGGGGATGACCCGTTGGCCCCTGCGTTGTTAGTTTTAGTGCAGCAAGGAAAGGCTTGGACGGAAATAGGCCCATCCAACTTGAACTTCGATATCATGGAAGTTGCTCGGAACAACAACAACAACAACAACAACAACACAGTAATCGACGATTTAATTTACAAAATATACTATGGCGCCGCCAGCATTCTTTGTTGGCAACATTGGCAAGTTGGGTACTTCCCACGCCCCAGCCCAAAGTCTTTCTCGGGTTAGAGCCGGCGCGCCAAGGGCGCAAAGCGAGGTCCTTGATTGGTTCCCAGGTCCCCTCATCTTCAGCTCTTCAGCCGCGCTCGGTGCTAGCTTGGAGCGGCAAGCGGGAGCAACCTCGATCCTCGTAGCGAAGGGACGGGACCTCATCCTAAGTATCTTCTCCACGGCAATGCCCTCGCCCAAATAACAAACAATGGCTTCACTTCCCGAAAATTGGGAGTTCGATTATGACGGCAGCCGCTGGCTCTATCGCTTCAAACCCACGGGGCTCGTCCAGTACACCTTCCCAAAGCCTGGCGACGAGTTCCCCGAATTCGTCGATGCCTTCGCCTCGCCTTCTGACCTCCCACCTGAAGAGAGGCTGGAGAGTCAGCAGCAGCTCAAACGAAAGGGCGACACAGGCTCAAAGGCACCCGCCACCAAACCCAAGGATGGGTCCGCTTCTGTCTCGGCCACATTGACTGGACTGGACGACGATGGCGGCGCCTTTTGGTTCCAGCCGGATAGCTTCATGTACATGGGACCTGGTGCCTATAATGACATCAGTCCTGTACAGGAGGAGGAGGAGCAACCGCAGCAGCACTCAGAGCTACCAGGCGTGTCACCCATAACAAGCGCAGAAACCACTCCACTGCCCGCCAACAGTCAGCCCATTACCACTACGGCCCCTGTGACCAACCCTAAGGCCATGGCGGAGCTTGGAGACAATAACTGGATGACTACCAAACATATGCCATATCCAGCTATCCCGGAACTAGATGACCAGCAGGTTCAATACTCTCCGCTTGGTGTTGTACCTGAATTACCCAGCCAGTTCACGGCCAAGTGCCGGGACGAGACACATCCCGCCCCTGTGGAACTGCCAGCCTACGACACCATGATTGACCCGGCCTGGGCTGCACTGCATGCAAATGCTTATGAAATGTCTGCTGTCGAAATATCCATGCAGAAGAATTCGGCTGGGGGCCACCAAAGACGGATTTCGTCGGAGCAGAAGGAGGCAGTGCTGTCTATGGGACCAGAACATGGTCGTGAGAAACTACCTTCGACACGAGCTGCGACCCTGGAACAACTACCTCCACTTCAAAATTACCCTATCTCTATCCGGGAAAACCCTATATCTCAGCCAGCAACCCAATCTACTCAATCGTCCAATATCCCCGAACAGCCAACAGAGGGACGATATCAGTCTTATCACCCTAGCCGACGTACAACTGCTTCAACTGATGATGTCAGGATAAGCTCCCTGTCTGCCAGCCAAATTTCTGTTGTCCAGTCTCAGGAATCTGACCTCGGCACTGCGAGGAAGAACCATAAATCAACATCGTCCAAATTGAACCCATCAGAGGTTCCTTCTGCGTTGCAGCCGCCGCGACGCCCGCCAAAAGAACCCGCTGGCTACGTTGAGCAAGACAGGAGGCCGTCAGTTCCAGCATCTGTGACACGACATGGCAGTCTCTCCGGGCGTATCCCCATATCCAAAGCATCGGATACTTCATCTGGGGTATCGCATGTTCCATCTATCCTCAAGCCTGCCCGTGGACGCGCATATCTCGGCCATGGATATACCCAGAAATCTCTGCCCGCCGAACTGGGTGAAACTCACAACCCTTATCAGGACATAGAAAATGATATCGACAGTACGGTTGAGCTTTTGTCTAAAGCTTTAGATGGAACAAAATTGGAGACAACGTCAACCGTAGAGCATGCTTTGCTGAAAAAGCACTCTGCAATGGGTCGAGTAATGAATGATGAACGTCCCAGGATTATGAGAACAAACACTCTCCCAGCTGACTTACCTGCGCTCCCTTATATGGGCATTGATCCATCGGCACCCCGAGCCCCAAGACCACAAACAGCCAGCCAAGCCATTCATCAGCCTACGGATGGTACTTCTTTGTATAAAGAAGATACGGGCGCCGAAACCTATAATGGTTATTCAGTCCCTATTCCGCTTAAAAGCCCCGACTTGCCAGAGCCATTAAGTTTTAGTCGTAGGCCGCCTATTCCAAGCGGCAGAGGAAATCCATCTAGTGACACCAGCTATTCTGAGCTACCAGTCCCGGATAAGCTGGGCATATCCAAGGTCGAATTATCGTCACAAGATGTACCGCGAACTCACAGCAATTTTACTTCTTCAAAACCGCCAGTTATTCCAACCCATGGCATTGAGGTAGCTGCCCCTACTGATGTATCGTGGTCTCATAACTACCAACCACCACAGACCAAGGCTCATACTGGTCAATCTTCGTTGCCAAATCAGGCTCACGATGAGTACATAAGAAAAAGTATCCCCGAAGCCACCATCCAGACTGCATCTAGCCAGGAATTTCGATCTGCTCGGCCCAATGTGGTGGATTATCGCCGCCATCCAACCAGCTCTAGTCCGATGCCTGAACCCCCGGTAGTTCATCCATTGCCTCCATTGAAAGGCCCTACTCGGGCTTCATCGGTCAACCACCAGACTTTGAGGATGAACTACGAAACTGATCACCGTCTATCCCCAAAAGGAGCGTCTGTTGACCTAAGCGCGCAAGGCCATCCACTGTCCTTACAACAACAATATGGTACTTCGGATTTAGCAAATCAAAGAATTCTAAACCAACCGTACCAGCGGCCTGCCTCATCCGCAGCATCTAGTCATCGCGCTTCCGTGAGCAGCGTCTCAAGCGGGTTTCATGTGCAGAGTATCGCATCGCCGCCCTCCGCCCCTTATTCACCACCACCTTCGGGCTTCCATAATCAGAGCCCACCTTCACGAGCATCTTCCTCTGCGCATCGACAATCCGTGTCTTCCATAGGGTCACAGGATACTTACCATTCACGTCCTTGGGATTTGCCTTCTTATCAGCGCCCTCCAACATCAGCACCAGACCACGTTAAATCGGAATTGAACAATGTTCAGCCCTTGTCAGCTGTGTCTTCTTTATCGGGTCTGAATCTGAAGCAGCATGGTCTTGGTTCGGCGCCCGTTTTCCGACCAGACCAAACTCAACAAACTTCACAACCTAACCAGATCCCAGAACAGCCTCAGGAAATAGGGCGGCCGGTATATCATGATTCAGTACTAGCAGAACGTCCTCCCGATCCAAGAAAAGCTGAATTACTTGCCACACCCCCAGCGCCACAGCAATTACCTCCAGGGAAAGCAGTACGAGCCAGTAACCTGCCTCCAGACCCCGTGCCCGTGCCTGGCACCCAATCTTTGCCGAGAAAGACTCTGAGCTCAATCAGGCCTGACCAACCGCCTCCACGCCCAGCGAAGACTCCCATTTATCCCATGACCAGCGAACAATCTTTCCATCATAGCCAGCACCCTCCAC
Organism: Bombardia bombarda; assembly: GCA_030512295.1. Classification (NCBI taxonomy): domain Eukaryota; kingdom Fungi; phylum Ascomycota; class Sordariomycetes; order Sordariales; family Lasiosphaeriaceae; genus Bombardia; species Bombardia bombarda. The sequence goes on along the minus strand of JAULSR010000006.1, from coordinate 1,216,624 downwards.
AAGCACAACCATCCCCAGTTCAATATGCGGTCCTCCAGTCATCGCCATTGCCAAACCATGCACCACAACAAAGCCAGTCCTACTTCATGGCTCAATCGGAGACAAAAAGTGCGCAACATACAGGGCCTGGTCCAAATCAAATATCGCCGGCACATGCAACCACATCAATGCCATCGACTGGCCACGGAAACACGGTTTTACCACTCTCCGTCTCTTCCGTAAAACAGCCAATAGTACCAAGACATGGAGAGTTGGCAAGCCAGTCTCCACAGCCACAACCAAAGCCTCTTCATGACACTTCTCAGACACCCCATCAGTCATCTGCTAGACGGCCGAATCCCGTTGTTCAGAGCCAGGCCCCTGTAGCTATGGGGATTGCTGTGCATCCATCTCGCATACAGCCGCCGCCGCCTTTTGCTGGTTCACCAGCAACGACAGCACCGCCGATCCAAAGCGTTCGGTGGTTTCCAGACTCGGTATCAGTTCAGGCAGGTATGGCTTCACAGCAGACGGGAGAAGAATCTCGTCCACCTGCTGCTCCCCAGCAGCAGTCTGCTCCTCCCCTCCAGTATACCCATCCGTATCAGCATCAGCAGGGAGGAGCAAGACAACTGCCGCCCCATCTCCAGTCCGGGGCGGCAGCTCCGCATCCGAACACTTCCCAATCACGAGCTGCATTAGCGGGTATACCAGCATCGCAAGCAGCCACGGGTCCATTGCAGAACCCAGCAGCAGTCAGTATGACAAGTACGACCTTGCCGAACCAGAAAATAATGCCACCACCTCAGTCCCAACCAGCAGTGGAAAGACAGCCGGCTTCTCAGAGCAGAGATATTCCACTGCCAGAAAAAGGAAAAGAAAAGAGAAAGTGGGTGAGCGATAACTTCAAGAGCGACAGTGGAACTGGAAACGTTCTACCGACTCATGGCACTGGGCGGCTTCCTCTTAGTGAAAATGCTGGTGCCTCCTTGCCGAGCAACGATAGGGTGACGGTAGCAACAGCATCTGCGAAACCATCATCAACAGATGGCAGTCTTGTCCAGGCCAGCAATAGTCGTGTTCAGCATCATACTCAGCAGCATAGCAGCAGTCACGGTCACGGCAGCAGCAGTGGCCAGGCAGCGTACTACAATACCAGCGTGCAGCAGCAAAGTGAAGAGCCGAGGCTTCTTGCTAGTTTCGGGGGGCCTCCTAGGGATGTGAAGAAAAGTAATATTGTCGCTCCTGTTGCTGCTACTGGTAAGAGTATTGGTACTGCTTCTACTGGGAACAATTTCGGTGCTGGTGCGACTATCGCTGGGGCTGGTGGTGCTAGCAATAGCCGTCTCAGCACTGGTGCTGCTACTGGTGGTGGTGATGCTGTCCCATTGACTCCGCTTGAAGATGAGTCCAAGTTTTCTGTTGTTGGTAAGAAGAAGGGCGATGTGGTGGGAGTGGGGAACAAAACTACTGCTGCTTCTGTTTCTGTTCCTCCTGCTCCAGCTGTCACGTCGTCTTCACGGGGATGGGGTGATACCTCTGGGTATGATGGGTCTGGGTGGGGGGATGATGATGAATTTGATGATGATTTCAGTTGATGGGTTTGGTTTTTGGATGTGTGTTCATGATTTTGTTGGTCATGTGCTTAGCATTTTGGATACCCCGTTGTCGGTTTCATTCTATGATACATCACTTTGGCTATACTTGGGAGCGAAAGAAATATTTGAAACGATTGAATATGATTTAGTTGTCAATTTGGCTACGTGATAAAATGGTCAACCGCTGCTCGTTTATCATGACACATCGGGCCACCATCATCAGCACCATCACTCCCATCTAGTACCGCATCGAGTCATGAATCTCATAGTCCCTACCACACCCGTCAGTCAGCACACTCATCTCCCCCCTTCCCTCTCCTCTTCTTCTAATTAGGGGTACTCACGTGCTATAGTTATCCTGCCCGCCATACTGCTGATCGTACAGCTGCTCAGCCTGGCGGCTGGCGTGGCGACGGGCCTGCTCGCGGTCGACAAAGTCGAGCCCCTTGGTCTCGAAGAGCTTGTCGGTCTCGGCGGCGGCCAGGCCGGCGAGCGCCTCCTTGGCGAAGGCGTGGTCGACCGTCTTGCCCTCCTTGCGCTGCTCCTTCTCCCAGATGTGCATGGCCTCGAAGGCGGCGGCGCCGCCGATCATCTCGTGGCTGAACTTGGCCTTGTGCTCGGGCGTGTATGTGTCTGTGTTGTAGACCTCGTTGCGAGCGTCGCGGGCGTCGCCTGTGGGGGTGGGTGGGAGTGTTAGTGGTGGATGGGGAGGGAGGTTGTTTGGTTAGGGGTGTGGGGTGTGGGGTTTGCTGGGGGGAGGTGGGGGGATGGGAGGGAGAAGGAAGGGTGGAGGGAAAGGGAGTAGGCGGGGGGGCGTGTGGTGAGTTTGAGAAAGGGGCAAAGAGGGATGGTATTGGAACATAGACGACACGCAGTGCTGCTAGTTCAATGTCTGTCTGGTTTGGAGATGAGAAGGTGAAGAAAAGCTAGACTTCCACATACCAAAGTTAAAGAAACCCATCTTGTGTATGATATGAGATTTGTTCCTGGGTATTGATTGTTGTGACTGAACGACTACGGGATCTCACAATCGGATATTTTGGTGGGGATGGATGGATAGACTTAACAACGTCTGCGAGGAACGACAGCACTTTATACTTTTGGGCCGCATACTCTCGCCTCAGCCCAAGTGCGGAGAAGCAGGGGTTCTACATGGTCAACAGCAGAACAGATGCGATGAATATGATATCACTGCATGTTGCCTGACGTATAGCGCGGTGCTCGGTCTGCGGGTGGTGCCAATCCGGCTCGTTTCGAGACGGACGGTCCAACGGACGGTCCATCACCTCCTCCTCGAGAACAAGGCCGCCTACGTAAGTGGCCATGCTAATTTCAGCTTCGATTGGCAGAAAGGGGAGTTATTTGGTAATGGCGCGTCCGGTCTGTCTGCGTAAGCGCCCCCCTGGACGGAGATGGACGCTTTGTGGTCTACCAAGATTTGATATCCGATTGGATATCTTGTCATGGTTGGAAACCGGGAATTGGAGGGGGATGAGCTTGGTTATTTTGAGCACGCCAGGTATCCAATTGCATGCATGCGGCACGTCCAACTCGAGGGGACTTTGGGGCCAGTGGGGTCCATCAAATTAAATGGGCCGATCTGTCAAGAATTGCGTGACAGGGTCCATCGCTCTTGCCCTCTTTTTCTTCTTCCCCTCCTAGGACAATATTCGGTGTTAGGTCTGAAGATGGCATCGAGTCCAAAGACAGCAGTTGGTGGTAAATAGCGAATAAGCTACAAAGTGCCCAGAGCAAACTACAATTGTTTCATTGCATTCAGTGGACCTCACTCATCATTCCGGACAAGAGACGACTGAGGAACGCCGACAGATGGCCGACCCAACCGGTGGTGCCGTCTGCAACCTGTCTTGCGATCGCCAAGGCCCATGGAGCCGGGAGCCGATCCCGCATCTTGGCAAAGCTTGTTTTCTCGGCCAAGACAATGCCGAGACCGCAGCTTCAGGTGGGCTGGACCCTGGACGATCTGACCGTTGACTGACAGCAGGTTTGACGACAGACAGCACAATCCTGCTGCCAGATGCACGCAGTGCACGTGGGGTGTTGAGACAACATGGTTTGTGAAACAAGGTGAAGCAAACGGTTGGAAGTAATACGAACAGTAGAATGTAGATCTGTCGTGAAGAATTGAAGGCAATGAGATGCACGACATTCCAGGAGCTGTCTGGTCATCAAGCTCTTGATTAAAATTAGGTAGATACCGATCTGACTTCAATGAAGGCGGTACTGCGCATCTCCAGTCAAGCCATCGGCAACATGAGTTTCGCTACAACGTCCTGGGAGTGTACACATTCCTAGCAAGAATGGGCATGGGAGATTCAGCTGGCAAGACCATCCGATTCAACACAATCCTAACAGAAAATGCCTGCAATGGCCGAGAAGAAGAGCGCAGCTACCTGAAAAGAGAACAGGAGGAGGGGTAAGTACTGCCGCTCGGACCATGTCTTGAATCTTAGAGGGTTAGGGTTAATTGCCTTTGTCCATCAAGCTGCCTCACATTCCAACATCAGAGCCGCTGAGCTTGGCGACGAATTGGTTCCCCGCACTCCAACACCCAAGCGTGCTTTGGGTTCCTGAATTTTTTTCTCCATCACGGCCTTCTTAGCTCACCCAAAACCCGATCGACGCGCGATCACAACCCCTCCTTTCTCCGCCACGGAGGAGATCGCAACACCTTTATCAACCTCAATCTCATTTTGCGTCACCTGGTCTCATGGCATCAACACTAGCAGCAGCAGCAGCAGCAAAAACAACAGCACGCACAATGTCTTCCTCCATCTCGCCCTTCCTCGAGCTCGGCCCCCGCACCAAGGCCAACTCGCTCGCCGTCCTCCACCTCTCGCGCGACAACCTCATGCCCGTCTACCTGCAGCAGACATCAGGCGAGCACGACGGCTACTCCGAGGGCGTCGTCGTCAACACGCGCTACGGCTCCTTCCCGCACTCGACCATGCTCAACGTGCCCTGGGGCTCGCAGATCCGCGCCTCAAAGGTAGACACGGGCTCGCGCGGGCGCAAGAGGAAGCGCGTCCCGGGGGACGAAGCCGACCGCGACAACGAGAGCGGCGCCGACACCACCACTACTAATCCCGCCGCTGCCGCCCTAAACGCCAACGGCGTAAAAGAAGCCGTCGCCGCCTCCAGCGGCTTCATCCACGTCCTGCCGCCGACGCCCGAGATCTGGACGACGAGCCTGCCGCACCGTACCCAGGTCGTCTACACGCCCGACTACAGCTACATCCTGCACCGGATCCGCGCGCGCCCGGGCGCCGTCGTCATCGAGGCGGGCGCCGGCTCAGGCAGCTTCAGCCACGCGTCCGCGCGCGCCGTCTACAACGGCTACCCGCAGCCCGACGACGCCGACAAGAAGAAGAAGCGCGGCAGGGTTATCAGCTTCGAGTACCACGAGCAGCGCTTCCACAAGATGAAGCAGGAGCTCGCCGACCACTGCCTCGACCAGATCGTGCACCTGACCCACCGCGACGTCTACAAGGACGGGTTTCTGATTGAGGGTAGCCGCAGCCCCGAGGCCGAGGCGGTGTTTCTGGACTTGCCGGCGCCGTGGGAGGCGCTGCCGCATCTGTCGAGGCGCAAGCCCGAGGGGTATACGGGGCTGAGCGAGGCCGCTGGGCAGAGGAAGGAGGGGGAGGGGGAGTGGACGTCGCCGCTGAATCCGAGGAAGAGCGTGTATATCTGCTCGTTCTCGCCGTGTATTGAGCAGGTCACCAAGACGGTGTCGGCGATGCGCCGGCTGGGGTGGGTGGATATTGATATGGTGGAGATTGCGAATCGCAAGTATCATACGGTGAGGGATCGGGTCGGGCTGAATATGCCGGTGGATAGGGGGGTGAATAACTCGGCGAGGGACGTGGAGGAGGCGCTGGGGAGGCTGACGGAGATTGAGGATCGGTTTAGGGAGCATGCGACGAGGGGGCCGCATGGTGGGAAGGGTGGGGATGCTGGGGGGAGGATGGGATTGATGGGGAGGGTGTTGGTGGTGGGAAGAAGGGTGGCGCGGTGGAGACGTCGGCGCACCCGTGGATGGATGGGCGGCTGGTGACGCGCGGCGAGCCGGAGATCAAGACGCATACTTCGTATTTGGTGTTTGCGATTCTACCGAGGGAGTGGACTAAGGAGGATGAGGAGGCGACGGCTAAGAAGTACCCGATTGGGGAGGAGAAGCAGGTGGTGGGGAATTTGGACAAGGCGGCGAGGAAGAAGGAGAGGCAGGAGCAGATGAAGAAGCTGGGGAACCGGAAGACGAGGAGGAAAGAGAGGGATGAGAAGATGGCTGAGACGGAGGGCTAGATGACTGCCATTATCGGGGCTGGCTGTTGCACGTTATAGCGTTAAGAGAACTACTGGTCTGACCTATGTGCTTACCTAGTATATAGAAGTGGTGGTTGAGGGAGGGGAAAGAGATACTGGTACAGACCTGTATGTTTGAATGTAATTACGGTCATGTACTGATTCTGTGACTGACATTTGAACCGTGCTATTTAATGGGTGGGTTGGGTGAGATATGATTGATACTGAGTGTGGCTACTTTGTGTTGCTTGGTTACCTGGCCACTTTGGACGTATATTGTAATGTTGACTTGGTTGAAATGATATGAGTTGCTGATTGACAAGGCATTATTTGCGTCCTTGGAGCGAGACATATCTCTGCAGCCTTTCCCTCATTAAGTTGGGCTGACACTTTGAATAGAGTTGCGCGAAGGATTTTAGTATCGCGGCAATCGATAGTGCATCGTGTGTGCCGGACTGGCGGGTCGTCCCAAAGATGCAAATGCCCGCGCGTGCGGTAGGAACGCTAGAGACAAATAGAACTCGTTGTTGCCGGTGCGGCAAGCAGGGGAGATGAGCAGAACCCTTGATAACCAACCCTGCTAAAATGACGGTGCGTCCTGATAGAATGACGGTGTCTCAGCCTAATTGGTATTGAAAAACAGATTCTAAACCAATCGAATCTAACTACAGCCCCACTTCAAAATAGATATCCTGATTCTAACCATAACCCGAATCCCTAACCATCTAACCATTAACCGTAACCACGATTCTTTTAAATGGAAGTTAGGTATTAATTAATGGTTAAGTGGTTAAGGATTCGGGTAACAGTTAGAATCAGTGTTCCGGCATCTGTCAAAATAATACGTGCACATGAAGGAATATGGGTAGAAGTACATACACGGTCATTCTAGCAGGGGACACCGTCATTTTAGCCAGGTCGTTGATAACCAGTGATGTCGCCGTTGGCCAAACCTGGGGATGTTTTCTTACATCTATCTTACTTTCTCTTTCAATCGCTATCTTGCTGATGTGAGCAAATATGGGATTACGTGAATTAACTTCGGGCTCGTTGACAATTCTGAATATTTGAGCAGTTGGCATCCTTGGTGGAGGAGAGAGGGAACAACTGCCGACCTTTTGGAAATACCTCAACCCGAAATGGTGGGGGGAGACTGGTTCGCAGCTGCCTCGATATCAATCACAGACATGTCAGCCCCTCATCGCTACTTCCTCGCCCGCCCGCCAGCCCGCTTATCGCCACTCCCGCTCTTCACCCCCATTAATGCTTCCCTGGCCGCCCTGGGTAGTCAAACGGTCTAGAACAGATCCACTAATGATCTTGAACCGTCTACCCTGGTACTAAGCGAACTTGTAACTTTTTTTTTTTTTTTTTTTTTGCCTTAGCGGGTTCTTATCGTCCCATCCCAACCATCCATCATCAAACACCAACGGGGAAAGTGTGGATTGCTTTTCATGGGTGGTTCCTTGCGATGTCCTTCGCATCTTCCACAGTCTACTTGATCCTCCACTCTATACGAGCGCAAGCTTGAAGTACTACCGAGCACTGGCTCGAGCTGTCGTCCTTGGCGATTCGGAGTCATCTCGTGTGTGGTTCATGTGTGACTGTGAGTAACATCCAACAAGACCTGTAACGAAACGACAGCAGGCGGGGATTCTGTCAATCAGTCAAAGTTGATTGCAGTGCTCGCTTCTTTTTTTTCTTTTATTCTTGCTTGTAGCGACTGCGAGCATTGCTGAGAATCATTACTTTGTTGTACTTTTTTTTTATCAACCTGGAATAAAGTTCTGAAGAAACCTAGACTTCCTCGCCAAGTCTCAAGGTTTGAAAAATTCAGCTCACACCCCATGTCGCTACAAGAAAAAGACGCTGTTGGCGGCGACGTTGAGAAGACGGGACGACGAGAGATGGATAGCCCTACCAATGTCTCCCCTCCTCCCACCACGACGGGACGATGGACCCGCTCGGCCGCCCTCCTCGCCCGGGCCGCAGCGTTCGGCCGGGTCGAGGTCAAGGGCATCGCGCCGATCCCCGTCAAGGAGCGGACGGTCCAAGAAACAGTCAACATCTTCACGCTCTGGTGGTGCATGAACACAAACACGCTGCCCATCACCTTTGGCATGCTCGGGCCCGCCATCGGCCTCTCCCTGCGCGACTCGTCCCTCGTCATCCTCTTCTTCTCCCTCCTGACCACCCTGCTGCCGGCCTACCTCTCCACCTGGGGGCCCAAGCTCGGCATGCGCCAGATGATCCAGGCGCGCTTCTCCTTCGGCCGCTACCTCGTCTCCATCCCGGTGCTGCTCAACCTGGCCACGCTCACGGGCTTCTGCGTCATCATGGCCGTCATCGGCGGCCAGGGGCTCGCCGCCATCGCCGCGGGCAATCTTAGCGTCAACGTCGGTATTGTCATCATCGCCCTGCTCGCCATGCTCATCTCCTTCTGCGGCTTTCGCGTGCTGCACACGTACGAGCGCTACGCCTGGATCCCCGCGCTCGTCGCCCTTGTTGTCGCCGTCGGCTGCGGCGGCGCCAGCCTGCGCTCGCAGGCCGTGCCCGAGGCGCCGCCGACCGCCCGCGGCGTGCTGACCTTTGGCATGCTCATCGCGAGCTACATGATCCCCTGGGCCTGTCTCGCGTCCGACTTCACCACGTACCTGTCGCCCGCTACCTCGCCCGCAAAGATCTTTTGGTACTCGTACCTCGGCCTGCTCGTGCCGTCGGTCACGCTCATGGTCCTCGGCGCTGCCATTGCCGGCGCCATCCCCAGCAGCCCCTCGTGGTCCGCCGGCTACGACTCTTATCTTGTCGGTGGCGTGCTGGCCGCCATGCTCGAGCCCGCCGGAGGCTTCGGCAAGTTCTTGGTGGTGGTCCTATCCTTTACGCTGCTGGGCAACATGGCCGCGACTTCGTACTCGGTCACGCTCAACCTACAGATGCTCATCCCCATCTTGTTCCGCGTGCCGCGCTACGTGTTTGCGGTAGTGATCGCTGCCATCATTATTCCCGTCAGCATCCGCGCCGCGGTGGATTTCTTTGCGAGTCTGGAGAACTTTATCGGTCTGATTGGGTACTGGAGCAGCGCGTTTCTCGGGGTCGTGCTGGCGGAGCATTGGTGGTTTAGGGGCGGCGATTATGAGAGGTATGACGTGGACGCGTGGAACACGGCGCGGCTGCTGCCGTGGGGCGTGGCGGCCATGGCGGCGGGCGTGGGGAGCTTCGGGCTCGTGGTGCCGAGCATGGACCAGGCGTGGTTTGTGGGGCCGATTGCGGAGCGGACGGGGGATATTGGTTTTGAGCTGGCGTTTGTGGTGGCGGGGGGTTGTATGTGCCGTTTCGGTATCTTGAGAAGAGGGTGGCGGGGAGGTGATGTGATGGGGGAGGTCAGTTGTTTAGGCTGGGATGGGGAAAGAGGCGAGAGGTTGAAAACAAGTAGGTGAAGTTATGTTGGGGGAGTGATTTATAATGTTCATCATGTTGACTTGGATGGATCGGTGTTTGGCGTTTGGATAGAATATAATAGGGGTAATGTATATACGTTTAAAAAGGTGGTGGATTGTCAAGGTAGGTTGGATTCGGGATATAATGAGGAGGAGATCAGTTCAACAGCGATCTATATCAGCTTCTGTGGCTTCATTTTATCAGTCCTTTACCAGCAGATCAGACATACCCTTTCAACCAGCGAGACTATTCATCGAGTTTTTCACAGGGTTAAGCAATAAGATAAAGTACCAATGGCAGACAACCATAACCGCCCATCCCCATAAACACCCACCACACCACCCTCACTCCAACTCAATAATCACCATACTCGTCGCCAACCCCGGCAGCCCCCCAACACTCAACTTCCCCCCCTCCAACGTCCACTGCACACCCCCCCACGGCGTACTCACTATAACCCCATCCCCACCCCCAGGCAACGGCACCTCGACACCCCCTTTCACTTCCCCCTCCCCGCCATTCACCACACTAACCAACACCCTCCTCCCAACCCTCCACCACGCCGCATCCACCATCTCTCCCCCTTTTTCTTCACCCTCAACCAAAACCCCCACCCCATGCGGCCTATCACCCCCCACCAAAAACTCCACCACCTCCTGCCCCCCAAAACCCTACTCATCTCCCCATGCGCCGCCCCCAACTCCCCACTCGCCGGCCACACCCACGAGACAAACCCCTGCGCGCCATGGTTCACCGCCAGCGCATTCATCGCCCACGCTTCCTGCACCGTCGGATCCCTTCCCCAGTAGCCCTCCCCATGAAAGCTCTGCGGGTTGTGCAGCTTGGTCTTTGGCCAGCGGCCGAGCCACCTTTCGTATTTACTCAGATCGTCGAGGCGGTGGGGCACGTCGAATACCGAGCCGGCGCAGTTGTCGCAGCCGCAGTCGCCGAGGGTGGCGTTGCAGGCGGTGCCCCACTTGGAGAAGGTGGCGTTGATGCCGATGGGGTAGACGTCTTCCATGAGGATGTCGGCGCCGGCGGAGTAGGACGCGAAGTAGTAGTTTTGGCAGTTGAGGACGAGGGCGACGGGGTGGTAGGGGTCGAGGGCGTGGAGGAGGGTGTAGGCTAGGGGGGCAGGGCGAAGGGGTCTTGCCAGCCGTCTGGTCTGTGGGGCGGGGGGGGGGGGGGGTTGGTTAGATTAAAATAAGGGGAGGGGTAGGGGATAGTTGCTGGGGTGATGGGGATAACAGGGGAGGAGGACATACTCATCCGTGCTCCAATACGCAAAAATGGCCTCGGCATCCCGCGCCGCCAGCACCTGCTCCCGCACATACGTCAGGTTCTTGTACCCCTCGCGCAGGTCGTACATGAACTTGAGGTCGATCTTGTCAAAGTAGGCAAACGCGCCGGGCGCGTCGCGGTAGATGGTCAGCGGCGTCATGGCGTTGAGCCCGAGGTCCGCATAGTCCTGGATCACGCCCGTGTCGTTCTTGGCCAGGAAGCCGTCGTACGACGAGTAGAAGCCGTAGGGCAGCAGCGGCACAAACCTGTTGCCCGAGGCGGCGTTGCGGAACAGCATGCCGCCGTTGAGGTTGTCCAGCTTGGTCACGCTGCCGTTCGTCTTCTCGGGCAGGTAGAGCAGCTCGCTGGTTGCTGTAAAGGCGGCTTGTTGTTGTTGTGGGCCTGTGCCGCGGAGGGTCAGGTTGATGGGCGCGAGGCTGGGTGTTAGGGTGGAGAGGTCAAAGGTGAAGATGTTGCCTGTCGTGTTGACGGCCACGGAGGAGCTGGCGAGGAGGATGTTTTCTTCGTTGTCGCCCACGTGGATGGAGAATGAGAATTGGTTGGAGGTGGTTGAGGAGGAGTTTCTGGCGGGCCAGGGGCTGCCGAAGAAGTCTGAGAGCTCGGCGTTCACGATTATCTCACCCTGCGGCTCGCTGTCGAGGTAGAGGCTGTATCGCGGCTTGAACTGCACGTATAGGAGCGGTGCGTCGGGAGAGGGAACGGGAGGCTCTGTCTGGCCGCCTGGGTCGTAGCTTGGGTATCTGAATGCTTGTTAGCTTTATGCCACAGCCGAGATGGGATGTTTCAACTTGCCCTGCTTTGTAAACCTTTCCGCACCATCTCGGCCAGTCTGGGTGGTTACCAGTTTCTTGGCCATTGACACTGGCTATGGTAGCCAGCAGTGGCGGGAGAAGCAGCCAGACGCCAGACAAGATCATCGTGTCTGTTTGAGGACGTCGGATCGGTGTCGTCGTCAATGGCGGGTCAAGGACGCGAGGGTGACGGTCGCAGCGTCCCTTTTTATATTGTAGATAAAGGTGAAAAGACGACGGGATCTGCAGTGGGAGGATCTGCACTCCGCATTCGACCCTCCCTTATTCAGTTCCTCTGGCCGCCTTATGTGCCATTCTGCCAGTCTCCTCCTGCCTACTCTGGCTTCTCTGGCACGTAACGTCACTTTATCCGTGGGTGGCATCTCGGCTTGTTATTAGACATCGGATGTGATTAAAGTGTGAGAACAAGCTTATAGTGACCAAGACCCGAGAACGGCTCGCTTATCGGCCGTTTTCAAAGGTTGCATTGGATTGCGGGGGTCTTATTAAACTGGTGACGCCGTCTCAGCCAGGACGACCCTGTAGCCATCGGCGTCTTCAAACGTCTTGCCGCAGCGGTCCCAATAGGGATTCAAGCTGGTGACGGCTGCAAAGCCGTTGTTCTCCATCTGCGCGACGGCTTGGACAAAGGTGGTCTTGTCTGGGAGATAAAAGACGAGGAGGTTGTCCTGAGTTGGTGCTCGACCGGCGTCATGAGCAGAATCTCGGGTGAACTCGAGATGATACCCGGCTGATTTATGACCCAGCATGACCCCGTCGAACCCTTCGTGGTCAGTAAAGCTACCGAGCACCTCGAAGCCCAGGCCGTTGCAGTAAAAAGGCAGCAGCGCGTCAGTGTTGTTTGTTGGGCGCGCGATGCGGATATGGGCTGATGCGAGGGCCATCGCAATTACTTCTAGAACTAGTTGTTGAAGGCGGGGTTTGACAAGGTAATAAGACGGTGAATTATTCAGACCAATCCCAAATAACAAGAATTATCAAGACAGAGAGACTCAATGGGTGCAAATAGTATCAAGCCCCTTTCATGGAAGTAAAAGCAACTGAGGCTATTCCCAACCAGCAAAAGAATATCCTCAAGCCCTCTTAAAACGCATCGGCGGCGCCAGGTTAAGGCGGACAATGCCCTGGAGCTAATCACGTTAGCGCCCGAGCTGCTCGTTTCGCTCGCCTTTGAGACGGCGCTATCTCGTAGATGTGGGGAAGTCCCCTGGAAGACGATCGCCAGCCATTCAAATCTCCACTGAAATGTCTAAATATAGCGCTACCAGAGCCAAGCCACGGGGGCAACGCAACAATAGGGCTGCTTGGGTCGATCGAAGGGAGGAAGGGAGGGACGCGCAATCCCAAGCCAAAAAACCGCGCCACGTTCATGCTTACGGGGGTTGTGAAACGCATCTGCTGGTACTTATGTAGGCGAGTGGTCCCACCTTTAAACATTCTCGCAAGCCTCAACCTCGACCTCCAACTTGACATTCCACCGTCGCGAACGAATTGCGAACAAACGATCGATCGAAACCGCGAACGAGACGCGGATAACCAAAGTATACACCGCCACATTCAACGCGAACCCAACAACAGCACCACCGCCCAAAATGGCCCCAACCTGGCCAGCCCCCTCACCAGACCACCTCCTCCGCCGCGCCCTCACCGTGAACGACACGCAAAAAGTCACCCTCGGCGTCATCGGCGCCTACATCGTCGCCATCGCCCTCCTCTGGAACCTGCCCTACGTGCGCTACGTCCTGTGGCCCTTCAAGATGCTCGTCATCGCCTTCCACGAGTTCGGGCACGCCATCACCTGCGTGCTGACCGGCGGCCGCGTCAAGAGCATCTCGCTCGACCCGCGCGAGGGCGGCGTCACGCACATGCAAGGGGGGCGGAGCGCGTTTACGCTTCCCGCGGGGTATCTGGGCAGCTCGCTGATCGGGGCGCTGCTGACGTTTTGCGGGTTCAATATCGTCGCGAGCAAGGTGGCGAGTATTGTGGTGGGCGTGTGTTTCTTGTTGACGCTGTGGTGGGGGAGGAAGGACTGGTTGACGATTCTAACGGTGTTGTTGGCGGTTGGGCTGATGGTGGGGTGTTGGTTTATTGCGCACGCGGAGGCTTTGCGATATGTTGTGGTTTGTTTTTTTCCTGGATTGAGGAAATCTCGAGTTTTCGCTGACTGTGGTGTGCAGCTGTTTATCGGTGTCATGTCGTCGCTGTATAGCGTTTGGGATATTGTAAGTTGTGATTTTCTCCCGATTTGTTTTCTTGACTGACGCGCCATCCAGTGCGACGACTTGATCCTGCGCAAGGTCAACAGCTCCGACGCCAGCGTCTTTGCCAAGCGCTACGGTGGCTCTTCCCAGTGCTGGGGCATCATGTGGTCCATCATCTCGCTGCTCTTCATGGTGGCCGGCATCATTGCTGGCATCGCCGCCTTCCCTCAGTCGGCGGAGGAGCAGAAGACGGACTCGGGGAATTTTATTCCTACAATGTTTTGACTTGATGGTATCGACATCTCTTTTCTCTCGTTATATGGGTCCGAAAAAGCGTTGGTTGGTATATTTACGGATGCATTTATTGGTACGACATGATACCCGTGGCGGCTAGGTAGCCGGCTTAGTTTGGTAATGAATCTTGAGCCATATCCCTTTTGATGATAGTTGTCTTATTAGATGTAATAATGTTGCGTCAAGGTGTTTGACATACGAAATCATTCAATCCTTCTTCAGATCTCCATCTACTCCTTTAGCGCGTCATGACCCCAATTCTTCAGGCTCTTATAGCTCTTGCTACCCGTGTCCTGCTTGGCCTTCTCCTCCTGCGCCAAGTGGCGTTTGCAGTAACTGACAACCTTTAAAGAAAACACAGGTTAATAATTAGCTCCATGTGAGCTTGAAGTGGAATCTGGACGATACCTTTCTCATATGGGGAATGTCATCCTCGTCATATTTAGCTGTAGCAGTGTCCAGAGTGTCAGTCTTTTGTAGCATATAGGAAAAGGTACTTGTCTACACTTGCATGGGTCCCTTTTCGGATTCTTTCTTAGAATCTCGACAATGTTCCGGCCACTCTCGTGCCCGACGCTCTCTCCGGAACCATCGTCCTTGGACCAGCCTGAGTCTGTGGAGGCTTCGGTCTGGAAAAGCAATAATTAGGTAAACGACTTGTTTTGATGTATCAAAGGGGAAAACAAACCTTGAGCCACTCCTCGAGCTCGTCGGCCGTCATGTTGACAAGCTCGCTGAACTCACTGAATCATAGACAAGATGTCAGCAGATCATTCATTCAGTCAAGCCAGCATCAGCCTTTATTAACATAGTAACATTCATATCCTTTCTATCTCAAGACACAATTTCGCATGAACAGCTCACCGAATTACTGTGTCGTTGTCTTTAACCATCATGTTAGACTTTTTAATTAAAAATTATCAAGATTGTGGTGAAAGTGAGATTTATGATGCACAGTGGTTGGATATTATAAATTGTACCGATATCGATATCCTCTCCTCATATGAAAGACGTAGTCATGCGTCATCATTCCCAACAACAAAGCTTCTCATTTGTTCAACCGCCTATCAATCAGCGACTTAACGGACTTCGCCGGTAAAATACACAATTGCTATAGAAACCCATATAAAAAAGCAAAACAGGACTAATCCTTTGCATTGGCTGTGTCATGTTCTGTGTTGGAATTAGTCCATGCAAAAGTGACTGCGGACTGCATGTCGCAGCCATCTCAATATTGCTGCATCGCTCACAACGAAGAACTACCTTAGGTTTGAGTGAGCCCCGCTTATACCCGCTTATGTTAGTGACCCCCTCGTTACGGGCCAGAAACGCCGCAAAAAACACCAACGCACTACCCGGTAAAAAAAGAGCCAGTTGGGTGGTATGGTTTACACTCTGGATATACAGGACATGAAATGGTACACGTACAAGTAACTGATACAGACCGAACGTGATATCGCAATAGCGAGATTCCTGTGTATTTACCACAGCATTGAAGTAATGCATACTCTCTCACATCCTGAACTACAACTCTATGATAGCTTTATGACTTTCTGGCTCCCATTGTACATATTGTGCCTGTCTACTGCCATTCACTTTCCAGCACTGCTTTTTTCACTCCCGCGGAGGGTTCAATTCCAGAGCATGACAGCCGGGAGGTAGTCTGACTAAGCAGCTACAATACCAATACGAGTATGCACACTGCCCCTGTTATACAAACAACACCAACAAACCCCTTAATCTACTCCCTCACTCCAACCTCCAACATCTCAGCCAGCAAATCCCACTTCCCCGCCGCCTCATCCCGACTCGCCCTCGCCACGCCTCTCAATCCTCCCGTGACAAACCTCAAATGCCGCTCAAACTCCCCATGCATCTCCCTCAATAACACCGCGTACGGTTTCTTACCAACCACACTCTTCCTCAAGACCGCCTCCAACTCACCAACCCCATCACCAACCCCCATACCATCCCCACCACCATCCCTCTCGTCCTCATCCTCATCCTCATCCTCCTCCACAACCCTCCTCCCCAACACCCCCCTCTTCCCAGGCGACGACGACAACGACCCCCTAAAAGGCGACGTCACCTCCACCAACCTCTCCCTCCCCTCCCTCTCCTCCTCCCGCCTCCCCACCTCCACCCGTCTCAGATCCTCCACCGCCACCGCCAGATCCAGCACGTCCAGAATCCCCTCCCTGATCGGCCCCAGCCTCTCCCCCTGACACGCCTCACCCAGCACCCTCGCCATAAACCCCGCGTGCGCCGCCACCATCTCGTCCACATCCACCGCCTCCTCCAGATCCCTGTGCAGCCTATCCGTATTCGGCGCCAGCACGAGCGTGGTCAGATACGTCATCAGCGTATTACAGAACCACAGCAACTTGGTCCGCAGCAAAAAGTACACCGCATCGCCGCTCCCACTCCCATAATCATCATCATCATCATCACCCACGTTGCCTCTGCCATAGGCATGAAACCCAAGAAACGGCTGCCGGAGCACATACGCCGCCCTCCGCACCTGCAGCAGACACGTAAACATCTTCCTGTACCCCTGCATCCCCTCCTCGGGCACGATGATCCTCACCGGCCAGGTAAGCCGGTAGCTCAGGCGAATCCCAGGCAGGCCCCGCCTCACCGACGCCCGCACGTCCACCGCGCTACTATACCTCTGGTCAGCAGCAGCAGCAGCAGCAGCAACAACCTCAGCAGACAGCCGATGCCCATCCACCCGCCGCTGCGACGAAAACGCCTCCTGAGCAATCTCCGTCAGCGTGAACCGATCCCGCCACCCCTCCCGCAGCCCGTCCAGATGCCCAAACACCGACCCCGCAAACCCGTCCGCCTTGGCCCCGTCGCTCCCCAGATACACCACCCCCAGCGCGTCCAGCCCTCTGCTCAGCCCGTACGAGTTAAACAGCAGGCCCCGCAGCGTCGCCGACGCGGTGTGATGCTTGCTCTGTATCCACGCGTCAAACGCCAGCCCAAAGAGCTCTGAGAACGGCGCAAACTCCATCCCTTCCTCCCCTCCCTCCGCACAGCAACAGACACTCTCAAAATCCATCCTCTGCTGCTCCACCTCCCCCCTCTCTTCTGCCTATGCACCGCCTCGTGGTGCCGCAGATGCTTCAACACCACAATGCTCTTGCCCGTGGTGAAAATCCGGTCAATAGCCGGCCGCAGGAACCGTGGTGCGTGCAGCGCGCCCTCGGGCGTCCGCAGCAGATTAAACTGGCTCTTCCAGATCTGGTGCGGCGGCGCCTTGGTCGACGACTCGGCGACGAAGAAGGTGCGGTCGCCGGGGATGAGCAGCCCCTCTTCCATCCACAGCCTGATGGGCTTGAGGTAGACCTGGAAGCAGTCGAAGAAGATGCGGCCGAGGAGGGTGTATGTGGTGGTGGTGGTGGTGGTGGTGGTGGTGGGGCCGCAGTCTTGCTGCAGCTGCGCGGCGCCGACGGCGTCGAAGAGCAACTCCAAATAGCGGAAGGCGTGCGGGTTGCCGCGCTCCTCGGCCATTTGCCGCTGCACGATGGTCGATAGTGCGTATAGCGGGGCGAGGTGCGGGTATAGCTCGGAGAGGACGGAGATGAGGCTGACGACGGCGTCGTGGCGGATGGCGACGAGGCGGGACTCGATGGTGGCGAGGCGGCGGTCGAAGGCGCGGAGGGCGCGGGAGAGGGAGGCTTGGAAGACTTGGAGGAGGGGGGAGATGGCGTGTTGCTTGTGGTGCTGTTGCTGTTGTTGCTGTTTGGTGTAGGTGCGCAGGGGGGCGAGCTTGCGGCCGCACTCGGCGAAGGAGGTGACGAGGGCCTTGTGGGTCTGCCATGAGACGCCGGCGAGCTGGTAGCTGGTGACGGGGTCGCAGTTTGGGCTGGTGTAGAGGGTGGTGGAGAGGCCGGCGAGCATGAAGAGGGTCTCGCGGAGGAGTTGGGGGGTGGAGATGGGGATTTTCTTTGGCTGGCCGTCGGTGTTGGTGGTGTGGCTGGCGTGGCGCCATGCTTGGCTTTCGCGGGTTTGCTTTAGCAGCGACTCGCCCCCGGGGGGGTGGATGATTAGGTCCTGGGCTGTGCGCTGGTGCTTGTTGGCGGTGGAGGAGACGGTGCTGAGGGAAGCGATGGAGGCTTCTGAGTTTGTGTCGTCGTCAACATCGTCGTCGCCGTCATCTTCTTCGCCGGAGCTGGGAGAGTAATCAATGGTCCGCCAGAGGGCCTGGTCTTGGGCCCAGCCGTCTTCCTTGGCAATGTCTTGCCATGTTAGTTGAGGATTGACGACTTCCTCTTCCGGTTGGTTGAGAAGATACAGATCAGTGAGACTCGTCTTTTGCACAGGCTGGTCGGCGAGCTCCAGGATGAAATGCAAGACATCTGGGGTGAATCTGTTGTGGTGTGGTTTCAGGGCATCGAGGCTCTTCCTGAAGGCGTCAGCCAGGCCATCTCGGCCGAGGACGCGAAAGTGCTCTTCATAGCCGCTTAGGTGGTCGTCCACATCAAACTGGTTGGTGCGCAGAAAGCTGTGATGACGGAGACTGCGCAGTGTGGATTCACGACAGCGGTCGAGTCTTTGGCCTTGAGTCTGGATCGCGTGTTAGTGGCTGAGACGAGACAAGTGAGGGGTCATTTGGGTAGAAAATAATTACGTCGGGGATGGCAGCAACAGCCGCCACAAGTTCGTCGGTCAACGCCCCAAGTTGCAAGAGATATGCCATGGCATTATGTTGGGAGGCAGCAGGGCACAGATGCGTGTCCTCCTGACCTGTAAGTGGATGTTGTAATTGACCGTCGCGATGATGAATCGATACACTGCGGCGAGCCTGTCTTCGCCAATGAGACGCGAAACAACGTGACTGAATTGCGGTGTTGTTCGGGTAGTGATTAAGCACTGTATACGGTAAAATCATGGACGAAACTTAAATTGTCAATTGGAAGTGATGGATTGGAAGTGGTTTGATGACGAGATGCACCTTCCATAACCGCATCTTGCCCATCTACGACGAAGCACGACCGTTGGTCACGCTATTATCAACGTCAAGCTCTGAGCAACCGCCAAGTATAAATGCTTCCTCCAGATACTGTGCGCACAAGCCACAACGGGCGACAGGAGGCGTTGCCCATTCCGGATCGGCATCTGACATCATCCACTCAAAACATTCAGGAGGTTCGTGCCCAGTGTGGCTTATCAGCGTTGAATTCTTTGAGCCTAGCGTACCGATTGCGGGACCCCTTTTCGTTAGCACAGGGAAAGACTTTACGCGCGATCAGGCTCCCCCTAACCGCGACAACGGCCATTGCTCCCCGTACCTAAATGAAGCAGCAATAGTAAACGCTGGACCCAAAAACTTGGACGCCGGCTTTACCATCCCTTTTTGAACCCCGCGTGGCCAGCGACAGCAGCGACTGCTGATTAACAAGCGACCTCCCGATCCCGACGCAATACACACACACACACACACACACACACACACACACTGCACAATGGCGATCGCTCGCCCCGTACGGGCGCTGGGGCTGGCCGCCATCCTGATGTGGTGCTTCTTCCTATATCAGGTCTTTTCGCCAACGGGCAACACGGGGAAGGCTGGGGAGAAATCATTCGAGCGCGATCCCAATCTAGATCGTACGTCCCATCATCTGCGCTTGGTAGAGTTGAGGGTTGTGCTGACACTGACACCAAAATTGCAGCCACTGGCGAACCCGAAGGCATCCTCGTCCACGCATCCGACCAATATGCCCCCGGCATCGCAAACTCGGCGCGCATCAACGCCACCCTACTGGCCCTGGTCCGGAACGAGGAGCTCGAGGGCATGTTGCAGGCGATGCGCGATCTCGAGCGCACCTGGAACCACAAGTTCAACTACCCGTGGACCTTCTTCAACGACGTGCCCTTCTCCGAAGAGTTCAAGACCAAGACGCAGGCCTTGACCAAGGCCCAGTGCAACTACGGTACGCAATGCATCCGCGCGCTATATTATTCGCGGCGATAGGTTGGGAGAGAAACGGAGATAAGACAAGTAGACTGACGAGAGAAAACAGAACTCATCCCCAAGGAACACTGGGAGATGCCATCGTGGATCAACCAGGACCTGTACGAGGAGTCGGTCAAGATCCTCAAGGAGAACGACATCCAGTACGCCGACATGATCTCGTACCACCAAATGTGCCGCTGGAACAGCGGGCTCTTCTACAAGCACCCGGCCCTGGCCAACACGCAGTTCTACTGGCGCGTCGAGCCTAAGGTGCACTTCTTCTGCGACATCGACTACGACGTCTTCCGCTACATGCACGACAACAACAAGACGTACGGCTTCACCATCAACCTCTACGACGCGCCCGCCTCCATCCCCACCCTCTGGCCCGAGACCACCAAGTTCCTGGCCCAGCACCCCGAGCACATCCACGAGAACAACGCCATGAATTGGCTGACGGATAAGGTCCGCCGCCCGGAACACAACGAGAAGGCCAACGGATACTCGACCTGCCACTTCTGGAGCAACTTTGAGATTGCCGACATGAGCTTCTGGCGCAGCAAGGCCTACGAGGACTACTTCAACCATCTTGACATGGTGGGCGGCTTCTTTTACGAGCGCTGGGGCGACGCGCCGGTGCACAGTATTGCGCTAGGTTTGTTTGAGGATTCCAGTCGGATTCATTGGTATGTTGACCTTGCCTGTTTCGAAATATGTTCACAGTTGCTAACAGGACATCCCAGGTTCCGTGATATCGGATACCAGCACATCCCCTTCTTCAACTGCCCCAACTCGCCCAAGTGCAAGGGCTGCGTCACGGGCCGCTTCACCGACGGCGAGTCGTGGCTCAACCGCGAGGACTGCAGACCCAACTGGTTCAAGTACATTGGCATGGGCTGAGCAATCAAAGCCTGTCATAAAAAAGTATATTCGATTTGATTGAATAACATCAACCAGCGGGGTGTTGTGTGTAGTGTCTATCCGATGCGAAGTTGCCAGAACAGTGTGGTGTGAAAAAGAGGGAGAAAAAGAAGGGAATTGGTGGGAACCAACTGATCATCTATCTGTATATCATCCAGGCGGGGTTTTTTTTTTCTGGGTTACTTACTACAACTCGCTTGTTACCGACACTCAGGCATATGGGAATCAATGACACGAGGGGGGGGGAGGGTGTCTGGCGCAGGTCGGGCGGGCGGGCCGGTGGCATTCGAGCAGCTATATATGATGTTTGTAGAGTAATGAATGAGAGCTCCAAGAGGAGAGAAAGAAGAAGAAAGGGAGGGATAGGGGGTGGGGATGCACACCCTCTTGGTTGTTTTCTTTTTGGTTTCGTGTGTATTTTGGTTACTTATTTTATTTTTTTCTACACCATCTAGAAGACAGATGTTCAGATTAGTAGAGGCAGAGGCAGAGGCATAGGCATGCGGGCATGCTTTGAAGTGTGCGGTGTATATGTTGCCGAGCTAATTCATGGTGTGCCATTCTTATGCTTACAAGCACTCATATACCAACCAACCATCCATCCCTTCTCTTTCTTTTTCATCTCTCTCTCTCTCTCTCTCAACCCTCCCCAAAAACCGTCACGACCCCCGACGTGCCGCCCACGCAGAACTGGTTCCCAAACCCGCCCTCCTTCCACGCCAGACAGCTGATCACATTCTTGCGCTCCTTCTCCTTGCCATCCCGCCCAATCACCATCTTCCGCCGCCCGTCGTTCCCCGTCGCCGGGCCCCAGGGGACGGCAACCTTGGCCACCAGCCGCCCGCTCAGCAGGTCCCACGCCCAGACCCTCCCCTGGTTTCCCTCGTTGCTACTACTGCTATCAGCAGACGTCAGCTCATCCCCCGCAACAACCCACCGCTCCCCGCCCCCAGCACGCTCTGCACCCTCAACTCCTCATTCCGCCACTGCCCCCCTGCCCCCCTTCTTCCTCCTTATCCCCATACGTCCGCAAACACCCGCCACCGCCCCGATCCATCAGCCTCACCCGACTATCCAGGCTCCCCACCAGCACCGTCCGCCCGTCCCTCCCCAGACACAGGCTCGTCACGCTCGCCGGCATGACGTCCGTCGTGACTTTACCGGTGCGCACATCGTAGCTCCGCACTCTCCCGTCGACGCTCCCCGCGACGATCTCGTCCGAGGTAACGGCCAGGCTGGTGACGGCGTCGCGCGCCTCCGCGAGCGTCTGCACGGGCTTGGCGCTGCTGCCGCCGCCGGACCTGGTGTCCCAGACGCGCACGGTGGTGTCGAGGCCGGCGGAGACGACGAGGGCGTCGCCGGCGCCGGCGAAGGCGACGGCGTTGACGCGGCCGGCGTGGCCGGCGAAGCGGCGCGTGGTGGCGGCGGTGGCGACGTCCCAGAGGAAGACGGCGCGGTCGCCGCCGGACGAGGCGAAGCGGGCGTTGTCGGCGGAGATGGCGAGGGAGAGGACGTCGTAGGAGTGGGAGGTGTAGGTTTGGATCAGGCGGCCGGCTGGGGGGGGGTTGGGGGGTGGAGGTGGAGGTGGATGTGGATGTGGATGTGGATGGGGGGGTGATGGAGGTGGAGGATGAGGGGGGTGTTGGGTTGTAGAGACGGATGGAGCGGTCGGCGGAGCCGGTCAGGATGTAGGTGCCGGGGGAGGCGGAATAGGTTACTGCGTGGATTGGGCCTGGTGGGTTTGGTTAGTTTTTTTGTTGAGTTGAGACCAGGTTTGATGGGAGATGGGGGGGGGGGGGGGGGGTTGGTGGGGATGGTGGTGACGATAAAGGGGTGAGGGTGAATTGGGGGGATAAAGGATAGCAATGTTGCAGGGTGTAAACAAAACATAAAAAGGGGTTATAGAAAAAGGAGGCCAAAACAGAGGGTGTTGTTGCCAGACAGCAACAGCAAACACCATGCTGCAACATGAGTACGGCCGGCAAGGTCCTCATCTTCATCACGATTGCCATAGCCAATCCAAGCCACAGCCACCCCCATCCAGCCCAGTCTAACAGCCAGACTCAACCTAGCCCATATAGGGTAGATAGAAAAGAAAGCACATACCATTGGACCCCAGCAGCTGTGCCACCGGCTTCTGTGGAAAAGACGCAGCGTCCCCCCTCCTCTTGACCGCTGCTGATGCTGATGCTGATGCTGATGCTGCACTCATGGCTCTATTGCCGTAGCTGTCGAGCATCGTCATGGTGGCGTAATTATCTTTCGGGATGTATCGGTGTGTTGTGGCGGTAGCAGGTTATGCAAATGGAATCCTCGATCCTGACCCCGATTCTGAAGAGCCCGAGTTCAAAAATCAAGTCTGAGCTCAAACCGCTGTGGTGGTCGGTCGGGCCTGCACACCACCACCCACGTTCCCAGCGCTGGGCTGTGTGCTAGTCGGCGATGATTTGATCAAACTTAGTTGCCTTCCCCTGCGTCGTCTTGGATCTGTGGGTGTGTGGTGCTGCAGCGCTATATGATACGTCTGTTCGTAGTTCTGTCTGCCGGTCCTTTATTTTTGCCTGTCTACTCGCAGCCCGTTGTGTTACCGTTGGCAGTGCGTCGGGTACAGTGAGATTGTCGACGAAACGGATGGTGGTGGTCTGTCTGCAGTGTAAATGATTGGCCGAGAGCTTATGTGTGGTGTGTTTGAGAGCCTATGGAGCGGGCAGCCTCTAAAAAAAGGGCCCCCAAAACAACCTCAACACCTAGGTCTGGAACTACTGCCACCACTGACCATAGTGAGGCCTGTCTCACGTATAATACCCCCCCCTCGCCTCCTATACGAACCGATATGAAGATGGCGCCGATATTGTGAGAATGGGTGGGCAGTTCTGTTTGCGCGCCTAAATGGCAATCTGTGTTACGCGGGGCAGGACAGCAAGTTGTTGCACCGAGTGTTGTTCGGTCGAATTGATGGAATCAATCAATCAATCAATCAATCAATCTAGCAGAGCCCCCGCCCGGTTCAATTGCGCGCCTCTTTCTCACTGCTGCTTTTGCCCCGCTCTCACCTTTTCTCTGTTGTGTCGCGGCGTAGTTGAGCTTGTGACTATGGCGTCGCGTCACACAGAACTGCCAGACCGACAAACCAATCGTTTTTTGCTGTCTTTCTGTCTCTCTCTGTCCACCTCTCTATCTCCGTAGCAGGGTCCACCCAGGCCTCACTCAGTGTTGGCGTGACGTGAGACCGAGGGGAGGGGTCCTGTTAGCGCTGTAGCGTATTAGTGTAGTAGCGTTACCTTGTGCTGCCCGTGCCGCAACTGCAAGTTGCACACCCGACCAACCTCGTTTATTTTTTATTATTTTTTTTCTGTTCTAGCGTCTTTCTAGAAGCGCTGTGGTTGCAGGTTTCGCGGCCCCCAATGCAACTTGATCAATCCCCCCTCCTCCTCCTTCACTCTTTCCCGGAATGGGCTAGCCAATCACGGGCCTTGGCAAGCCACACACACAACGCACCTTCCTCACACACATCACACCCCCCCCCCCCCCCTTTTTTCTCCGCGCAGGCGGGTAACACGTGCACTGTGTAGCACTGTAGGAGCGACACGCACGTGTAAGTGACATTAATTGGTATTCCCTGCCTTTAAACCCTTTTGTCATGGATTGGGATGGGATGGATGCAGACATGCAGCATACGGACCAATTCCCGTTGGGGAAACGGCCGACTGAAAAAACAGGACACAACAGCAGGAAGGGGGGAGGGATGAATATGTATTGTACCTTGGAAGTATTGTAATTGTAGGATATTTACAGTTCAACTAATACTAAAGGGGAAAGTAAAAAGGAGGGTGTATGAACAGTCGGGAAATTCACTTCCTTTGGGGCTGACAAGGGTCAATGGGGATGCGACGACAGAGAAGGGGGAAAAAAAGGAAAAGAGAAGTACGCCTACCGAGGTACACACACTGATTTGAATACAGACTGATCATCATCGCATATGTCATGTACACATCCTTACCTGAAAAACCAATACAATGCGAGATAATATCTTCCAAAAAAACCGAGCTCAGTCAAGCCAGATCTGCATGTTGTGTGTCTGTGTTATTAGTGAGAGATGAGTGTGTGTGTCACTGTACGGTCATGTCATCGCAGCAAGCCATGCTTCAGGTAGCTGACACTACATTTGCCCGCTTGATCGCTTGCTTCAACCCTGATCTGGGCTGTCAACTGACATGACCCTTTGCTTCTTCGCTTCCCCTTTACCAATACCAAATCACACAAAACCTAGCCGCCAACACACATCCATGTGCAGTGCATACCTACCTACTACCTACCCTGTACCTACCTATTATGCCCTGCCCTGCCCTGCCTCGTGTATCATCTCCTGTATGTGTATTACCTACATGGTGTATTGCAGTGTAGTAGTCGTCAAGCAGCAGCTCCAGCTCCAGCTCTATCTCCATCTGGTTGGGTTGGCTCGTTCAACTGGCCGGGCCTCGCCTGTCTCGGTCGAGTCTGTGTAAAGGCATGGTGAGGACGCCGTGTATGTACCACATGGCATGGTACGGCATGACCTGCAAAAAAATACCCCCGAAGAAACCAATACTGGCAGGTTATTAGTACTGATTCGCTCTGGCCTGCTGCTGGCTGCTGGCTACTGCACTGCTACAGCGGCACAGCAGCAGCAGCAGCAGCAGCAGCAGAGACCAAATAAACAAGGCAGATGATACCTACCTTACCTTACCTGCCCCCGCCCCCCCCCCCCCCTCTCCAATACACCTACTGCCCAATGTGTGAGCTGCATATGCCCACCTATAACCCACGAGTCTGTCCATAATGAGAAAAAAGAAATGGCCCAAAAAGAGACAAGCCCAAAACAAGATACATGTATGTACTGTGATAGAGGCGGCGGCGGGATAACTCTTTGATCTGTTCATGTGTGTGGGCTTGTTTTATTTTTAGTAGCCATAAACTGTCGGTCAGTACAGTACATACAGTCCACTCGGCGGGTTCATCAGACACTGACCAGACAGGAACACTATGCAAGTCTGATAGTGCATACCGAGTCAGATGGGCAAAATCGGCGAGTTGAGTCTGGTGCCTCCAGTTACAGATAATGCAGGGCCATTGGAAACAAGCATATTAGGCGAAAAAAGACGAACGAAGCCTTCACAGAAGAGGCAAGGTAGATTTGTATTCCTTTTGGACGACTTTTTTGATAATGCCTGTCTGTCTTGTCTCCTTATCCCGCTCGCTCTGTAAAAGACTCCCAAATCCCGCTGTGCATTGACTGTACAGGCTACTTCAGTGATGTGGCGTGGCTGGTGTCGGTCACCTCCCCGCCCCATCCCACTCCCACTCCTTCCTATTCCTCCTCCTCCTCCTCAACTAAGTACTTTGGGTTCTTATGTGCGATAATGTGTGAATATAATACATATAGGTTCGGTAGGTATGTAGGTGTGTGTGTGTGTCTGGTTGTGTTTATAAAGAAGGGAAAAACTCAAGAAAGAAAGAATATATATAGAATAGAAATGAAGTGTAGTAATAAATGAAGATGAGAAAGAATAAAGGAAAACGCTTTCATTCGTTACGACCACATCATCGTTGCGATCGGATAGATCATCAGAGATTCATGCTTGCTCGCCGCCCGCTTTTGAAAACATCAAGACCCAAAACGCCCGTAAATATGCAAGAAAAGAGGAAACAAAGGAGAAACAGAAAAAGACAGCAGGAATGATAAACCGCCATAAACGCGTACAAATACACAAAACAGCATAACCAAGATCGTGCCCGCATAGATATCCAAGAAGTAGGAGAAAACGGCCAGGTAAAAGAAACACAAGAAAAATATATATAAAAAGAAAAGAAATGCAGAGTCCCCAGGGACATTCAGTCTGCCCTCTCTCCATGACCCGCAGCGTAGCCTAGCAGCTCCATCATCTCATCTCAGCTTCAAGCTCTTCCCCCGAAACTCGTCCTCGTCGTCCTTCGTAGGTTGGTAGTACCGCTTTCTCGATTCTCGGCCCCCCTCGTCCCCATTCCCATTTTTCGACGGCCCGGAACTACCGACACCAGTACCGCTGGCAGCACTGAGACTGCCATAAACGCAATCCATCTCCCTCGGAAACCTCCCCTCCAGCGGCCCCGCCCCGGCCTCCGCCACCATCTGCCAGCACGGCTCTCCCACCGGTAGCGGCAGCAGCAGCAGCGGCACCCGTCCTCCACCTCCAACCACTGCTGTCTTGTTGTTGTTGTTGTTGTTGTTGTTGTTATTATTCCTCTTCTCATCATCCCCATCATCCCCATCACCACGGTTGACAAACACCCGTATCCCCACGACGTCAGACTCCCCCGCAGAATCCAAACAAGCAGCCAGCAAATCCAGCCTCTTGTCCATCGCCATCGCCATCGCCGCCCCGTTGCCCTCCTGATTCTGCTGTCCCCCTCGCCCCCCTCGCCCCACACGGCCCCCATAACCTCCAGCACGCTCCTCGCCACCGCCAGCCCGTCCACCAGCGCCGGCAGCTCCTCCCTGAGCCCCCCCTGCGCCGACAGCACGTCCGCCGCCTCCAGTATCGCAACCATGGCAAAGTGCGGGAACGGCGGCGGCGGCGCGTGGCGGGCCGCGTTGGCGACGGCGCAGACAATCTTGAGCAGCGCGTGGGCGTGCTGCTTGGCGGTCGCGGCGTGCTGCGCGCGCGTCATGGTCGCCGTCGGCGGCTTCGTCGTCGGCGGCGGCAGGTACGGGTTGCGCGGCGGCTGCTGCGGGAGGAGCAGGTGGCGCGGGTGCACGTGGCGGTGGAGCTTGACCATGGCCATGTGGTAGACGAGGTGCATGAGGATGAGGGTGCTGCCGCTGCCCTGGTGGTGGTGGTGGTGGTGGTGGTGGTGGTGGCGGCGGCGGTTGATGGCGTCGAGGTTGGCTGGGGTGAAGACGAGGTGGGAGGGGAGGGAGTCGGTCCAGGCGGCGAGGCGGGAGAGGGTGGATTGGTGGTGTTTGGCAAAGTCGAAGGCGTTGATGGCGGCGGGGGCGCTGTGGGAGACGCGGTAGATGGTCGTCATGACGTCGCCCCAGATGGAGACGATCTGGACGAGGTGGCCCATGATGTTTGTTGTGCTTCCTGTTGCTGCTGCTGGTGTTGCTGTTCCCATCATCTCCACCTCGCCTGGTGGGCGGATAAACACGTCCTCGGGGTTGATGATGGCCACCCGCACGGGAAACAGCCCATTCAGCCGCTCGAGCACAAAGCAGCTCCAAAACGTCCGCCGCCTGCACTCGGCGTAGCCATTCCTGTCCAGCCCGTACGGATACGTAGTCCCGTTGTCGGCTTCCCCCTTATCCTCTTCATCCTCATCCAGCTCCAGGTTCAGCCGCATGCACGTCGCGGCCGAGATCGCCTCGCTCAACGCATCGTTCGCCTCTCGCGGCCTGCCCCCGGCCAGATAGTACACAGACAGCAGGATGCAGCTCTGCACCAGCTGCAGCGACGACGACAGCTCGGTGCTCGCGTGCTTGGTCGCATACCGCGCCACCTGGGCGTACTCGTCTGCGATGTTCTTGCCGTCGCTGGAGGACGAGTTGTTCGGTGAGAGCGCGAGGCCGAGCGCGAGGATGCTATAGACGAGCATCAGGTCTTCTGGAGACTTGTTGTGAGCCTTCTGAACGACCCATGACGTGAACGCCTGCTGCTCGGGGAGGAAGCGGAGGAGAAAGCCTGCCGCCACTGCCGCTGCCGCGACGGAATCACTGCTGCCGCCCGAGAAAGAGGATGAGGCATTGGTAGTGGTAGTGGTAGTGGTAGTGGTGGTGGTGGTGGTGGTAGTGGTATGGACGAAGAATGATGATATGGTGCTGATCACGGACGGAGGGTCGGAGACATACGGGTCTGTTTGCCATGCTCGGCGCAGCATGTCCTCGTGGATACGAGGCAGCTGCTGGTGCTGCTGGTGGTGCTGGTGATGATGACGATGATGCTCGGACATTGGCGGTGGTGGTGGTGGTGGTGGTGGTGGTGGTGGTGGTGGTGGCTGCTGCTGCTGATGGTGCCACGAGAGTTGCTGCGATACCGCCGACCGGACCGTCTCGGGCGTCGCTATCGTCATGGGTGACTGCGGGGCGCCGGGGTGAGGTTGTTGATGTTGGTGTTGATGTTGATGCTGGTGGTGATGGCTAAGGATAGAGGGCGGCATGTTGAACTGCTCGTAACCACCCCCTAACCGCATCCGCTTCGACGGAGGCATGCCGGTTGCCGAGTCGGGGCTGGCTGCCCTGAGGAGCGTCGTCGTTCTCGGCGAGACGGACCCGCTTCCGCTTCCGCCGCTCCCCAGGTGGAGGCCGGGCCTCATGATGTGGTCTGGCGGCGGCCGTATGATGCTGCCTAGGCGGCGCGAGTCGTCGGGCTCGGCTGGTGGTGTGGACGGAGACGTATTGTGGCCACCTCGGGGGCTGTGTTTGTAGCATTGCCATAGTATTAGAAGGAACAGCACTCACACACACACACACACTCTCTCTCTCTCTCTCTCTCTCTCTCTCTCTCTCTCTCTCTCTCATTCCTCCCCCCTGAGACGAAAGCAGCAAAACAAAAAAGAAAATGAGGAAAACAAAACTTACGCATTCTTAAACTTGCACACCCTCCCAAACTTGTCACACTGCACGCACCGCGGGTAGTCGGGGTCGCACTTGATCTTCTTCTCGCGGCAGGTGATGCACGCAATCGCCAGCCTCTTCCTCGGCTTCCCGGCCTTGGTGACCCCCCAGTGCGCGTTGACCGCCTCCCCGTCGATCACCGTCTTGCAGTGGCTCCCGTCGTCGTAGAAGTAGCACAGCCCCTCGCCCGGCACGTCGGCCGCGCGCACAAATCTCGGCAAAAAGTGCGTCCCCGTCCAGATCTTGGGGCCCAGCCCGTCCTTCACCGGGATGCCGCCTCCACCTCCGCCTCCGCCTCCTCCCTCCGAAACTACCGTGCTCGCCGGCGTCGCGGGGAGGTTGAGGTTGTGCGTCGAGACCTGCGGGGTCAGTTGCTGCTCGCGTAAGCTCAGCTCCTCTTCGCGGAGGCTTGCTGTTGTCGTCGTTGCCCCTGACAGCTGGTGCTGGTGCTGGTGCTGGTGATGCGTGGGTTGTCGTTCTGATGGTGATAACCTGTACGATGACGATGACTGGACCTCTCGCCCGCTAAAAGAGTACTCGCGGCTCGCCTCGTGGTGTAGCGACCATTTGCTTCCTGTGCTGTAGTCTGAGCGGGACTGCGGTCTCTGCTGGTCTGCCACCTCCCTCGAGTGTGGCGACAGAGGGACGCCCGGGAAGGCTCGCGAGAGAGACGGGAACTGGGGCGCCACCCGCTCTTCAAACCTCGGGTCCGGCGTGCTGCGCGGCTGCTGCTGTGAGATGGTCGGCGGGAAGTATGACAACGTGGATGAGTACGGTCGTTCCAGACCTCCTGCCGACGTTGCGTGTGGTGATGCGTGACGATCGAGTGGCGATGTTGATGTGTACGAGCTAGGACGGTCTGATAACGGTGAGTGTAGCGGCCGGACCTGCGAAGGGGGCCCAAAGAGGCTGCTCAAGGATGGAAGCTGTTGCCGTGGGGCAGCAGCGTTCTGGGCGCCAGCACCACCACCAAGACTGACACTGGCACTGGCACTGGCACTGGCACTGGCACTGGCACTCGCACTCAAACTACTGATGCTGATATCTCTGCGAGCTGAGGTTGCTGCTGCTACTGCTGCTATTGCCGTTGCCGTCTCGTCTGAGCCTTTCCCAGACGACATGTCGCTTGTCTTGGCGATGGTGGTCGGGTCATAGTTGGACATAGGCGGAGATATAGGAGCAGGCGAGGGGTTCCACGGCCGCTCCTCTACTTGCCTGGAGGGATACGATGATGGATGATGATAATAAGAGCCTATGGGTGATTGCTGCTCAGGCGGCGTGTCTGAGATGGGCAACCGATATCGATGGTCCAGGTAGGATGCAATCCCCATTGAAAAGAGCGTTGGTGTGTGCTTGTTGTGCCTTGTCACCTGGGGTCCGTCGTCTTGTCCGTCGTCGTGTCGTCTGTGTCATGCTATACCTTAAACATACCCCCTTGATATTAGGAAGAGAGATCGGCTGGTAGGGCAGAAACAGTCTTGACGCGGGATGCTATGTATGGGCTCTCTGTATGTATGTAACACAAGAGAGTCCGTGTGGGCGAGGTGGTTCGAAAGGGGGAACAAAGTCGAAAAAAGCGACCGGCAGCTAGATATTCGCCGGATAAAGATACGCAGGTGGCGGCGCAGCTCACTTTTCGCACATCCACCTCTCTCAGACAGGCATGCCTGTGCCAAGACGACTAAAGACCCAGTAACTTGCAGAAAAGCGTAAGGCTACCGATCCCGGATAATTGAGCAGCAACAAGACCAAATATGCACAGGCGATCCGTCGGTTGGTAGTGTAGTTCGTCCCGCTGGTGCTCGGGCCTGGATCTGTATCTGGACCTAGACCTGAGAACTAGACCTGAGAACCAGACCTTGTCCTGGGAAACGATGACAGATACAAGAGATACTAATAAGCGCGGTGGAGACGTAGGGACGGTAGGCGGGAGGGTGTTGGGTACTGGGTCCCAAGCAAGTGCGTGTGAGTGCGTCTTGTGTGTCGGAAACAGCAGCGAGAAGGAGGGTGTAACCAGGTAGGTAGGTAACCAGGGAGGGTGAGAAGGAGGATGGGTGACTTTGTTGTGGCTGCGGGGCACGGTATGGCGGACGAGATTGGATCTTGTATGCCCCGTCTGGTGCGTGCCACTCGGACAGGTAGTCAGTCTGTCCTGTCGGCCGCTATGTGGAGGAAGCCGCCGTGAGATTCACCGAGGACAGAGCAGAACAAACAGTGACTTGGACTTGTTTGGGCCTTGGGGCCTTGGGGTGGCGTGTGTGAGAGCGGGGGCCAAGAAGACGGGAACGAGCACCGGCCTTCACCGTGTCGTAGTAGTAGTAGCAGTAGTAGTGGTGGTGGTGGTGGTAGCGGTTTGTACTCCGTAGTGTGTAGTTTGTGGTATTAGTAGCCTGGCCTCCTGCTTCTTGACTCGTTCGGGCCGGCGTATCGTCTTGTTCCTCGAGCCTCCCTCCAGAAGCGCCCACATGTGCCGTTTTCGTGCCTATTGCCCTGCAAACTGGGCCTGGGACTCTTGTATTTTCTTTTGGAACGAGAAAAAAAAAAAAAAAAGGGGGATGGACTAGTCCAAAACAGGCCGATGGCTTTCGGCACTGCGGCGTAGGCGTGGTGTTGTCTCTTTTTTGGTTTCTCCCTCTCCCTCTCTGTTTACATACGAAGCAGTGCAAATACACAGTACGTATGTACTAGCTTGCATTAAACAGACAGGTATGCACATACAAGATGACACGGGCGAATCCTGCGTACTAATATAAAAGGTTCCCCAGATGAGATGGCCTGAGGTATGGGGTTTGGGGGGCCAAGTCTGGAACTCTGGGAGGAGTCTAGACGGAGTAATAGTAGGACTAGTGGTGCGCATGTAGTAGTAGTGCGGTTCCAGAGATACAACACCATGGAGCAGGAAGGAATTTGGCTCGAGGTTGGGTTGGCAATGTGCGTGTGTGTGTGTGCGTCTGCTGTGTGCTTGACTGCTTGTGGTGCTCGGATTCATCTCATGGCCCATGCCCATGCCCCGTTTGAATACATAACTAGCTGCATGGGTCGCCCATCCTGGTGGTGGCTCTTAGGGGGGAAAAGGCAGAGAAGGTGAGGGAGGGAGGGGAGGGGGTGTGTGGTGTAAGCATGCGAGGGGCGTATGTTGGGAACCGTGGGAGGAGAGGCACACACACGCTCACACACTAGACGCTGCGGACGAAGGCAGGACGACGTCCATGGCTAGCTACCACGAGGCAAAAAAGAGGGTTCGGGAAGATAAGGGAGGCGTGTGGACGGGGGACTGGGACCGGGACTGCCAGTCAAGACAGGGACCAGGGCTGTGGGGACCTTGACGCTAGCCCGGGGCTGCCAAGAGCAAGGGAATTCCATGAGAAGGGAGACCGGGAATGAGACTATTTACGGCGGGGTTCTCTCATATGGGAACTTGATTAGGGGAACAGCCGGCTTTGCAGCAAAGCACAACGCAGCACAGCGCAGCCCTGTTGCCACTGCTGCTGCTGCTGCTGCTGCTGCTGCTGCTGTTGCTGAACTGTTTATTGCTGAGCCGTTGCCGGCCGGCCTCATCGTTTTATCATCGTCAGTCAGTCAGCCTCTGACTAGTTATAGCAACTAGACGGTTAAGGTAGTATGTAGGCGGGACGACCAGAATAACGTCAGACGGTGTTGGAGCTTTCGAAAAGCAGCCTCGCTCATCTTCGGCCAGCCGTTCCGCAAACCGTTCTTCGGATCTTAGCTCTGCCACGACCGGGCTTGAGATCAACCAACGCCATGCAGCGGAGGTGTGCTCGAGTGAGAAGGAAGGAGGTGTGCCTTTCCGTCTCCGCGTCTGTCTCCGTCTAGGCGAGCAACAACATCCAGCCATCCAGCCAGCCAGCCTAGAATAGTATTCTGGGCGAGAGTGGAAACGTGTGGAGGAGACACAGAGGGCGCGGCTTTGGAAAAGAGGCAGAAAGACACACCGACCCGGCCGTTTGGGGGGTCTTGTCTCGGTAATGTATGTACATTGTACACCGTCTCTTGTCTCCAATTGGCACTCGGTACCTAACGTGAGGTACTCATTTGCATCATCATAACGACTGGGTATATGTAAGATGGCTGATGATGGGAGGAGGATGGGGTAAGGTCAGGCAGGCGGCCCGGAGAATCAGAGGTCAGCCACACGATGCCAGCAAGCGCCCGCTCGCGTGTCCAGTCCAGATCCTGGCCAAGCAATTAGGTCCATCTCAAGAACTCTGGTAGGGAGTGGTAGTACATATATCGGCAGGGTACTTTGGTCAAGGCAGTTGACAGGCCCTATGGTAGTCCGTCCCGCTCCTTGGCTCGTTGTTTTGCTTGGCCTGCCTTTGCAGGGACGTCATTGTCCCGAGCGGACAGCCGTCGCTGCTGGGTGGTGCATCGAATCGGATCAAGAGAGAGATTGGTTCAGAAAAGGAAAAAGTCGCTGGACTGACCGGATCGTGAGAGGAGAGGGGAAACCGCCTTGGATGCTGCTTTTGTGGGAAATTTAGGCGGGGGCTTCGGCATGCGGACAGCATTGACGAGGCACGGGTAGCTGGTAACTTGGCAATTATCTTCTGGTTACCATTGCAACCTGCTGATTATTGCGTATAACATCCATGTATGCATGGGGTACATTGGCAGTGTAGTTATACACAGCCAAGCAGACGAGGTGAACATCAGCATGTAAACCAGTCGTGTTTGTTGCAGTGTCTTGCGCGGGGGGTGGTAAGGGGGCTAGGGGTCGAATATCATGATGGAGATGGATGGTGGATGGACGGTATGTACGTCCAGATGGTGTTGTCCTGTGTGTGAGCTTGCTGCTTGGTTTCCATATTGATGAACCCTTCTCTCCCCTTTCAGCCCTCCATCCACCCCCCGATACACACAGTATCGTTACCGTACCTACCCGTCCTGTGCGCCAAAAGTGCGTACACTACTGTGTGCTGTGCAGATCCCCGAGATGAGATCTCCATCCCCTCTTTGCATTCCGCTCTCCGGCTTCCGCATTCCGCATTCCCGCTGTGTCAAAACGGCTTTTTGGGGCAAACCAGGGGGTCGGTCGACTACACGAAATGAAGAGAGTGCCGAAGTCTTTTCTCTCTTCTCCCCACCCCCAGGCTCCCCCGGCTTGGAGTTGCCGCCAGGATTATCCTGACCATTCGCGCGATAAAATCTGATCTCGGTTCACCCGTTCAGGGGGTCGGTGCTGGGTCCAAGACGGTTTGACTGGCTCGAGTACGGATAATGGTACCTAAAAGTCACAGGGTTATGTACGTATCCGTATTGCAATGGCTCTTTTTTTACTTTTTGTTGTTTCGCAAGTTCGCATCCCTAAGAGTTCCCCAGACTTTTGTATCAGCTGCCGAGCCGCCGTCCTGGGGTGTCTGTTTCTGCATCGATGCTGCTGCGACCCAGCACACGGCAGCAGGGCACAGCATCAGCAGCACCAGTGGCAGGAGCAGCAAGCAAGCTGGCTGGCTGGAGACTGCCGCCGCCCCCAAGGCAGCATCTTGTGATCACCCAAGAAGCCCAAGGCGGTGTACATACTGCTCTCTGCACCCATAGTAGCACAACACCCCTAGTTACTGAAGCTCTAGAAGGTAGACTTGGTGGATGGCTCGAGCTGATAGAACAAAAGACCTCGGGAATAACAGTAAACATTGATTCCCGTCGCCAAGCATTTCGGGCTTATTACTTCTTGTTGGGACTCGACTCGGCGGTAGTACGGTAGTCTCGTTGCCCGCCCCATGCCTGGAAGCAAGCATGGCCCCATATTGTGTCGTTTAGGCCTTTGGAGGGAAAAGAAAAAAGACAAGACAACTAACTGGATCAAATGGACAATACTACGTATGTCCATGCGCCTGTCTGCTAGCCGCTTAATCGAATTGCGGGTCCCAGGATGCGACAGCAGCTCGCGCGCAGCCCTTGCAGCAGCAGCAGGAGCCAGCCAGCACCGACATGTAATAACAAAAGGCTAATAAGACGGACGGGTTCGGCATGTCGTCGTTAGCTCAATCCCAATCCCCTGGGATCTGTGGTGTGGAACTTTGGATGGATACGCTGCGGATATGCTACCTGCCATACACAGCACAGCACAGCACAGCACAGCAGAGCAGCATCAGCAGCGCCAGCAGCAAGAAACAGGCCAGTGGTAAATGCGACGCTGCCCACCTTTCGTCTGATGTCGCCGCTTTCCTCTCCAGCTTCCTACCACAGTAGCATGCCTACGTATGTACCCCGTCTCTACTCTCTACGGCCTGGTGCTGTACATGTACATGTCCCTGCCTGGATTCGGATAGAGTAAGGTAGGTAGGTAGCTCTCGTCTGTGTGAGTAAACGAGTGGTGGAAAGTGGGGAGAGAGCAAGTGTGAGAAGTACAGGCTGGAGTGAGTGAGAGGAAAGCAAGGTTGGTGACTTCACATTCCCCACCCCTCGCTCCCCGATACCAATCTCGTCACGGCGCAGGAAGGATCGTTGCGGCTTTTGCCAGGTGATCGGTGGTGTCTTCTCCACGAGGTTAGCTTCCAGGCTACTACCGGCTACTTGTGCCGCCATCGGTGGTCATCAGATATCAGCTGAAAGCCGGTGGAGCACGGAGGATAAAAAGCTCGGTGCAGGTTAGATGGACACCGCTGTCGAGTGTCGACTGGCTGAGCTCTGGATTCAGACCGACGACGCCCACGCTGCATGGACAGGCAACGCTGCGTAGACGACAGGCAACAGGCGATACTGATAGGCAGAGAGAGCAGAAGAAGAAGAAAAGCCACAGCTCTATTTGATGCCATGCGCGCCGCGGTACTTGCACTCTTCCATCTCGCGGCTCAGAGGTGCGGCGGGAGCCGTGGTGCATCGAGGTCCAATATTTCCACCTCCACTCCTCCACCCTGTCTGCACTTACACGCACAGGCCGTGCTCGGCGCGCTAGATGGCGTTGGCGGCGGCGGCGGCGGCGACGGCACTAGAGTCTCGTTGCTTTTTATCACGGCAAAAGCAAAGAGTGGTGTGCTTTGGCCTAGTCTCGGTTCTTTCGTGCGTCCCTCGTCAATTCGTCATCATGGCCTGTTGGCCGTACTCGTTCAACAAGTCTCATCGTTTCTTGTCCTTTTGCCCCTGATACTACCGTGGCGTTTTACTGGCTCAAGACTGGCTGCTTCGCCAAGGTGGGTGGGGAGAAGGGAAAGATCAAGACAGCCAGCCAGGCCGGCTTCACAGGGTCAACTCCTGCCTTGGACAACAACATTTCAAAGTCAACTTTAAGCCAGTGCTTCGTAGGTTGCAGCAACACAGCGCGCTTTCGTGTACGAGTACCGAGTAGGTATTGTATGCACGCTGTCGAATATGGATTGGGAGTTGGTGGGTTACCCAGGTTCAGGCGGAGGTCCCAACCGTAAGCGCTGCGCCCGCGCCTGGCTAATCATCCGGAACCATGGATAATTCGGTGTGTGCCCCGTTAAGCCCAGACTCGCATATACCCACGTACTTCAGGTTCGTCCCATGTTGTAAATGTTGAAAAGTGCGGTCGGTCTCAACGGTGGATTGTGGATATAATATGATATGTCATATTACCAGTTCCAACGGCTGAGGTTCAAGAGAACATGGCTGCAAACTTGAGCCAGTCTCAGCCTCTCAAAGTTCTGTGAAACCCCACGAGACCGTCGAGACCAGTACAACTGTATTCTCATCACTACTTTCTTTCAAATCTGTGTTCCACCAAGTAGCCTGGAAGCAGGCTCGGTTTCTCTGGTGTTTCTGGTACTCCCTAATAACAATGGCTTGCGACCCCATTTTACACTTGACCTAGGTAAGCAGGTAGGTAAGGTAAGCTGGAAGCGACTGGACTGGCTAGGCCAGCTCGAGGCCCGCCAACTAGGAAACGGGGCGGCGGCGGCGGCGGCGGCGACTTGTCGGAAGTCGCAGAGAGTCCGCAGCTTCGAAAACCGGCAGCCACAAAACCCTCTCCTATTTCTTGCTTCGCCCGAAAGTGGTGACCTGCATGGCACTATCTGAAGGGGTTCGGACAAACTCGACTGCTTTTCTTATCGGTTTGGACAAAACTGCGCAGCGCTTATGTGATTTCTTTATTAGCGCTCTCCTGCTGCCAGCAGCTCGAGTTCCAACGGAGCATGCAATATTGATGCCTATGAGTTTTATCGTTGCATCTCTGGTTTTGGTTGTGCAGTTGCAATGTGAGTAGGCAGCTAGCCGCCGTCGCCGCCGCCGCCGCAGGTTTCACTTGTTCGAAACCGGCAAGGTGGTGATGATGAATCGTTGGGATCATGTCTGCCTGTCTATCAGTTTAATCAGCTTCCCCGCAACTATTGCCTTCACCCCCTGTGTCTGTTGGCTGTCAATATCCCATGCGAGTCGACAGACACCGAAATGCACAGTTCATATGCCCGAAGAAACAAGACAGGGCAGCGAGGCCTAAAGAAGAATAAGACAGGGAGACCCTGTGAACTGGTCGGTCAGTCAGCTTCCAGAAACACCATCAGATCACCAACTACGAATACGTAAGGTTCTTCTCTTTCAGCAAAATCACTCACCCATCTCCAACGGTTGAGTCCTAATTACCGGACCAAACCAGCACCCGAGGCATGGCAACGGCACAGAAGAGAGAAGAGAGGTTACACGTGTACAGTGCCGCAAATGGGTAGGGCGAGCCACGGGAGACTGTGCCTCTCTTTGGCCCAGTTTTTTTATTCTGGCCGCCTTGGGCCATGTTTTCTGTGGAACAGCAGCGGCACCGGCAGAAGTCGCGGCAGCAGCAGCAGCAGCAGTCTGGACTCTAGAAAAGAGGTAGATCTTCTTGGAAAGGCGCAGTTGTTCGTCTCGGGTTCTGCAACCAGCACAACCTTTTCCCTGTTCTCAAGACCATCCCCGGATGTTGCTGATCATGATTGGCCGTCATCATCCGGAGGCTCCCCGAATGGCGCGAACAGGCTCTGCGCCGGTCACGCTGCCGTGCAACTTGACCTCGGAGCTTTCTCAAGACATGCCGATCTCCCTGGCCCCTGGTACTTGGTTGACTGACCTGCGACCTTTCACATTGCTGGGATTGGTACCTGGTCTCGAGCTGGTGAATTGTACACTACCACAGTACGTATCCTAACCTCCAACAATACGGGATATCGCCGCACACACCGGAAATGACACCGTGCGTAGTCATCCTACAGGCTGCTACCGTGGTGCGCACAAGGATACCCCGTACTCAAAGTGCTGTGTAACCATGATCTAAGGCGCCGAGGTGCAGTCTGGCCGTCTTTTCATGCCATCGCTTATTAGTGAAAGTAGCGATGCATTCCGTATGTAGAGAAATTTGATATTCTTATTTCTCATGCGGACTAGGGAGGTAAGGTATGTAGGTAGGTAGGTATGTAGTCTTAGATCGAAGCCCGATAGGCTCAAAGCGTCAACATAATGTCGATGCTGATTAAGATCCGTAATACTTCTCCTTCTTGAGTTTTTGTAGCCGAGTGCGAGTAGCATTGCATGCTGCCATGCAGTAGGCAATCCTTGGCTCTACCTAGCCGAATCGTTTCAGCAGAAATCCTAGAGAGGTGACTGGTCGGGGCAAGCGAGACAGGACCGGCGAATAGTGGGCAGTTAACCTTGAAATCCGCTATGGAGGGGGAGTAACCTCGCTCGGGGGCTCGACAACGGCCGGCTCCTTTCGTGGGGGGTCGCGGATGAGGCTTTTCAGCTTCGGCAACAAGGGTAAACACAAGACGTGATTCGATTCGATCTCTGATGATGCGGCAACCAGATGCCGAAGGTCGAGTCAGACAGGAAAAAGAAATACAAGAGCTAGCGTGCCAAGCTGATGAGATCCCCTCAGGCCATTTGTTGACGGGCGTTTTCTACAGTCGACCGAGATTACAACCCTCGGCCCACATCTGTCCCAATACTTCAGTCGTACTTATCCGCCGTATATTCATTCTCTTAACGCATTACTGTGTCGTATTGTTACCACGGTGCTATGCTGTTCGTAGAGTCGTATTCTGCCTCTCAACCAGGCCAGAGCGACTTGCGTTACCTTTCAATAGCGTCTGTGTAATTAATGTCGAACAAGGCCCCAGGTTCGTCCCAACCAGAGAACTTGAGCCAGAATTTGTCAATGCATTAAAGTGATGTTATTGGACAGGGTCCCAAGCTAAGATCGACGTCAAGTCCTGTGGCCGTGTGGCTGGGTCGTGCACATATCCACATGGATTTCTCTCCTCAGCTCCCCTCTCTGTATTTGACGTGCCCAGAAGGGATGACTTGCCTCTGTAGTTGCTGTTCGTAA
Source organism: Bombardia bombarda (assembly GCA_030512295.1). Classification (NCBI taxonomy): domain Eukaryota; kingdom Fungi; phylum Ascomycota; class Sordariomycetes; order Sordariales; family Lasiosphaeriaceae; genus Bombardia; species Bombardia bombarda. The sequence continues at coordinate 1,176,883 of JAULSR010000006.1, read as the reverse complement.
TTCTTTCGGTTTATGACCCTTCAGTGAGGGCAAAGTCCAAACTGCCGAAGTCCAGCGAAGCTTGTGGTGGAGATGAGACAGCGAGCACGGGACTTTAGGGGGCTAACCCCTGGTTTGTGGAGCTTAGTGGACAGGCTTGTTGACGATGGACACCAAGGCCCTGCAACCCAATCTAGACAGGCAATCTGATGAGACAAAGCAGGACTCTGGTCAGTGCTTTGCAGGAGGACCGGTCCAGGGTAGGCGACTTGGCGGCTAGGATGGTTATCCTTTGGTCTTCTAGAAACCACTAGCTCAAGAATCCACGCCTCTAATGTTGCAAATATGGCTGTTGGTTGGATTCGCTTCCACTTCTGGTCTAAGTCGCGGACAAAATCGCCTTGTCTTTCATCGTTAAAACAACATCAACAGGGTCCTGATGGGACGTCAGGTCCTGACAGTAGGATTGTGGGATCGCTCTTGGGAGGGAGGGGCAGGTGGCTCGCATCGAGAGTTTGGTGGTAACTTTTTCTGGGGGATCGCCTCCAGTTCCCGCTCTTTGCGCCCTGACCAGTAGACAAGCAGACGAGGCGAAGGCACCAGTATCCGAATACCATGCATTATGCCATCATTCGGGCTACAGGTGGGGTTTATCGACCTCAGTTGTCATAACAGACAAGTTCGCGGTTCCTTGCCCCCCTTAGGTCTCATGGTCTGAATCGACAAACGGACTCTGCAGCAGCGATCTCGACGAGTGCCGCAGGCCACTCGTCACTCTCCCGCCCCCTTTGGAACAAATCCAAGGAGCCGACTGGTTGTTGCGATTCCTGTCTCCGAATTCTGTCAGTCAGCGGGACGACTACACGCCGCTATCACCACAGCATCACAGTTGAGACATGTGCGGGGAGGGGCTATTTTTAGGATAGGGCCCGACATCACTATCCCTCAATCAATCTCACGGTCACACCCAATTTATGATCTGGTCCGTGTGCCCGTGTAACGTGGGTGCGCCGTCCGTCTTGGGTCCAATCAATAGAGGGCGGCTCATGATCAGAGTCAGGGCTGGCAGAAGACCATCACGCCAACCAAGATTTATCATTTTCTTAAAGTTTGCGGGCAACATCGCCTCGGCTTGTCGTTGTCGAAGTGAATGAAGACATCCAGACATGTGCCAACCTTGGTGAACAGATGGGAGCGAACACATGACCAACGACCCTTCTTGTCTATTGGTCCCAAAGGCTCAAAACACATTGCACATTGCTTAGCTTGGACAGCGCCTTCGAGAGTTGCTATACCACATTTTCTACTCTGGTCTGGTCAGTAGTCACTGTCAAAACCAGTATCTTGCATCTCAATATTTCCCGTGAGGGTCTGGCGAATCTGGAGTGCATTGCTGGTTGTGAGCGGCACACGGTGGCACGGGAAATGACAAGTCTGTTGCTCCATTGGTAGCAAATCATGTTGGTGGTAGGTACACAACGTACAAGGGCCTGCGGAAGCTGTCAAGTTGTTATTGCAAGGAAAGTCCCCGGTGCTTGTTGCTTGTCGGCAATATCGAAGCGGCAATTAGCCTGTTCGCGGACTCTGCACATGAAATCGACTGGGGAAGCAACCTGGTCCGTCAGATGTGTGGTCACCACACACGATCCCAATGCTCGCGCCGATGGCAGGGATGGATAGTACTAGAAATCATTTTGACGTTGGACGTGAACGAGATCCGTGGCGTGCAGTGGGCGCTCGGCATTCCATTCCGCCAGAGCTGTGCCAGCTCCAATTTCTTTGCGCCCTTGCTTGCCTGCCTCGTCCCCCGTCATGTCGCATTCTCAATTGACAGCCATCATCACTGATCAGATTGTGACCATTTTCCGCTCTGGCCGCAGTTCGCGGTTCGCATTCTGTCAGATGGAGCTTATAGAATACGCGGGACCTTATATGCGTTAGTTCAACCCCCGGTGTGTACAATTTGCTGTCAAAGTTGTTGGCAATCGCCCACAACAACTAAACGAAGGCCCAGACTGGCTCGATCTGTCTCTGTTCCAGCCAGCTGCATGAGCAATACCGATGTAATTTCCTCTGCAGTTGTCTTGGGAGCGCAACCGCGGGAGTCACATGCGCGCCAGGAGGGCCGGCTCCGTTTGATATGGGCATGAGAGACGTTGGGTGAACTGAAGTTCCTGCAGCATCCTTGTGTATGATGCTCTCGTCTGCCCAGCTCATATGAATTGGCCACCATCTTGCTCACCGACTCCCATGGCCAGTCATACGGAGTTGACCTCAAAGGCAAGTTAGGAGGCGCAATCTGCGGCCTGGTGAGTACCATAGTGAGTCGTCTTGACGGCCAGCCCTGCCGCGTAGGCCGCCATCGTACCGTGCCCGGCTTCTAATAAAAGAAGCTGGGCCGTCTGGCGAGTTCAGAGATGTGCCGGAGAAGTCGGCAGAGTAAACCCGCAGACCTTATTTCTACTAGCAGTTATAAGGAACCCGGATCTCGCCTTCCATTCGTGCCAACTTTATCGGATGGTCGGTGTTGCACAGCAACCCTACATAAACTAAACCAGAACATGATGTAAACTGAACGACAACCAGACGATTGGCGTGGGTCGTCATTGGACCACCAAATCTGCATGCGCCAAGTTGTGCAAAGCAATGCAGCATGGGCAATACGTGTGGTTGTCCCTCCTTTGCAAGGCAGCGGATGCCGGTAGTATTCATTTGGGGCTCCCAGTGCGATGCCCTCTCGCACGCTCGAAATTCTGAATCAGTAATTGATAAGATCGTCAGATGCAGTGGCCAAGAATGCCTCGAATAAACGTGCTCGCTGTGATTAGGCAACATGTATATAGTGTCGTTGTTGGTCTTTGTCAGAAAGAAGTTGTGTCATGGTAGGCGTCTCTTGACATGCATTCGTCTAAGACTGATCGATCCTCTCCATATTGTGATGGCCGGAGGTTTTGGATAGATCTGTTCATCGCATCATCACTTATCTCCAAGGCGGTTGGCTCCGACAACGAATAGCTTCCCGGTTTAGGACGAATATCGAATCCTTAGCACGCGGCTCTGGTCCAGTTCGTTTGCAAGGGTCGGATGCCGCGGCACTCCATGCAGGCTGAAAATAGACACCAATCGCGAGCTTCGACCCCGAACCCCTCGGTACTGGTTAGACTACTAGTTAGTGCCTCATGGATTAACAAAGGAAAGAAAAACAAATAAAAGGGAGGGGTCGTACGGACCGACGTCCTGTATGTGGATCCATTGTGTGCGGCACTATACGTTTGTCTTCCGTCTTTATTGCAGATTACAGCACAAGAAACGCGTGCGTGTGGGGAAGCTAGTTTGTCATGAGGCTAAGGATTCGGCTCAACAGGCGAGATAACTCCAGGAATCCAGTTGCTTCACATTGAGCCCTTGAATACGAATACTGTTGGTGACCTTCCCGAATCATCGGTCCCAGAAGATAGCCCATACAGTAGCTCTGATGACTCTTGATTATGACCAGTTGCTCCAGGATCATGTGCTGGTATGAAATTCGAAGACTCAGCTCACGTAGCACGTCGCCGCTCCCGTGGAGATTTTCGCTGGCGATGGCCGCATCAAAACCGCTTCAGTAATTGGAGTCGGATCCACGGGATGGCAAAGCGACTGCTTAGTCGAAGCAAGCCGACCCAACAACAGTCGATTCGTCTTACCTCGGCGATTGAACCAACCAGTACAAGGATGATGTCGTCCGAATTCCCCGCCTCGAAACTATTTGATGTGATATGTCAGTCGGTGTCGGGCCGACCACGTGTTTTACACTACCATGACGCACCCGGCGCAAGGAAAAAAAAAAACTCAAGGCGCCGGGAGGGGCTACTTTCCTCATCCTGGTTAACGGCTCCAGGCAGACGTTTACGGGGTATCCATTAACTGTCAAGCTAGTGTAATGCACACCGAGTTGACCCTGGTGGTTCTGTGTAAAGCACTGGTGGTTAGGAAATAGTGAGTCTTCGCGGCGTTTTGTTTGGCCAGAGACCGCAATTGATAGAGTCCCGGATTCACAAAATCCCCGCTTCAAGCCAATCAATTAAACCAATGGATCTTGTCGCGTCCACATGGCAGAGCCAGGAGCCCGGTGACCCAGCCGGCCGAGCGTGCCGGCCTTGAGTAGCTGATCTGTGTCCTGGGATGCCAAGGTCCGAGAATGGTGAGGGGGGTGAAGGCACCAACTGCTTTGAGCCGCGCTTGGGAAGCCGCCGAATACCTCCGAATACTTTGTGGTTCTCTGTAACTATGAGGTATTGAAACGCCCCGTCTATTTGGCCGATGCGGGAGCCTTGTGCTGGTGTAAGAGCTCGTCGTCTTACTATCACCACCATCGCGTCGAAAGACAGGCATAAGTCTTTGCTCTCCGCAAAGTCCGGCACATGGTCCGGGAAAGGTCGTCTTGCAGACGGACAACCGTTGTCACGTCTCGCTCTCAATCAGCTGTGGGGGGCTAAAGATCTCTGATGCTTCACTAGATCGTCCAAGCGCCTTGGGACTTGTCCATCGCTCCAGGCTCGTTTCTCTTCGGCATATGGCTCGCTGGTTCTCCACCGTGTGCGTTGTATCGGCACTTGGCTTGCCCTATACTCGTGAACTGGAAAGGAGTGACTTGTTTGATACGCCGCTCCACGATCCTTCGCCATCCTTCGCTCTCACGAATATGGTTATTGCGACTTAGCTTGTGTGCTTTGCATGACGCTTGCTATGACTATGGATTCTTGGATTCAGTTCCCTGTTTGTTGCAAGTCGCCAGCCCCTATTCAAAACTACGATCAGGGGCACGACTGGGACTGATGCTTACTTGTCGGCATTATTGACCTTGCGGTCCAGAACATTTGCCATTCCCTTGAAGATTGGTAACCGTAATCATCGCTCTGACTGAAGCATTCTATGGATGTTCAATTTCTTGCTGTTGTCCATCCGTTCCACAGTTGACCGGTGCTGTGCCTTTATCTGGTGCTACTCCGTTTCTTGACTGCCTGAAATTGCCAATTGATGTATCCTATGTGTGTAGGTAAGATAAGGTGGCTTATCTCTATGGTATGAGAGCGATGTGCACAGCAGGAGAAGGAAGCCCTTCTGTGACGTTTGGCATGAGTCGCTATTTCCTAGCTGAGGGACAGAGGCAGAGGCTAAATACTCGTGCTTGCAATATCTCAATATCAGAAACGCCCAATCGGACAAGGCGACGCCAGGAGTGATAAGATGTAATCGAATAGGTCGTATGGACAATGTACTTCCGAGCAGGGATCATCGCTCCTCTGATCTGTCAGGAGTCTATGTCCATTGTCCAAGCCCGGTCATGCGCGATATGGTATTAAGATCTAGCCAAGGAAGAGAATAGTCTCTGAACGTTTTGCTCAGCCTCGGGTTGCGGTAGCTATCGGAAACGGTTGGCTCTCACATATGTCCTCACGGGTTGTCCTTCGCACCAAGGAACAGTGGCGTCCCAGATAAAGGATCTGCACCCAACCACGATTACTGTACAGACTGGAATATTGGGATGGACTCTCCGAAGAAGACCGTCTCGTCAATGGTCTTGTCTTTGGAATTCGGAGCCACCTGCCGCTGATCTGAAGGGCAGGTCCGGGACCCGTACTTTTCACGGAGTGAAAGGTTAAAATCGGATGCTTCGCGTTGTATTTACGTGCTTCGACGAGCTGCCAGGGGCATCGCAATCTTGAACTTCATCAAAAGACGAGCGGCCTCCCATGCTCTTTGAGCGTGCACGGGAATGAGGCTCCAAGAATTCGAGACATTGCTGCTTGTAGGAGACGAAGTTTCTCTTCATACAATAGTTCGACTTGTATACGTAGTTTCGCCAACCAGCATAAGCCCAACAGAACAATTTGTTCGTAGGTATTGCCAAGTGAGAAACGGGGTCTTGGGCAACACTGTCGGTGTCATCCGACAGTATTCGGCACCCACGAGAGTTCCAAAGTCCCGCTGCACGAGACAAAATAGCAGGATGATTGATGCTAGTAACACTGGACGAGTGACATGAATCTCATGAACACTCGTTGTCTTGGCTTTGAAGCGAAGAGCTACATCCGCCGCATGTCATCAATAGAGACGCCGGGGCCAAGAACTCTATCCACCTCTGCGGCTTATCAGCGTGACAGCAGCAAAGAGCTGCATTGTTGGTGTAGGAATGTATAACAGGAGCGCCTTTTTGTAGACTTAAGACGTTGTGCTAAGAGACAAGGTCAGGCGTCACTGTCGATCGTTTTCTTTTTGAGGGCACGGTGTATTAGCGAAATCCGGAGAGAGTTGTAGCATGATCGAGGCCAGTCCATAGCTAGGGTAAAGATAGCCCGCAGCTCAGTTTATTCGTGTCAAGGGCAAGGCAATTGAGGAAACCATCGGATTCAGTTTCGGTCGTCAATATGCAGGTCTGGTAGATCCAATAAGAATCTTGGCAGAGGAGCTCCTGTTGGATAAAAGCATTGAGGCACTTGTTCTGACAGACTCCGAGATACGAATCATGACAGCGTGTTGATGAGGTGCCATACTCCAATATCTTTTTTATGGCAAGAGCAGTGTCAACTAACCTCGCAAGCGAGTAGCCAACCCACAGAAGGTTGTACTAGAGATGAGGAATGGAACTCACCATGACAAGTATTCGGAGATCCGGCACCGGGCCATGAAATCAGCAAGCCAATGTTCATCTGCGTGACTTATTCAGGCCATAGCTGATCGCTTTGGAGACAGAGTCTTGACATTTCCGTCCTTGGGAAACCTATGCCTGTCAATCCCAATCTCATGTCCATTTATCTCCTGAGAAATGGGCGATAGGTCTTCGAAAGGACTCTCCAGAGTTGATCGATGTTGAGGAGGCTCCTTCCAGAGGTCTTCCCACTTGGGCAAATCTTGTGGACTGCAAACATTTAATCCAGGCGGAACAAATTTCCGCGGAGCATGATACCCAATTCAGATAGGTTCAGCCAGCGCCAGTTCCAGAAATAATGTGTTCATAACGGTGCATCCGCAAATGTTCCATTGAGCAGACCAAAGGTTAGGCAGGGCATGCGAGCAAAAGATAGGGAGCAGGGCGAATGTGATGTGTCAAAACGATAATCGTCTTTTGTTCAAGAGAAGCCCTGCAGTTAGATTATCAGCAACACATTAGCCGTGTAAGTAGCCTAGTAGTGACAGGACTCATGACTCACGGTGCCTGAGTGGCGCATAGTTAAAGGATACTGGATGGGCAAGTTCGCGACAATTGGAGACGGGGGAGACCATGATTCATAATGACCTGACGGATTTGAACAAGAGATCTACCGGTGTGATACAAGAGGTTACCGATTCTTGAAATTGAGAAGTTGGTGCTAGCGGAATGAATTGAGGATTGGAGAAGAAAATTTTCTCAAACATTCGACGAGTTGTGGAAAGTTTGATCATTACCCGTGACTTTGATGGTCGTCACTTCCTCGAGTGAGTGTTGTTGAGGCTATGGCGGCTTCGGCGGGAGCCGCCTAGGTAGGCCAGGAACGGGCACGGACGGCGGGCTTCTCCTGGCCCCTTTAACAGGGGGAACTTGCTAGCTGGCACGAGCGTCCAGCGCGCTGGGCCCTCCGTGTTCCAGGGCTCCATTCAAGATTCAGGTCCAATCAATGCTTCTGGCGGCAGCGAATCGTCCCGTGTCCATCTCCATGGGATCTGCCACAGGATCTCGCTAAATAAAGGGAAAAAAAAATCGCGTTGGTTCCAGTTTCCGGCATTTGAACCTTGCCGGCCTTCCGTTCGGGTTCCTCCCAGCTGCCCATCGGAACCTTGGCGGCGCTAATTGGGGATTCCACCTTTCTATTTACTGCCGATGCAATTCTGCGCTTCTGCATTCTGTGCCTGTTTTCGATGTACAGGCATTGGTAGAGGGCAGTGATCTCACGGATGGCTGTTGTATCACAGAAACTGCCATTGTTGTTTCTGATCTGATTAGTTTCTCCCTTTTGGTACCACCTACGGTTTCGCTCTTGCGGCGACTTGTCCATCCTCCGATTTGAACACGATTCGATAGACACGACCTCGAATTCATCGCCCTACCTCTTCCTCGAAGACGAACTTTGCGCGCCTCGACGCGGTCGCCACGATGCGTTGGTTAACCTCTTTTGCGGGCTACCTTGCCCCGGTGTTTCTCATCTTGTCGCCGCTGTTCTCGTACACCGACCAGGCCTATTCGATGCACCGGACGAGGTCGAGCGCCGGTTTCTCTTTGGATATTCCTTTGATTATGCTCGTGGCTTCAATGCTCAGGTGGGTTATCACCGCGCTCTGCCGGTTGCTGAACGAACAGGAGCTGACGCCAGGACATACAGGATATTCTACTACCCGGGCGCAAAGTTCGACACCGCCTTGCTTATACAATCTTTTATCATGGTCTTTATCCAGTTGATTCTTTTAAAAGTTGCGCTCGATCACCGACCATCTCCGTCTTCAAAAGGGGGTGAAGCCGCGGTCCCGTTTGCCCGGGCGCAGGACGGCTTCATGGAGAGGCCGCGACCGTACAACTTTTGGCAGTGGAGATCGCCCAAACCGTACGTGAATACTGGCTTGGGGAATGCCTACGGAAAGGATGGGAAACTAACATGGCTTCACAGATACTGGCAGTTCCTGCTTATCCTCTTTATTGGCTTGACAGTGTGTGAACTCTTGCTGGCGCCCATGCCCTCGGTCTATCCAGGATACTCGGCCCTCATAGGATACGTTGGCCTCTCGATTGAGGCAACACTGCCCCTGCCGCAGATCATGGCCAACGCGAAGTCGCAGTCGTGCAAGGGGTTTAGGGTCTCAGTCCTAGCCAGCTGGCTGCTTGGCGACGGCATGAAGATGTTTTGGTTTTTCACATCGAAGACACAGATACCGCTGGCCTTCAAGATCTGCGGCATCTTCCAGGCGGGCTGCGATGCCTTCTTGGGCGTGCAGTATCTAATGTACGGCAATGGCGAGGCAGATATCAAGGGGCATCCCCTCTCAGATTATGCGAATACGCACGGTAGCCGCCTAGCAACAGGCCGCGAACTGCCCGCGGGGCGGAGAACGCCAATTGCTGAAAAGCACATATAAAATAAATGTAGTAAAATAATGTGTAAACTGGAAGTATGCTTGTCAAAACAGATGTTCAAGGGAATTTTTCATCCAGTCTTGAGAAAAGTTTAATGCGACGCGCCAGATGCTGATGTTGGCCATCAAGGTACTGGCACGCTCAGACAGGAATATCTATGGATAGATCCGGCCCAAGATAAAAGATAAAGAATTGTGCCTTCGAAAGCACGCCTGGGAGCCTGGAGCCTGAGGTGGCTTGCCTGGGGAGCCAGGGTTACAGACAGGGGTATGAGGCGAGTTCGCCAGATCTCCAAAATCTGTGCGACGTCGTGAATGGCCGCTAGTGAATGACACCCAGCCACAAAACAACAGTCAGACAAACAGAGCCAATTTTGTGAGCTGAAATTCTCAAAGAGCCCGTAGTATGTAGGATAGTGCGACTCATTTTCTGGAAAGCTTTTGGGATAAAAAGATAACGTGCCAATGGTGAACTGGTATGTAAACGGAAATGGAGCAAGTCCGCTAGTAACAAAGTCGCACTTTCCCTCACCTGATCGTGGAGACTGAAGCTTGCTCCAGACTGTGCCAACGTCGGAGCTTGCCGTTCCTTCCTCTCACGATCTTTCCTGTCATTTCATCGTGAGAGCTGAGGCAGCCAACAATCGAAATAACTCATACCCGTGGCGACCACGCCAACGCTAGCCCCGACGTTTACCACGCGGAGCCTTTCACTCTTTTATCCAGGTACCCGGCTCGGTCAACGGTTTTCTACACGGTCTATGAGAGCATCAATCAATCCAACCAACCAAGTTTGATACCCGTTATTCGAATCTGACGATTCGAATTGGTCCACTATAAGTAGACAAACAAGTCGGGCCAGTAAGTGAAGCTCCACCTGTTCATCAAAATACAGCCAATGGGACATCATATTTAAATAATACTTCTGTCTCAACCATGATTGGGCTTTTCTAGATGTTAATATCTCATCTTCCTCTGCAACTGTGGCTTGGCTGGGTCCTACTTTGACCTCCTCATCTCAACGATACTAACATGCTCCAGGAGTGCTTGGTTTTTCGTGATAACCTCCTGCTCAAGGTGGGAATTTGTTGATCGCTAGTAGCTAGTTGATCGCATGTTCTCAGTGAGTCCAGATCTTTTTTCCGTCTTGACCCTCGAGTCCTACATGACTTTGGGCATTCCCAACACATCCCATTTCGAAGTACCTTACTGGACAAATCCCCGCGGCGGAAAGATTCGACCAGACTTTTAAAAACTAACAAGAATAGTTATAATTGCTGCTGGACAACAATACCGCATCGACTCCACCACTGAAGGTCATACTCAAAGAACCTCGTTTCTTAAGTCATTAAGAAACATTTTTTGCAAGCATTAAGCCCATCTGCTAGTACCAGTAACACAGGTATGCATGCAATCTGATTTTAATCTGATAGGCACTACTACAACGTCACGCGTTCCTTCCTTCTCATCTGCCTCTCGCACCTTCCCTTTGAGCTCGGATCCGTTTTTCTTTTCGGAGGGGGAATAAGCAGAAGACTCTTATCTTCCATACCTCTATATCACATTTCACCTTTTCATCTGTCATGTTCACCTTTCAATCCTCCACGCCCACCTTTCCACCATTTACGTTCACTCCTCATCCATCTCCTGAGCAGGGTGATACGAAATCTTCTTCCCCAAGTGGTCGATAGCATTCTTGCTTCTACCACGTATCATATCAACCCCCAGCCCGTCGTTTTCGACCCAAAAGTACGAAAACAGGACCTTTATTTCAACCACCATAGTCGATCTCAGCTGACTTGACCATTCACAGAGAACCATCACCTTTCAGCATCGCATCACAGACAAAATGCCCGCCAACTTCAAGACCTACGAGTCCCAAGCTCGGCTCCTTGCCGCTGTGGTCGCCGCCCATCCTGAATTGCGTCTCAACTATAAAGGTGAACACATGAAAATCTCTATGTACTATAACACACCCAAGCCCTCCCTGTCTGGCTTTTTCCTGAACCCAGGCTTGGCTGTTTGCTTTTATCTGCCCTTTTCCCCATTCCTTCATTTTCATTTCCTCCGCACGGAGGGAAGGAGAAATAGGAGGATCACTACAGGCTGCAGAGGCTGATGATTCTTGTTCTTCTTCTCAGCCATCGCTCAGCACTATGGAAAGTCGCAGACCGTGTCTGCGATTGAGCATCGGTTCCGCCCGGTGAGACAGCAGGCAGAGATCATCCGTATAGCGGTCAGCCAGGGCGTGGACCCAGAGGAGCTGAACGTTGTGGAGATGAGCAAAGATGGTACGGTTGCGGGGCGTGTTTGATTCATGTCTGCTTTTATTGTTATGGCAGTTTCCAGGATATTTGGGCTCGGGTGTTGGTTCGAGCTCTCCCAGTCATGCTTCGAATTCATTTGCCCATTCTTGTGTCTCTCTATCATTTACACACCACCCACACCCTCATGACCACCTAGACTGACTTATACCACTTTACAGATATCGTCAAGTACTTCGGCGAGTCCACTCCCGACGGACTTCAGTTCCATTTCCGCGGCGTGAAGTCATCAGCCGAAGTCCTCAAGATTGCCTACGACAACGGCAATGACCCCGTCGAGGCCTTCGGCTTAAAGGTTAGCGGAGGCGGCCCTTCGCCCGCCAAAGCCCTCGCCAAAGCCCCTAGGACTCCCCGCGAGCCCAAGACTCCTTCGTCCAACAAGAAGCGCACCCGCAAGCCCGCCATGGAAGACACGCCGACACCATCAAAGTCTCGCCGCAAGGTCGACAAGCCAATGAACTACAGAGAGGAGACCACTAACGACGATTCTCCGGCAATCGACTACGAGGAGCTTGACGCTTCTCCCACCATGCAGGCCAAGAAGGTGCGGATGACTCCCATGAAGAACATGGTGCTGCCTCCCAAGGGCACTATCCTGCCCCATCATGCGAATGGCGGCAGCAACGGCACCGTTTCTTCTTCAATCTTCGGTTCGGGCACTGTCGCTGGCAATTCTTCCACCGCTGAGGCCACGCCTAGTGAAGCGTCGGCCACAGCCTCCAACTCCGGAACGGTTGCCGAGACAGGGTTCCATCTTAAAGGGGAGGTGACCGACCTTACTGGCCCTGAGAACGACGAGCGTTACGAACAGACTCAGTACGAACAGACTCAGTACGAACAGCCCCAGTACGAACAGCCTCAGTACGAACAGCCTCAGTACGAACAGACTGCATTTTCCTTCCAGGCAAATCATAATGTCAATCATGGCAACCACGATTTGGTCGGTTACTACTCGGCCGCTCAGTTCGTCCAATATGGCTACGATGACGAGGGAGAAATTTAGACAAGATCACAGCTTTGCTATGGCTGCTCCAACGCTACCCTGCGGGCTGTCCTTTCAAGTGGTCCTGTCCTTCTCTCTCTGTCTATTCGATTTTGGCCGCCAATGACTACCCTATCTTCCTTGATTCTCCTAGCACCTATCTGCCTTAATCCTAAGATGGCGCGATCCAGTGGTGCACTTCGGTCTGGCTTCTGAGGTACTTGGCCAAGTACCCCACCCTCTGTCCGGCAAGCGAGCGAGCATCCATCAATCGGCGAAACGTATTCTCTGCTGAATACGACCTGTGGATGAGTACCACGACCAACAAGGATCCTTCCAGTCCGACAATTCTTGGGGCGTTTCTTTCCCATTGCCATTGCTTTCATCCATCTATCGGTGCATACGCGATACATCCATCTGGTTATTGGGCTGTTTGGATGCCTAGCAATCTGAATGAACAGACGACTAGGAAATCAATCCTATCTCTGTCATTGGTGGCAGTGGCAACGATGTCGGACCATTTCACTTTTCTTTTCTTCTGATTTTCTCTTGGAATTTTCTAATCGGTTTCGGTTTCACTTCTTGCTATATACCGGCCCGGTGGCGCCGTAGGCGATTCTCATACTATGGTTGATGATACCCTCGTGCTCTTCAGACCTCTTACTTTGGTTTTTCTTTAAGTATTTCTTTTGCTTTTATATATACACATTTTCGCCTGCTTTCTCTTTCTGCCACTCGAAATCGGATCCTCTCCTGCTCATTCTTAATGGGCTGTGGCTCGGTACTTCTTTTGAGTCTCGATGGCCTGGTTTGGCTAGGATTTGAGTTGTGGGCATTGAAGCGGAATCTTTTCCCTGTCCTCGAATAAGTCTATCTCATTCAATTCTCCTGAGAGTTTGGCAGAATTCATCTAGTCAGCTAGTCTATCCGGTCTTTTTACTCATAACCATCAGTCACGATGGCGGACCATTGTTCGGCACAATACAACCAAGATAGACTGTCTGCCTGTCTGTCGACATACACAAGCTGAGCTGGGGAGTGAAACGGTGAGAGCATGGAAGGGGACGATGACTTGGTAGCTGGGGGAATCACATACTTGGCTGGGATCTGGCACCGTGACATTTGGGTAAGAGTAGAACCTAGCGGTGGACTTGCACACCCATACACTGAGAGTATGAAGGGGTAGAATTTCTCTTGCTTGTATTATACACAATGGCCTTTCGCTACTTACCTTATTGAACACGGTGATTTCTTCCGTTCTCTATGCCCGTGGTCCTTGCTGAACATGTGGATGTATATCATGTTGATGATGCTATGGGCCGATTTCCCTGCGCTACATGCTGGGTTTCTTTAATAAGTCTATCGGGAAATGTTCTGTCTTCCGTCGGCAGTGACAGAAAATCGAAGTGAATTATTGAGGGGATGAAGCATATCTCAATCGCTACATTAATTCATAACCATTTTTAGTTTACAAGCACTACCCCCGCCAATGTGCATGGATTCTTCGCAGACATTCTACCCGAGCCTTGTTTACGCCCCTTTTGTGGTCGCTTACACCTCCTTTAGGAATCGAGTACGTACCAAAACAAAAGAGATCAACCGCAAAGAACAGACAAACGCATATCTTTACATTAAGTATGTCGTTTACTGCCTCAAATAATCGCTCCGTTTGTGTGTATCTGCTACCTTTAGCATCAAGCACCCGAAACTCCAAATGATTAACCCTGCCATTATAACGCAAATACAACGCGGTAACCACTGACCCTCCTATCTACCAGACTTCTTGACACGTCGAACCTAGGTGATTTAAAAGATCAGGTAAGTGTTGTGTCTTTAAACCCACAAAGATGGCTTGCCATCCCAGCCTCGTGTCGCTTGCCTGCCTGTATATTCCCCAAATGAACAAGCTCGCTCGCTGATGTGTATTCTGCTTTTTCCATTCTCATCATCAAACCCGCCATATCTGTTTATCTATTTACCTTTCCTACCGACCTACCAACCCAAGTCCCGTACTGACAGACCAAACACGGGCTACCGGCCAGCGGCTTTCCTCTTTCCCCTTAAAAGATCAAAAAAAAGTTCCAATAATGCTTGTCAGTTTCTCTCCCCTTTTATTTCTCTCTCTCTATATAAACACCCTTCTCCACATTCTCCCCATAAAAGCACCGCACCCAAACCAAACCCACCCCCATCGCCAAATCACCCCCTCAACAAGTCCCAAAGCGCATCCCCCTCCACGAAATCGTGATGTATCACATTCACCAGCCACAAATCCCGCCTCAACCCCTCCAGCAGCCCCTCGCTGACGCTCCCCCTCTCATAAACCTTGGCCCACTCGCCCCAGATCCCAAAGGCCTCCTCGCTCCACGCCCTGAAGCTGACCTCCTCGATAATCGTCGGCGTCACAATCTCCTTGCCCGGGAACACCCCCCACGTGACCGCGTTCGTGCTCGCCTCCCGCGCCGTGACCTTGCCCGCCGCGTCCACCTGTCCCGGATGCGCCAGGTCGCTGCTCGTAAAATCGCCCGCCATGTTGGTCGCGAAGTAGCAAACCACATCGCTCATCTCGGCCTTCTTCAACTTCTCCTCCAGCACCCGCCAGTCCCTGCCGGGGACGAAAAACTCGACAAACGCCTTCTGGAAGACGAACCCGTTGGCCGGGCCCCAGCCAAACGTGGCGTCGCTGCTGCGCAAGCCGTTGACCGCCGGCTGCGACGCGAGCGTCCACCAGCCCTTCGAGTTGAGGCCGACGAGCTGCTCGCGGATCATGTCGGTCTCGGGGTTGAAGCTCTCCTCGCTCCAGGGGATGGCGGCGAGCTGGCCGCGCAGGTGGCGGATGAAGATGTCGTTGATGTCGGCGCCCGCTTCGGGGGAGCCCCACAGCTGCAGCGCCTGCGCGACCGTGACGTGCAGGCTGACGCCGTAGCCGTCGATCTGCCCGTAGGCGGGCGAGCGCGCGTCGCCCCACCGCCCGTTGGGGAAGTCGTCCCACGTGGCCTCGCGCCCGAGCACGCCCTCGCCCTCCGAGATGGCGAGCGTGTTGGCGCGCGTGTTGACCGGCTCCGCGGGCACGCTGGCCTCGAGCGCGGTGGCCTCGTAGTCGGGGTACGAGGCCGGGCGGCCGAGCACGATGACGCGGTTGCGCGGGTCGGAGCCGACGGAGGATTGGCGCCGCGAGAGGTCTTGCAGCGGGCGGAGGCCGGTCGGTGTGGCGGGGGTGGAGTCGGCGGCGCCGTTGATTTGCAGGCTGGGGATGTCGGGGAGGAGTTGCTCGTCGGGCGTGCTGGTGGGGATGAGGTCGGTGCGCTCGACGATGAAGGAGACGGCTTTTTCGAGGTTGAGCGTGTAGAAGTGGAAGCCCTTGGGGCCGGCGGAGGCGGTGACGGCTGTTCTGCTCTTGATCTCCTTGATTTGCTCGACCAGTTCGCTGACGATGTCGACGCCTACTGCCTTGACCTTCTCGTCGTCGCCCTTGACCGCGTCGAGGCGTGCCATCATGGCGTCGGGGATCCTGGCGTGGCTGAGCTTGGTTGTCCTCTTGATCATCTGGTAGCTCTGGATGGGCATGAGGCCCGGGATGATGATGATGTCCTTGAATGCGCCGCTAGGGTGCTGGCGCAGCGTCTTTTCGAATTCCTCGTAGGCCGCGATGTCGAAGAAGAGCTGCGTCATGATGAAGTCGGCGCCCGCCTGCGTCTTGTCGACGAGGTAGGGCAGGTCGTGCGCCAGGCTCTGGCCGAGGGGGTGGCTCTCGTCGGCGTGGCCCTCGGGGTATCCCGCCACGCCGATACAGAAGTAGTCGCCGTGGTTCTTGCGGATGTAGCGCACCAGGTCGACGGCCCAGACAAACTCGTCCTCGTCGTCCTCGCTGGGGTCGGGGTCGTTGGCGTCGCGGTATTCGGCTCTCCTGGGGGGGTCGCCGCGCAGGGCGAGGATGTTGCGGATGCCGAGGGCCTTGGCGTCCTCCAAAGCCTTGTCTATGAGGCGGCGGCTCATGTTGGTGCAGGTCAGATGGAGACATGTGGTGAGGCCCAGCTCTCTCTGGCATATCTCAGCCAGCTCCAGCGACTTCTGGGCGGTCGAGCCACCGGCGCCCCAGGTGACGTTGACGAAGAGGGGCCGCAGGGCCCTCGACATGCGGTCGAGGCGGTCCCGCAGGTTGGAGAAGCCCATGGCGGTCTTGGGGGGGAAGAACTCGAGGGAGAAGTAGTTGGCGCCCTCGGGCAGGGCCGCGATCTTGTCGGTGATTCGTTCCATGGCGGGGTCCCTCGGAAAGCTGTAGGACTCGTGGCGTTCGTAGTAGGAGTCGTCGAGATCCGACATTCTGGGGGAGCGGTCGCCCATGGGGGGGGCGAGGGACTGGCGGGAATGCGGCTTGTTTCTATACTGTCTTACTGGCGAGTCTCTAGACTAACGGTCGCATCAGCAATGCTCTAACCAGATTGCGCTGTCTCAACCGTCGATGGCTTGCTTTGGCTGCCCCGAGACTCGGTACCCTCTTTGTCAGGTCCTGCAAAACCCCACCTTTTACGTAGTGTGCGTGGGGTATTGGCCGAAAAACGGAAGCAAGGTTGGACTTCACAGGCAGGCTCGCAGGGCAGGCATAAATGTGGGCAAGTGGGGACGGCAGGTTTTGTAATTCAATCGAAGGCAATTGGTAGGTACCTAGCTTCTCATTTACCAATTGAAGGGCACGCATCTGGGCTGGCCATTTCAACCTGTTCCATGGTTGGCGAGCTTGGAAATTGACGCGGCGAAGCCGATGCACTGCTGCGTCCTGACGACAGACATCATCTGCCCCGATTTACAGTTGCCGGGTGGGATGGATCGCCAAGTGCCCCGAAAAAATTGGGGTCGGAGAAGTCCCGGCAAGTACTGTCGTATAGAAACGGGAGGTTCCTGTTGCTGGCCTCTGACCCCAAGCAAGCAGCATCCCCCACATCCCACGCACTGAACAACAGGTAAATTCTTGGAGCTGTCACATGAGCCATGGTATTGCTTCTGGGACTTAAGATGCTCCGTTGTGTTTCTACATACGGTCAGAATCCCACGTAGACCTGAGCGGCCCGCATCCTCTACGTCGACTGCCAACTCGGTTGCCAACTTGCCACGTCGCAGAGCCTCACTTGAGACTATGGTTTGGTATGGAAAGCGAGAATCGGGAATCGGGTATCGGGTATCTGGAAAAAGTGATCCTGTGCCAACCAATAACGTTAGCTCTCGAGACGCCAGACCAAGACTGCAAATTGCCATAACAGAAAACGAAGGCTCAGAGTTCTTATTTAGCCATAGTGTTTCCTCAACCTCAACCCATGTCGTCGAATCCTCCATACGCCGAAGCGACAGGAAAGGCTCTCTGTCATTGCTGAGTCCGCTTACCGGAGTATTATATACATCATCATAGCAAGAAATAGACCAACAGTGCAGAGACATTAGTGAACTTACTCAAGGATAGTCCATGCTCAATCATATGCGAGAGAAGGAAGCCATTGATATTCATCATGCGCGCACCCATAGCCATCTAGATATACATAGTGGGCACACGTGACAGAATAAAACAATCAACAACAAAAAAAAAAAAAAGAAGAGAAAATAAAATGTCCTGATCTTGCAGTAGGTCATCAACCCTTCATGGACGCCGCGCAGATGGGGCACTCGTGTTGATGGTTTTAAGCAAGGGCAATTTAGAGGAGTTAGTCTAGGCGCACGATGGGAATCGTCCAGCACCATGGAGGTGAAGGGTGGCAAGCTGGCGATGTTTTGTATTCCATTTGTGGTCTGTGGAATTTCAAAAGGAAAGGTCAAGAAAGGGCGGCGGGAAATTTAGGCCTTCTTGTAGTGGGACGGACGTGCGCGAGCCGGTTCGAGTTCTTGCCGCCCCTCACCGCCAGCAACGTTGTTCCCGGCAAGGGCAAGCGCAGCCACGCGCGCTCACGCGCACTGGCCCCCTTGGGAACTCGTCTTGCTACCCTTGGCCAGCGCCGCACCTCCCCTGCAGTTGCTGGACCGTCAGTGGCCCCGGGCCAGTCACGTACCACGTCGGGGCTTTGTGTGGAGTTTTGGAGACCCGCCACTGTTCGCCTCTGGCCCATTGCGGTCAAGATTTGTCTTTTTCACGATTGAAACAAACGTCCCAGAAATCTCATTTTGCCATTCCTCGACGCCCAACGCCCCGACCTGTATCCTACAGACCAATTCCGACCGAATTCGACCGAAACCACATCTCATGAGCCATTTCACAACACCCTCGACATCATCAAGACCCCGACTCAGCCGATTGAAGAATTGCTCGCCGCCGCACACCACCACCACCTCCAGCCTTCCTGACATCATCTGCCCTACATCAGTACTAGATCTAGAGCCAGTGCCAGAACCAGTAACAGCTTCATTCGTGGCCGTTGCTGCGCTAGTCTTTGCTCCCCCTCCTGCCCCAACGACAGCAGCACACCGATCCCCCCAAAGTAGCCGCTTTTTAGCTCTCTGCAATCGAAGTAAACTCCCCCAAAAATTACAAGGAGCCTCCGTCCCTTCATTTTTACCCGCTTTCAAAACGCCGTAGGGGTTAGAAGTCTTTTCTTCCAGCCTATTTTCGATTCGAGGAATCCGGCACCAACTTCTTCATGGATAACCTATGGAGTCGCCGTACCAAGTGAGTTTGTTGCAAAAGCTCCTCGCCCTTTTGTTTTTTCTTGCCTGTCTCTGTCTCCCCAGCCCAAAGCGAAAGACTGCGACGCTACCTCCCTCCATCATCCCATACCCCGCCGCCAGAATAGGCCACCCGCACATACATATATATGCATACATATAACACAACCTCCTTGTCTGACAACCACCCTCATCGCAGCTCGAGCAAGCTCTCCCTATCGACGTCCAACTCCGGCGGCCAGGGCGACAGTCCGTCGTCGGCGCGCAGCGCCCAATTTTCCTCCAAGCGGCTCGGCGGTGATAGCTCGTCGCACGGCGGAAGGTCCAACCCCTTCAACTCGATACCTTCACAATCCGGACTGCAGAGCGGGCTGGCCTCGCCCACCACAGGCAACGCATCGAGCGCATTCGGGCTCGGATCCGGCGCCTTCGCCTCGTTCGGCTCCGCCAAAACACCAAAGTCGCCCGGCAACCCCTTCGAGGCGGCCCTGGGAGGCGGTGGCGGCGCCTCGGCCAAGACACCCTCGGCAGAGAAATCTGCAAAGGACGGCGGCCTAGGCGGCAAAGCGGCGGCGATCGGAAAGCCAGCGTCCAACGCGTCGCTGGCCGAGTCGGCCAAGACAAACACAGCATCGTCCATCGTGTCGGCGCCGGCGACCTCGCACCCGCTGCGCAACAGCTGGGTGTTTTGGTTCCGCCCGCCCATCTCCAAGGCCAACGGGTTTATCGAGTACGAGAAGACGCTCCACCCGATCGCGACGTGCGACACGGTCGAGGAGTTCTTCGCCGTTTACGAGCGCCTGCGCCGGTCGTCGGCCCTGCCGCTCGTGTCGGACTACCACCTCTTCAAGAAGGGCATCCGGCCAATATGGGAGGACGACGAGAACAAGCACGGCGGCAAGTGGATAGTGCGCCTGCGCAAGGGCGTCGCGGATCGCTACTGGGAGGACCTGCTGTTCGCCATCATCGGAGACCAGTTCTACGAGGCCGGCGACGAGATATGCGGGGCCGTCCTGAGCGTCAGAAATGGTGAGGATATCCTCAGCATCTGGGCTCGCGCGGACGGCCAGCGGGTGCTCAAGATTCGGTATGTTTTCCTGTTTTCACATGATATGTCACCCTCTCACCTCGCCCCATCTTTGATCTCTCATCATACTGACCTGCCATCTCATAGTGAAACGATGAGACGGACCCTGGCCTTTCCCCCAGACACTAAGCTCGAGTGGAAGAGCCACGACTCGAGCATCCAACAGCGCACCGCCATAGAGGAGTCGCGGCGTGAGAAAGCAAACAGCCACCACCAAGGCGGTGGCGGTGGCGGTAATGCTAACGGCGACAAGCGGGGATCCAACAACAACACCAATAAGTTGGATCTTGACCAGAAAAGGTCGCTGAAAACTTGATCATAATTTAGTCTTATTACTACTTCTACTGCTGCATCTCTTTGCAAAACACTTAATGATGCAAGAGCCAGCCTCCGGATAGCGGGACAAAAAGAAAGCCTCAAACCAAGCTACAAACAAGTGCAAAGAGAAAGAAAGAAGAAAAAAAAACACAACCCGCCTTTTCTCTCTGACTTTTCTCACCTCACTCACTTACTTACTCTATCTTCCGTCTATTCGATTCGAATCTAAATGTATAGTATTGGCAAGCAGGCGGGCGGGTAGCAGGGACATGTGCGTGCGTGCAAAATCTTTTTGACATTCAGCATCATCATCATCATCATCACCAAGGGGGTGGTTTGTTTTTTCTCTATCTATAGGGTCTTTCATTTCAATCTCTTCCCATGACATTCTCTATCAATCATTCCCCGTCTCTTCTTCCTCTTGGACACAAGTGGTCGATTTGATCGGATCGTATTATTCTTCTTCTTTTATGAGCCGGCGAGACTCGTTGTTACTACTATTGCTACTAACTACCTACGTATCTTACCTACCTCCGACACAGTATATCTTCTATCATTCGGGTTTGATTGGTTGGTTGGTTGGTTGGCTGGCTTGGTTGCACAGGAAAGGATAGGAATGGGACGGGACGGGACGGGATGGGATGGGATGGGTGGCGAGCGTTTGTGTTTGTGTGGGTGGATGGATGGAATGGAGAGGGAATCAAAAATCAGGATTTGTGTTGTGCTTTTTCTTTTCTGGCCTGGCGGGCGGGCGGGCGGTTGAGACACACAAGGCAGTCTTGAACGTTTTGTTGTTTTGTGACTGACTGAATTGCGGCGGTATGTACCTATGTGTTGACATCTTTTGCTTGTCATTTTTGGCGTGAATGAAATGCGATCGGGTCTGGATCTGTTGGCAGTAAAAGTGTAATAAGCGCTCACTTACAAACGCAATTAGTAGCTGTGTGTAACAATACTATGTTTAATCAGATTTCAGATTGGTGTTGGTTTGTTGAGGGGGTCAGGACTGAATCAGATTGCCCAGCACAACTTGATAGGTTCTGTGGTATGATAGGTATTATGAGATAGCACGCAGTAAACCATATCAAGTGTATATACCATTGCTGGCATTGTGGTATTGAACAAGGCGTGTTCACGGATCTTGTGAGAGAGGAATTGGATCACTGTGTACATGTACATAACGCTGAATAAGATCAGGTATATATGCACCTTGGACCCCTGTATCAATTCATAGTAGTTATATCCCCCTTTAAAGCTTATTGACAGTAGTTCCACCATACATGTGGCGCATACAACCATCTTTTCACCGGAACTGATCAAAGACCATCAAGCCAAGTGCCAGCATGGTATGGCTGTCTGGTTGTTTGTTTCTTCTCCCCCCTATTATCCTATCCAACCAACCTGGTATATATCACATCCCCACTCCTTAATTAGTCTAACCCGCCCTCCCCTTCCCCTTTTGCGCCTTTTTCGGCGGCTCCCTCCTCCGCTCCCAAATCTGCAAATAGCTCTCGCTCAAATACAACAGCTCGCTCCGAATCCTCTCGACAAACAAGTCCTGCGCTACGACCCACTCGTCTGTCGACTTGTCCCTCAGCTGCACCTTCCACGTCTTGCGCTCCTCCCCGCTGTCGGCCACGTCGTCCCTCGCGCGCACCGCCTCGTGCACCACGTTGGCGACGAGGTCGTACCAGATGGGCTCCCCCGGCGGGTTCCCCCCAGCCGACGACGGGTCGGGCTCGACGTAGGGCGCCATGTCGAGGCTGCGCGCGTCGAACGTGACGATGGTCGGGTTGCGCTCCGACACGAACTTGTTCTGGCTGAAGCGCTTGACGTGGAACATGAGGAAGGGCGGGAGCGGGTGGACGAGGCGGAAGCGGCGGCGCTGCGCGTTGAGCTCCTGGGCCGTGACGCCGTTGTACTTGGCCAGGATGGTGGTGAGGGGCACCTGCGGGATGATGTTGCGCTCCTGCTCGTCCTGGAAGAGGGGCGCGGCGGGCAGGTCGAGCGTGAGCAGGAGGAAGCGGCTCGTGTCGACTTTTACCTCGGCGGCTTCCTCGAAGCGCAGCCGGTCGCCGGCGTCGGCCTTGGCGGTGATGACCTGGGACTCGACTTTGAGCTTGCCCTGGAAGATGCGCTGCACCATGCTGGAGCCGGGCTTGGTCTTCCTGCCGCCGAGGCCGAGGTGGAGGTTGTTGAGGAACCAGGAGAGGAAGTCGACGGGGTCGGACTGTGCGGTGAGGGTGTAGCGTTTGTTGGAGCGCAGGGAGATCTCCTGGAGCAGCTCGTGCGGGGACACGTGTGATTTGAAGGCGCGCGGGTTCCAGATCTTGCGGAAGAGGATGGACGTGCGCTTGACGAGCTCGGAGCGCGTGCTGCCGAAGTCCTCGAGTAGGAAGAAGTTGCGCAGCGGCGCCACGTGCGACAGCGCCTGCACTATGACGTTCACGTAGTCGTTCTCTTTGATGTTGTTCATCCCCACGAAGCCCGGGGTGTACTCCTTGCCCGCGAGGGTCCACGACGCGCGTGGCTTGCGGTCAAAGTCCATCACTTCCTGTCTGGAGTACCGCGGGTCCGACACGTACTTGATGTCGTCGAGCGACTTGCTTTTGACTTCGTACCCCTCTGGCAGCACATAGACCTTTTGTGTGCCCATGTTGATAAACACATGGTGGGCCTCGTCGAGCGCGTGGAAGTAGGCGTGCGACTTGGGCCCGCGGCCCTGGAAGTACTTGCCGCAGACGAGGCAGGCGTAGACGTTGATGTTGGATAGGCTGATGGAGCAGAGCTTCTCAAAGTCAAAGTCGAGCACGTTACGGTCGATGGTGTCGAGATAGAGGTCGTCGTAGCCCTCTGTCGGCGCGGCCTGTCGGATCGGCGCCTTCTCCTCCTCCTCGGCTGCATCCTCATCGAGCTCGTCCCCACTCACATTATCGCCATTTTCTGCCCTTCCCGATCGGTCTCCGTTCTGGTGCTGTTTCTCTGTGCTTTGTCGCTCGTCGCCGCTATCGTTTGCGCTGGATGGAGTCAAACTAAGACTCTCCAGGCTCTTGTTGTAGTCGTCGAATCTCGATCTCTTGGAGGCCGGGGAATCCACGCCCGCCAGCTCGTCGAGCGCCTCCGCCGCAGGGCGTTTCGACATGTTGTTGCGAGGCAATTATATGCTGCAAACCCAGTATGCTTCTGATATATTCGCGGGTGGTGTTTGATTTACAGAGGCTGTCGCAGGGCGGATTAAGTGTTTATGTCTGTGTTATTATTTTTTTTATGAACAGACACGAAGGAGCGCGGGCGGGAGCCGAACCGTATGGGTCTAGTAGCCTTGACAGGACCGACAGATGCTCCCCAGTCTCTCCAAATCTGATAGGCCAGACAGATGACCCGACGCCAAATGGCGCCCCACTAAGAGCTCCAATGCCCACTCATGGGATGTTCCATAGCGCGCCCGATCCCTACCTTGGCACGCTTCGGCAGGCAACCGCAGCCGGTGATACTTTGAAAAGGAGCTTGAAGTCATCAACATTCATCTACAAGTCGCAATTCATCACATATCACCGGAAAAAAACCCAAAGAAGACCAATCGGGCATAAACTCTCATCTTACTTTTTTCCTTTCCACAGAATGATTACCAAAATACAACAAAAATACCCAACCATGATCCTATACAAACTCCAGAAATCATCAACCCGGGTCTAGACTAAGTAAAAGAATAATCTACCTCAACCCCATCAACCCATGATCGTATCCTGCTCCCTGTCCAGCGACTCCATCGACGGCGCAAGGCTCTCCATCTCCTGTAGCGTATACTCAACCAGATAGCTCTCATCCACCAGCTCCTCGGTGCGCTTGTAATGCCTCTCGGTATACACCTTGAGCGCATTGAGCACCTCCTTCAGGCTCTGCTGGCCCCTCGCGCCCTTGACCGACAGGTTGGACAGCTTCGACGCCGGGTAGAGCCTGACCAGCGTCCACAGGATCCGCTGTGCCACGGGCGCCGTCCTGGCGTTGGTGTTCCAGTCTCTCAACCTGAGCAGCAGCAGGAAAAGCTGCTCGTCCGACAGACTGCCCAGCACCTGGTCGACCGCGTTCACGCCGCATAAGCTGCCCTGCTCCGGCGTGCCCGTGGTGACTACGTTTGTGAATATGCTCAGCAGCCGTCCGGGGTGGTTGAGCTGCAGCGCTAGCACAATGGCATCACGGTAGGCGCCCGCGTGCATGTAGTTCTCGAGCTGCTGCTCCTGCTCAATCAGCCTGAGAGCGGCGTCTGACTGCGCCGCCTGCGTCTCTGCCGTTGTGTCTTTCCAGAAGGTGATCTTGGAGTCACTGCCTCCGGATACGAGCATGTTGGTCTGGGGGCTGACGGCCAGAGTCCACAGTCTGTCCTCGTGGTTGTCCAGAGTGCACTCTGTCTCCCCCGAGTTCGCGTCCCAGATCTTGACCAGGCTGTCGGCTCCTGCGCTGGCAAATTGAATCTTCTTCTTAGAGTTGTTCTCGTCGCCCTCGATCTTGAGCCACACCACCTTGAGAATATTATGCGAGTGGCCCTCAAACGTCCTTATGCAGGTATAGTCCGTCAGGTTCCACAGCTTGATCGTCTTGTCACCGCTTCCCGTCAGGATAACGCCCTTTCCAGAAACTGAGCCCTGCTCGCCCTGGATAGTCGGCGTGTCGAGCGGAGCAAACCTGACCGTCCACACTCCCCTGCGATGTCCTTTGAGGATACCCTGGACCTCCAACTTCTCTACATCCCAAATCTTGACTGTCTTATCCTGCGACGCCGAGGCAAACAAACGGCCGTTGGGGCTGACGTCCAGGGCGTTAATGTCCTTTTCGTGAGCTAACCGGCGTAAACTTGTGGAGCTTTGGCTTTGATCAGCTTGGCGGGGGATAATGCGTTTCTGGACAAAGCGATCCTGGGAACCTGAAATGAGGAATGGTGGGGGGTGGTCGAGGGGGTTCTTGAACGCGTCTGAGGATTCCTGAGGTATGGTTTTGGGAAGCGCAACGGCGCCAACCGATTCCAGATGGCCGGTAAAGACTGCATAACAGGTATAAGAGTTATTCGCGGCGTCAATACGCCACAAACGCGCTGTGTTATCCTTTGCGCCGGAAGCGACCCAGTGACCGGACCAGTCCACATCCAAGGACATCACGATGTCCTCATGGCCCTTTAATAAAGCGACATCATGACCAAAGTATGCTGCCCCCTCTTGTGTGTCGTTGTCTGCCTCGAGTTGCTGCTGGGAGTCTACTACAGAAACCAGCCTTACGTCCTCGGAATTTGTCGCAAGGGCCATAATAGACCGGTCGGGGAGAACGTAGGCCAAATCGAGAATCTCGTCGTGAGTTCCGGAGATGCGTCTGAAGGGCTCCATAAGAACATCTGATTGCACTCTGGCCTTGGGTATCCGGTAAAGGGCAAGCGTAAAATCGGCCTGTGCGCACAGGAAAAGCGACTTGTTAGGGAGATAGATGGTTGAGATAATCTCCTCGCTTTCCGATTTCGCTTCCTGCGGCGTGCTGATTTCCTGGTGCGTTGTCGTGTCCCACAGTCTGAGAAGTCCGCTTGTGCCGGCCGAGTACATCATGCGCCCGTTCTGGGCAAAGCCGACCGATTCAACCAGTTCGTGACGCAGCATGGGGGTTCCCCTCCAAGCGTCGTCTTTCCAAAGCCATAATGTCATTGTCTTGTCTCTGCTGCCGCTCAACAGAGCGTGGTTTTCGGGGGAGTAGTCGATGCTCTGAACGTTGGACTCGTGGGCTTCGATTTTCCTCTTGGCGTCGGAGTAAATGGGGGTGGTGGTGCGCTGGGAGAGATCAAAGACTCGGATTCGACCATCCTGGCATCCGTAGGCGAGTCGGAACATTGACGAGGGGGAGTGGGACTGGGTTTCTGACCCCTTTTTCGCTTTGCGCCCAGCGGAAAAGTCACCGTTGCCTTTGCCGGTGTCGGCAACCTCGAAGAAGTGAAGAGCAGAGACCAGAACGCTCTGGCCGCTGACTGTGTGGGTGACATAGCCGCCGACAATATCCCAGATCTTGATTGCGCCGTCGGCCGCGCCCGTGGCCAGGAGGGTGCTGGTCTTGTCAACATCAAGTACCAAGACGGGTGTGGCATGCGGCTTGACGGTGCGCACAAGGGCAGTCTCGACCGAGTCGAATTCTGGGGAGATTTTCAAGGAGTAGATGCGCATGGTGAGGGAGCGCGAGCAGACAATCAGGTGGGACGCCGAGGGCGTGACTGCAGATAAGACATGGTGGTTAGCAGGGAGCCTCGTCGAGAAGATAGGGGTTTGCAAGGGAGTCAAGGGAGCTTCAATTACTTGTGAGAGCTGAAAGGGGCTCCCCATCACCCTCGATCTCAGCCAGGTGTTTCCCCGTGGTCAGGTTGGTGAGGACGGCGGACTCGCCCATGGCGGTCGCAAGGATCCTTGCGTCATGGTCCAGGCCAACGGACCCTCCGGTGAAAATGGGCTGGATGACATTGCCGACCTCGAAGGTGGTCTTGGGGGCTTGTCGATTCGCCATTTTGGGGGTGGGCTGTTGTTGTGGTTGATGTTGCACAAAATGTACAGATCAATTGGAAGCTGGTGCTGTACCTCGTCGCGAACGAGGGGTGCTAGGTGCCTGCCTGCCTGCCCTGCTCTCCGCGAACTTTTTTTTCCAGCTGTCCGATAAGCCCGCAGAGTCCCCGCAGTTTAAGGTTATCTTAGCGTAGTGCAGCGGCACCCACCCCTGCGCGTTCCCGCCCGCTGCTGTTCCACCCATTTGCACGTCAATCCGTCCCAAGCCCCAGGCCAGCCCATACAACCGGGCAGGGAACCAAACACGCCATGCGAGGCCGTCATTCAGCTTCCATCCGATTTCAGCTCACTGTCAATTAGCAACTTGTATGAGACTGAACGGCGCGTACACACACTGTACTTTTCCTTGACGGTTGGCCATGGACAGCCACGGCGGCTGCCACCTTTTATTTAATCAGGGCTGATTGAGCATTGAACGAGGCGATCGGGCTCCATATTAACACTTTATCGATTGTCGCAAACTGCGACCGACACTTGAACCGAGATGGGAAGACTGGGTCCCCTGACATCACAGGCTCTTGTAAGACTACCCCAAGAAAACTCATCTGGAAAACTCGCAAACTAAATATTCAACAGGGCCGATCCCCCTACGACGATGTCGTCCAGGGAGAAGGCGTGGCGGATCCCAATGAGCCGCTGCAGCTGTACGATGACAGAGGCCGTCCAGTAAACCCCGAGACGCGGCGCATCAACAGAGATGTGATCCGCTCTCACAACGAAGTGATGCTCGTCATTGGCGTTGCCGAGCCCGAGACCAGCACCATCGACGTCCAGACTGACTCTGCTCAAAAGCACCAAGACTACGAAGACGAGATTGGCGAAAAGCTGTTCTACGTCGGCGAGGTGCTTGAGACTGCAGGCGCATGGGGAGTCAACGGTTTGAGGCAACGTATCCTGGTTCGTGGCACCTGTTCAAGTCGTTTTCATATACCGCCCTTCACCCCTGCTAATACAGACCGCAGCTATACAAGCAGTACGCCCGCATCCCCTTTCACCAACTGTTCCTGTTACAAAGCAGCCAGCAGTCGTGGCAGTCGTATCTTTTTGCCGGCTTGCCCTCGTTCCTTGCGAGCAATGTGGTTCAACAAGTCAGCCTCGGCGACCCCTATGACTACCTCCTCTCGTATGTTTCTCGTATGCTTCATCTGCCGGATAGCTCCCCTTACTTACCACCCTGCAGGACCTATTGCGCCAGGGTGTACATAAGACTGCACCTTGATCTCTTTACCTTCTTACAGCGAACCGGCATTATCTCCTCGTCCCAGCTTCTGCCCAGCTGGAGGTTTTTTGTGCCGGGATCGAGCCAGTCCCCTATCCCGATACCGCGACTTCCAACCTCGTTTACATGGACTGGCAGCACCAAATGGCTCGCCGCCCTTGCGCTAGGCGCCACTCCCTTCGCGGCATTCTACTTGTACAGGAAATTCTCAAATAGAGTCACAGAGTACCTCCAGCTGAAAATCTATCAAAACATACCGCGGCCCTTCAACCCGAATTCGTATCATCGTCTAGCCGCCAAGAAGTCGGCCCCTCCTCCGCCCCCGCCAGTCACCACCACAACCCCTACCGAACCCCCCGCTGGCCAAGAAGTCCCAGCCGAAGCCGAACAGCAGCCCAGAACTGGACGCGAACTCATCCGCACCAGCGAGCCCGCAGCGACCTCGTCCGCCTCCCCAGCGCCAGGCTCAGAGGCAGAAGATCCCCTGCCCGATCCCGCCGCCGCCCCCTTGCCCACAACAACAACAACAACAACAACAACAACAACACCCCGCCGCCACAGCCACGGCCACCCCGGCCAAGACGAATTCGCCAGCGACGACGAAGATATGGAAATCGTCTCGGCCACGCTCATCAGCTTCGACGTCGAGGCGTCGGACAGCGCCGACGTCGCGCCCGGCGGCGTCTGGTCCGCCGAGCTGCGCCCCAACGTGTCCGACGCCGCCTCCCGCGCCATGCTGAACCAGCCGCCCCTCTACCGCGACACCATGCTCACCCGCCTGCCCGCCGTCATCGCCGCCGACCTGCTCGCCGCCCGCCTCGCGCAGACCCTGACGGCGCCGTTTGAGTCGCTCGCGCTGCTGGGCGTCGCGAGGTCGTACATCATGCAGAGGGTTGGTGGTGGTGTGTTGGTGGGGATCGAGGCGTTGCATGGTGGGATGGGTGGTGGTTTGTTGGAGGCGTTCTCGTGGGGCAGGATGGCGAACGTGCTGGGGGTTGAGCTGTTGGTTTTGTTTCTGCAGAGCGATTGGTGGGGGGCGCTGACGCTGGTGGGGGAGAGCTTTGGGGTGAGCGAGGAGGAGTGGGGGGAGAGGGAGGAGGAGATGGCGATGGGAGAGGGGGGGTGAGAGGTGATGGGTGATTTGTGTGTGTGTGTGTGTTTAAAGGTATGATGAGCACTTGTTCTTGCTTTGGGGTTCCCATTTGGATGAGACTGGTGGAAAGTGGGAGTAGATATTCCAGTATGTGTGTATGAATCGATACCCATTGCGCAGTTGTACTAGTTTCATTTGATATATAACTGAAAGTCCTTTTCGCTGTCAACTTGCCCACAAGTTCTGTAATGAAGGGGTGTTGCGTGTGTTGAATGGTTATGTATATTTGGTGGTCTATGTGGGCAAATTGCCAACGACTCGCTTTCTAACCTCTATTCTAGATATATACCATGTTATATGTAAACGATCTTTTTATCCCTCATATATGCATGTTAAATGCCCGCCCGCTATGCATGTTAAATGCTTCCGTCTAATATGATACATAATGTACAAATGCGTATCTCTGTGTGTATGTGCTTGCTGTATGTCTATGTCCATGTTGAACGCCCCCAAATTTCGCTCTAAAATGATAAACAAAGCAAACGCAAATATGCGATGGACCCCTTCTACCCCGAAAATGCGACACTCAAACCGCCGGAAAGAACCTGGGATTCTGCAAAGAGTGAAAGACAGCAAGAGAAAAGAATAGACCATGTTTTCCACGTCAGAGGAAAATGCTCATGCTTGACCGTAACAATCCTCAACCTCAAAATAAAAAGACAGAAAAACACCGCAAATACGCCTAAACCTCCTCCATGCCCCCCTTATCCGCCAGTAATAACCATAACAACCCTTACTCACCACCTAAACCCCGAGCTAAACGCAACAACTTTTTCCTAAGCCGTCGTCGCACTGGCCGTAGTCACATTCTGCACCGCCACAGCCCCAGCCCCAGACCCATCATCATCACTATCCCTCTCACTACCACTCCCACCAACAGCCGCCGCCGCCGCCGCCTTCACCGCCGCCGTCTCAGCCTCCGCAACCGCAGGCAAGCTCGGCTCAATCTCCATCTCCATCTCCCTCTCTCCCTCCTCCTGCCGCCTCCTCTCGCCCTCACTGACCAGCCCGCTCTCCAGCTCCAGCTGGCTCGGCGCCGACTCCCCACCCAGCCCAATCATGTCAATCCACTTCCATGCGTCAATCCCCGTCTCCTCCGTCCTGGCCAGTATCCCCTGGTCATTATGCACCCCATCCTCCAGCCCTTTATCCTTCACCATGCCCCCACCACGATTTTTACCCAAAGAATCTGCTGACGACATCGCTGTCGTCGCTACGCTCTCCGTCTCGCTCTCGCTCAGACTCCCCAGCTCCAGCTTATCCTTGCCCCCGGGCACCGGCGCCGCCCCGTCCACCAGATCGCCCGCCCACGTCCGCGCGACGCGCACGCCGTTCGCGCGCAGAAACTGCAGCTGCGCGCGCAGGTTCAGGCGCAGCGCGCGCTCGGGCTGGTCGGCGCCAAAGACCTTGCGCGTCAGCCAGGGGAAGAGCACGCCAAAGTCGGACTGGTTCAGGTGCGCGCTGTTGGCCACGTAGAAGAAGCTCGGCTCCTCCATCTTGCGCCCCGTCAGCGGGCGGTCAAACGCCGCGGGGGTGACGACCTTCTCGGCGGGCGTGGGGGAGAGCACGCGCGCCTTGGTGTGCAGGTGCTCCTTCCACTTGAAGAAGGTCTCCGACTCGATGGCCAGCACGGCGGTGCCGCCGGGCGCGGACGGCACGTCGGCGTATGCCGGAAGTGGCAGCTTGAACAGCGGTGCGGTGGCGGCTGATAGCAATGGGAAACACCACATGTCTAACAAGAAGGTGGGGTTGCGCTCCGTGATCTGGTGCGCGATCGCCGAGGTCGTGCTCGGCACAAACAGCGGGCTCTTGGCGTCAGCCAGCGCGGGGCTGCGGGCGTAGTACGTGCTCTTGAGCAGCTGCACCATGGTGGCGGCGCCGAACGAGTGGCCCGAGAAGATGACCTTCCCCGGCTCGCGCACGTCGAGCGCGCCGCCGAACTGGGCGAGGGCGGCCTCGGGGGTGCTGCCGTTCATGTTGGACCTGATGAGGGGCTTCTGGCTGCTGTCGATGGCGAGCACGGCCTCGAAGATGAGGCCGAGCTCCCAGAGGCGGATGCGCATCTGGGCGTCGCGCTTGGCCCAGATGGCGGCGGTGGGGTCGTGCGGGATGCGCACGTACGAGACGACGCGCCGGGTGTTCTTGATGAGGAACCGGTTCTGGCGGGACGGGTCGCGGATGAGGGAGACGGCGGCGCTGCCGTCGCGGTGCTCGGTGCAGATGACGACGACGCCGTGGGCGGCGAGCGAGGCGGCGACGTGGCTGTAGGCGTTGCGGCTGCCGCCGAGGCCGTGGGAGAAGATGGCGGTGGGCCAGCGGGCGGGTTCTTCTGAGTCTGAGCTTGGGGGCGGGGGGAGGAGGCCGGCGTTCTTGTGCACGGGGATGGTGGTGTAGTGGAGGTGGCGGGGGATGAAGCTGTGTGGTGTTGGTGTCAGTTACTGTCTGCGTGTCTTGCTGAATGGGTGGGAGGGTTGGGGGGGTACGCACGAGAGGACAGAGGCCGCCTTGGAGCCGACTCCTAGAAACTGGGTGTAGGCCGAGACATGGAGGCGTTGAGGGGCTGGCAGCCAGGTCGTCCGTTTGCCCTGAGAGTCGGGGGTGGCCGGGTAGAATATCCTGAACTGAACGGTATGGATGTCGGCGGCTCCATCGGGCGTCGGACTGGGCGCAACAAGCCCCGAGATGGGCACCTCAACGTCGACGGTACCAACCTTATACGGGCCCGTATATTCGGGAAAAGAGGGGACGGGGTTCAGTCGCGAGAAGACGGACGCCACCCTGGCGGTGGTGCCTGTCGCGGGATTTGTCATGGTGACTGATGGCGACCGCGACTGCGAGGGCGAGTGCGAGTGCGAGTGCTGTTGCGGTTGAATGCCTGGAGTGTAGAACGGGAGGCCAATTGAGGTGTCGAGATTGAAGGACGTGATTGACACGTTAAATTCAAGATTGAATGATGCAGGATCGAGGTTGGATTGTTTCAGGAACAACTGGAGGACAATTCTTCACGTTTTGGTACCCGATTCATGTGAGTTGCCAAGTACCTAAGATGCAATGTCTTGTCAGTTGGCTGCGCCAGGGGCTGATGCGTCCTCAGGTCCCATTCTTTTTCTCCAGTGCCTCATTCAGTCGCTCGACTGGGGACTGCGATGACTGGGGTCTCCAACCGGGGAATTGGCGCAGTCGCATTTAGTGTAAGCAGCCAATGGCATCTCATTGGTCTCGTGGGCACCTTCCCGAGTTGGCAACGTCATCGCCAGGTACCGCTAGGCCAGCTCCCGGCACAAGGGGCCGATTAGGGAGGTCAGCCCATTTCACCGTTGCACTCTGCGAAAATGGAAAGTAGTATGTATCTTAGATGAAGCTCTCAACAGTTTTCTGATGGGCAGTGATTATTTCCCCCATCTGTGCCCTGAGTGAAGGTGAGTATAGTATTTTGTCCGAACTGCGCTCAGGGGCTCACTCTCCTGCAGTGATTGCATCATCTTGCTGCGCATCCACCACAGTCGATGAATCTCTCGGCTATCGGCTTGGCGCTTCTCACGTGCGAATCTGCAATGAAACCCGCCCAAGCAGGACACCCAACTGGCCATCCAAATTCAAGTTGTGCATGGCTTTAAATCTTCACATACCTGTACAACTTGAGATGATGAACTCTACTTGTCCTGGTGGTGCGGAACAAAGCTGAACTTTGTGAGACGCCCTGTATCCCTTCATGTATTTGATTTTTCATTCTTTAATGAAATCAAGAAAAAATGAAATATGAATAGGTAGATATCGAGCATTCTGGTACTTATACTGTGTATAGATCTGGTGCAGAACTGTTGAAGAGGCAGGTACTGAATTGCTCGGGTCGTCCCGCCTGTCAGAGGGGTGCCTGTCCGGTAACCCCAGCAACCCCTCAGGCGACCCCCACTCGGACCAGCTGCTGTAAGACAGCGAGGACAGCTACCATACGGCGCCAACAGGTATTCTAGGATGGCTTTCATTTTGTAAGAAATCTATCTTATAGGTCTACACTGCAGCTAAAAGAAAAGAATACGTACCTTTTTCTCCCCAGTCCCCGGCTCCCTGGATGCATTGTATTGCACCTATTACAGGGCGCAATCTAATGCATCTTAACGCCCGGAAAAGAAAGGGTACAACTTATCAATAAGATCGAACACTAACTTGAAAATCTTCAATTCAGTGTCTTTTCCAATTGACTATATTACCTTTTACCGGCGCGCGTGCGAAGGTAGGTTGCAGTAAGACTGGAATTGAACCCACGACCTCTTGGTCGGAGTCCAGTATACTGTACCACTTAACTATGTAGTACCCCGGCTTCTTCTTTTTTAGCTAGGAAAAAAAAAGGTAAGTATATTGGAAGGTCGACTACTGGTCATAATATGTCATGATAGTGAACGCTGATGACTGACTTTTGCCCTGGTAGTAGCCGCCCGGCAGGTGCAATAGAGGAACCCAGACTGGCCTACCAGGCCTGCAGTCGGCTGGGCCAGTACGGGGTGGCCAGGTCAGCTTATTAACGTACTGGTGTGGAATGGTCAGTATGAAAAGCGACTGGCGTAGCTGGGTTTAGTGAAGGGGGGTATACAATAGATCTGATCATTGGGTTACTACTACTGTATATGGATAAGAACCAGTCCAGTCACTTTAAATGGCTTCATGTGTCATACTGGCCTCAAACTACTAGTAGATAGGTAGCTACATTGCTCCATTTAGCCAGTATTTTGCAGCCCTGTAAGCATTGTGCCAACCCCCTTTTCCCTGCTAGGTATGCGTTGGCGCGCTATGGTAGGATTGAGGACTCACCAGCTGACGTCGGGGCCAGGCAGCCTCTGAACAACTGCTGTACGTACAAAAATCATCTCTTCTTCTCTACATTGTAGCGACTGTGTCTGAATTGCTAGTGTTTTTTTCATCTCGAGTTCTGTTGCATCCCTAATTCTTCTATCTACAATCAATTAATCAATATCATGACGCGCCATACTCCCGACTACCTCGGCGCTCGGAGCTCCAGCCTGTCCCTCCGCTCTCTGGCACTGGAGCAGTCAGTGGCATCGCTACCGCGGCGCGTGGATCCCGCCACTGAGGGCATCTTCAAGAAGGTGAATGCAAAGGAACTCGACCCGGGCGCCTTCACCAAGCCCTACCTCGACTTCATGACCGAGAACCCGACCGTCTTCCACGCCGTCGCCTACTTCAAGGAGCAATTGGGCAAGGCCGGCTACAAGGAGCTCCCCAGCCGCGACAGTTGGCAAGGCAAGCTCGAGCCCGGCGGCAAGTACTTTGTCACGCGCAACAGCAGCTCCATCATCTCGTTCGCCGTGGGCAAGGCCTACAAGCCCGGCAATGGCGTCGCCATGATCGCCGGCCACATCGACGCCCTCACCGCCCGCCTCAAGCCCACCAGCACCAAGCCCAACAAGGACGGCTACCTCCAGCTCGGCATCGCCCAGTACGCCGGCGCCCTCAACGAGACGTGGTGGGACCGAGACCTGAGCATCGGCGGCCGTGTCATCGTCCGCGACGCTGAGACGGGCAAGACCACCGTCAAGCTTGCCAAGCTTGACTGGCCCAGTACGTTATTCTTGACCACCACCACCACCACCACCACCACCACCACCCTCCCCCCAATCATAGTTCCAACTAACCAAACCCAGTCGCCCGCATCCCCACCCTGGCGCCCCATTTCGGCATCGGAATGATGGGCAGCAACAACCGCGAGACACAAGCAGTCCCCATCATCGGCCTCGACAACAGCGACCTCAACTCTACCTCCACCACCCCCTCCCCACCCGCAGCCCCCTCGGCGGCCCCGGCTCCTTCGCCACCACCCAGCCCCCCAAGCTCGTCAAGCTCATCGCCTCCCAGCTCAACATCACCGACTACAGCACCATCCTCAACTGGGAGCTCGAGCTCTTCGACTCGCAGCCCGCCGCCCTCGGCGGCCTCGACAAGGAGTTCATCTTTGCCGGCCGCATCGACGACAAGCTCTGCAGCTGGGCCGCCTTCATGGCCCTGCTCCACGCCACCGACGCCGACGACGAGGGCGCCATCAAGCTCGTCGCCCTCTTCGACGACGAGGAGATCGGCTCCCTCCTCCGCCAGGGCGCCCGCGGCAACTTCCTCCCCATCACCATCGAGCGCGCCGTCGAGTCCCTCCTCCTCGCCGCCTCCTCTTCCAGCACAGCCAGCAAGCCAACCTTTGGCCCCGGCCTCCTCGGCCAGACCTTTGCCAACTCCTTCCTCGTCTCCTCCGACGTCACCCACGCCGCCCACCCCAACTTCAGCCAGACCAACCTCGCCGCGCACTCGCCCCGCCTCAACGTCGGCGTCGCCCTCTGCGTCGACGCCTCCGCCCACATGACCACCGACAGCGTCAGCATGGCCATCCTCGACCGCGTCGCCGCCCTCGCCGGCTGCGTCAACCAGCGCCACATGATCCGCAACGACTCCCGCAGCGGCGGCACCGTCGGCCCCATGCTCAGCAGCGCCATGGGCGTGAAAGCCGCCGACGTCGGCATCCCCCAGCTCAGCATGCACAGCATCCGCGCCACCACGGGCAGCCTCGACCCCGGGCTCGGGCTCAAGTTTTATAAGGGGTTTTTGGATAATTGGGAGAAGGTGGATGGGGAGTGGGTTGCGTAGGTGGGGGTAAGAGGGGGAGAGTTATGTGAGTTTTTGGATAATTAGGAGAAGGTGGATGGGGAGTGGGCTGTTGGGTACCAAAGCTTGTTGAGAGGATTTATATCCTCGAGGGTATGTTTGAGATTGGATGAGTTTATGTTTATAAAGCGCTTAGTTCAGTTTGCTGTTGAGATTGAAGAGTAAGAGAAGGAGGGAAATGAGAAAGCGGAAATAGATACTTGGACTGTTTCGAGTTGTTGGCTTTTTTCATGCTACTGTGTATATTGGCAGGTATGCATGGTGGGTATATACCTGGGTAGTCGGCCAACGAATACAGATGGATACGCAACCACACTGTTTACAGAAAAGAATATTCGGGAAAACAATCAATCCGTTTACATCATCATCATTTGCATTACCAAGTGGTACTTTATAAATAGGTGATTAGGTGGCGTATTGAGCCCCTTTTATGCATGTTTGTTTGTTTTGCTCCACTCATCCATCCCTCCGTCCATTGGGCAAAAATGACAGACAAATGCAGTACAACTACCTATTTCATCGTCGGTACAAGTAGTGTAAGGATCAATTCGCCAACACCGTCCTCCTTTTCGCCCATCTCTCTTCGCTACTCCTTCTTTCACCCTCACGATTTCAGATCAGCACCTCCCGAGCAGCAGTAAGGAAGCAGTGTGCCAACTCAAGTCTTGTTCTCTCACATTCCCACTTCCCCTCATTTCCTTCCAACACATTAAAGCCACCCTCCTAAAGGATAAGAGACTTTGACCTTCCACCGAAATATCGATATTTACCAGTCCTCAGTTGGGGCGGTATGCCCATCCGTCCATCCGTCCATCCACATGAATCTAACTCTCCCAGCAATAATGACAAGACAAAAGAAGGTAAAAAAGACAAAGAAAAGATGACCCAGTCCTCCAGAACGCCGAATGTCTGTCCATCGTCAAAAAGATTTCCTCTCCCTTTCCTTGTAGTGAGAACCTCCCGTGATTAAATGCGTACCCCCACCGTCCTCCCTGTGACGCCTGTTAATTGTTTCCCCCACACATCCATCTTCACCATCCTATATACACCACCCCATACACCACACAAGAGCCCCCTAAATCCTTCGCGTGAAAAATAGAAAACAGAGGTTAGAAAGACAAGTAATAATGAAGTGGGCATGCTTGCTCCTGTCAAACTGGCTAGTCAATCAGTTCATGTCTTGAGCCTCCACGATTTGCCCGACTTCTCCGTCAGGTTGTCAAACGACGCCTTGACCTGTGCCTTTTTACACCCTGCATGCTCTGAAGAGAACAGCTCAATGATACCCAGCTTGCTCAGATTTGGCTTGTTCTTCAAAAGCTGCACAAGCTCCTGTACCATATCAGGGGACAACGGTGGCGCGGGCTTCTTGCCTGCAGCTCCTTTTGCGAGAGCGTCGAACGCGTCGGATGGTCCTGTGGGTGGTGGTGCCATTGTCGCGGGGTCTGAAGTGGTCTTAGCAGCAGTGCCGGAGGGTAGAGCAGTTGCCGAGGCCGCCGCAGGTACGGATGATGCGGTAGCTGTTGGCGTGGATGATCTCTCTCTGCGTGTGGCGGCAGCAACCTTGGGTGGCGGAGCCCAGTACTCGGATGAAAAGGGGTTGATTGTAGCGTGTGTCTCGAGAGACTCTGTTACGGATTGTTAGCGGGCCCGTCCCCTATAGAGAGACAGGGGTGAGTCACTTACCAAGAATAAACTCCAGGCGGAAATCATTCATCTTGCTCGTGTCGTTCAGTCTCTCGGGATTCTCCCAGCATAGCCCCGTGTTTACAGGCGCCATGACCTCATCCGAGTAGTGTCTTCGCGTTGGAGCGGCATCCTCCGAGTCATCTAAGAAATCATCCATCTCTTCGTCGACATCTCCTTCCTCATCTTCATCATCAAGCTCATCGATATCCTCACCATCTTCCTCCTGCCACTCGGCTTCTGAATCATAATCGTAGTTCAAGGGCACAACCTTTTTCGAGGTTGGATTCCTCGCGAGCTTGCGGAGATCGTTGAGTCGAGAGACGAGGCTGCTGACCGTGCCAATGTACGGCGGCCTCACATCTTCTCTAAATTTGAGAGACTTCACCGGCACCGTCTTCAACAGTTCACAGGTGCTTCGGATCTGCGAGTTCTGCGAGTCAGCCGTCGTAGGTACGACGGTTGTGGATGACAACTGGTCGTGAAACTCGGCCATGATCTTCCGGACGCTCAGATAGAGGCGGCCACGTGGCTGGTGGGAGAAGGGAATCTGGAGGGCCTCCACGGGGTCAAAAGGACCCAGCGAGACCTCTTGCCGTGTTCCAGTGACATACTCATCCAGTATTTTGGTCTTGGCGTTTTTTGTTTCCTCGTCCGCCACATAGGGGTTAGCGGCAACCTTGACATTTTCCTTCACATAAAAGGGCTTGAATGTTTGCTCGTAGAACGACATCTCCTTGGTTGCGGGCTTGGCTTTTATCTTGGCCGGAGTGCCAGCAGGGCTGGCGGCATCGGCGACGTTCTCGGGCTTAGACACAGACTTGTCCTCCTTGTTCATTTTGAACATGCTGGTGAGTTTGATCTGGCTGCGGGCCTTTTTGGCGTCATCTTCCTCTTTTTCTCGCTTTTTCTTCTCGCGCTCTTCGCGCTGCTGCTTCCTCTCGGCCTCCTTGGCCGCCTTCTGTTGAGCCTTCAGCTGCTCTACCTCTTCCTTTTCACGCTTCTTCTTTTCGCGCTCCTCAGCCAGTTGTAGCTTCTTAGCCTCAGCCTTGGCTAGCTCGACAGCCTTTGCAACTTTGAGAGCCTCACGCTCTTGCTCCTTGGCCACCCTCTCCGCAGCAGTCAGCTTCTTCCGCTTTGGCGCTGGCTCGCCCGTAGTCGCTGCCCGGGGCGGTGCTGTCGTCTTGGCCACGGTCGATTGAGTTTCGCCCATTGGCGATTTGCTAGTAGCGGTTGCCAGTGGCAGAGTGCTGCTGGAGAGTCGTCGAGGGGGGTGGGGTTCGGAGACGGTGAGTCGCCGTCCAGACTGCTTAGTGGGCTGCTCCCCGAATCGGTCAGGCCAGGACTGTCTTTTCCCGCAGCTAGAGAAGGTGCATCTTTAATAGATATACGCGTAACCACATTCTCTTCTGCGGAACCCAAGAATGTCAGCAGCGGCTGGGTGATGGTGATTCGGATTAAATGCGTGCACGCCTAGAACTTACTGTCATTGTCGTTTAATGAACCGACTACATCCTTCTTGAAGAATAGAGACTCGCCCGCCTCTTTCTTGGCAAACTCGCCATGGGATCTCTTGCGGGACGCCGAATCCATTTCGGGATTGTTTGGCGACAGGGCGGAAAGCGGCATCGGTGGGAATCTTGACCCCCAGGGTCCGCTACTATGTCGGCGGGGCGATCGTGATGCAAATGACAGCGAGGACAGCGAGTAAAGTGCAAGCAAATGAAGTTATCGCGACGCTCGAAAAACGACTAGGGCATTAAAGAGAGTAGAATATGAAGATGCCAGAAAGTCGTGAATCGTGTCGAATCGGGGTTGCAGGCGGCTGTGAGTTGCGGAGATGGTTTGGTTGTGGAGAGATGCAGGAAGCGATTGGTAAATTGAGGGCCGGGTTTAGCTGGGGAGGACGCGTTTAGGTCGCGCCTTCATTTAAGCGTGTCAAATTTGCCGGTGGGGTTTCGCGTTTCAGTGGCTTCAGTGAAATCATTGTGTGGCTGTGGATGTGGCTAGGGCCAATCAAGAGAACTGAGGAGCAGGGGACAACGAGGGTTGTCGGGCGTGTGCGTTGGGCTTGGTTTGATGCGAATATGCGTGGAAAGTGTGTGTTTGGGTTTGGGCCTTTGGGGCCGCTTTTGGAGCTCTGAGTCCAACTCAAATTTTCGGCCATGGGACAGACCGTGCACTGATCTTGGTATAACCCTAACCCTTGACACCCTTTGAGGATCGGAGCGGCCGCCACCAGCTGTTTGCCACAGGTAACGTTTGGTGTACACAGTAAGCGCCAGAGTGACCGCAGTCCCCAACTCCCAACGACATTTCTTCGGACCGAATTAGATCTCTAAATCTATATTACTAGCACTTTCTTTGTTAACCTATAGTTCTTGAGCCACAATTTCAAGGCTAGAGCACGTTGTATTTTATACAAGATAAAATATTGTGCTGTGTGGTGCAGCGTGCATGCGTACCCAAAACCTGGTTACATAGTTAAACCCAGGGGGACTGTTGATTATTCAACCCACTGTCCATGACTTCACTTCAATGCGATTTGTTTGTTCGGACTTTCATGATGATGAAGAGACACCTATCTCATTATACAAGCTTAGTCCCAATTCCAAACCAACTTTTGATCAGCCTGTCGTCATTCTTAAAAGTCTTCCCCGCCATCCTCCCCCCTTATAACAGACCGTGATATAGCGCATGTGTTGAGCACAAACCACCATGGAAACTTGGCTTTTGCCTGCAATAACAGATCCGTCTTATAGCTTCCACAAGTGCATTCCAAGCAACGCCGTGAATGTTACACTGCCAATCTGCAAACCGGCTCCTTGCTTACAAGCTGCCTGCCCCTGCTTCCGTCTTTTACATGATGTATGTACCAAGTTGCGTGCCCCTCCTCTTTGAGCTTAAGCGTGGGCCTTGGCATTGAAATCATTGAAATCATAGACTCAAGTTTTTGTTCCTTGTAACTGCACGACTGGGTCAAGAGCAATCGCGATATACGTTTCTAATATACCATGTCAAATATCATATACCGCTGTCGTCATTGCGTTGTCTGCTTGATCGCATTTAAGTAATGCACCACACACAGCTGGGTCATTGCAGACTTGGTAGGTGACAGGCGGGCAGACAGATACACGGATCGGACACTAGCAGACACAGCAGGAATGATAATGCGCATCTAGAATGCGTATTATTGTGTGCTACTATCTGAGTAACAATATAGCCTATGCACGCGCATTACACATAGTGTGTTGGTGTTGGTGTATCTTCCCTATCCCACAAGCCTCCTTTCATTGGGCCGTTAACTCAAGCTTCCAAACCAAGCGCGCAGAAAACATACCAAATGCCCTGCAATAACAGCCCACGAGCTTGCTTTTTCTTTGTTTTGTTTCGTCCCCGGCTTCTCCTGGGTATCGGATATAGTCAAATGGTGCAGAAAACAAACCAGGTACTTCACCCTGTCCTCCCCATTAATACCATCCACCGCCCAGATAGGTAGTAACTGCACCATGGCAAGTAAAAGAAAAGCACTGCGATGCTAAACAGCAGAGAACAAATTAAGCAAACACACTCAGATACTTTTTGTGTGAGAAATTGAGAGTGAACGCGCAGACAGAAAAGCTAGCTGCTGTCAATCTCAATAAAAACACGCTCACGTACAACAAAATATCTACCATTACCCTCCCCCCACCCTAAATTTAGTAGGTAGCTAGCAAGCCTTGACAGGAAAAAAACAAAATCCCCTTTCGCATAAATAGGTAGTTGAAGCAAGTAAAAAAAAAAAAATACCAAAAACGCCTATTATGTATGCAGTAAACAACAACAACAACAACAACAGTGACAGCCCTCAATCAACCTGACGGTCTGTTTGTTTGTTGATCTTAAAACCTCCCATTACTCCCCAAAACAAACAATCCCTTCCCCCTCTCCTTTTTCTTCAAAATAAATACCCCCCATTAATCAGGATTCGCAATAAACAGCCTCCCCGAAGTAAGCGTCATCGTCCTTTCATCCACGCTGCCCCTCCTTCTCAGATCCTCCGGGTTCCGCACGCTCTTCTCCCTATTCAGCGCCGCGCTCTTGCTCGCCAGCCTGGCCGCGTTCGTGCCCATATCCGGCACCGCATCGAGCCGCTCCCCGCTACTCCCACTGCCAAAGCTCCTCGCCTTGACACTGCCCGTGCCACTCCCGCCATCATCGATCAGCTCCCCCTCCTTCAGATCCACCAGCGAGAGCGACCCCGACCGCTCGGGCGTGTCACCGGGGCTGCGCCTCCTCCCCTGCGAGTTGGACGGGCCCAGCGAGCCGCTCCCACCACCCCCGAGGTCCGGTACGCACCGCCAGCAGCTAGCACGCGCCGCCCGCTGGCCGTGCTGCTGCGGCTCGAGCTGCCCGTCCGGCGGTGCTGTAGCCGCTGCGAGGCCGTGATGTCGTCGCTGCCGCCATTGTTATTATTATTCTCGTCCGAGTCCTCGCCTTCCACCTCCGTCGCGCTGAGCCTCGGCGGCACGCCGCCGACGCCCACGTAATTGCTATCAGGCGAGTACCCGACAACGGCGGGCTTGCCGTGGTGTCGGATCTTGGCGGCGACCTTGCCGCCGGCGGAGCTGAGGCCCGTCGAGGTGCGGCCCGCGCTGGGGCCCAGCCCGCCGTTGCCGCCGCCGCTGGCGCCGCCACCGCCACCGCTGCCGCCATTGTTGGAGCCCACGACCTCGAGGTTGGCGCGCATCTTGGCGGCGCGCTGCTGCGCGAGCAGCCGCGGGTCCTCGTACTGCGCGCGGTCGCACCAGACGGTGGCTTTTTGCTTGCGCAGGAGCGCGACGTAGCCGGATGCGTGTGGGCTGCCAGTGACGCTGCCGGTACCGGAGCGGCTCGAGGTGGAGCGGCGGATGTCCAGGACGGGCGAGGTGCGGTATGCGGCGGGGGGCGGCGCCATGCCCATGGTGCCACCGCCGCCAGAGGAGACGGTGCTGAAGGTGCCGACGCTGGGGGAGCGGCGCTGGTGGTTGTTGTTTTGCTGCTGGGGCTGGTGGAGGTGCATTTGGACCTGCATGTGCTGGGGGTAGCCGTGGCCGCCGTTTTGAGGGCCGTTTGAGTATTGGTTCAAGTATTGCTGCTGCTGCTGCTGCTGCTGGTATTGTTGCGGCGGCTGTTGGTATTGTTGGTGCTGCTGCTGCGGCTGCTGGTACTGCTGCTGGGAGGTGACGGGAAAGACATTAGATGAGGTGGTACGTGTGCGGCTATGTGTGTACATCATGTCGGTCGAGGGGTTCATGGGTTGTGCTCGCCGGCGAGCGTACTGGGCGTCCGTCATGGTCGTCTCGGCCAGCCCACCATACGCGCCACTGGGGTGAGCTGGACGCGAGGGGAGGAATTGTTGACTGATATTCATGGGGCTTTTTGATCCTGGCCGTCTGTGTCGATTGGTGGTGTTCTTTTTGGTCCTGTTTTTCTTTCGGGTTCGGTGGAGGAGGGTACTGCTCCCTTGTGTAGGACTGGGGATGTAGGAGATGCAGTCGTCGGCGGCTGCTGCTCACGGGATGTCACAGTTGGCCGGTG
Source organism: Bombardia bombarda (assembly GCA_030512295.1). NCBI lineage: Eukaryota > Fungi > Ascomycota > Sordariomycetes > Sordariales > Lasiosphaeriaceae > Bombardia > Bombardia bombarda. Next base: position 1,133,597 of record JAULSR010000006.1, on the reverse strand, counting down.
GGACGACGCGAGGTGTGTCGCAGACGGCGAAACCGACCACGGCCAGTCAGTTGCTGGAAGCACCGTGCGTGCAACTGAGGTTCCCTCTGGTGCACGACGGGGGGAATAAGGAAAGCTGCTGTGGAAACCAATGATTCTAATCGTGCGGGGGGGTTGTGTTTGCCACTCATAAAGCTTCGAGGAAAAATAAAATACTGAACGTTGGTGTCGTGATTATTTGCAGGTCCGGAAACAATTGGAAGTTTAAAGACAAAAAGTGCAGAGGCGGGTTCAGGATGGTTAGGTAGTTTCTAGGCAAGAGATGATGCGATTCAAAAAGGGCGAGAAGCTGAATGATGTTCGACCGAACTTGGCGCTCCCACGTTGCATGGGCTGGCCCCTGGTCCGATGATGTTATGAACTTATGTGCTGTGGATTTCCTGAACTTGCCGTAACGGGACAGGGCCCACTAGCAAGTCGCGCGCCAGAACGACAAAACTGGAATATTCGTAAGGCCGAACCAGGACAGGGGGGTACTGCTGACGGACGGACGAAGTTGCCGGGACCTGCCAGTTTTTTAACCTTTCATGAAGAGTTTCTTAACCTTTTTACTTGTTTTTTTTTTTTCATATTGATACCTACCTAAGCTATATGTCCTTCGCTGTCGATGTTGCTCCCGCGACTGGATGACCGGCTGGATAGATACCCGCCCCGCGCTGGGGTCGCACAGCCCAAAACAAAGCACCGGATTTAGAGGACGCAACGGAAGTGGGCTTGTTTTTTGGTTCTAAGCAGCTGAAAGAGCACCGGCCAAGACGCTACAGAGGGACATTTAGGGGTGTCAGGGCCCGCCAGGGCGAGGGGCCGCCAATGACTGCCAATCACGCCGCCACGAGGGGGGATTTCCGATTTGATGAGATAACAAGCTCCCAGTCAATCGCCTCATTCGCCATGCAAATCGGGCCCCCGTGCATACAAACATAGTGTACACTACCAAACGATGAGAAATTGGTCCAGCTCAAGGCTGGATTTCAAGAGTGTTGATCACCACCAGCATGAGATAGACAGCCAGACCGACGCTCTTCCATCGGTGATGGAAGGTACGGGCGGGCGTGCCTGCCTATTTTTCATGGACAGGCTCCCTGTGAGCCAGTGGGCAGGTGGGGTTTCACGGGCGCGTTCACGCCCTTAATTAGCGACTTATCAGTAAAGATCGAGATTGCATCGCCTGTTTGGCGTCCCAACTTGGAAGGCCTGCTCTGCTTCCAAGATTCCGCTTTTCCCCCTTTGATGGGCAGGGGACAGGACGTCAGCGCAACTCCAGCGATCCTTTGACGGAATGAGGAGTCGACTCCACGGGGTGATGATGTATACATGAATAGGTGATTGGTCGTATTTATGGCACACCTCGAAACATTGGCAGGGGGAAGGCACGGATGTGTCCAACATGCCGAGTGTCAAAAATCGCGGGGAGGATGGAGCAATTGGAGCAATCGAGAGGCTCATGAGCAGGCATTGGGCAGGCTTGGCAACCTGGGCAGCAGGCTGCTGGCTGGTTCTCGAATTCGCAAGGCTCGCTCGGCTGTTGTCCATTTCTCTTAATCGCAGTGTATGCATGCAGGCTACGTTCGAAATCTCACGCTGACGCCATGTTTCCCAACAGTTGAGCGAATGCGATAGAAGATGTCATCCTGTTGAGCCCTGCTTGTTGGTCGTGGCCGTCCTTACTTCCTATTCCGGGCTTGGTGCCAGCTTTTGCGAGTTATTGATCTCCACGGCATAGCCAAGACCTGTTTGGGACTTTGGGTATTGTGTCCCTAATAAAATAGCCTGCTCCCACAACAGCTTCCTTAGCCACGGGAGCTCAGGTAGCTATGTCCTGCATCGACCAAGCCCGCCTACCTATCCAGCCCAGCCCAGTGGATTGGCACCTCATTTCAATGATTGCATGCGTGCAACAAGCCGGCGTTCGGACAAAGCGAGAATGAGGACCGGAGGCGCCCTTCCTCTCCTCCCTCGTCAGGCTCCCAGCAGCATCTGGAAAGGAATCATGCAATTATGCACAGTCCGTTTCGGGTGAGACATTCTTTCGCGGGCCCTTGTTATTTATTATTGTTGCTTGCCGTAGACCTGCCGGTTGCCGGTGAGGCCCAATGCAGAAGCGCGACGCATAGGGTTGTGTTATTGTGCCTGTTGTACCACAACTACCCCCTCCCTCCAATCGACATGCGTCATTTTGATTCGAGGGTGTAACAAAGCAAGTGCCCACGGTAGGTAGCAGTCGGCTTTGTGGGTTCGTCGGGATAAGAGAGCTGATGCTGCCTTCCTCTCGCCGACGCCGGCTAGTATCAAGCCCGACAAGCCACTCACAACCTTTAGCGCAGGGAAATGCGCTGCTTTTCTCAAAGGCTGAACTTCTTTTTCCTCGAAAAGGCGATTTGCATGTCTCACTGACTGGACCCGCGTTCGAGACCTTGGAGATGGAAGATAAGGAAAGGGCATTAGCGCTGGCGGCCGTGGTCTCCAGTCAGCCTCCCGCAGATCGTCGCCATGGACGTGGGGACCTGCGAATCTAAGTAGAGATAAGTAGGTGCATCCGCAGTGCTTTGTTCCTAGGGCGGGCAGGTGGCCGTGATGGTATCGAGTGTGCTGAGGCCGCCTCGAAGTTGCCTTCCATAGGCTCGCCTATCATCAGCCCTGCTCTAGTTCAAGCTGGCTAGAGTCTAGAGTCTAGGCCCATAGCCTATTTCCCAGTGTGGTGTGCAAGAGACGTCACTTCAATTCCGCAGCGTTGCAGTCGGATCTCTTGCTCCAACCAAGAAGCCTCCCAGACCCGGCCAAGATTGCATGCAAGCGAGGGGCAGGAGCGGAGCGCGGAGCAGCGCGGGGCATGTGCGGGGAGGGGAAAGAAAGACATGCGATGATGGAATGGGCAAATGGGCCCGAGATGGGTCCAACTTGGACCTCTAGTGTTGTTCAACGGAAGTCCTCCAACCCGAGATGGAATTGACGTGATAAATGTCTTACGTGCATTGAGATTAATACGTACGTATCTCCCAAAGTTCGGCGTCTCATCCTCACAGAAACGGAGCCGCCCCGAGCAATGCGGGCAACAGAAACAACGGAGATTGATGGTTAAATTAAAACTCTCGCGCCGGTGTCTTGGTGGCCAAGGACGAGATCGCTTTTGCTTGGCGCTCATCCCGCGGATAGCGGATTCCACCACACACCTAACCCTAAAGTTAATCAAGCTCTCCTGTATTTGTAACTTTTTTAGTTCCATTTTTCCAAGCATCAGCATTTCGCTTCTTCATAAAGGAGAGCTGTCGAATGAGATGTATATGGTATTGCAACGTCGATGCGACGGCCTACCACATCTGTTCTTTGTCCTTCCTTTTGTTGTCATACCACGCATTAGCGATATTAGCGATCTTCTGACGCAATAACCTATTTGAGAAAGCTGCATTATTATAGGGGTGAAATACAAGTAGAAAGACTGGGGCAAAGGCTCAGTTTTGGAGCACTTGCCGATCAACCTTGTTCAAAGTATAAGCCTATGATTTCATGATGTGTTCGTTCAGTTGCCAGTGGCGTATTGATGTTGTAAACATTGCGATCACCGACTTATTATTACGAGCAATGGTAGGCTTTGAATTCTTGTTACAATGAGACTTGCCCATCAAGATTTCATGATAGCTTGAATTAAAACTCAGTAGCTGCCTAAGTACTTAGTATCAGAAGAGGGTTGAGCAGACGGAAATCCTGCCATCAACTATGCACTACCCTGTGCGAGAAAACCAGATAAATTGACAGTATGACCCTATTGAGGCACTCGAATGACTGCTTCTATCATCATATTTTGGTTGATATTATACTTTCCAGACCTTGTAATATCTCGATGCTAAGCTGATATATATCAACATTGTAGCAATGGCTAGCCCTAGTCTTGATGACTAGCTATGATCTTAATAACAGGTCAATGAGAAGCTAGATAAGAATAACCTACAAAGTCTAATATCATTTGGATTACTATTATAAATAGGAAAGAGCGAAGTTCGCGATATGATGGCTCCTTCCTTCACTACGTAAGGTAGACTTTATTGCACCATACTAGCCACATAAAGCCCAAAATTGACCTTAAGACCACCCCAGCCCTAGAAGGGTAATACTGTCAATTTAGGGTGTTTTCTCGCATAGGACGGTATGCGGTTGACATGGATTCATCCAATAAACCTTGTAAATGTATCGCGTTTTACACTTATAAATCAATTAAACACGGCAATACCCAGGTATAATCAAAAGAAAGACATTCATTCTCATGAAAGGACAACATCTGGGCAGACCTTTGATCAATCATGTAGTCGGATTATCGTTATGTAACTAAGAAAGAGCACAATCAACACACACTTTCTCATAGGTTCTACTTTGACGTGCAATGAAAATGAGATCTCATGAAAATTCATGAGAACCCATCTACAAGTCCGCGTCAATTTGCGGGGTGTTTAAACATTAGTGCCACGGTAGTACTTAGTAGTAGTTTTGATCACATTCTCCCCATATCGGATGATTATTATGAATAACCTCCATGGCGTTTTGATTTTTCGAAGCTCTGATGTCAAATGGACCTGGCTTAAACCAAACTTCAGTTAAAGATAACTGTATCCTTTCAAATATCTTCTCCACACGGAATGACTGGTTGCCCAACGCTCAGCAAACTCATCTTTTAGCCTGATTTTGATGACGAGAGCCGATAGCAGTACCTACAGGCATATGTATTTTCATATTTGAGGTCATATGCCCATTTCTGTATGACAAACTTTATGACAGTTACAGAACTGAGTATAGTATTACTTGCTAGGCGGACATCTCTTGGCCCTGGGTAGTGATCGAACCTGACTCTGTCTGTTAGTTTCAGACTGAGGTCGCAATCTTCATGTTCACACTGATTTCTGCTACGGGGTAGAAATAATCTTTGCGCTGTGTAAGTGATACACACACAGTTATCCTGGCAGTTATTTGTCACGTTCGCATAGACGGCTCGAGTAGTCCTCGGAGCACCGCCCAATGATACTCATCAAGACAGCGGACACTTCGGGATAGCTTTTAGGTTGTGGATGCCCACTCTCATAATGTGATATCTCGAATAACAGGCAGGCTAAGGCACTTGATGTAGATAGTCAGCACATTTAATACATTTGAATATGCATGAGTTTGGTGACTGAAATAATTCTCTGTTGTTCACAACTGCTAGTAACTGTCAACGTACATATCCTACATTGGTCGTGGTAGTGAAAGACACAAATAAAAAGGCCTTTCTGGCTTTATAATGTCAATGACGACAGTTTGTACTTGTATCAATGAAGATCCAGCGGAGAATGAAATCTTATAAGCTAATGCCATATTCATTCAAGCTGTAAAGACAAGAGAAAGATCAATGGAACAGCTTGGTCTCGAGCTTGGACTCACAATTCCTCATTGGGACAATGAGGTACTGTTTGAACAAGTGACTATCACCAAGTGCATACCTGTTATATCTCTCTTCTTCATACGCACTTTCTTGAAGGTCAGTTACCTCCATGGTATTGATGTCAATAACAAGACACGTATCTAGGGATCTGCGTACCAAGCACCGTGATAGATGAATCTTTTGTGGTATAAAACTGTCCAAGAGCTTCTTTTCTGTCGCTGGTCTTACCCCCATACGCCTGATCCTAAGCAACACCACGACATTGTCTTGGACAAATAAAAATAGATTTCTCACGTCACTTACCCCTCGTGGCCATTTCCCCAACTTGACGATAACCAACTTGCTCATATGCGCCATGACATAGCTAAATGCTCAAAAGCCGAGCACGTGTGCTTGTCTTGGAATGTTGCCGTTTAGTCCCCAAACAGATGAATTTGCTATGCAAACCATATCGCCTTTAAACTTTTCGGTTAACTCTTCCTTTTTATTGGCGTCTCTGTCGTCCTTTCTCCCCCTTTCCAAGACATGGACGGACGCTAGCATCTGTTGATGGGTGGGAAGTGGGGCCAGTCACACCCGAAGCCCTGCTTGTAAGTGGGCTGGCGCCCCCCCCGCGCACATTCTCGGTTGGGCCCGAGGAATCAATCAATCACACGCGACTGAATGCGTCCCCAGCTCGGCTCTTTTTAGTGTAGTAACATCTCTTTTGCGATTTTCGAAAAGAAAATTTCTCTCTTTGATATATATGTGTGATATAGGTTCCAGCGGAAGAATCCACCTTGACCATTCTTTCGCCAGTGCATCCCGTCTTCTGTGAAGCGCGGCGATTGCCACGATCGTTTTTCTTTTTTTTTGGCGATATTCGTCTGATTATCTGTCCCGGCGCCATGCCGAGGCGTGGATTGACGTCATGAAGTAAGTCATCGTGTCGCAACAAATCGCCCGCTTGACCACTTGTCCATGTCATGACACGGACCAAATGAGATGGTGCTCCCAGGTTTTTCTGGTTGGTTTAGAATGTTGGACTGACAGTTTTGTTAAGGTTTGCCAAAGAGCTTGAACAAGAGGCAGTGCCAGGTAGGATCTCTCTTGATCATTCTTGGGTGCTCGTTACATGATGCGCATGGACAGGCTTGGCTCGAGAGCAGAGGGCGGGAGATCGTCCATTCACGTCCATGCGCTGGCTCAGGGAGAGACAAAAATCTTCAGGAGCACTGAGACATACGACATGGGGCTAAACTAATTTATGCTGCGAAACACAGAATGGCGAGTCAAATATCTCAATTACAAGGCGGGCAAAAAACACATCAAGGCCGTTGCACGCGCCATCCATCGCGCAAATGGCACACCAACGCAGAGGGGGCGAACAGCAGAGCCTCCTCAGCGCGGCACGTCGACCGACTTCTTTAGTCTGGCGCGCACCTTCACCGCCACGAGCGACATAATAGCCTCTACTCCGATAGGTACCACCGAACATCACAGTGTCTTTGGAAAATCCAGTCCTGGCCCCATTGGCTACACTGGATGGACGTCTGCTCGCACGCCAGAGGGCGCCGCCACGGGTGGTGAGCGCTCGGGTCTCGCCAAGTCACCGGGCAGTGGCATGAAGTATGGCAGCTTTGCCCTCCCGGCATCCCGCGCCAGCGCGAGGACCGACTTTGAGCTTCCGGCCCCGGCCATGAGGGTCCCTTCTGGAACGAGCAGACCAAGCCCAGTTCTCCCACCCTCACCTGAACTACGGCGCATCACGCCCCATCGCAGCGCGACAACGGGCGGCGCTGTGCCATCCGCTTCTACGCTCGATCTGCCCCTTGGGGCACCTGCATCGCCTCGCCATAGAATGGCCCGCATCTTCTCTTCTGGCTCCCCGCTCGCTCGCCAGGCGTCTAGTAAGCATGATATCGGCATGCAGAATCTTGACTACGTCCGCATGGCTGAGCGCGACTTCTTCTCGTTTCTCGGTGGCGAGCTGGACAAGATCGAGGTCTTTTACAGGCAAAAAGAGGACCAGGCGTCTGAGCGTCTGATTGCTCTGCGCGAGCAGCTCCACGAGATGCGCAACAGACGCACCGCCGAAATTGCCGAGGCCAAGAAAGTGAAGGAGGCCGAGCGCAACAACAGCTCGAGTCAAGATGATACGGGAGAAGCCAGCAAGGACAGCAACGGCAGCCACGACTGGATGAATCCCATTAAGGCAAAATTCCTCAGGCCTGGGCCCAACTCCAAGGCTCTGCAGAGGATGACCCAGACGCCGGTGATGGCCGGCCAAGATAGGGGGATGACGGGCGTGATTATGTGCGGAGACCGCCGAGCGATGATGTCCCATACAGGACGGCGAAACGGAAGCTCAAGCTGGCGTTGCAAGAGTTTTACCGGGGACTCGAGCTCCTAAAGTCATATGCCTTGATGAACCGGACCGCGTTTCGGAAGCTCAACAAGAAATACGACAAGGCCATCCATGCCCGTCCGCCGTATCGATACATGAACGAGAAGGTTAACAAGTCCTGGTTCGTGAACAGCGACATCCTCGATGGGCATATTCGCACCGTGGAAGACCTCTACGCCAGATATTTCGAGCGTGGCAACCGCAAGATCGCTGCCGGGAAGCTTCGGAACCTGACTAGACGTCCAGGCGACGAGTCGGCCAGCTCTTTCCGGAGTGGGATACTCATTGGTATCGGTGCTGTCTTTGCTGTACAGGGGCTCATTTATGCCTCGGAGATGCTGTTTGACGAGGAGCTGGACATGACGGAAGACACAAGCTACTTGATGCAGATATATGGGGGGTATTTCCTGATACTGTTTCTTTTTGCATTGTTTACACTCGCCTGCCGCGTGTGGACGACGAACAAGGTCAACTATCCCTTCATATTTGAGTTTGACCCCAGGAACAACTTGGATTGGAAGCAGTTGGCCGAGTTTCCGAGCTTCTTCTTTGCCCTCTTTGGGGTTTTTATCTGGCTCAATTTCTCCAAGCTGGGGAACTGGCAGACCATGTACCTCTACTACCCTGTCATCCTAATAGGCCTGTCACTAGCAATCTTGTTCTTTCCGGCACCGATTCTGCATCACAAGGCCAGGAGATGGTTTTTGTACTCCCATGTAAGAAAGACGCTTGCACCCTGCTCGTATTTTTTCTGCTGGAAGTTGAAAGCAACACGGCGTCTTCTTACTGACTATGAATTTAGTACCGCCTGTTCTTTGCGGGCTTATACCCTGTCGAGTTTCGAGACTTTTTCCTCGGCGATATCTGGTGTTCACTTGCGTACGCTGCCTGTGTGAGTAACTGCTCTGCTCCTCCCACTTACCAGAGTACCTACCACTCAATACTAACGAGCTCACTCAAAGAATGTCGAACTCTTCTTCTGTCTGTACGCCCACTACTGGGATAACCCAGATCAGTGCAACTCGAATCATTCCCGGCTCATGGGCTTCCTCGGCGCCCTGCCTCCCATCTGGCGTGCTCTGCAGTGTATCAGGCGTTATCACGACACCCAGAATGTGTTTCCGCATCTCGTCAACTGCGGAAAATACAGCATGAGCATCACCGCCGCGGTCTGTCTAAGTCTCTTCCGCATCGACGGATCAAACACGACATTGTCCCTCTTTATCACTTTCTCGACCATCAACGCCGTGTATTCCTGTAAGCAACCCCCCTTTTCATGACTCCCCCTCTCAACTACCAAGCGTTAAACTGACAGTTTCAAAAATCCATCAGCAATCTGGGATCTCTTTATGGACTTCTCCATCCTCCAGCCCCACGCACGACACCCGCTCCTCCGCGACATCATCTCCATCAAGCCGGTATGGGTCTACTACGCCGTCATGGTTCTGGACCCCATCCTGCGCTTCTCGTGGATCTTTTACGCCATTTTCACGCACAACACGCAGCATAGCACCATCGTGTCCTTCCTCGTCGCGTTCGCCGAGGTCACACGACGAGGCATCTGGCTTGTCTTTCGAGTCGAGAACGAGCACTGCGGCAATGTTGCTCAGTACAAGGCCTCGCGCGACACGCCGCTGCCGTACCACCTGCATCTGGAGGAGGAGTCGACGTCCAGTCTGGAGGAGGCCATGGCAGCGGCCACGATCGCCGAGGACCGCGCAAGTCTGGTTGGTAGTCGTGCTGGGACGGCACGCACCACGGGCGCTGAGGTTGCTGCTGCTGCTGCTGCTGCTGGTACTCCTGGGTCTGGTAGGGTTGGAGTTGGGCTGCAGACCCCGTCGATAGCGGGCGGCGCTGATAGGACGCCGAGCATTGCTGATGAGGCGGCGGCGACGACACGGCCGGAAATGACTAGTGGGGGGACGTTCAGGAGGCGGGCGCATACGCGCACGGATACGATGGGGAGGAAGGGGATCTTGAAGGTTATGGCGGAGGCGCATATGCAGGACTTTGAGAAGAGGCGGCCGACGGAGGAGACTAAAGCTAGGGCGGCGCATGACGAGGAGGATGATGATGAGGCGATGGAGGGGCTGCATAGTGATGATGAGGAGGAGGACGAGGATGACTCGCACAGCTTGCGAGAGGAGCGGATGCAGGCGAGGGAGGCGGAGACGCTGGTGAAGGGGGGGAGGCATGGGGAGTCGGAGTCGGACTGAGGGGGGTGTAATGGTGAGTGAATGTGGTGTGGTGCAGAGACAAGTTGGGTTAATAGACTATAGACTTGGGGGAAATGGGTAGGAGTGGGATATGGATAGGGGATGGGAATGTGGTAGGGGGTTCAGGGTTTGTTCGCGCGCGCCCACGCTTGGGGGGATTGGTGGAATTACGTACCTGGTAATGAGATGCCTTAGCTACGTGCATGATACATCTTGATTATTGTTAGTTCTAGTATATTGATATCATTATATTTGGATTGTACCTGGTTAACTGCGAGACACTGTCATTGCTCTCGAAGTGAGACCGTTGCCTCAGCAAACTCCCCATATCTATGAGATAGGGGCTAGATCTGGTGTTGGTTGTCAAAAATTGTAGACTGACAAGAAAAACTGTAGTTGGGAGTAAAGATTATTAATTACCTAGAGTAAACACACAATGTTCAGCCGTATGACGATGGGAACAAAATAGGGGGGTCGAATCATACCGTGCAAAGCACAGTGCCAAGACCTATAAAGCCACTGCTACCATGGTGGGGTATGAAATAATGCGGGATGACAGCAAGCTAAAACGTTCAGCCTCGCGTGGCGTTATGTAATGTACCTAGGTTACTACCTAGATGGATGGATGTCAGTCGGCATTCAACATTCCCCCACCACCTTCCCGCCGCCTTCCAGAACGGTAGATGGCATCGTGACAAACACAAGCCAACTCCACCATAATTACCTAACACACTGACAACGACAATAAACCAAACCCCCGAACATACACACGAACCCGAGCGGCCGGATTTGGATTGAGCTTAGCAACAACCGCAAGCACCATCACCAACCGCCAACATGTCTGAGCGCAAGGTCCTGACCAAATACTACCCGCCCGACTTCGACCCGGCGCTGCTGGGCCGGTCGCGCGGGCCCAAGCAGGTCGGCCCAAAGGTGCAGACGGTGCGCCTGATGGCGCCCTTTAGCATGCGCTGCACGGCGTGTGGTGAGGTATGTGTTTTAATATCATCCCTCTGACAAGAGATTACGATGCAGTGTTGCTAACCCTATGATTCTTGCTCTGCTCCAGTACATGTACCGCGGCCGCAAGTTCAACGCGCGCAAGGAGACGCCCCAAGAGGAGCGCTATCTCGGCATCCAACTATACCGCTTCTACATCCGGTGCACGCGATGCTCTGCTGAGGCTAGTCCCTGCTCGCTCCCTCCCTTCCCCCCTCCCGTCCCAACACAAAAATTCTAACCTGTTGCCATGTTACAGATCATATTCAGAACCGACCCCAAGAACCAAAACTACATCATGGAAAAGGGCGCCAAGCGCAACACGGAGCCCTGGCGGCGCGGCATGGGCGAGGAGCTCGACGAGAGCGACGACGCGCGCCTCGACCGCATCGAGCGCGACATGGCCGACGCCGACGGCCTCGAGGAGCGCAACGCCATGGCCGAGCTCGAGGCCAAAACCGCCGACGCCAAGCGCGAGATGGCTGTTGCTGACGCGCTCGATGAGATTCGTAGCCGCAACGCCCGCCTCGAGCGCGCGCAGCGCGGCGGCGTGGAGATTGATGTTGTGGCGAAGGTGCTGCCTGGGGACGAGGAAAGAAGGAGGCAGGAGGAGGAGGACGCCGAGGCGGCGAGGAGGGCGTTTGCGTTTGCGAGGGGCCAGAGCGCGCTGGAGGAGGTGATGGAGGAGGAGGAGGGGGAGGGGGATGTGGCTGGGTTTGTTGGGGGTGGTGGTGGGGGGGGATAACACAGAAGCAGCAGCAGGGAGGTGCGAGCTCGAGTGGTAGCTCTTCCGCGCCTGCTGTTGCGCCGACAATAGCGGATGTCAAGCCAGCAGCAGCACCAGCACCGTCGACAGACATGCCGCCGCCAAGCTTCAAGCGCGTGGTCAAGAAGAAGAAGGACCACGCTGCGCTGTTGGGTATCAAGAAGAAGCAGCCTCTGGTTTGAGCTGATAGAGGGGTGGTGCATAGAGCTTGGCGTTTTGGTGTTTTTATTAGCTGACAATGGATGGTAATGGGTTTTATCTGAGTGTTACAAGTCATCACGAATAGCATCGAACTGCATGCTGCGATTTCGCATCATCATGATGACGACGGGACGGTCACAAGTGAAAGCGTTCCATATTATCAGTGAGTGCAGCTTGTCTTTGATCTGAGGATTGGAAGTTTGAAACACTTATACAGGTCAGAATCAGATTTGGCAAAACCATCACATTCACAATCACGCAATTTGAACGAATAGGAATTGGTTGTATGTATGTATATCATTCAGCATCAATTCTGGATGGGCAATGCAGCATCATATGTACAGTTTGCCGCTGTCGATCCGGCTAAAAGAGAGAAAAAAGTCGAGACAAAACAAGACTTTAAAAAAGGCAAAAACACCACTCTATGGCTTATGGCCATTTCCCCATGAACGCCTTGCTTACTCATTCCAGAAGCAGCAAATATGTGTGTATCCCGAAACCCCCATGTTGCTAGGAATATGCCCCGAAAACGCGCAAGAAAACAGCGAGATAAAAAAGAGGATGCGCGAGCGTCGAAATGATGTGGCTAGCACCACGCACGACCGGGCATCCCGGTGTATGTATGAAGGATCATTTCCCCATAAGTGTGATGTGTGTATCATCATGCATTTTCCCCTCCCGTACCCCAGAAACCATGCGTGTATAGGAGTGGAGAGATAACAAGAGGAAAAAACAAAAGACAGGAAAGATGGATGTTGTATGTTGTATGTTCAACCAGACAGAGAGATCACAGACTGACTGTGCTCGGCTCGGCTCTCATCTCAGCCCGGGCTCAGCCTAATGTTGTTCATGTGTGTCTGGGTATGTTGTGTGCTGTATGTTGTGTTGTGTATGTTGCGCGTTGGCGCAACCTAATATTGGGACAGCAGGATGTTTTTCGTTGCTGAATCCCAAAACGTGCACTTTGGCTCATTGCTACCTCGCTCGAAGCTCGACGACTCTCGACTCGACTCGACTCGGCGCTCCTGTCTCACTCTCTCTCTCTCAACAAGTCTCGTCGTATGCTTTACTCGCTCGTTCGACTCGATTTCTCATACAGGCTCTCTCATATCTCTCTCTCAGTCGACAATCATCACCAACGCCTCAGTTGTGGTACTCGTCGTCGCTGGAGTTGTTGCGACTCCTGTGGGGGTTGACACCGTTGGGGATGGCGGAGGTGGTGTCCCTGGACTGCTGCTGGCTGCTGCCACCCTGAGACCTCCTCGACGATGTGGAGACCAGCTCCATCTGCCTCTTGGTGTGCTGATGCATCGAGCGAGAGTAGGTGCCAAGGTCGACAGGGGGAGGGGGCGAGGCCATCGAGGCGGAGTAAGAGCTGCCGGATGAAGACATATTGGTGGTTGGGGTTGGTGGAGTGATGAAGTTGTTTGGTTTGGAAGACGAGGAGGGGAGTAGTGACGATGATGTCACTGGACTAATATGGTGGTTGGATGTCGAAGTGGTGAAAGGTGAAATAGTTTAAATGTTTAGTTGGCTTTTGGCTAGAGGGAGGGTAATAGCGGAAGGAGAACTGGTTTGTTTGTCTGGTGTTGTTTTAGTGTATGATAGGAAGGAGTGAGGGTGGAAAGAAAAGTCGGGGACCGGTTGTTTTATAAACAGGAAGCTTACTATCGCAAGGCGGAATTGGGTGTGGTGGATGGGGCCTGCGAGGTTGTCTGTCTATCCAAGCGACCCCACCCCCAGGCAGGGCCCCAGGCTGGAAGGCCCATGAGTGATGAGACAAGGGCCACTGTGACTGGGATGGATGGGTACAGAACGAAGGGTCAAGGAGGGTCCTCCTTTGCTCCTTCCCTCCTCCGTCACTGTGATCTGCGGGACCCATCAGTCCCCTCTTTTCTTTCCCTTGTGTGCACACCACCCTGAGACCACCCTGACTCCCTGAGACCACCCTCCTGTGCCCTCTATCGGCTCTCGTCCAGTACCCGACCGCTCGCTAGATCTGTTATAAGGACGAGACAGAAAAAGCTATCGGCGCCCTGACGCAGACATTGAGTGACCTGGACGCTTTAGTGCTGCTACCCTCGACCTGCACGTTGGCCTCTCTTCCATGGCTGATCTGCGTTGAGAGACGCCGTTTTAGCACCAGGATGGCTGCACGAAATTGCGTAAAGGCTCCGCCAATGAGCTAATCACTCTCTCTTTGCAAACGGGCGATAAGGTCGCCACAGATTTCTGCTTCCCTCCCTCACGGGTCGTTTTACATTGGGGTATTTCGTCTTGTCATGTTGCTTAGGCAGGGGTCGTCTTTGTCCAAAGGGGCGAGGAGAGGGCAAATGGCGGCCGTCAACGGAGACAGCTATGGCATCACTGGCGACGAGGGACCCTCAGCAGATCCGGCCGCCACCAGTCCAGAGCACTGTGAGAGCAGGTATGACCTGAGGTACCCGACAGAGGACTCGGCATGGGGTCGGTCTTCGGTGAGCTAAGCCATCAGGATAGGCAAGACCCTGCTGATCACGACAAAAGGGAGTTCAGAGGTTGTGCAGGTAAAAACGACCCCTACTCCAGTGACGGCCTTTAGCCCCACACACATTATAGCGAAACTAGGTAGTAAGTAGGTTGTATACATACTACATACAGTACATGCTTTATTCCCTTAATCCACGGACCGCAAGACCTTGCCCTGCTCTGTACATACATACGAAGCCATGGGTTTCAATCGCGGTTGGTAGATAGATAGCGTTGCTAATGACGAAGCACCACAAGGGAGTCATCGGAAGCTTAATTCAAGGGGGCTCTGCGATGATGACAATGCTACACACGGGTAGACGACGTGTGAGGTCAACAAGATCGAATAGAAAGCAAAGGCCAAAAAGCCAAAAAGCCAAAAAGCCAAAAAGCCAAAAAAGACGCCGCCGCGCGGTACACGTTCCAGGAAAACCGATCGGCGGTGGTACCACCCCTGCGTCCCAAAGTGGGAATGATCGACGGCTTCCAATGATGTCAGTGGTTGGATCACCCAGGACCGGCGGGACCCTTTGGATTTTTGGCTCGAGTGCTTGTTCCACCCACCTGCAGGGATTGCAAGCATTGTACGGAGACGCAAGAAAGAAAATCACCAAAAGGATCCAAGGTAAATACTGATTAGACAGAGACAGGTACGGGATGTGCATATGTACACTCCTCAAATGTTCAAAGGTCTGGACTCTGGCCTAGGGAGATATCGTGCAAGAGCTGCCAGTTTTTTTGTTATCGTGTCTGAGAAAAAGTTGGCAGAGTGGCAGCTCAGGTGCAGCAAAAACATGGCATTTTCATGTTTACCCATCGGTTTGAAGCTATTCTCGCCCTGATTGGGATGGGGAAAATCAGGAATCCCCATTGCACAGACTCCTACCCTCGCTCCGTCGCCCTGACACTACAGACACCTAAGATTGAGAGAGGATAAAAGCGGGCCTCGTATACGAGTGAGTAAATTCGGATTGAATAGGAGCGAAATGTAGCCAAACTCCAGTTTATCCTGATCTGACCAAAATCCTCACAGATGATGACGGTGCTGCTCTGAGGTCCTGACGACAACTGACGACAGTTTGAAGCTTGGCATACGAGGGTTTGATGGCGAAAAGGCGAAACAGACAACAATAGGGAAACTGGACAAGATGAACCAGAAGGGCCTCCTCATCATTGCCCAACCCGGATCGAGTGTGGAGGGCGGGGCGCCACCCGCCCAATAAATCAGTAGACTCCCGCGTGTGAGAGAAGTGCCCCGCAAACCTGCCTATGACATCAACCCTTCTCCTCGGTTCCCAGTTGAAAAGGCGCGGTGCGCGGCAATCGCACTTTCCCCCCTGCAAGCGTGCTGACTTTGGCTACACTAGCAGCGCTGCAGCACCCAATACCCATGGGCAAGATGGGCTTGGCATTACTTACTGGTTAGGACCCCCCTCTTTTCGACTTTTTTCGCTCGCTTTCTTGCAAAAAAAAAGTCTCAGCTTATCAGCGTTCCAAAGTGCTCTTTCTGTTTCCCATTTTCCCCCAGTCACCCACCACACACCATTGGAAATCTCGTCTTGGGAAAATAAGCTCGTAGGCGTAAATGGTCTGATTCCCCACATGGACGCGGTCTAGACCGTCGAGAAGGATGGGGATTGGGGCAGTGATCGGCTTTCTGATGGAGGTTGGCTGGCTTGCCGGTCGACAGAGGAGAGCGGGACTACTACTAGGTAGGTACGAATATGTACCTTGGCTTCTTGGTGATCTTTACATGCCTATTCGTACAGCACCCCACTGCTGTCATTGTCACCGATCGATCATCTCCCGTTTTCACCATCTTTGGTAAATAAGGAACGTAATAAGAAGCCACCAGACGCTTATAAGTTTATAAATCTGCGGCATCAGTAGTAAATCTACAATGTCAAATAAAAATAAAGAATACCGACAGCAAACCCAAAAGCTTAGTACTTTGATTTGCATGTCGTACATACAATACAGTCAGCACGCCGACTGACGCAACCCATCCATCCATCCCGCCGTGCGTGAGCAGGCGCAGAACAATGTCATCATGCGCCGGGACAATATAAAATGAGTGTTAGCCCATCTCACCAACAATCGTCGGCTTCTTATCGATTATCAGGTCGTACTACCTCCGTGAGCAGTGCGACTGTAACTACCACAGTACCCATAGGTCTGTCTCTGTGTGACTGTAGGCAGGTCTGCAGCGCGTCGTCGTGCAGCAGCTGCGGCTCCAATATCCAGTCCGACCCCTTGATTACCTGCCGACATGAAAAATGACGAAGTGGGCTTCTTGCCAGCTACTCTCGTCCGAATGCAGACGGCTTCTGTTTGCAGAATCCATTGGCGTTGGCCCCTTTTGGACGACGGGGTCTGCACGGTGGAAGGAAGAGGCGAGGAGGGCATCGCCAACAGAACACACAGTGCCCGCCCCGTTTATTATCGACTGTCCCTGACGTAACTGCGTATCCACTCGCCACCTACCGGTAGGTACCCCTATGTCATGGAAGCCTCCAGACCTTCATCATGCATCCTGACTTGAACTAGTCACCATTGAAATATATGATGAAACATAGCAAGTACCCATAGGTGGAAACATTGAAGGATGGAGAATACTACTGGAACCCATCGTCAACCCAAGGTAGCTCAGCGGCATCAGTCTCTAGGCCGAGACGAACGAGGGGTCGAGAATTAAGGTAAGGTACTCTAGATAGATGATCATCATAGACTAGACCCAAGGCAAGCGTCAACCGTCATCTTCATCGGGGAAGAGGCCAAAATGAAGATCAATCTGAAGGGTGTAGTAATGACATGTACGTACATGTACACACTAAATAAAACCAATCGACCATCAACTCGTCCCTGACGTCAGTCTCGCGTGACAGATCTATCGTGTGTGTGTATGTGTGTGTAGACAGTTTCCTAGATCCTAGGTCATCGCTGGTGCTGTTATGGCGGCGCCTGGAGCCGCGATCTGCACCACTGCTGGGAGATCTCGACACCGTTAATGTCATAGGAAGGACGTCCTCCCTCTCACTCACTCGTCCTCCTTGGCCTCCCCGGCCGCGGGGGCGGATGGTGGGCCTGGTGTTAGTTGCATACACTATGATGAGGCTCAACGTCAGTGTCATCTTCACTGCTAGAGATGATGCCCTGCCTGAAATTGATGTGAACCTCGACGGCCAACCCCTAACCGATCTACCACCGTTTCACCGGTATGCAATCATCGTCTCACACCTTGGGCCCACAGAAAGGGAAGTACGTCTCAAGGTGAGTGACCGTCCCCCCGAGGTGGGTGATGGCGGCAGTGAGCTCATCATCGGGAACATACACCCTATCGGTCCAATTGTTGTGTGTTTGTCCTTTCCCCACAAAATTGACCCTGGCAAGAGATCGTCAATAGCATCATACATAAGCAAAGCCTGGCCACACGTTGGACGAATGAGCCCACCGCAGTGACAGGACCACTCAATATTCTCTCGCAAAATACACCCATCACCTATCACCATGCCATCGTCATCGTCTAGTCTTGTGCCTCATCGGAGTAATAGTCAAAGGGCGCAGGCACAGGCACCGGGAGTGCCTCGTCCCGCCCCTTTACCCCGTTGACGTCGTTGCCGTCGCCGTCATCATCGTCGGCCAAAACTACCATTACGTCATCAGCCGCCGTCGTCTTTCCATTGGCCCGCGCAGAAGAAGACGACTGCACCGGCACCTGGTCGATCGTACTCTCCTGACCGTCCACTCGCTTCGCCGATGCAGCAGCAGCAGCAGCAGCAGCAGCAGCAGCACCCGCCGCATCCCTCTTCCCACCCCCCCTCAACAACCGCGTCATAACCCCCGCCCACTCCCACGGCCTCCCCTCCCCCCCGGCAAGCTATTAAAATACTCCCACCCCATCACCCCGCCAAACCGCGCATGCCGCGCCACCAGCAGCGGCATCAGATTCCCCAGCACATCCCACGGCACCCAGCCCGACCCGTTCTCCGGGTTCGTCACCAAGCCCACCACAATCTTCTCCGCCGGCCACCCCTTCACCAGCAACATCTCGTACATGGCCGGATTACTACAGTCCCCCACCCGCAGTAGAACTGCGCGTTGTACCAGCTGATCTCCCTCCCCCTCATCACCTCGAGCGCCTCGTAGTCGAACCCGCTCAAGTTCCGGCGCACGTCCAGCAGCGCCGCGGCGACGGGCGCCAGCGTGATGATGAAGCCTGCGCCAAAGTCGGCGCGCAGGCGGTCGATGAGGCGGATCACGCCCGCGAGGGACATGGGCTCTTCGACGTCGAGGTCGAGGCCGTCGAGCGCGCGCTCGCGGATTAGGTGGGCGAGAGGGGCGTAGCAGGCCTCGAAGGTGGGCTGGTCGGCGTCGAGGCGGGCGAAGGAGCCCTTGGCGGCGCCGCCGAGCATGCCGAGGACTTTGATGCCCGACGCTTGGAGGATGCGCAGCTCGGCCCAGAGCGTGGCGAAGCGCGGGTGCGAGGGGTGGTGGTCGTTGAGGGTGAGGGCGGACGGGTCGTCGTTGAGGTGGATGGCGGCGAGGATGAGGTGCGTGAGGCTGATGTTTGGTTGCGTGAGGAGCGGGAGGACGCTGATGTGCGCGCCGGTGGAGGAGTCGTGGTGGGTTTGGTAGTAGCTGATGATGCGTGGTTGGTGGGGAGGGGAGGCATTGTGATGATTTGACCCGGGACGTGGGACGGGGGACGGAGGGTAAGTGTTGTCGAGAGCGGGGAGGAGGGAGGTCGGAGACGGGGGTGTGGGTGAGTATTCGTTGGCAATTAGAAGAGGAATACGAGAATTGATGATCGGCTAAGTTGATTAAGAATCAGGGTCTTGTTGTGGTATGGCAAGGTGAGAAGTCTGGGGATGCGTGGGGAAGGAGCTATCACGGGGGAGGTGGAGGGGGTCCCGCGCCAACATTTAAGGTACCTGACCTAGCGTAATGTGGGTACACGTACCTCGACAACAACTAATACACTAATCAAAGGGTTAGGGTTATATCAGTAAACACGGCCGCAACGAACGCGCTGCAGTTAACAAATCAGCGTGAATGTGGCATTCTAAAAAACTTTAAACCAAAGACGAAGTGGCCACCATGAAATGCAACAAAACCATCGCAGACCACCCCCAACATGTAAAACCGCCACCTTTCCTTATCCTAAACCTGCAGCGCCGCATCCTCCCTCGCAGCATGCGACCCCTTCCTCCACCCCTCCGTCGGATCTGCACCGCCCCTCACCGTCTTCTCCTCCCCAACCCTCCCCCACCCGCCACCGCCCGGAGTATGTATAATAATCCGATCACCAGCCTTCATAGGCGCGCTATTCTTGGCCCCGAGATTGATAAACCGCTCCTCATATTCCGTCTCCTCTCCCTCTCCCTCTCCCTCTCCCTCCTCCCCTTCTCCTTTCCCAGCCTGCAACCTCCTCAAACTCCTCTCCCAGCTCGCCTTCTGCACCTTCCTCACCCACAAATTCAACCCACACTGCGCATCCTCCCCGCCCGCCATTCCATACGGCCGATGCACCCTCCTCTCACTCAGAATCGACACCTGCACCGGTATCCGAAACTCAATATCCCTCACCACTCCATCCCCGCCACGGTGCTGCCCCTTACCCCCGGACCCCTCCCTGATCGAAAACTCCCTCAGCAGGATCGGATACCGCCGCTCAAACACCTCCGAGTCCGTGATCCGCGTGTTCGTCATGTGCGTGTGCACGCCGTCTGTCCCCTCCCAGTCCGGGCCGGCACCACTGCCACCCGCAATCGTCTCGTAGTACCCGAACCCTTTTACCTCGGCCTCGCCAGTAACGTTTCCGCCAAACCCAAAGGTGAGATTATTGCAGTCGCCCTGGCTGGCGGCGCAGGCCTCAAACGCCTTGAAGATGACATCAGTCACGCGCTGGCTCGTGAGCACGTTGCCGCCCACCACAGCCGCATTGTCCGACGGCGAGAGGAGGCTTTTTGGCGGGATCTTGACCGTGACGGGCACGAGGCAGCCCTGGTTGAGCGGAATGTCCTCCGAGATCATGCAGCGCAGCGTGTAGATGATAGCACTGTACGAGACCGCCTCGGGCGCGTTGATGTTTCCATAGACCTCGGGCCCGGTCCCGTCAAAGTCGAAGACGGCCTCGCCCTTATCGGCATCGATAGTGATCTTGAGCCGGATCGGGCTGCCGTCGTCCATGTAGTCGACGGCCGACAAGTCCTTGCCCTGGAACCTTTTCGAGACGGTCCTGAGCAGGGAGCGCACCTGCTGCTCCGCGTTGTTCTGGATAGCCACCATGTAGAACTGCACTGTGTCCTCGCCGTACTCGTCGATGAGGCTGTCGATGAGCGAGATGCCCTTCTGGTTGGCCGAGACCTGGGCGTGGAGGTCGTTGATGTTGTCGGCCAGGCAGCGGGTCCCGCTGCAGCCGGGGTACTGGGCTGGCTCCTTGTACAGGAGCTCGATCACCCGCTCCTCGTTGAACTTGCCCTCGCTGACGAGCTTCTCGCTCTTGATGGCTGCGCCCTCCTGAAACAGCTCTCGAGAATGGGGCGGCATGCTGCCCGCCGTGATGCCGCCAATGTCCGCATGGTGTGCCCGCGAGGCTGCGTAAAAGAGGATCTTGTCGCCAGTGTCGTTGAAGGCAGGCATGATCAAGGTGATGTCGGGGAGATGTGTGCCTCCATAAGAAGGGTGGTTGGAGATGATGACATCGCCCTTTTTCAACTTGCCCTTCCATATCTCTGCTTGGCGCCGAACACATGTTGACATGGAGCCCAGGTGAACTGGCAGATGAGGAGCATTTGCTACAAGACCGCCGTTTTCATCAAAGATGGCACACGAAAAGTCGAGCCGCTCCTTGACATTGGTGCTGACGCTCGTCTTCTGTAGCGCTCTCCCCATCTGCTCGGCAATGGCCATGAACCTGTGGCCAAAGATACTAAGCACAACTGGGTCTACCTCGCGCTCGCTGGGATTCTGTGAGGATCTAGCAAGTTATTTTGTCAGTTTTAGCACAATAAACACCATCCACTAGGCCTACAACCTGTCTGACTTACCTGTCCTTGTCATTATCCTCCTTTTGAATATCAACAATCACATGCGTCTCAAGAACCAAGGCATGGCACTTTGGCGTAACAACGATTGTCTGCGTCCCATCGGCCAGCATGGCAGGGCCCTTGATGACATCTCCCACCGCGAGATCTCCCAATTTGTAGATGGGCGTATCCAGGCGACCACCCGCAAAGTAGACCTGTGCTTGCGAGTGCTGCTTCTTCTGCGCCGCTGTCACTTCTTGGCGTTGAACCGACTTGAGCTGCTCATCAACAGTCTTCTCGTCGTATCGGAAGCTCTTGCCGATCCCTCGGACACGAACATCATCCACAATGATATCTCTATCGTCCAGGGTGAAGCCGAATTCGTAGCGGTGGTGCTCGACAAAAGCCTGTCCGAAATCCCAATCATTCCCACCGTCGGCATCGGGTTTGATAATCATCAAAGCAGACTCAGTACCACGATATCTCATATTGAGATACTCCTCAAAGACGATCTCGCTATCCTCAAACCCTTGGTCCCTCAGCGCCTGGCGGGACTTCTCCTTTAGTGTCTCCATCTTGTGCTTGAGCTTCTCCACAGCCTCCCCCTTGACATCCCACACCTTGGATTCCGGCTCTTGTCTTTCATCCACCACATCAGCCAGCGCCATACCGTACGCAGAGAGAACCGAAGAGTAGCGATGGATCAGTATCTGCTTAATCCCCAGCGACTCTGCAATAGCGACGGCGTGCTGCCCTCCCGCACCCCCAAAAGTCGCCAGCCGATGCTTGGAAGAGTCATGGCCCTTGGCTTCCGTGATACTCCTAATCGGCCTCGTCATGGCCTCATTCGCAACCGTCAAGAACCCATACGCCACCTCATCGGCGCTCATGCTCTTCCCCGTCTCCTTGTTGATCTGGTCCGCCAGCTCCTGGAGCACCCTCTTGCTCGCCTCAACGTCCAGGCCCTCGTCCTCATTCTTGCCAAAGATCTTGGGGAAGAACTCGGGCAGCAGCCGGCCCAGGTACAAGTTTGCATCCGTGACGGTCGCGGGACCACCCTTTCGATAACACGCGGGCCCAGGGTGGGCGCCAGCGGATTCGGGCCCGACGACAAACAGCCCGTTGCGGAAGAAGAGCATCGACCCGCCACCGGCGGCAACCGTGTTGATATCCAGCTGCGGAGACTGGATGGTGACGCCGGCCGTCGTGGTCTCAAACGTGTGGTCGTATCGCCCTTCCCCGTAGCGCGACACATCGGTGCTCGTCCCGCCCATGTCGAACCCGATCACAGGAATCTTTGTGTTTTCGTCATACGACGTAATAGCGTAGCCTACGACGCCTCCCGCAGGCCCCGACAGGATGGCCTTGAGCCCCGTAAACCGATCGACATCGACCAGCCCGCCATCGCTCTGCATGAACTCGCAGCGCGCCCCGCGGTCGCCCTCGCCCTGCTTCACCCCTTTACTCCCCAGCCCACCAGCAAATCCCCGCTGGAAGCCCTGAATATACTTCTTGATAGCAGGCGTCAGATACGCATCCGCACACACCGACGTCGCCCTCGAGACGAGCTTGATCATGGGCATCAGCTCATGACTGAGCGAGACATGCTCAAACCCAATCTCCCTCGCCACCTCGCCCACCAGCGCCTCGTGGTCCGGGAACGTGTACGCGTGCATCAAGCAAACGGCGATGCTCCGAATCCCACTATCAAACACCTCTTGCAGCTGCCCGCGGATCACGTCCCGCTCGGGCCGCTGCAGGATGCGCACCGCCTCGCCCGACAGGCCCATGACGAGATCACTAGTCCTTGCCTCGGCGGTCCCAGCCCTGACATCAGCCTTGGTAGCATATCGAGTCGGATCCTCGGCGTAGTCCTCGAGCGTGACGCGCTCGTCGACCTCGACGACGGCCGAGTAGAGCACGTCGGGCTTGCGGATGGCCAGGTCAAAGATCTTGGGCCGCGACTGGTTGCCGATGACGAGGCAGTCCCTGAAGCCGCGCGTGACCACCATGGCGATGGTCTCGCCCTTGCGCTCCAGCAGCGCGTTGGTGGCCACCGTCGTGCCCATGCGGATCGAGTCGATCTGGGCCGTGTCGAGCGGCTGCCCGCGCGGGATGTCGTGCTGGAGGAAGTGCGACATGATGCGTCGGATCCCCTCGAGCGGCGCATCGCTGTAGTTTGCTGGGTCTTCAGACAGGAGCTTGATTACTACGTCCTTGCCGTCGAGGTTGCCCACGCAGTCGGTGAATGTGCCGCCGCGGTCGATGGCGATCCTGATGCCCCGCTGCTTGTCGGTCTGCTGCTTTGAGCCCATTTTGGATTTGTTGTGTTTTTTGATTTGTGTCTTGTAGAGGTTGAACCCCCGGGGGATTTAATGGGGAAAGTGCAGCCACTGAGGTCCTTCCCAAATCCAAAAAAACCTTATACCTCGAGATGGTAGATTAAGGTAGGTTCCTGCCTATTTAGAACAAGATATTGGAGGTGATGATGTAAAGCGGGAAGAAAAACTAAACTTAAATGACTCTAAAGATAAGAGATCTCAAAGATAATGCACTGGAAAACGAGAATAAAATGTACCTGATGAAAATCTCAACAAGGCACTTATAAACATCAGACAGGAGGACTTTGTCGTCATATAGCATCGGGAAGGATGCCGTCGGACTGGCCACAGTCGGGACATGATCGGCTCCGCCAGTAGCTACCGCTACCCCACACCTTTCAACGCACGAGGGGGGGGAGGGGCGATCGGGCATGACCCCCGATCAGCTTGCGCAACCATCTTTATTATGTTAGTTGGACCCCGAATCGCTGCCCCAGACCGAATAAAAGAGTGAATGTTTACCGAACTGTCGATCCCGTATGTTGGGAATTATTAATGAGCTGATTTTGAAGACCACATTTATCTTGCTAAGTCTGACCTCTTCTTGCAAAAAGCTGCCATCCCACAGGTGATTACTATTTAAAATGCCTATTGCGTATACTGTGACCGGATAACAGCTCTAGGTATAAGGTAACTAAAAGCTCTAACTAGATAATAACCAAACCAAATTCAATAATGAAAATAGACATAATTTCTTCCATGTTGCTACAAATCCCTCAATCAACAAATTGATCAATACACTGATTAAAATAAAATACAACACGCAAACCACAGACTCACTCACCTGTGAGACCAGCCACTTCAAAAAGAAAATAGCCTGCCTAGTTTACAGTGGATGACAACCAGCCCATCTCCATTCCACCAGAGCAACCACCCACCTACCAGCTTCCATTATTTTTCTGTACACCCGCTTGCTTGCTTGCTGGCTTTGTTTACACTGATTTCTCGCTTGCTCCTTTCTCAAACCAACCAACCCCCTTAACCCATCCACCCACCAACCCACCCGCCCAACCAAACAAACCCCCTTTACCCCCCCCCCCCCCTATCTCCCACCACCTCCTTCAATTCTATCCTTCTATCCCCTTACCCGCTATCCCTCCACCCCCTATCCAGAAAATATATCCCCCACCCCCGCCCACCTCCCCACCTCCCCCCAGCCTTCCCCCTCTCCCTCTCCCTCTCCCTCTCCCTCTCCCTCTCCTCCCAATACCCCTCCTTGCCCCCCTTCAACCGCCACACCTCCTCCCCATCCTGCGGCGCCGTCCCCACCTTGACAAACCACTTCGCCTTATACTCCTCCCCCCTCTCCTCCATCTCCCTCCTCCTCACCCGCTGCGCCTCCTCCAGCCTCACCTTCCACTCCTCCGCCTCCTCCAGCCTCCCCTGCTCCGCCAGCCTCTGATCCGGCCTCAACCTAGAATCCGTCGGCGGCAGCTTCCCCCTCTCCAAATCCGTAATCTCATTCAGCGTCGCCGCGAACCTCGTCAGCCCATACGTAGTACTTGCCTTATCCACCAGCCCATCCACCTTCCACACCTCCTCCCCGCCCGGCATCGCCTTCAGCCCGCCCGTCCACGTGCCCGTCAGTGACACACCCGTCGGCTGCCCATTGGGGCCCAGCAGCTCCACATACACCTCCTCCCCGCGCCCGCCAAACATGCCCTTGGACCGAAACTCAATCGCCGCTCTGGCCCCCGTGCTCTCGTTCGTCACATGTATGTTCCCCACCGGCTCGACGTACTTCTCGCCCATCACCACGTTCCTCAAAAACATGCTCGCGATCGTCCAGCTGTAGAGCTCGTCGCTCCCATCCGGCAGCCGCAGGCTGACCCGCACCCGCCCGTCCGTCGTGATCTCAGCGCTCTTGCCCCAGAATTTCTGCGTCGGCGCCGGGCTCTGCGCAAACGACCACGCCGCGCTGTCGGCCTGCATCGCCAACCTTACAGGCCGGTGCGACACCTTCTCCACCAGCAGGCGGAACCCGCCCGGCACCTCGGCCTCGGACCGCACCAGCTCGTACGTCTCGCCCAGCAGCGGGTTGAAGGGCTTGCGGATGGCGCGCTCCTTGGCCCGCCCGTTGCTGAACTGCGAGATGGCAAACGCCGTGACGTACAGGAGACGGTCGTTGGCCTCCTTCTTTCGAGCGGCTACGTTCAGGAGCTGTGCGTACTCGAGCTGCTCAGACACGCGCTGGAGGAGCGATAGGGGCTCGTTCGCCGACACGGGCATGCTGATAGTGCTAAGATCTTTGCCCACGTTCTTGCGGACAAAGGCGATGAGGCTTGGCGGTAGCACGGTGGCGGCGGGTATTGTCTTGCGTCTGGCGACCGCGTCCGTGATGGGCAGGGGTATCAGCGACTTTGGTTTTGGTGGGAAGAAGCTGCTTGCGCTCTCGGTGCCATGGGCATAGTCCTCGTCGTCCTCCATCGAGGACATGGAGGAGGATTCGTGGATCGAGACCTCTTCGGCGTCTGAGCCCGGGGTATCTTCTTCGCTGAGGTGGTCGATTATCACGAGCCGGTTCTGGGATCTATCGGCGTCGCCGGCCTCGGCGTCGAAAAACTCTTCAGTCGAGGTCGACTCGTAGCTCTTCCTAGAGACAGAAGACCCCGGGATGGGTATGCGCCGACGCTTGCTGCTGGCTAAGAGGCTCGAAAACTCAACGACAACCGAATCCAAATCCTTCAGTATGGCCGTGCAGTTGTCGTAGGTATGGTCTTCCTCCTGCATCGGCATTCTAGACATCCTTCTGTTGCCATTCGCGATGGGAGTGGCATTCCCCGATGTTGGAATAGTCAGGGAAGATGCGGCCGCAGACTGTGGTGTAAAGGAAGTATTACTCGCTTTGCGCTTCCAGAAAGGCCGTCTCTCAGTCTGTGGCGTAAAATAACTATCCGAGTCCTCCGCGACGGTAGGAGTTGTCGGCGACAGGTAGGATGAATGGTTCTGGGCAGCCTTCTGGGCAGCCATGTCCTTAACCAGGCGCCGAAGGGCATCCCTCGTCCCCACGATCCTGCTGACCAGCGTCTCCACCTGATTCCATTCTCTGTCTTCGTCATGGCGTGTATGCGCCGCCGTTATCGCGGTCCGCACAGTGGGCCGACCACTATGGTTGATCTCTGCTGCGGGCAGCTCGCTGATAACCGTCTCCAGACCGCGGGCGACGCGGCTGGCGCGCTCGAGAGCGCGCGCCCAGTCGCTAAACTCTCTTGGATTCGACGCTTTCAGATGCCAAATCTCAGCCCCTGAGTCAATGGTGAACTCCCGCCGTCTCTCATCAGCCGCCACTGCGGCTAGGCTCAGGGGGATTGCGCCTCTCAGGGCCGACGAGTTGCGGTTATGATAGTATGACAAGGTGCATGTCGTGTAGTCGAGAGAGAAGAAGCGGCGCGCGTAACCCTGACCCTTCTTCCGCCTCCTCTTGTGCAGAGTGCCCACATGGTACGAATTAGACGAGCCTCCATCGCTCTTGCCAGCACTCGACTGGGCACGCGGGCGGCTGTGTAAACTGTCGACAGATTCCGAGCCAGGGGGGCCGATCCGAGGACTGCTGTGCTTCCCCAGGCTCGTCCTACTAGCACTCGCATTGGGACCAGCTTGCAAGTTAGGCAGGTGGTGGGTGGTTTGTGGAGGTGCGCCGGTAGGGTATGTCAGCAGAACAAAGGTTGCCGTCTTTGACGTTTGCTTCGAGAAGGTGTTGTCAAAGACCAGACCAAACATGCCAGCACTCTTGACATCGTAGGTCCCCATCGAGACCTTGTCGGCCTCGCACTTCCCATGCCATTTTATGGGTATAAAGCCCTTCTTGGCCAGCTGATCTTGGGCCGTGCTGGCATCCTTCTTTGCAAAGAGGCCCTGCTTGGTGTTGTCGACGACACCCTCGGTGGGGTTATCGGTAGAGTTTGGGTCGTCCCCCTGGGAGGTCAGGTTCGTGCCGCCGGTGCCGGGATGCTTAACGATTGCAAAGTTTCTGCGGAATTCCGGGGTCAGTGGTTGGCCTCTTCCAAGCACTGTAGATAAAGGGGTTGTGGTTGATTATACATGGACTTCTTATGGGGCTGCACACTCCACGAGATGGTGTGGCCCTCTTCCACCTTGACCCATCGCACAATGTACGACTGCGATGTGTTGCCACGACAGGGAACGAGTTAGCAATTGTTCTCGCAGATGTCAAGCAACAGGCGGGCGGCGACGGGGGGAGACGCGTATACAGCATACCTTGCTGTGGATCTCCAACTGTTCGATGCCTGCCATGATGCGCGCGCCGTCTGTCGGTCACTGGCCGCTCCAAAGCTGTGTCGCGATTGTCGCGATTGTCGCTGCGTCGCCGTGTCGCCGTGTCGCCGTGTCGCAAAATGCTCATAGGATCATTTCCAGCTGTTTACCTTTCAAATTCGTCCAAGGAAGCAGATTGTCGGTGGAATGGGTGAAATTAGAACCAGAAGAGCGCAAAGTAAAGCGAGCCCGTGTCCGTGTCCGTGTCTTAGCTTCCCCAGCGAATTTGGTCGCCCAATGATTTCGACCGCGGCCCAGGTTGCGTCAGCCTGTTCCCAGGTAGTTCCCTGCGGCCTAGGGGGCGGCACGTCAGGGAGGTTCCAGGGGGGCCAGGCTCAGCACCAACCCCTCCCTAGCATCAGCCTTATAGCGCTATCAAGGCCCCCATTGGTCCCGTGGCATCCTCGGCACATTCAGGCATCAGCCAATGTCTCTGACTTCCATGTTCCTTGAATAAAACGTTTGGGTTGTAGACCGATCCAACCAATAACATCTATAATAATGGCATTTAACTGGACAGCAACACAATCCATCCGTGGTGTTCATTTTGTCGCCAAGTGAAATATATTTGCACCTTGTCCAGCAACATCCGCCAGGACTATGTCTAACAATTTCATCCCAATCGATGACGGCTGTATAGTTCTACCACTAGCTGTCGATCTGCCCGTGACGTATCTCCAGTCAGGAAGCTGACAAGTCGTGTCATATTAACAACAAATTCATTCGATAATAAGCACTCGTGACATGGAAACCTGAAGATTGGTTAATAATCGAGACGAAGACTCCTAGGAAGGTAAGCATTCAGGTAGTCAGACGGTGTTGGCACTTGGCAATCCCTCCGTCTCGGCAGCCAGATACGGGAAAATACACAAGTAGACATCTCACAATTCCTCCCTGCCACCTGACCCCAACCCGACCAATCAGTCATCTCATACTAGCCCCTAGGTCTAGATCGGTAAATAACTACGAGAGAGAAGAAAAGAAAGCAGTTCATTTTATTTGTTTTTTTTTTCTTTTCATTTACAAAAACACAAAGGGCGTAATACCTAGGTAGGTACCTTACCCCCTAATCCTCCATACTGTATGTACTCTATCTGAGATAAACATAGGAAAGCTCCCCATACAGGAATAAGACAAGCATATTTGACGCTTCAGTTACTAAATAGATAATCGTATTTCTAACGCTGCGACTCTGTCATCCGCTGTATTCTCCTTATTGTCCACAGCAGCTCTACCCTCGATACAAAGACCGCTCTTTTCCCCAAAAACAAGAGATACCCTACCAAACCCAATGAATAAACAATAACAAGTATAGATAAAAAAAAGCAATAACACAGGCAATCAAAAAAGACCCGTAAAGTATTGTATGCAGAGTATGAACCAAGAACCTCCATAGGACTCCAGGCCGAAGGCCAAAAACAGCAACACCCATCACTTCTACCAACACAACCTCCCAGAAAAGATATAGAAATTAACCCCACGAATATGATTAACAACACCCCAATGCTAGAGCATGACACCTTCCCCCTCCTCCTCAGCCAGCTCCTCATGCTCACTCCAATCCACCTCCGCCGTCGCCGCCTCTGCCAGTCGCTGCATCTCTGCCAGCCCGCTCAGCTCGGCAACATAGTCCCGGCTGCCAAGGGCCTTCTTGACAAAGTCCCAGCCGTCGTTCCTGTATGCCGAGATGATGGGCTCGCTGCAGGCGCTGCACTGGGGGTATGACTTGCCGCGGATCACCATGTTCTGGAAGCTCGAGAGGAAACCACGGATCTGGTGCGGGACGATACCGAGCGCGTGATTTGGCGGGTCGCGATCATACGACGGTCCACTGGATGTCGTGGCAGTCGATATGGGCGCGGGTGCATGCTGCTTCAGGGGGTGCTGAAGGATGCTGGTCAGGAGCTCGACGAGGAGCGCTGATGCAATGGCCGCAACGCCTGGTCGGGTGACGGTACATTGCTGGTCCAATGTTTGGTCCTTGATCGACTGTGACTCTGTTAGTTTCTGTTCACTATGTGATATGTGAGAGGTGGAAGAGGTAGAGTCTTACATCAGCCGCAACGACGACGTCATTGCAGAAGTAGCATCCAAGGGTATCCTCGCTGCCATCCTTTGGTAACGCGCCGTGTCGCATGACCACATAGGTGTCAAACCCGAGTGCTGCGTTCATGACAATCTTGTTCTCGGCCTTGCCCATTACCGTAGGCAGCCACCTGGATTCACGAGTGTCCATCAAGAGGAAGATGGCGTCATGGGTGTCTATCAACTCTTGGAGCTTCAAAAAGTCGGCCTTGGACTGTGCCTCATCCATAACCGGGTGGTCGAGCATTGGCACAGAGAGAACATAGCCATCGGTTTCGACGCCGGGGTATATTTTCCTCAGCGCCTCAGCAGCCCGAATAGCTTTGGGTTTCCCTCCCTCCAGGCAGTCTTCAAACTCGAACAGCGGTTGTCGTACGGGATTTGAAAACGATACATTACCATAATCGATGAATGTGATCTTTCGCACACCCCACCCCATGAGATTCCTGGAGACGTAGCTTCCTAGTGTTCCCGCGCCAAGAAGCAGACACCTTGTGTTCTTGACGGTATCCAGATCCAGGTTCGGCGCCAATCGCCACTTCATGAGCTTGAGATTCAGATCAACCGCTTGATCAGCGAGGCGAGCAGGATCCATGTACTCGGCCAGCTTTGCGACGCGGGGCCGGAGTTCCCCGTTAAGATTCCTCTCCCAACCCGTCACTTTGGGCATCTTGGTGAGCTCCATATTCTCGACCTTGTCCATAGCAAGGGGGAGAATGATGCTCCGCGCCTCATGCCTCTTTGGGTGTGTGTCGCGATAACAAAGTATCTGAACATTCGCCAGCCGATATCTGTGGCGGATCAAGACCAGCAGGTTGCGCAGGGGCCACGAAGGGTATTCGGGATAGTTTGAAGGATCCACAAAAGCCACATATCTGTCCGCCTCATCGATGTCATTGAAAAATCCCGACTCAAAGTCCTTCAACGAGCCGATATTCCATCGATATCCAAGCTCAGCACCGGACTCGTCCTGCGGAGGTCTCGATGTCGGATCTTCCCCCCGAACCTTCTTGGCGAGAAAGAATCCGTGCTCTCTGCTGTCGACCATGTACCGCCACGTTCCGACGCGCTCAACTAGTGCGGTGCTCTCCTTCGAGTTGATGCGGCCGACCGGACCGGTTCGCTTCCACTGGGGGTTGGAGTGGAGGGTTGGGAAGGCAAACCAATAGGTGAAGCTGTATTTCTTGAGGTCGGCAAAGGAGAGGATGTTGAAGGACGAAAGAAGTGACGGAACGGAGTAGATGGTACCATCCTGGATCGCCTCCCAGATCTGCCGGGCAACCCGTAAGCAAAGCGATCAGACCAGAAACTTACAACTCATAGCGTCTGGAAATAAGTGAGGCGGGGTGGTACGAACCTGACGGCCCGCGTTCTCAATCATGGCGACCTTGTCTGTGTTCTTGAACTCCTCGATGGTGTTGACATTCTTGATGAAGCCCTCAGCCCGACTCAGTCCTATGGGTACACTTTGAGAAGCTGTTAGACCCGGGCATGTTTGAACTTGGGATACTCGGATGGAAACTCACTGACTACTGGTCAGCGCACTCCCGAGGATCTGCATTCTGGTGCCAGACTCGGGCTCCGCCTGCGAGCGAGGCTCATACAGGCCGAGAACGGGCCGGGCAGAGTCGTCGAGCTTGTCATGGTCAAGCTTGGATGAGAAGAGGGCCGAATAAAAGGGCAGCTCGATCTCGGAAGAGAAGGTCGCGAACTTGAGATCCATGGCGACTGTCTCTGTGTAGGTCGCGTTCGGGATTTGCGGGTCGGGTCGCAGGGGTATGCGTTATCGAAACGCGCGAAGCTGAATTTATATATAGATGGTGGGGAGCTTTGATATTGCGCGGCTGTCGGAGGAAAACCGAGCTCGCCGGAAGCTGACAGTTTGTTACTTCGAACAGAGCTTGGTGACGCACTTTGGATGATTAATCCAAAGGAATGCCGACGAAAGAGAGAAGGGGTCGACAGAAAATGCGTTGGAGGGCCGAAAGAGTTGGGAGTCGTGTCGGTATTCAAACCAGCAGAGCAGTGATGGCAGTCAGCGGGTTCTGCGTCATGGCATGTCGATATGACCAAATGTGTTGTCACCGGACCACTGATGGTGGAGGGAGCGTGAGGCTGTTGTCCAAGGCAGCCATCCTAGCGGGGGGGGTTAAGGCAGGTGAGGAGGGAGCTACGGAACCGACAGCTGCTTGGTGCGCGGGAGCTCCCTCCAGCTGCTCTTTGCCCCGCACTCTTTCAACCCCAAGACCCCCTCGGACCCCTCACTTGGACTGACCTCATCCCACTCTTGCAGGGCACGTGCATGGGGTGTTTGTTCCGGCTAATCTCCGGCCCGAGCCACAGCCGTTGAGTGGAGAGGCTTTCTTTTCAAGTCTTGACGCGCTCAGTGGCAGCGGGCTGCTGCACTAAGTGCGCGCGCGCGAGACGCGTCTCGTAGATCCCACTCAGCCCCGTTGCTCCGTTGCGTTGCCCCCGACTGGGGAGATGGGGCCAGGCGGGACGCAGACTTCAGCCTCACTGTTACATGCATGTGCAACTTGCATTAGCCATGGACGCAACGGCAACTGGCTATCGGGTTCATTGATTCGGCAAAAAAAACACTCGGGGTCAAGAGAAGATTAAAAACATGTTTATCGGCATCTGCGCCAGTACGTAGTCAAATCCTCAAACCTTGTTTTAACTTACTTGCCTTGTTCTGTCTTGTTTCCACATTTTGACCAAACCAAACCATAGGCATATGCGCCGGCAAGAGCACGATTGCTCAATACCTGGTCAACCACCATGGATTCACTCATCTCCATCTAGACGGCAGCCTCGCCGTCGAGGAGTCGTCCAATGGCGACATCTACGAGGCCTCACTTCAACCGACGAGACAGCGCGAAAAGACATTCACCTCAGCCGACCAGCTGCTCGACTTTGTCACCAGGTACTGGCGCGACAGATGGGTGACGACCGACCTGCCCGACGAGGCCGTGCTGGAGATGTACGCGCGGCGGCCCTTTTTCCTGCTCATCAGCGTGGACGCGCCCCTGACGGTGCGCTGGCGCCGCTTCCAAGAGCGACACGGACTGCTGCTGCAAGATCAACAGGCGCACACAACAACAAAAGGGGGTGAAGGTCAAGATGGCACGCCAACCACAACAACCACCACAACCCTCGAGAAATTCGCCCTCCTCTCCGACGCCTCCCTCTACGACCCCACCACGGGCCGCGTCCCGCTCATGTCGCGCGCCACCGTCCGCCTGCTCAACACGTCCTCCGACCTCGCCCACCTGTACGCGACCCTTGGCAAGCTCGACCTGCTCAACCCCGACCGCCTGCGGCCCTCGTGGGACGCCTACTTCATGTCCCTCGCCTCGCTCGCCGCGCAGCGCTCCAACTGCATGAAGCGCCGCGTCGGCTGCGTCGTCGTGCGCGACAAGCGCGTCGTCAGCACCGGCTACAACGGCACCCCGCGCGGGCTGCGCAACTGCGGCGAGGGCGGCTGCGGCCGCTGCAACGCCGGCCACGGCTCCGGCCACGGGCTGGCCACGTGTCTGTGCATCCACGCCGAGGAGAACGCGCTGCTCGAGGCCGGCCGCGAGCGCGTCCGCGAGGGCGCCGTGCTGTACTGCGACACGTGCCCGTGCCTGACGTGCAGCATCAAGATTGTGCAGGTGGGCATCAGTGAGGTGGTCTATAGCCAGGGGTATAGCATGGATGGGGACACGGCTGCCGTGTTTCGCGAGGCGGGCGTGAGGTTGAGGCAGTTTGTGCCAGTGAGTCTTTCTCTCTTTTCCTCTCATGGCTGTGCAAGGTCATGGTGGTGGATGGGAGGATCATGATGATGGTTTTAAACTGACGAGCATACAGCCCGCAAACGGACTTATACAGCTTGAGAGGATGGATCTGTACAAGTGAGGCAGGCAACGACAACAGCAACCAGTTGGCGCTAGTATGCATCAAACTGTATCGCTGCGTTGCTTGCATGCCAAACCACTCAGCATCGCTTTCTGCATCCAGTAGTAACACCGGAATGATGTGACTTGCATATACATTTATATCTCTCAATGAGGTATTATAAGAATAACTGCTCTGTTCCGCACCTGCTCAAGTGCTGACCACTTGATAAAACTGACGCTGTCATTGGGTGTTGGTCAAGCCTGCTTGCTGTGTGTTGTTTCATCTGTTTTCTCAACCTTGAACCCGAGCTGCTCCGATATGCTTATTCTGGTAATGCGCGATTTTCCTCGGCTGGGGTGCTTGTTTCCTTCACCGACCGAACCAGCCTCCCGTGCTACCCGCTTGTAGGTGAATCGGCAAGACAGGAACAGCTCGGATGTCGTCGGAGACAAGGCAAGAAAATGGCAAGCTGACAAGGCCCGAGTTATCGATCGAAGCTATTAAAAAATTCGCCGATGCTATAATACGATTTAATCTCTTGGAACTGGGAAATTACATGTGGAGTTAATGCTAACTACACCAAAATGGTTTCCAGGCCCACAACTTTATCCACAAGCCATCTCACGTCCCCCGAGAGATCATCCTGTGTAACATTACGATCTGAAGGAATTGTCAATCATAGTAAAATCTCAAAAGCACTCAGCAAGTCAAAGGTCAAGGTTTTAAATTCAAACTTCAACGGTCGATTTTTAATAGGGTAGGTATCAAAAGTATTAGAAAAAGAATAGTACAGCCCAAATTGCCAGGTCGCCGATGTCCATAGTTTGAGGTTTAAAAAACACCTCCCACGTCCCAACCATGCGTGTCTCCTCTCACTCTCACACACCACATCTCCCCTCTCCTCCTCCTGAGGTAGCGATGATGTTGTCGATGCAATGATCTAACTGTAATGATCACCCATCTTTTCCCCTCCCATCTCTCATGCCCTTAGACTGCAAAAGAATTGAATGTTTTCAGGGGAAGGCAGATAATGGTGGAGGGAGCGCAGCATGGCCAGACACACATTACTGGCAATAATCGGCGTGGGAGATCAGACCGGATTCCCAACGCGTCTTCTCTTTCATATCCCACCCATCAACCCACGACAGCATCATCGTAAAAACAGTTTCGTGCTTCTCACGATGCGCCGGGGTCAGTAAACCTCCATCATATCACCCCCCTCTCTCCGTAAAAGTGCACAACATACACAACCCCCCGAGCACGTCGTCACTCATTAGCATCTCCCCATGCCCATAACTATCAATCTCGCTCTCCCACACGCTCTCTCACTTTCCTTGTCCCCATGGCTCAAATACGTGAGCTACTTAATGGGAAGAGGAAGAAGTGTGCGGAATCTAGGCGTTTTGCTTGGCCGCTCTGCGAGCGGAGCACTTCCTGCTGATGAAAACCGAAAGGAGGCCGACGGCGACAACAAAGACGACGCAGAACACCACGACGACACCAGCTTCTTGCGCAGCCCAGTTCTCACGCTTGGCGATGTGGGAGATGGTGTCGCGGGCGACGATGGCGGTGTTGATGGCAGGCATTATGATTTTGGGGGTTGTGTTTTTTTTTAATAGGCTACAATATGGAAACATGATAAATTAGCAATTCGCTCGCGCGCAAAGTACGGTAGTCGGCTTGGGTTCACGATTGACTAGAGACTCCACTGCTGTCCACCGTCGCAGTCCGAATGTAAACAAGCTTTCACCGATGATGTCAAGCTTTTTATACTGAGGCGCTAGAGCCGCCTCCCAAGACTCTTGGCGTTTCGATCGGGTAGCGTGCCGTGGTGGTCCACAGTTTTCCGGTGCCAGTGGGGTGAGCCAAGAGGCGCCTCATCCGGCGCAACCGAAGACTTCTCCAGGTGTATCATTCGGACGATAATGAAAAACGACATAGTAAAGAACGGCGAAGACGCAATTGAATCAATTGAGGGTATCACGAGGGGAATTGCGCTTACAGTTGTAGGGGCGAGTGAGGAAAAGTTCAACGAGGTCAAAGCTTTCGCGTATTTGCCAAGATGAGAAAAGTCGGGGTAGTAGGTCTTTCGAGAGGAGGAACGGGGCTTTTGAAGGTCCTAGATAGGTGTGGGTGTCGATAGGAACAGCGAACAACACAAGACGAGGTAGAAGTAAGAAGGTTTTGATGATTGCGGCGACCAATTGGGATAAAGGTGAAGCAGGCAGAGCAAAGTCCTTCTGTTTTTTTTTTCTAGGTGGGAATTGAATGTCGAGTGAGGTTGAAGAGAAGAAGAAAAAGGGAGAAAGTTGAACGAACAAGGCGGATGAAGAGGAAACAAAATAACGAGCCGGTGGAGCTTGGCGAAACAGGCAAGCAGAGAAAAGCTTGGCCACCACCACCACCCACCCGGAAAGCGGCGGGCGACTTGGCGAAAGCCTGGGGGTTCTTGGGGCAGGCAGGGCTTGCCTCCACTTGGATGCGCGAATTTCGAGTGCGACCGCCCGCCAGTCTGTAGGCGTGTCACCGTGCGCAGAACGGCCCGTGCAAGGGCGTCTTTCTGGTGATCTGGGTACTGGTCTGTGGGTTTTTGTGGTGCGAGGTACCTGACCGCATCGACCTTGTGTGGGGAATGCGCGAAAGAAAGGCACGACTCGCGCCGCGGCGTTCCCTCGCCCCGCAGGTAAGGCCCCTCCTACCGATTGCCCACACAAGAGCCTCCCGCTTTGGGACGGAACGGCCGGGAGTGAGTGGTGGTGGCCACTGGGGGGCCAAAGACGCAAAGAGAATGGGCAATTGGCTCACCGCTTGCGTTCTAGCTAATGCATCTCGAATCGTTGGGTCCTAGGTGCCTACCTGTCTACGAAACCTTTATCTTCACCTTTTCGAGGCGAAGACAGACAGAGAAACAGGGCCACATTCCCTGGTGCAGAAAAAGAGCGTGGGCACGCGAGCTCTCCACCGTCACAAGACGGGGATGGGCCGTCGTGGGTTTGTTTGGTTTCGTTTATTTGGCGACCGGGAGGATTCCGTCCAGGTACCTTAACCCTAGCAATTGGCGGTGGGGGTCAAGAGAAATGTCGCTCGCTGCTTCGTCCCTGCCTACAGACTACAGTCCTGCACAGTATTTCGAGTGGTTTTTTAGTTGGGCTGAAGGGCATGTGGTAGGCTCACAGCATGCGCGCACCTAGGCTTACTCATGACAATCATTACCTGATCACCCACACATGGAGCAGACATGTAATGTACACTACGGATACTGTGCAACGAGGCCGGGTTGCAAGGTGAGGGATTACGCGGGGGGCCTGCCTGCATTGACAGGAATCGCCGTGCATGAGCGTCATGCAGCTTCCCTCTCGTCCCTCTGTGGCCGTCTTGCGGTTGCTCAGGTGCTGTTTATACACTGTACTCCGTACTCGAGCCCGACCCCATTCAAGCTTGCTGTCGTGTGCTGTCCCGTCTCGCCCGTGTATGCTGATGCTAATCTGTGCGCTCTCGAAAGAAAGGAGCGATTCCGTTAAATACCGAGATGCACTAACTAGCCGTGGCCGACCCGGGGGGGGGGGGGGGGGGGGGGGGGCGTCTGCCCTTTCTTTCGGAGTCAAGTCACGCTCGAGCAATGCTCCAACTCCAAGGACCCCACCATGCACGTCCGCGCAGCCGACCATAGCTTTGCCCTCACCTCACCCCTCCAATCCCGCCCGAGCCGCTTCCTTCTCTGCGGCCTCGCCGAGTCTTCCAGTGGGGCCCTGTCCTATGTTCTGGCCCTCACTCAGGTCACTGAGGCGAAGGCGAGGCAAAGAAGCAACGACTCGACTCAGAGCGCCATCGTGTAAACTATCATTTGTCTTCGATATTGCACTGTCTAGATGGCCATAACCAACTCACTAGCGGGTCTGTCCACTTCAGGCTATAGCTGAGGTACGCTTTGTTCGCCCTCGAAACTGATCTTACATGCTCGAATATGTTCAGGAAGGGTACCAATTCTCATGTATTCTCTTCAGCTAAATAGCTCCCATGACGAAGTCTCTCCAGTAGACATAAATCCAACCCTCGATGCAAGAAGAACGTTCGACACTTAGCACGTAATCGGCGCTGGTCCTGGGGGAGTATACGGCTTGCCGTCCATATCCGGCTGTCCCTTGGTTCCGTAGATGTTGATGAGGATACCAGCATCGTTCGCCTTATAGGCGCCGGGGAAGCTCACGGTCGACGACGGCGTGAACGATCCCGAACCGGAAACGTTGATCTGGGCGCAGGACTGGTAGAACTGTGCCTGGCCTTGGTTCTTGGCCGAGTGCAGGGCCAGTGTCTCGACGCGCAGGAGATACTGTCCGGGGGCGATGCATGTGGGCAGGTTGAAGTATGTCCAGCCGCTCTGGGAGATCATGTTGTCGACGCCCCACTTGCGGGAGCTGGTATCGAAGCCGTCCTGCCAGATCTTGAACCACTTCAGGCCGTTCACGTTGGCAGAAGCCGCGTTGTCGACCTTGGCGAGGTAGGCCATGATGGGGCCCTTGTGCGACTTGGCGATCGGGTGGTCGGCGTCGTTGGCGAACTGTGCACCGCCAATGACATGTCCCCAGTACGCACCGATCCTATCACCAGCCGTGACAGGGAGTATTGTCGAAGACTTTGAGCCTGAGGCGCCACAGGCCATGTTGCTGCTGCTGACATCCTGCACGGGGTTGTTGTTGCTGGGAGCGCGAATTCCAGTAAGCTGGCCGTTATCTTTTCCGTTGACTGAGACTTTCTGTTGCAATAGTTAGCCATCACGAATGCCTCCATCAGCCCTGAGCATACACATTACCCACCTGGAAGATGCAGTGCGCGTTCACGGCAAGGCCGTAGGCCAAGAGGGATGTCAAGGAGAGCTTCATGATGGCTGGTAGTCAAGATAGGGCTGGGTGTATATCTCCTATGCAGCTTGCCTTGGTAGAACCGAGTGCTCGAGGTCATATCCCCACGACCATGCCCCCTATTTATACCAACCGTCGCAGGCCAGTGACCACAGCACCGCGCGTGGGCATGGCTATCATATTCTCATGTTGTTCCGAGAAACGCACCGAATCCCTCTATCCCGGACAAGTCAAGAATGGCGTATAGAGTGGAAGCGAAGGCCCATCCCTGTTTCTGTGAGTGCTCGTGACAGTTGGGTTGCGGCTGGATGCGGTGCCGACAGATGGCTTGCAGGGTCGGTAGTCTTGAAATGGCGGGGCCCCGGACTTTGACGACGCCATCAATCTATTCAGATAGACTGGCCTATATATTAACCTGGGGGTTCGCAGCAGAAGAACTGGGTCACCAGCGCGGGCTGGCGCTCGCCCCAGCGTCAATGCCGTCCCCGTGCTCTGGCCTATACTTGAGCCATTAGCCGGTCCAGTCAGGTTGGTGGAAACGGCGCCGGCCAAGGAGCAGCGAGCCGAAGTCGATATAAAGACAAGACGGAAGAAGTCGTATTTGAGCCGGCCGCCAAATAAACCTGCACACACAGTCTCCTTTATGTGGCCCTTTAGCTGTGTATGTGGAGGTGTGATGATGTCGATCGGAGCGTGGTCGCTTGACCGCAAGCATACCGACCATGACGAAAAGTTGCACGGCATGATCAAGCCGAGCTCCCACACCAGCGGAGCATAGGTTTTTATAGCATCGTGATTGATGGGAAGTAAACAGGGCCAATGCAGACAGACAGACAGCCCGGAATTTCAAGCGCGCTCATGGTGGATGGTGGGTTCAGCCAACCATCTCGTCAATCGCTCGAGATGAAGCCGCGTGAGAAAGAAGCACCGAAGGATTCCGCCAAGAAGGCAGTTGTTGTGTTGAAATTGTTGAATGGACAGAGAGGAGTTTACCAGGATCCAGGACATTGTTGTGACGGCAGAGCAATCGTCGTCAATTAATGGGGAAGGGGAAACCTGAATCCGCCAACAGGTTGCCTAGAAAGGTTGAGTTCGCGATAGTAGATACCCGACCTAAATTAGGTAGTTCTGGTACGTGACTTGCAAGCCGAACCAGGCAAGAAAAAACCTGGAAGGCATAGATGTTAATAAACACCAAACACCCAGCAGCACTCTGGAGAATGGAAGGTGCTCTTCTTCCATTGCATGAGGCATGAGGCCTGGGGTGAAGGGATAGACGATAGACGTGTGTTGATGGCAAAGGCAAGCTTGGCAGGGTTAGGTGTCTGCTGGAAGCTGCGTGGAAGAAAGGCTTAGTAATATCCTGGATATATGCATAAATGTGTAGCCGTTAAGCGAATATTGAGGTAAGCTCGGCCGCCAGCCAATCAATCGGGCGCATTTGTCAGAGCAACTGAGGTCTCGAGCTTTCGAGTGTGTTAGATGCGTGCATTGGGAAGCGACGTCGCCGCCGACAGATCCCGAAGCCATCCACACCCCTTTTCAGCCCGCAATTGACCCTGCCATTGCTCGTCCACACCGCAGCCATGGCGAGCAAACTCACACCGCTGTTCATGCGGACCGCCTTCCGGGCCGCACGCCAGGCGTCGCGCCCCCAGACCCGCGCCATTTCCATGTCGGCCGCGAGACGGAGCGACACCCTCATGGTGGTAAGTCGGCCAATTGAGAAAGAAGAAGCGCGCATGACAGTTCAATTGACCTTGATTTTTCTTCTGCACGGCTACAGCACCGCAACACCCCCGACAACAACCCCGACATCCCCTTCAAGTTCACCGAGAAGAATGAGGCCATCATCACCGAGATCCTCAAGCGCTACCCGCCCCAGTACAAGAAGGCGGCCGTGATGCCCATCCTGGACCTGGGCCAGCGCCAGGCCGGCTTCACCAGCATCAGCGTCATGAACGAGGTGGCGCGCATCCTCGACATGCCCCCCATGCGTGTCTACGAGGTCGCCTCCTTCTACACCATGTACAACCGGACCCCCGTGGGCAAGTTCCACGTCCAGGCTTGCACGACGGTATGTACATCTTTACATACAAACCCTTTTTTTTGCTCACTCCCAGGAGAGACTAACCATATTCCCCCTTTGCTTCAGACACCATGCCAGCTCGGCGGCTGCGGCAGCGACGTCATCGTCAAGACCATCAAGGAGGAGCTGGACATCAAGCAGGGCGAGACGACGGCCGACGGGCTCTTCACCTTCATCGAGGTCGAGTGCCTCGGCGCCTGCGTCAACGCGCCCATGGTGCAGATCAACGACGACTACTACGAGGACCTGACCCCCGAGACCACCAGGAAGCTCCTGTCGGCCCTGAGGGAGAGCGCCGCCGCCGTTGGTGGAAAGTCGGCGGCGGATGTCAAGGTGCCGGCGCCTGGACCCATCGAGAGCGGGCGGCAGACGTGCGAGAACAGCAAGGGCATCACCAACCTGACGAGCGAGCCGTGGGGCGTCGAGACGACAAGGCAGGATCTGTAGATTATTATTGTTTTGGTATTGCAATGAGATGGTTCTATGTTGTGTGCAGTACAGTGCACTGGTGAATGGTTGGTGCGAAAGAGAAGAAGAGACTAGACAAACAACGACACAGCAGCAGCAGCAGCAGCAAACAGGATAGACGGTGATGTACAAAAACAGAAAGACAAAAACCTTGTATTGTGAATGATTATTTCGACTGACCTAACTTGAGAGGTGGTGATAAAGGAACTGTTACTAGGCAGCGCTTGATGCAAAGTGCCACTTTTAGGTACTGATATACCTATGTACCAATCCTTTTTTATTTCGCTTTTTAGGCCTGACCATTCTGTGTTGATCATAATGACAACCGAGCTATACAACTCTGCGCTTGTTCCGACTCCTCATTATCATCGTCATGATATCCTGCTCCAAACAAGCATCCAGAAGTGACTGATACCTAGGTAGATAGCGCCAGAAAGGGGTTCATAAGCACGCAAGCTACATGGGGAAATATGCGGCACAACTGCTTTCATCCACTAAGCCCCCCTAACTCAGTCTCAGGATCCATCCGTCCCCGAGTCGCTGATTATTGGCATTCAGACCGCCCCAGATGACAATACCGTTCTCTTCCAGGTCGCCCATCGTGCCGCTCGCGACCCAGCCCCTTGCGCCCGGGCCGTCGAGAGACCCATCGTCCTCGTCATCATGAGGGCCCATTTCTACTTTCGTCCTAGACACACGCAATCAGATTTGTCAGTTGTATTCCCTTGCAACCAGCTCGAAAGGGAATGGAACGGCAGAAAAGGAAAAGAAAAGGAGAGAATTCAAGAACACAACAATCACATACCATTTACCCTCCCCGCTCTTCCGTCCCGCGACCGAAAACACCGTATCCGCCACACTCGCAAGCGACATGCCCTGCGCCGGGACCTGGAACGCCCAAACATCATCCCAGAACGTGCCCGCCGCCGCATGGCCCGCGCCCGACGGGTCCCTCTCGCCCAGCGCCAGCACAAGATACTCGCGCCCGCCACCGACCGCAACCGCCTCGAGCGAAGCAACGCTCCTGTTTCCCGGCCAGTCACCATCCTCCCCATTCTCCGCCGCAGCAAGCGGCGTCTCAGCAGCATCAACCTCCTTGTACCCCACATTCTCCTTACCCCTGATCAGGCTCTGCCAGCCACCGCCCCGCGCCGAGATAGCCACCTCGCCCGCGCTGAACTCGTCGTCGAAGCTGTCCACCGCCAGCTCGAGGTAGTCCAGCTGGCCGCCCTCGGCCCGCTCGCCGTCGAACCCGCCATAGCGATACAGCCGGCTGCGGCTCAGCGCCAGCGCGGCGCCGCCGCGCGCGCTGCCGGGCGCGTCGGGCAGGCGCTGCCAGGTGCGGCTGTGGATGTCGAATGCCCAGACGTCGGCGGCGCGCTTGCCATCCGCAATGCAACCGCCGTGGATGATGAGCGTGCCGTAGCCGTCCGAGTCGGCGTCGGTCGCGTGCTCGGCGACGCTGCCGACGATGGGTCGCTGCGGGATGCCGACGGCGTCCGAGTCGCCGCGGGCCCAGTCGCGCCAGGTTTCTTTGTGCTGCTTGCGCTGGCGCTGGTGGGCAGAGGCTTGGTTGAAGTCGCGCGGCTTGTCGGTCGCGACGGCGGCGTGGTAGCTGCGGGGTTCGGGGACGGGGGATGTGGTGGTGGTGGTTGAGACGGGGTCGAGATAGGACCACAGGTGGGTGCGCGTGTCAAAGACCCACACGCGACCGCTCTCGTCAAGGGCCGTCTTCATGTCGGGGCCGCCGCGGCCGCCAAAGAGGAAGATGCGGTGGCCGATGACGGCGGTGGCGTGGCCGATGCGCGGTGCGGGCACGTCGCCTAGGTCCAGGTGGTCTGGTCCTGTGGCGACGCCCTTGCCCTTGGTGTCTGCTGCTTTGGCTGTGATATCGTCGTTTTCGTTGAGATTGACTTCCTCCACAACCGCATCTGGGAGGACGACAGTGGGGACAACCGTAGCCGGGCGCTGCTGCTTCTTCTTGGGCGCCTTTGCCTTGATGGCGTAGTAGTCGGCCTGGGCGCCGCTGGACGGCAGCGTGATGGCGTGCATGTCGTTGTCCACTGGCTTGCGGGGCTCGACCTCGCCGCCAAAGACGTAGACGGTGCCGGCCACGATGTCGACCGAGTGCGAGGACCGCGGCAGCGGCGGGACGGAGATCTTCTCCCAGGTGCCCTTCATGGAGCGCTTTCCGCCCTTGC
Source organism: Bombardia bombarda (assembly GCA_030512295.1). Classification (NCBI taxonomy): domain Eukaryota; kingdom Fungi; phylum Ascomycota; class Sordariomycetes; order Sordariales; family Lasiosphaeriaceae; genus Bombardia; species Bombardia bombarda. The sequence goes on along the minus strand of JAULSR010000006.1, from coordinate 1,089,807 downwards.
CGCCGCCGGGGTGGAAGCGATCGAGGGATGGCATGGTGGGCATGTTGGGCATGTTGGGCATGTTGGGCATGTTGGGCATGTTGGGCATGTTGGGCATGTTGGGCATGTTCGGCATGTTTGGCATGTTCGGCATGTTTGGCATGTTCATGTTGGGCATGGCGGGCATGGACGGGAGCGACTGCGGCAGCGACTGCAGGAGGTCCGTCGTTCGACGCTTCAGCTTGTTGAAAGAGTCCATGGCTGGATGGGTAGATAGGTAGGTGGCTTGCTCAATCAGCTTTAGGTAAACACAGCGGCGAGCGGGTTGGGCGCCGTTGTGAAGGTTGATATCAGCGGCGTAGAATGTGTCGTTGAGTATGACGTAGATGTTGTTGGGGAATAAGGAGCGGGTAGAATGAATGAACAAAGTATTTACGAGGGGAAGATCGCGATGCACTCACTTTTGAGACGTCAAAATCAATTTGTCGTGCTCAAGTGTCCTTTTGTCAAATTTACTTCGTGTTCATAAGGTACGCTCTCGTATTTCGCAGGCTATGCTTGCTGCTGAGAAGTGGGCTGAGCTGAGATCCTACAACCGCCATGAAGGCGCCTCTGCTGTGTATGGACAGTCGGGATTGGCAGTTGCGTCACCAAGTGGGGTAGCCGCTGCTGTGTAACAACAGCCACCCGTGAGGATCTGGGAATCGAGACATTCTCGATCCAGTTTGGACGCCACATTCATGGTAATTGTCTGAGACAAGCATGGCCAAAGGCTGCATATCTCGAACTATGCTTGTCTGAACTTGTCCATGTATTTGTGCTGAAATTTGTATAATCCCTTAACCTTTTATAAGCAGTTTAACCCCTTCATTCCTCAGTTAGAAATCCAAGAAAGACAAAAATAAAGCAATCGCCGTGTGGTATCAATGGTGGTTACATGACCCAATCCGCATACTCTCTCATATGAGACTTCCTGCTGTGCACTCCCGATACCAGTTCATCCAGAATCCGTCCCATCCCATGCCATCTCACCCCTTATTATTCCCCTTATTATTCCTACAATCCAGCCCAAAACCTCTGTAGATAATAACCCATCTTCACAACCCCCCCTAAAACCCTCCCAGTAGTATTGACAACCCTCAACCAACCAACCTAAACGCCCTACTAACCCCCCCAATCTCACTCACCCTCCCCACCAGACTCTTCGCATCGCCATAATACCTCAGCCGATACACCCCCGGCGCAGCCCACGCCTCCGTCTCCCACACAATCTCCACCTCGCTCGTGCCCAGCACCTCACTAACCCGGCGCCAGCCAAACACCAAGCTCCAATCGCCATCGTCCCGGACCGTACGCCATACCTCCTCACCCCCAACCATCTCGAGCTTCTCCACCGCCGCATACGTGCCCTCCAGCCGCAGATTATTCCGCGGATTCGCACCCACAAACACAGCGCGCACGTGGGCGCCCGGGGAGTAGACATCATCAACATCAACGCGCACGTCGCCGAACCGCTTGAACAGCCCCGGCGCATCCATCACCACCCCAGGGATGAAGGACAGCGACCGGTTCGAATTATCAGGCGGGAAGAGGCCGTCTTTGTGGCTGGGCGGGGCGACGGCGCCAGCGGCGAGGTAAGGCAGGAAGTTGAGCGTCACGTTGATGTAGGCGGCGAGCGTGTGCGGGCCGTAGAGGGTCGAGGCGCCCTCGTAGCGCTGGATCGCGTATTCCTCTTCTGTGGTGATGTAGTGCGTGTAGCTGTTTGCCGGGCCGCCGAGGACCACGACGGGGGGTGGGGGTTTGGATCTTTGGTTAGCGGCGCCAGCAGTATTCTCAGTCTGGAGCATATCAGCCGAGGCGCTGTGCACCGCGGCCCGCCAGCGCCGACCGGCCATGGTCGAGGCCTCGCCCGGGCTCACGATGATGAAGAGCTGTCCAACGCGGAAGACCTGCACGTCGACGACGTTGGGCGTCCACTGGTAGGGCGTGGACATCTCGCCGACGTCGAGCAGGACCGGTTTTGGGCTGTGGCACGCGCGCTGCTCGGCCGTGGGCTCCTTGAGCAGATGCGAGACGACGCGCCAGACGGGCGACGTCGTGTTCTCGTTGCCGTCGTGCTGGGTGAAGTCGAAGGCGCCCGGCCCGTCCGAGGTGCCGGCGGCGAATGAGTATCCCAGCGCTGCCGGGCACGTGCGGGCTTCGGAGCCGTTGGGGAGGCGGAAGGAGAAGCCCGACATGTTGTGGAATGTGTGGAACGACTTGACCCATTTGCCTCGGATGGGATCGAGAACGCCAGGGGTGTCGTACAGGGCGCGTGCCGGTTCGAATTGGCGCTTTCCAATCTCGAAGCAGGAGCTTGCCCCGTTGTCCTTGACACGGAAGAAGGGTCCTCGGCCGTGGCAGGATTGGGACTTGCCGTCGCTGCATGTGCTGTTCTCGAAGCTGCACATCTGGCCGGTGCCGTCTTCGCACCAGGCTCCGAGAACGCTTGGGCTAGTGTCGCCGACGTTGGACTGGGAGAAGCCGGCTACGAAGCCTTCTGCCGATATTTCATCATCACGGCTTTTCTGTTCGAATAAGTAGGCTGCGACGCCCTTGTTGTCCCCTGAAATTATAGTATTATTTCCCAGCATGGACGTGCCGTGAACCGGGAACCAAGTCAAGACACCAATGTTCTTGCCGTCCGAGGCCCGCTGGAACTTGAGTAGAGTCAAGGTATTGTCTACAGACCCATCGTCTTCCTCGCTGGCGTTATACCTGGCACGCTCGTCTGCCGGGTTGGCGAGGTAGGCAAACAGACTGCGGTTTATGCTGGCGCGTACGTCCGGGCCAGAGAAGCGTATGCCTTTGACGCTCAAATAACCCGGCTGCAGGCTCTCGTGAGCACGGCGGATAGACAGCACGGCGCCATCCACAATGGAGCGGTACCCCTGGTGGTCAAAGCCCTTGCTGGTGATCTGGGGAAGCAGGTAGTTCAGCCAGCCTCCAGGGCCGGCGTGGGAGTGAGTGCCTGTCACGGCCACGTTGTGGTGGCCATACGAGGCGTATGAGGGGCCCAGCTCCTTCAGAGCGTTGATGATGCCGTATCGAACGGCAGTATCGCCAGACTGCGTGTCCAGGACCAGATAAACAAAACGATCGTCGGGGTGGTCGGGGTCCCCAATAATAAAGGCGCGTGAATACAGGCGCTGACGTAGCCCGGTGCCCACCTGCTTCGGGTCGGCATACCCCATCATGTTGATTTCGACCACAGGGCCGGTGATGTCAGCCTTGCCGACGCCAATGAGATACTGATCCCCCACAGCGGGTGTCGATGGGGGCTTGGGGGACCATGCTTGGCGGTCGGCTTCTCGTGAGGGCGACCAGATGGTGGGAAATATATTCTCCTTCATCAGGAATAGGAGGCAAAGACATATTACAGCTGTAAAAGCTATGAGATCTGATGCACAGGGCCATCTTGAGCGTGGGACATTGGGCTCTTTTGAGGCTTGGACACAGGACCGGGTTAAGCGTCGGGAGTCTTCAGTCTGGGCTTGCTCCACTGTCATCTCATTGGGAAAGGCGACGACCTCTTCTTTTTGAGCGTCCATTATCCTGTGGTCGACGCCCTGCGTCGATGGAAATCGACGAAGCTATGCGTGTGAGAAATGTGGGCATTAAACTGTCATTGAATCTGTTCATAATCCAGTGACATGGCTGGTCGTGAATTGTAAGAGCCTCCTGTGTTGTGGCGGATAGCACGGGGTTGGTTGTCGTCACAGGTTCACGAAAGGCAGGTACAAGTCACTGATTGGTCAAGTCCCTCCTTCCACCTCCAGACTAAGCATTTAGGTTGCACCTTCCTTCTGTCGCCAGCTCGTTTGCCAGTCTTCTCGCTAGCGTAGGCAAGAACAGCAGGTGCAGTGATAACTAAAGTCGCAAGCATTCATTGGTCAGATTTTCAGAGTAAAGTTTCCATTGGTTCATAAACGTAATATCCTGAGGATATCACGGTTTCGTGAAGTGTCGTTGGTCATCTTATGGTCTCTCGACTACTGCTGTTCAAACGAATATAGAACTGGTTATCGAAGCTCTCTTTCGTCCAGTTGATTCATCAGCTAGAGTCGGTCGGGTGGCGCAATGGTAGCGTGTGGTCCTCCTAATAAGAAGGTTCCAGACTGAGGTTGTGGGTTCGAGTCCCATCTCGATCGTCTTATTTTTGCTCCTTCTTTGTTTTGGTGCTAGCCTCCACCGTGATAAGAGCTTGGTGTGGATGATACGCAATTCACAGTTGGAGTACATCACAATAGTCCGAGCAAAGTCACCAAACAAATGTCGCTTTTCAAGGAATTCCCTATCGATCAAGTTTCAACCTTTAATATAGTTAAATATCTCAAATGAAGTATGCCATTATCATAATCCCTACTCCTCAAAACGATACAACAACCAACAATACACCAGAGCCTATCTACCTATCTACCACCATTCAGTCCTCATCCAAGCCACTATTCCTCCCCATAAACCCCCTCGGCCCCTTCCCCCCATCCGCCGGCACCTGCGCAAACATGCGCAAATCAACCGGCGCCAACTGCCCTTGCCCCTGATGCCCACCACCACCACCTACCACCCTCCCCGCAAGCTTCTTATAATCAAACACAATCGTGTTATTAACCGCAGAAACATTGCGAAAGTACAACTCCGTTCCAGCCCCTCCATCCACATCCAAATCTTGTCCACCACCGCCACCAGCAGTATACCCCGTAAACGTAAACACCTGCACAGCATCCCCAAACCCCGAGCTATTCCTCCCATCCCCCGTCTGGAAGAAATACGCCGACCCGCTCTTGGTCGTATCCAGCAGCGACGACACGTACTTCTTCCCTCCAGCCGTTGCAAAAGCCTCAAGCCCAGAGGGGAAGACCGCCGCGCCCGTCGTCTGCACGCGCTTCCCCTGCACGACGTGCCCAAAGATGGTCAGGTTGCCCTGCTCCGAGACCGAATACGTCGAGTTGGCCAGCAGCGGGTAGCGATACGCCGTCTTGTAGCTCGCGACACCAGACGCGACGTCAGCCCCGGAAATGGTCATGTCGTTGAGCTGGTTATACCCAAAGCCGCTGACGAGGCCCTTGTTGGCGTAGCTGAGCGTCTGCGTCCATGAGACTTGTTTCGACGACTTCTTGGTCACAACCCTGCCCGTCACCACCAGACTCCGCCGGACGGCAGTGTCATAGGCAAGCGTCTCGTTCGTGCCGTTCGCCGTCTGCCCCACGCTGCGCGACACCGTCACACTCGGGCCTCCGCCCTGCACCGTCGGCCTATCCCCCGTGGTGATGGCCTTCGCGTCGTCGTCAAGCCACACAAAGATCTTGCCCGTGACGTACCAGTTCTCGCCGACCGTCTGCGTCAGCGTCTCGCCGTTTAGCCCCGCAATTTGGATCGTAAACGTGTGCTGCGCGCCGTCGCAGAGCAGGGGCAGGAACGGGGTGATGTCGATCTCGTGTTCCTTGAGGTCGAAGGCGTCGGGGCTGGCGATGGGCCGGTGCAGCGCGGGCGAGACGCCGCCCGTGAAGATGACGGGGAAGGGCCACTGCACGCCGGCGAGCTGGCCGTCGATGAGGAGCTGCACCTCGCGGAAGGGGCTGTAGCCGGGCAGTTGGCCCGCGGTGGAGTTGAAAGTGAGGGTGTCGGATTGGGGCACGTTGCTCCACCAGAACTCTTCGGAGGACTGGCCGTTGGCGGAGATGGAGAAGACGGCGCGGCGGGCGTTGCGCGGGAAGTTGGAGATGGTGTTTGTGGCGTTCTGGCCGGGGACGGTGAACTGGCTGACGGCGTTGTTGGCGCCCTGGCGGGCGGAGATGGGGATGATGAGGTCGCTGGGCGGGGTGGCGGAGACGGAGGAGGGGGCGGTGAAGAAGGTTGCTGTTAGGGTGGTGTTGAAGATGCCGGTGTATTTGTCGTCTGGTCATCAGGGTGGGTGGTTAGAAATACACTGACACTGTGGGTGGTTTGATCTGGTTGTTACAAGTCATATACGTACTGACTAGGTTTCCGAGATCAAAGATGATGGTCTGGGGTTTCTTCCAGAGAGAGAGATACTCGGTCATGTCCTTGAGATAGGTCCAGCGAATTCCTGGCGGGACTACCGGCTCGGCCGTTGAGGTCCGCCCTTTTTCATGGGAATTAGATACCGACTCACAGCAAGGGTTTTGAAGGAGCACTGGGTCAGAAGGAGCGTCATGGTAGACACGAAACAGACCCGAAATAGGTTCCTGGCACAACGTATTGACTTACAAACTTCAAAGTCACCAAGATACATCAAAGCAAGGCGGTCATATTGTCGCCCCTGGCTTACAACGGTAAAGTTGATGGCTACTCGATTAAATTGACAACTAGGTGGGGTATAGTTTCCTAAAGCAAAAAGCAACAATACGTGTAAGACTCTAGGCCAAAAAAGACAAAACATAAACAGAACAGAGAGATAGATATCGACAGCAGCAGATAGGGTAGTCCATAGCCCAGCTGGTAGCTTACCGACAAACGGGCTTCCATAGCTAAAAGCAAAGTCGTGCCGCATCAACAGGACGGTGCAGGAGCCCGCAGAAGTTTCCACCGGGGTCGAGCCGTCACTGTCGGCCGGGCCGTACGGCAGCAAGACCGGCTGGGCAACCTCAAAGTTCTGGAGAACAGTCGGGCTTGCGGCGGCGACAGTCGACGTTGTTGTCGAGGGCTTTGCGCTGGGCGACCTGCTCTTGATGGCGTGTGCGCTGGACGGCACCAGTTGGATGGCATTCTCATCGTGTTCGAGGCTGGATGCCGGCGCGCAGAAGGACGCTTGCACCTTGAGAAAAGCCAACAGGCCGACAAGGAAGATCACGAGGCATGGCAGTAGGTGTCGTCTTGCTGAGGGCTTGGCTGACGAGGATCGAGGCGTGTCATCGTCCTCGAGCAGAATCGGCCGCTTCTCAGGATCGGACGGAGCCATTAAGGGCCCGGGTGTGGGCAGCATTCTTCAAGTAGCAATTGGAACGATGGACGAGGTTGGCGGTCAGTCAATGCCGAGCCAGGACAGAGAGAATGTTCATGAGGTGGTGTAGTAAAGAGCGAGAAATTGGGAACCCGACAATCCAGAGGCGGCGGCACCGACGAGTTGATAATTGATGACGCGACGGGGAATGAATGTGCGACCTCCTCTCATTAATTGGCTCGAGACAGACTGGACGGGATAGGCAAACATCCCAGGTTAAACAACCAAGCCAATGGGATGTGAGCATGCCAGAAGCTCCTTCCACTTCAAGAGAGCGTGATGGAGATGATCAGAGGATCGGTACGAAGTATGCACTGCAAGAGCCGGGAGAGATTAAGCCTTGCAGGTCGTTGTTTCCCAAAGCAGCGCCAAGGTCCGATTAGCCAAACGACCGAGGTCGGTCCCTGGCGCGCCAATTGTTGGTTGCTACTTGCTAATCTTGGCTGCGTGGAAATTATCCGCAGTGCCGGTTGGGGTGGGGGAGGGGGAGCGTTGGCATCCATGGCGTGGTTGCGGGGACTTGGTGGGACGGTGGACGGTGGATGGCGCCCGAACTGGCAGGTGGGGTAGGGTGCTGTATGTGATTTAAGGTAAGGTGGCGCTGTATGCAGTGCTGCATCCATGCAGTGTTGGCGGGGAGGCGGGCCTCAGGCGGGGTAGTTTCTCTTCCGTTCAAGGTACGATACCGCCGATTGTGCTCTGTAATTCATCAAAATCGTCGTCGTCGTCGTCCGCGCATATGTTTGCCCATCTAATCAATTCTTGTCCCAAAACCGGGCCCTTGCCTTCCGGGCCACTTCATTTCCATCAAAGCGATTCTGGAAGTAGTTGAAGACGGCGAACTCGTCCCTCGTCATGACATAGGCATCCGGCTTCGCCTCGACTTTGGCCCATATCCGTGAGATGGCCACCTCGAGGATCTTGCATACAGTAGGCTCCTGTGCGCCTTCGGGGCTCTCGCGCGCAATGCCCAGGGCCTGGGCCACCTCGTCAACGCTTGGTGATAGTGGTGGCAGCGGCGAGGAAGTTGCCGTAGATGTGGGTTGTCTCATGTCGGTGGCCGGTACTGGGGCCGCGGCTAGGTCTGCTGCTCCGAGATTGAAGGGTTGTTGTGGGAAGAGATAGAGAGCAGCGGCCAAGTCTTGCGAAGCTATTGATATGTGGCACGAGAGGCAGATAGGAGGTTGGGGGAAGTACTGAGGATAGATGTCGAGCATTGTAGCACTGGAACCGGTACTAAGTAAGAAATAAAAGAGGCGCTTTACAAGCACTATATATACTGTGTAAGGGGTTGGGTGAAAGACTCTTGACGCGGGGTTCCTGATAGGTGAGGCGAGATAAGATGTCTTGGTCTATTGATATTGTCGAATAGGTTGCTGAGGCTGACTGGGATAAGTGGCCATGATAGTCCCGTTTCAACTACCCGACGACAGGGGGAGTCCTCTTATAGCTGACTGACGCACAAGAACCAAACAGCGTCGGGCACATCCATACATACCAGGAGGTTGACGTCCCCATCGTCGACGATAACACCTAGACCAAAGCATGTAATCGCCGACCTGTAGTCGTCTTGTCTAGCTTGCAGCGGAGCTAGCCAAGCCAGCTATTTACCACTTTGACAGCTATGCAACGTGCTATGGTCGGAGTTTACAAGGGTGACACGAGACGAGACAGAGGTAGGAAGGTATGTCTGCTGCTTGACAGACCTCAGACAGTGGACCAACGTGCTAACCGGGACGAAGCCTCTAAGCAGTGTAGTCCCCGATGCACTAAGGCTTTAGACACAGTCTAGAAGAAATATTAGAAAACGTTAGGTATCAGATCCCAGGTCAAGGCGGGTGCTTGTTTTAGGTCTGATGATAGTCTAGGACGAACTCCGTAACTCCGCCACACTCTGCTCCTCCTCATGCTGGAGCACACAGACGACTGTTGCTGTCGACACGGCAGACAGGGCGGCAGATGGGCAATGCATGGCGGTAGGGTTGTCAAACAGATCTTGATTCCAGCGGTGATATGGCAATGTCTCTCCATTCATCGACACGGTGAAGGACAAAGTGAAGACGGAGTCAACAACTACACCGAGGCCCCGGGTCGTGCGGCTGAAAAGTTTGATCTGACGTATTGATACCCGGTACGAATACGTTTGTCGGCAAACAGGACGTACACTGTACAGTGTGCGCCCTCCTCAGTCTGTCATCCAACGAGGGCTCTTCCCTGCCGAGGGATGTGGTTCACTGTCGCGACCTAGGAGTTGGGGAGGGCTGATAGCAGAGAATGCGGAATGCGGAATACGGATTAGAGTTTTGCATCCTACGAGTAGACGCCATGCCAAGTCCAAGTTAACCAGGCGAGGGCGAGAGCGAGGGCGAGGACCAGGACGAGGGCGAAGGATGCCAAGGTATCAACAGGGGCTATGAAAAGGAGATATGGGGCCGCCGAATTCCCAAAAGACTATTGGCCCTTGCAACCTGGGATACCTGCTGCAATTCTTTTGGTAGCCCCAATGATCAGTCCGCTGGCCCACCAGAGTAAAACCCGAACGAACAGTCAACTGGTTTCCGCTCTAGCGAGCCGAGTCAAGCCAGCGTGGACGTGTTGAATACCAGTGTTTCGTATATCAGGGGGGGCCAGGGCTCCAGGAACTCCGGCTGTCCGGCTGAGTGCTGGGCCACGGGAAATGGGCCATGGGAGATGGGAGATGGGGGTGTCCGAGCCAACAAGTTCCTCAAAGACAAGCTGCTGGAGCTACTGGGAGCTCTGGGAGGCGGGCTGGACGCTTCAACGTTGGATTGCTAGGGAAATGGAGGAGGGGAGACTAAGGAAGCTGGGGCGCGGTTGAAGGCGTCGGCTGTTGGCAGCTAGGCGGGCCAACATTTCCGCAAAGCTCGCGCTACAAAGGAGGTGATGCTTGCGTGGAAGGGCAAATGAAAGTGAATTCGACTGTTTCGATCCACCTTGGACCATGGCTGAGTCGAGAGAGCATAGGCAAGCCAGGGCGATGCTGGACGAACTGGGCTTTCCTATTGGTCAATGTACGAGTTTCCCCCTTTTAGCGTAAACTCTATTTGCACCTTGAAAATCGGGGGTACTGTGGATCGATCAATCGATCACAAGGTGTCGAGTGGAAACGCGGAACGACATATGGGCTCGGTTGAGGCCTAGAAAATTTCGTACTTGGAGATCAATGCTGAACCCCTGCTGAACCCTGATCGTCTGCGAGCGGCCGCTACTAGACAGCGTCTTGTCTTGTGTGTCTTGGACCGCAGTATGCCTCCTGTCTTTTTTATGGCGTGTTTGAAGCGACAGTACGCATCGAACCGGCGCCAAAGACGTGAAAGTCAGCAACTATGGTGCATGCACTGATTCATCGTGACTTGGCCGCCTCCCATTTTGAAACAATTAGATAAACTCCCTTCATGCTACCTAGACAAACAGCTTTAGTACACGATAATGTTACAGTCTAGAGGGGACTTGTCTATGCGTAAAATGCAGCCGCCACCCACGTTAAACGCCGATAATCCAGAATACACCTTGGTGTTGTGGCATGTGCCGGGCCTGCAGGCCGCGCAACTGGCAGAGGGCAAGCCCCCTTGACCGCAAACCCCCTTCACCGCTTGGATCGCTTCTTGCCAATATTCCAGCCCCACGATCGAAGCACCTTGACTACCTTGGGCAGAATGGCAGCCGTGAGGGGGACGCGTACAAAGATGAAGCTCTTGTGGATGGCGTATGCGAGCGCAAGCTGTGTTGTCAAGCCTTTTTGGAAAGTGTCAGCTGGTTTAGAGTGTGGCACACACCGTCGGCATTCAAAACTTACTGGCCCCGTCTGATTTCCTCTTCTCCTCCGCCTCCTTGACACCCCAGCCCGCCATTTCAGCGCGCTCCTCGAGGACGGCTGCGCCGCCCTGCTGCTCCAGCCGGTTCTCCTTCAGCGCCTCGCGGTAGTCGTGCCAGAACTCCTTGACCCGGTCGGGTATCGCCTTTTGGACCCATGTCACCACGACGTGCTCGATTGCAGCTATTTTCCCCAGAGACACCGGTTAGTTACCCCTTGCATTCAGAGAGACAAGACCAGGAAACCGGCTTACCAATCTTCTCAGTGCCAACTATCCTCACGAGCATGAAGCAGAACGGAAAGTCCAGAACACTCAGGGAGAAGTAGACTCCCACCGCCGCCCAACCATATTCCCTCGAGAGCTTCTTCAGCTTCGCTGACAGCGTTGCCGGCTCGGGCTCGGCGGCCTTTGGGTTGGCTGAGGCATCGGACCGTCGCGCTTTGGAGGAGTGGAAGGAGCGCTTCGATAGGGGTGTCCGGATTCTTGCTGTCTTTGTGGCGCTTCTGACGTTTGCGAGCCTCTGGGCCCAGAACTGCGACATGATCCACGACCTCTGCTGCAAAGACGGATTCTTTGTCGATAGTTGTCGAAACCACACCTGCTTCCCTGCTGCATCCTTGGCGATCCTCCTCGACATGATGCCGCCTCCCAGAAGGGCATCAGCTGCCCCGAGAGTTGTTCGAAGCATAACGGCGTGTTGTTATCGTGGGGTCGAGTGCGATCGTCGTGGCCGTTGCTCAGCAGCAGGTTATCAACCTCAAAATGTTTTGTTAGTGTGGTGCGACGCCGATGTATTCGGCTGACACGGGATCCGGGGTGGTCGGAAATCCGAGAATGCTATCGCCGGTTGGCCACCTCACGTGGCGCTCAAATGGCTACCCCGGCGGCAATCAACGATGAGATCTTCAGGGCAAGAGCGTAGGCAGTAAACCTGAACCTAGTGTCTCGGATTGTTCGGTGTGGGTATGGATGGCTGCTGCAAGCCTGTTGAGCGGGTTTGCGGCTTCGTCGTTGACAGCTGTGGAATTTTTTAGTGGCATCACGAGCCACCCACCTCGAAGCCACCTCGAACAAGGCCCCCTGTCATCCATGCGCGGTGATGCAATGTTTCCGGCAGGCAGCCCAGCATTTTGCAGCTTGCCTATTGGACAATGGGAGAGAAGGGCTGACAGCTGACAGAAAGCCGCTGCCAGCTGCCAGAATTATAATTCCGATCATATTCGTAATCCCGGTCCAGTGCATCTTTCAATCCCGACGGATCAATTAATAACAAATAGCGGAAGCTCAGCTATTAATGCGGTCCAGTCAATCTTTAGCCGCCCAGACTCGCAATTTTCAGGCAAGTTCCGTTCTTCAGGAACATGTGCTGGTGTGCTGGGCGCATTATGCTGCACTGCTTGGCCAGCCAATCACAAAGGTGCATTTACCTCGCGTCCTCTTAAGCGCCCTCGTCCTTCTGTTCTCGCGCTTGATGGGCTCGGTGGGCTCACCACCCCTGACCAGTTGAAGCTCACTGATTGGACCCTTCTCCTCGACTGTGCCCGAATTAGATCAGCGCAACCCGCCTCAGTCTCGGGGGACAGTAGCGGCCAGCAATGCCCAGCCTGTGATGCAACATGGGTCTACGAGGCAACTTTGGGTCCTGTGCGACCTCCAAAGCAGCCCATAGATGGGTCCAAGGCTGCATCTTTTAGAGAGCTCTCTCTGTCTTGAACTCTCTCCGTTATTCAACCTGTATTGCAGCGTCAACGAGTCCCGTCGAGACAGCCTCAGCATCTCGCCATCGTACTGTGTAAAAGGGAGAGAACTTGAAGAGTGTGGGGGATCTGCCGCGAAGTTGTGTAAGTGTGTGCGGGGTACAGCTCTCAAGCTCTCAGCTCCCAGCTCTCAGCTCCCAGCTCCCAGCTCCCAGCTCCCAGCTCATCGTGAAGCTCTAGTATTGAGACCACAGCAGCTTTCGAATCGAATCTGAACAGACGTGAAAATGTCCTACTATCCTCGTGAGTGTCAATCCTGTCCGCCGTCCAAAGTGACTGAAGCTTACCCATTCGTCTTAGCCCCGCCTGGAGCTTCAGGTAGCTCTGGAGGTATGTTTCGATAACTTCCATCCTAAGATTTACTTCTGCTGGATTCATGGTGCAGAATAAAGGCACTGACAAGCCTCACCTACATACAGCAAAGAACAACTATCCGCCTCCACCCATGTCCGCTCCCCCGACCCAGACAAAGTTCTCATATCCTGCTCCGCCCAGCAGCAGTCAGGGGAAGAACTACCCCCTCCACCCCAAGCTGCCACGCCGCCGCCCAAGACATCGACACCGTCGTACCCCTTTCCCCCCTCGCAGCAGCAGTATCCTTCCCCGCCCCGGGATGCTTCTCAGGCCCACGGTGCCCTGCCCCTGCACATGCGGAACCCATCCCAGGCATCCTCCTCTCACGATCATCCACAGTTCGCGGCGCCCCCGACGTACCCCGACGAGGAGGATGATGGCCAATATCCGGTAGAGAAGCAACAACATGCTCCCCAGCAGCCTCTCCAGGATCTGGCCAATCCCGCAAGTCTGTTGGCTGGCGCCCCTGCTGCTGGTCAGTTTTCGGGCGTATCTGCCGTTGTGGACGACGTTGGGACTTTCAATGGCGGGAGCTATCGCATCAGCCATAGAGACTCCAATACCATCCTGACCGTCCAGCTGGCTATCGGCTGCCCATTGGAAGCCAGGCCGGGTATGTTGTTTGACCCAAAGTTCAGCAAGTACATCGTTGATATGACATACTGATACTGTCCACAGGCGCCATGATCGCCATGTCTCCCACCATCATCCTCAAGGGCGCCTACAAGTTCAGCATGAAGAAGCTGGTCTCGGGCGGCGAGATGGGCCAGTCGACATACACTGGCCCGGGTGAGCTGCTGCTGGCCCCTCCGATGCTCGGCGATATCACGAGCATCCGCCTGACGGGCAAGGAGTCCTGGTCCGTCGGCCATGACGGCTATCTCGCCTCGACCCAAAACGTGACCAAGGACTACAAGCGCCAGGGGATCGGCAAAGCCATGTTCAGCGGCGAGGGTCTGTGGGTGTACAAGATCAGCGGGACTGGCCTGCTGTGGCTGACTAGCTTTGGTGCTATTATCCGAAAAGATGTGAGGAACATCCCTATCAAGACAGGCAGAAGTATGAATGAAGACTGACGACCCCTGATAGCTGGCGGACGGTGAGAAATACATTGTTGATAACGGGCATCTTGTGGCTTGGAATACCAAGTATGTTCTCGAGCGTATTGCTTCGGGAGGTTTGATCTCGGGCTTCTCGTCGGGAGAGGGTCTGGTGTGCAAGTTTACGGGCCCTGGAACTGTCTTTATCCAGACTAGGAACGCGGTATGTTCCTCCTGACCTTTCAAGACGTTTTGATGAGAGCAGAACGCTAACATTTCTCCAGAAATCCTTCAGTGGGTACATGACTGGGCAGGCAGCAGCAGCTATATAAGAGAATATGAGTTTACGAGGGGATATGAGGTTTATAAGAGAATACGAGGTACGACACCGGGAAGAGAGAAAAACTGTTTTGAGTATTGTGTTTCTGTTTCTTATCTTTAAGTATATCATTTGATCATCGGCCAAAATGCTTTTGCTCGAGATCGAAGACGAAATTCAGGTTCCAGGTGTCACTCTATCTCTTCGGAGACGTGTTGGGGCAGGATAGCGCAAAAGGCAAGCACACTCATTGCCTAAAGTCTACAGTCGTTTCTTTTTCGTGAGGCAAGAGCAGGAGCGCGCGATAACGTCATGGCCTCAGGGGTTCTTGCCCATTATTTACGACCTCAACCCGCTCCTTCCTCTTCTATTGCGGTAGACCAAATCCAAATCCAGCCACCGGCTCCCGCCTGGTTGGTGTCAGTTCGTCGTCTCTTTTGGATTTGGCTTCTTCTTGTCACTTTGCATCTCCGGCCATTGTAGCGAACCTTGGGAAACCCAGGCCATCGCCGACTTTTTTTTTGGGACCTTTTTTGGGTAGTTGTCTCTATTGTCTCTCCGCAGCTTTTACACATCTTACTTCTTCGTTACCAAACTTGCAAGCGTTCTTTTGGAGCGACGATCGATCGATTCCTGCAACGCGGATTGAACGCCAGCCCCTACTTACCTAGTTGCTGTCAACCTCCTGCTCCTATTGTAACACAATCTGACTACCTGGACTGCTTCCGCCGCTGGTAAATCCTTGCGGCTTCCATTTCCTTTGGAATCGTTTTCAAGGAGACCGATCTGGAGAGCATTTGAGGTTCGGCCCGTGGGCGTGGCGAGACCGTCCTGGTCGAGAAGACTGACAGGTAAGTTGTTTCACGTCCATGGCTATGTCATAATCTCTGTGGACAAACGCCGGTGCACTTCACTAGAAATGGCCTTTAAACATGCTGAACAGTCTACGTACGGCCAACACATCAACTAACCATGATTGCACAGAATTAGGATTCAGGAGAGCGACGACATACAGGTGTGACCATCCCACAGTTCCAAGATGGCAGCCATAGCGAGCCACTTGCCCACCGCCAAGGGGTTCAGCCGTGTCAGGACTTCTGGCCTCAAAGTCCGGACTTCCTTCACCGACAATACGTCCAATGAAAAGGCCAAGGCGTTGGCGTCTTCCGACTGGCGTAAGACAGCCTCGGCCTCAGCTCTCTCATCATCCGGAAGCTCAGTAAAGAACATGAGATCGAGACTGCAGGATTCAAGGAGCAGTGGAGAATCATCTTCGGTGATGATGGTCGAGATGGAAGACATGAGTTCCGATTCTATTCACTACCATCGACCCATCAAGGATGGCCAGGCCACCTGGGAGATGGTTGAATCGGCTCCAGAACTCAAACCATCCATCCCGCCCGCCAATGTGCCCAGTCTGAGTCTCAGCGAGGTAACAATGGTTCAGTTCAGTAAAATGACGCCAGTGGTTGTCAAGGTCAACGACGAGGATATGGTGTTGCCTAACCGCTTCACCTTTGATATATCCCCTATTGACATCATGTCCATTTCTTCCTCGTCCAGGGACTCGCCAGTACAAACATTTGGAGAGCTGAAGCGTGTCAAGAATCCGAGCCAACTTCGCTACCAGTCTTCGGAGGACCACTGTCTCCTGGACATGCCGGAGGACCTCCAGGCAATACTGAGATATGACCAGATATCCTCAGCTTCGGACATTGCCTCGTCAGATTCCCTGGTTCGACGTTTCAGTTCTAGCTTCAAGCATCACAGAGGCATAGACACGGCCAAGGCCAGAAACTCTGATTCAGCCATTGACATCCAGAGTGATAGCAGGCCTCAAAAAAATCATACAAGAGAGAGAAAGGACGATGCCAACCGCTTTCAGAACTTGATAGAACGCCTGCACAAGTCTGAGACTCCCAAACCGGCTTCCCCCCATAAACCAGAAAGACTGGCCCCTGAAATGTGTGACCCTGCTATTGTCGCTGCGAAGGTCAAAACCAATGGTCTGACAGGATCCGGCAAAAAAAGAGAGCCGACTGAGGAAATCTACCAGCGGCATATCAACTGGCTTCAAGGGGTAGGACAACAGAGCTCCGGTGACTCTGGCTATGGTAGTCACAGTAGTAATCAGATGACGGGCAATCACTTGATGTCCAACATCAGAACGACCACAGATTCGGTGCATAAACTTAACCTTGGAGGTGAGACGAAGAGAGGGCTGAATCCTGCTGCAGCCGAGTTCAGGTCATTCAGACCAGCAGCTCCAATGGCCGTATTCTCACCCCGGCGGCTCTCCCGACCGCCTCTTTCTAATCTCTTCCCGGATACTACAGCAAACCAAACACCTGGCCCGCCAACTATCCCATATTTGGCGCCCCCGAGCGGACTCGGGCAAGTGGCAGAAACTATGGCAGCCCACCGAGCGCCAGCCAGCCCTGGAAAAGCGACGGCGAATGCCCCTCGGCCCTCCGAGATCAAAGCTCCCACGGCACAAATCCCCCCTACTATTGCGCCTCCTACTGCCCCTTTTTTCTACAACCCAGCTGATCTTGGGACATTGCCGCCGGGCATATTCGCGGGCTCGCTTCCACCACTGGATGTACTAGCTCGACATTTACTGCCACCAACAATGTCGTCCTCAGCCCTGTACCATACTCTGAACCACCTGCCGATGGCTATGGCCGCCAACAACCTTGGAACATTTCCGTTCCTACCAATGCAACCAATGGAGACGACGGCACCACCAATGGGTCTGCCAACCAATGGCGTAAATGCACCCAGCGCATTCCCGCCGCCGCCTAGAACAGCAATGCCAGCACATTCTATTCCGCCCCAGTTGACAGCGGCACCAGCCGCAGCCTCATTCGCAATGAGACCTCCTCCGGGACTGCAACTGCCCACTACTGCTGCTCATATCACTACTCCCCTTGTTCCTCCTGTCACAGCTGCTTCGTTTGACCCAGACGGCAAGGTAATCCGACCGCACTTCCCTGTTACTCAGAAGCCCCGTGACCACGACCCGATCAAACAGCAGCAATACGAAGCATATCTGGAGTGGCGAAAGGTAAACGAGCCAGGATACCACATGCGGTGCAAGATGCGCCAGGCCAACCGCGTTGTACGTCAACACCAACAGCACCAACAGCAGCAAGGACTACGAAAGCCAGGGCCGGGACCTAGTGGCAGCGGCGGCGGTATCCAAGGTCAATACCAAGGCCAACAACAACCACATCACGATGATGCTTAGAAGGCGATTGTGGAAAAGGCTAAGGCCGCTGTGAGCGCTCGTGCTGCTGCGGCGGCTGCGGAAAAGAAGGCACTCGAGGACTCTGTGCGCGAAGAGCTCAAGACAAAGATACAAGAGAGCTGCGGGGATATGCGTGAGCTATCCAAGACTAACGCCGTTGATGATGAGCAACGGACAAAGAAGGATACTGTGGGGGCGGATGATGCCAAGCACAAGCAGCAGCAACACGACGATGGCGGTGGAAAAGAGGCAGCAAAACTGTAATTGTGAGTGGGGGTAGGGGTTTCGAGACGCCACGCAGCGAAAAAGAACAAACAAAAAAAGAGAAAGCCAGCAAAGTTTTAGCAACCGCATTGTATAATCATGACGAGGGGAGCGGGGCCGGTATTTGTTATGAAAGAAAAGGGGATCATGGGGCTTCAGTACCGGCGGCGACTACTTCTAGTAACCCATTTACGTGGAGGCTTTTAACGTGGGGGTAAACGGCCTGAACGAACTGCTGGATACCTTACTTGCCCCATCTGCATCGGTTTAGTATACGACGATTGATGATTGATGGATTATGTTAGGATTATGGAATTATACCCCATGCTATCGACGAGCACTTTTTGCAAGGCGGCGGCGTCGGCGTCATCTGTCTGATTCTGAGACGGAGAGAAGGCGCAGCAGATATTGTTATGTAACCTGCGGGTTCAGTTCTTCTTTTTTGTTTGTTTGCTTTTACTCTTGAGGTAGCTGACTGTATAGATTTGGAATTGATTAGGTATTCTTCATGTTTGTTTGTGTTTCTGCTTGTCTTTCCGTCCGTCCATGTGAGGTGTGGCACGTAATTTGCCCGTGGCTTGATGGGTCATAGTCCAGGTTGAACGCCTTGCAAGATCATGTTCGCCGTTCTTGATCAGAGCCACAGGTGCATAGGTAAATACTCAATGAACCACAGCAGGCAACCAGCCCTTATAAATAAATAGATACCTAGGATATTGACCAAAAGCAAAGTCGATAGAATAATTCGAAGCATCTTCGGTGACAAAAAGCATGTGTAGGTAACTTGGTAAACCCCCCTAATACCAAACCAAACCGTTCCAACCTGAACCAAAGAAGAACCCAGACCAGAGACCAAAACCTAAACCTTGAACCGGAAGCCATGAGCGGCGGCCGTTCCGGGGGCCGAGTTGATGGCGCCCTCGACGTAGATTCCCGCGTCGAGCTTCTTGTTGAGGCGGACGAGCATGAAGCGCAGGACGGTGGCGGCGACGACGGCGATGAAGGCGGTGCAGCAGTTGACGACCATGGCGACGGTGTAGTGGGGGCCGGCGCTGGTGGGGTAGAGGAAACTGGCGTAGATGCTGCTGCAGTTGCTGACGGCGTTGATGAAGGCCAGGCCGGCGGCGCGCTTGGCGGGCGGGCGGGGCATGGTGTTGCTGATCCAGGCGAGGCCGACGACGAAGCCGGAGTAGACGGAGGGGACCTGTTTTTAACCAAGGGGGGTTAGTGTGGCTGTGGCTGCGGGGTGGTGTGGTTTGGTTGGGATGAGAGGCAGTTACCATGAGCATCATGCTGAAGTATCGAGGCGCGATGTGGGTCGTGGTTGCGGCGATGATGTAGGCCACGATGGCCACCCACATGGGGATGGCGACGTGCCAGTAGCGCTCTCCGGTCTTGTCGGCGTGCCAGGCGTTGCAAAAGGTGACGATGACGGCGAGCACGTAGGGCGGCGCGGTCAGGAGCAGCGAGTTGACGGAGCTGTAGCCGAGGGTGGCGACGACGGTGGGGAAGAAGTTTGTCACTGTCCCGCTGGCGACGATGCAGAACAGGAGAACCATCTGTGTATGCGGTGCGCCATGTCAGACAATCTGGTTTCCAGTCAGGACGAACGGAACCCCCTCCTATCACTTACCAAAACATATGTCCTGATATCCATAAAGGCCAGCTTGGCGCCCTGCCAGAAGGACTGCTCAGAGCTGCCAACCCAGTCATCCTCGCCAATGTCCTCCTCGAGCCGCCAGGTGGCCAGGATGCGCTCCTCGTCGGTCAGCCAGGTCGTCGTGCGCGGGAAGTTGGGCAGCACAAAGTAGGCGCTGAGGGCGACAAAGACGGTGGCGGCGCCCTCGATGATGAAGAGCCACTGCCAGGCGGCGATGCCACGCGCCCCGTCCAGTCTCGCTGTCACGCCGGCCGCGATGAGGCCGGAGAAGGCCCCGGAGATCAATGCGCCCGAGTAGAGGACGGCGGTCCGCAAGCCGAGCTCCTTGCGCGTGTACCAGCATGAGAGGTAGTAGAGACACCCGGGGCTGGTTAGTGGGTGAGATGGTTAATGCGACTGTTCCAAATTGAGAAGGGAGCATAACTTACAAATACGCTGCTTCAACGAAACCCAGGAAGAAACGGTTGGCCAGGAGACCAGAGGCAGAAGTGCACACAGCGGTGAGTGCTGAGATAATGCCCCAAATGATCATCTACATGTTGTGATATGTTAGCTGGATGATGACTAGCATCATAATCTGGACGATGTGATAGTTCGTGTTATTGATAAAGACATACACATGTCGGCAGGTAGAGGGCCGGCTTGCCCAGCTTGTTGAGGAGCAGATTGGACGGTATCTGCATCAAGAGGTATCTAAGACAAAGTCTCAGCTTGTTGTTCCAAACTAAACTTTCCACATGTCATCCTAGGGTTTGCAACGATATAAACATACCCAACAAACAGGATACTGACAGCCAACTGGAATTCGGTCGACGTGAGATGTAAATCCCTTTCCAGTCCAGCCAGTCGAGCTGCAGCAATGTTGTTTCTACACATCCGTTAACACAAAACAGCTTGATTCAGCCTTGCTTGGGGATGGGCTGGTTGACTGACCGATCAATGTAGTTCAAGATGTACATGATGATGATGGCGGGCATAAGTCTGGCGTCGATCTTTCGCTTGAGCTTCCTCTCGGCCTCGTCACGCGCCTCGGGACTCAGGCTCTTGATGTACTCGGGAGGCTGAAGGCCTCGCCGGGCGGCATCCTCCACCTTTGTGACGCCCGCCTTCTCATCCCCGCTGGTAGGTTCGTACAGAGGCGAACCACCCTCAACATCGCCAACTGTCTCACTCTTGCGCGGCTCAGCCATGACTGGTTCGTTTTTTGGTGTGCTTTTCTATCGGGTCGCGGTTGGTGGTCTCTGCAAGTCTCGAAGCAGCAGATGTCGGGGGCAGTAATATAGATTCTAGCAAGCTATGGATGGGAGTAGTGGCAGAGAATAAAGAAGCTTGAAGAGGGGGGGAGGGAAGGGTTGGGGGGCATTTGAGCCGTGGCGGACGACGGGATGAAAGCAAGAAAAGAATTACTACCTACTACTACGGATACTACTCACTACCAGCCTCGCATCGTCTGGGCTGGGCTGGGCTGGGTTAATGATTTGGGTTTGTGCTTCCATTGTTGAGGCAGCGATCTTCTTTGGCCTAGTGTGTGTGTGCATATGCATGTGAGGTTGTACTCACAGCCCGTGGGCAGCTGCGTAGGAACAACTCCGGCCCAGATCAGCGCACCCTTACGATCCTCAACACCACCTGCTGGGAAGGTAAGATGGGCAGGGATGTATTCATCCCAATCCCAGTTCTCGAGCTGGTATATTATCACCAGGGCGCGGGGAAAGCTCGCTTGTTCCATTGGAGCGGTGACATGAATCCTGGCTGGGACGGACAGACAGGGGTTGATCATGCTCCAGCTCTATCAGGACCCTTTTCCCTGACTAGGTAGGGATTACTTTGGGTCTGGCAGTTACCTAATTGGTGAGAGATGTTCATGACATCAGCTGGCTGAAAGATCCATCATTTAGAGACTTTTGGGGTATCGTGGGCTGTTGGACAACAACAACAACAAGCAACGTTCGTCACCTTTGAAGCTGGTTGCTTCCACGTACCAGCTTTTTATCTGAGCAGCAAGCTGTCTGGACTCTGGAGTTCTCGACCCAGGTCCAGGGAAGCTCAATGGGCGGGCGGGCGTACCCAGACCCTTTGCTCGACCAGACAAAAACCATTCCGCGGGGTATCATCGCGGAAAGCTGCAAAGGTGGTACAGAAACGATTTGACACGGCCATTGGCTGCGGGTGAATGATGGTTTTGCCAGAATGTGGTGACGACATGGGGGTGTTGGATGAGCGCCGAAACGGGAACAGCCGCCAAGGAGGGCAGGGAGGTCAAAGGGAGCGTTCGGGGGAGCAACCAAGCAACATGGGGGAAGAAAGGGTGGAGGGTCTGAGCGGATATGCGGGGATTGGCGGGCAGGCAACGTGTCGGTACAGTGCAGTACCTAAGTACCCGGGTCGTCATGGCACGCAGACGATAGATCAGCGGCAGTTATCCAAAGGCCCGAAAGAGGGCTGCAGCCTGCGTGACATTTCGGTCCGTCACTGTGAGACCGCGGCGACCCAGAAATTGTCATAAAACTCGTATTGTCAGCTATCGAGAGACACGTCCGACGTCGCTTGGTGTTTTCAGGTTCCTAGGCTCTATGTTATCAAAGAAAGGTCAGGAGTCTAAGTTGACTTGTCAAGTTACACAAGTTACACGAACAGCAGAGGACTGCCAACACCAAGATTGGCTTGCTTGGCGTCAGCTTCCCCGGTGCGCCTCCAAAGCTTGGTATCTACCTCCCTTCGATCGGCTCCCGACGACACAGATTTTCGCGACAATGTCCCGCTAAAGGTTATCGTGACTGGGTTGTTCAATTGATAGCACAAAAGAAGAGAAGGGGAGAAAATGAGATCTGTTATGATAATGGTGTAGATTAAAAGATAATACAATGCTTTCCCGACTCTTGCCGCCTAAAAATGAATCATGTGTCGTACGTATATTTTTTACAAAACCCCTTTCGTCATGTGCTGGAGCGTAGCATAGTGGGTGTGTGTATGCGTGTTTGTTGGCACTAATGCGTGACCGTCCTCACCGCCTGGAGCATGATGCCAAACATCAGCCCCCTGGCAACTTCCTCAATCTGAAGCGAGTCAAAGAGCCTGCCCATGGCCTCCGACGTGGCCGACTGGCCCATGACCCCCATGAGCGCAGCAGGAACACCGCTCTCAATCATAAGCTTTCTGGCCTTGATCCTGAGCTTCTCCTTCTCTTCGTCGTTCATCTCCGCTGGCCACGCCGCTCGCTCTTCCTCGGTCGGTAGCGTGTTCTCTCGTATCTTTTTAAGGTGAGTGGCAATGCCGCTGTCTGACGTGTTGGCATCGAGGACCGACGACTGGATGAGCGACTGAATCGACGTGAGCGACGGGTTGCCCGGACGCAACAGGAATGATTTGGCCGCTGCAAGGAGTGTGCGCCGGATGTTCCAGGCCGAAGACAGCGTATACATCTCGTTGATGACGGCGAAGAGCAGTTCAACGGCTACTCGAGTTTCCTGCTCTGACAGTTTTGAGTGCTGCTTTATACCAGGCGGCTGTGCGCTAGTGCTTCTTGAACCACTCAAGGCGGGCATGGTCAACGAGCGCGTATGAGACTGAAAGTCCTGCGGCCGCCCGTGTGGACTGATAGGGGATTCGTAGTCATCAGGTATCGCGTCTGGTGGAGGGGGAAGTCTGAGTGCTTCGAAGCTTAGGCTGGATGGTGATCGCAATGGCGCCAGGCTCGATGCCCGGCTGTGCTCTCGGCTGTTCCTAACAGACGACCCTTCGCGCCGGGAGGGGCGGAGGCTATCGCTATCGGCCTCGCCCCGCAAGTCGTAGCTGGGACGGCGGTCCATTGGAGAAATCCTGGCAGGCTGTATCGAGACGATGGACGAACGCGTGCTATCCATGCTATCACGCGCTCTACGCGATCCATTCAATGAAGAGCTGCTGTCCAGCCGAGGCAGCGTTGACATGGAGAGCCGACTGGCGGCAGTCACATCTTGTAAGGCTGACGGCGGCGATGGTGCAGCGGCTGGCACTGCCTTTCTCTGTCCGAGGCCGATGTTTCCTAGTACGCCAGTCACGCCATCAACTACGGCTTTCGAGCCCTCCATAGGAGCACTCGTCAAGACGTCAAATACATTTTTGCCGATTTTCTCGAATGCTTGGAACCCAGACTTGCGGCTTGGGATGTTGGTCTGATCTCTCTCCAGGAACCTCTTCATGCCCTCACTTTCTGCCAAGCTCTGGTACGAGCACGCATCTTTAACATAGCGTTCAAGCTCGCCCCGCAACGATGACCTCGTGTGCTGCTTCCATATCGGCAGCGTGCTATGTTGTTCAGTGAAGGCGGTCGCGCCAGATATGGCAGCAATTCGTCGAATTACCTCGTGCAGACGCTCGAAGTCGGTGTACTTCCTGACAATCATCCATCCCGGGTAAAGCGAGGTTGCTGGTTCAATTTGTACAAGGTAGTCCCATGTGGGCTTCATCCTAATCCGCCCACTATCCGGCTCATCAAGAATTGTAATGGTCGCATTATACAGAGTTAAAGGCGGCTTTCGAGGCTCATCTTCGCCCCCTTCTGGCTCGTCTCGACCAGGAGGAACGATCTGGTCAAAGCTAGTAAACTGGGATGTTGCAGGATGTGGCGCGGGTGAATCATGACTTGAAGAGCCAATTGTTGAGGGTGGCGTCAAGGGAGTGTGTACGACGTCATTTGATCCAGACGAGCCATGGTTAGGAATCTCCTTAGTTGGCATCTCCAGGGTTTGCGGCTCGCTTCGTGCGGCAACGTGCTTCCCGACTGACTCCTGAATGTCCAGCTCGTCTGCGTTGCGCTTGAACGCGTCAGCCAGTCTCTCAGAAGCCTCCGTCAGAACTGGCATGGGTCCGGTCTCCGGTTGCACCATCCCAGCCCCTTGGTCTGTAGGCCTCAGAGATTCTTTGGATTTCCGTGCATCTTCGTCTGCTATCATCTGGTTCAACCGCCTCACCTCTTCCATGGCCTCCATCTCCTCCTCTGCCTTGCTGAGCTTCTTTTTGTGCAGGGACTCCTTCCGCCGAGCCTTCTCCTGGTCAAAGGAGTTCCTATTTCCCTTGGCAAGACCAATGTTGCCGACGTTGCCATCAAAATCAGCAAAGGCTACCTCTGCGCCAGGGCCCGTCTGCATCCCCACGTCGATGGCTTGATTAAAATCGGGCTCCCCCGCCTCGAGCAGATAGACAATCCACGCGTTGATCCACTCGGGCTTCGAGCATGACTGAAGAGTCATTTCCAGAACAACGCCAGCCAGGATCTCCCTCAGGAAAACCCTGGCCGGATCACAGTCGTAGGTCGATTTCTCCAAAAAGGCCAACAAGTCTTCGGCAACCATCTTGAACTTTGCAGACTGTTGCCTCTGGTTCAGCAGGTTGTACAAATTGGAATCTGGATGCGCGGCAAGATAGTTTGAGACGGCATCCGCAGCTGAGAGCCTAGATTCAGACGGCAGCTCAGAAAAGGCATTGGAGAGCTCGGAGAAGAAGACGATGACGATGGAAGACGAGTTTGTCAAAAAGTCCAAGAAGGCGTCCGCTGGGCGCTTTCTGCTCAGACGGTTGGATATGGCGAGAAGAAACGACGTGAGAGTCTTTCGGCAGGCCAAAGGAAAGAACTTGTCTGAAGGCACAATCGGGCTATACCACCACCTAACGTAGTCCCGTATGACGGCCTCAACCAGCTCGTTCAAAGCCTCTCGGGTCTCGGGCTGGAAGTCTTCAAAACGGCGGGCCAGCGATTGCTCGTCGACATCGTCAGCGCTTAGCCCTGTGCTCTCTGTATTCTTAGCTCCTAGCAGTCTTGCTACAACGTCAAGCCCGCTTTCGCCCCTGACGACGCGGGCTATCTCGGCGTTTCGTTGCTCCCACTGTATAAAACCCACCACGCCACCAAACGCGCCGATCAAGATCAGACCAACTTGGCCCAATATCAAATATGTAGTCGCAGCCAAGCCAACAGCGACACCCCCAAGTGTACCAGCAGTGGCAGTCGCGAGAAACTTGAATAATTTCGTCGTCAGGTCTTGGTCGTTGCTTGCGCCCGCCGTGGCGGCAGAATTGCTCATTGCCTGGGCGGATTTCTGGTCTGTTTCTGGGGTTGAATCGCCATTGGAGTTTATCTCGTTCTTTTCGTCCATGTTGTCGGTTGCGCCCAGGTTAGGAGCATCGTGGGTAAAATAGTCGCCGTGCAGACAGTTAAATCGACAGCGGTCCCATCGCTCAAGGTGTTGAGGTCGCGTGTTTGTGTGGAAATCCGAGTTGGTCTTTGTTATGCTGGCTTCAGTTGGCAAGCTGGATGAATGGATCAAAGGAGTCAATAGTGCAAAAAGTGTTTCGACGGCAGCCCCGGATCTACCAACAGCTATCTTCAGACTTTCCGGGGAATAAGCTGACCACGAAGCCGTCTCGACGAACTTAAAATCCAAAACCCCGGTCAGCCCCTGTCTTGCGTCTTGGCACTTGGCAGTGGTAAAAACGGCGGATCCATCGACCGGCCCTAACCCTAGCCCATAGGTAGTGAATTGTTCTTGCTTGCGCAAGCACTCACGTGTGTTCGCGTTTAGCTGAGGGAAGGTGCGAACCGACGTCACTGTGGCCGCGTCACTGTAAAGTCGCGCTTTGAGCACTAATTCATCTCGCACACTGCAAATTTCTCAGCAGCTCATTTCAATTTACAACTCTTCACACAAAGACTTACTAGAACGCATATCTTTACCTTATCTGTCACCGTCCGTCGCCATGCCTCCTAGAAAAAGACAACTTGAGGAGAGCGACGATGAGCCTCAGTACGTCAAGAAGCCCAAGGGCGACAAGGCCAAGGCTGGCTTGACAAAGGGCGCTGATGCAGACGGCAACGCATACTGGGATGTTCGTTTTCCCACGCGCTCGCGCGCACATACGTGTCCGCACCCCTTGTTCTTGCTAACAGCCTTTGGTAGATTGGCAACCATCGTCGCGTCGGCACTTCAGAGTTCAAAGGCAAGACGCTGGTCAATATCCGCGAGTACTACACCACGGCTGATGGCGAGCTTAGGCCAGGCAAGAAGGTATGGCTTCAATGTGTAATTTTGTGTTGCTGCGCATTGCTTACTCGCGGCGCAGGGAATCTCGCTTTCTCTCGAGCAGTATAAGAACCTTCTCCAGATCATTCCAAAGTTGAATGCGGAACTTGGAATCGATGGTACTGCGGCCCAAGCTGCGAAGGGCGAAGAGATTGATGAAGCCCCGGCCAAAGGTCGGGCAAAAAAGGACAAGAAGTCGTCCGAGAGAGCCAACATTGACGTAACGAGCGACGAGGACGAGGAGGATTGAGCTTCTCTTTCACAGCCGTGTACGACTTTTGTTTGTCGTTTCTGACGAGCACTCCGGTTCGCTTCACGCCGCGGTTAGCCAGGATACCCGATGGCATCATTATGTTGGCTGCATTATTGTACTGTTAGGGGCAGCCTGGATGCGATATTTTGCTTTTTAAAGGTCACTTGCTGGGGGTTTGGTCACGGTTATGACTACGAATAATGACTATGCACTTATTTACATTGGCGATTGGTAGCTGGTGGTTGGTGGCGCTTTTTAGTTGAGGAACTGGATGGATTGGTACCTAGCTAGGTTGCTTCTTGCGAGAACGCGGCAACATGGTACAATTGGCTCCTGATATTCTGATCTCACAGATGGAATGAACTGAGTGTGACTGGGAGCTTTTGTGATGAGCAAATATAGTGTATGATCTGAGTAAACAGGTATTGTCTTTTATTGATCATCATGAAAATGCTCACACAGCTTTAATTTGGGTGAATCCCTGATCATGTTCAGACCTGATTAGCACATTGATGGCCATTTGTTAAAGCTTTGCCTGCGTCTAGTTTATTTGCTGGCGTATCAATATTCAAGACAGATGAGAATCGTTTCATCTTGAGTCGGCCGACTTAGTACATGGGTATTTTATGCTACACATATCATACAATTGGTACAATGGCGCCCTCTGCCAACTCACGCTTTCCTTTCCTCCTCACGAAGGCGTGCTATGAGCTTGTCTCTCAAGAAGGGGCTTAGTCCAAGGCTGTCAATATTAGTAGTGGTTAGCAGATGATTTCACAGGTAAATCAAGCAGAAAAGATAGCAACAAGTGGGTTATGATACTAACATTCCCTCGTTTGTTATAATACGGTAGGTGCCGCTAGCCTGAAAGTTGCCGACGATATTCCCTTGACCGTCAACCTCGATACTTCCAAGGATGTCCTCTGGCCTGCAAGAGAGGAAGAGAGAGTTCAGTTAGAATATTGCCCTCCTGTCAATGTGCAGATGAAATTCGGTGGTCAGTATCAAACAACATACCACGCTATCCGACCAAAGTCAGGAGGGTTGCGGGCATCGCTCAGATGAACCCAGCCGCCAACGCCTGCACCACCAGCGCCGCCCTCTGCGCTGGCCCCTCCGGCACCAGTGCCACTGCCCCTCCGGTTCCGCGACTGGATGAAGGTGAAGCCTCCAGGGGATGCAAAGGCTTTGGCCTGGCTCTGCAGGTCCGGGTCGTCGGCGGCGTGTTTTTTGAGGACCTCGTTGAGGATGGAGAGGAACCTGTGGTTCACTTGCAACGAGTTGGGCGATGGTGGGACTGTTGTTGTGGTGCCAATGGCGAGGGCTGGGCTGGGCGGGATGGTGTCGAGATAGGAGAGCAGGTGGTGGGTGGTGGGTCTGCTGGGGTCGGGGAAGACTTTCTACAGGAGCAATGGGACGATTAAAAGGTCTGCCTAGTTTCACTCATTGCCATCCGTCACCTTCGTGAGTATGTAATCTGAGAATAGCTTACGATGCTGGGGTTGGACGCCAGACTGGACACGGCCCGGACCGCACTTCGCAGCTGTGGTAGTGCGCGAAAGCGCGACATCAACATCATCTTGTGTGTATGTATATATAGTATGTGGGTGGAGATGTCTTTAGACAGTCAAAGACATTTCTGATGAAGCACTCGTTTCAATTTAGCAATGCCGTCATGTCGCAGCCAGGGGACCACGATGCCGCCGGCAATGTATGCCCAGCTCCACCATAAAGTGGCCCTTGCGATCCCTGTCCCACAGGCCGCCGCCCGCATTTGTGCCCCTCCACCCAAGCTACCTAGTAACGCGTCCAGACGCGATTTCCAGCGCTTCCCATTTACGCGCTTCCTAGTGTTTGGTACCTACTGAACTGTCAACGAGATACGACATATATCGAGTGGGAATACATACACGAAAACAAAAATCGACCAATCTCAGGCAAAATGATGATTGTGCAGAGCCCGCGGAAGAAGGGGCAGAAAACACCACAGCAGAGCCCCGACAGACCGGAACGGCCAGAGAGACAAGACAGAGCTGGGAATCCCAAGAGGACGAGGCCGCCCACCGTGCCCTTCTTTGCGCCCAAGAACCTCGCCCCATCCAGCGCGATACCATCCTCATCGCCCGCCTTTGCCACGCCCGCCCACCCCCTCCGGCCCTTCAATCCCCCAGTGCCTGCGAAGGCCGCCATCCTCCCTATCATCCTCCCGCCAGCGACCCTGCGCCCCCTCGCATTCCGCACCTTCACCAAGAAACACAGCCTGACCCTGACGTCCTCGGCCCTCCAAGAACTCGCCACCTTCATCGGCAGGCATTGCGGCTCGGGATGGAGGGAAGAAGGCCTCGCAGAAAAGGTCCTAGAGGAGGTCGCCCGTTCATGGAAGAACCGCAATGGTGGCGTGATTGTTGATGGGAGCAGCTCTGAGCTGAAGGATATTCTCAAGGCCCTCGAGGGAAACATGAGCGGCGGCAAGATCATCACTGGGCCACGGGGCCTGAGCCGGCAGAATAGCTTGTTGCTGGAGCCCACGCAAGACTCTGACCATGCAAAAACACGGCTGGGTTTGAGGCCAACGGCTACGCTCACCCGCGACGATAGCCAGGCCAGTTTTGGCATGTCTGCATTGACCACTGCGGACGAGCACGATGATGACGATGACGCGCTGGCTGATGCCCGCAGGTGGCTGAAGGTTATACATGCCTTTGACCAGCCTCGTTTTACCTACAACGTCGCGAAGAAACACTTTGAGAGGTGAGAGGGTCTCTTGCTCGCCCAATGTTTTTTTTAAAAAATGTTGAATACTAACAAGCGAGTAGAGAGACATCCAAACCGTCACTACTACCGCCCGCCTCCCACAAGACAGACGCATTCCGCAACAGGTTCAACGTAATCCACCAGCGCCTCCTCCGCAACGAGTCCTTCCAGACCTCAGCCGTCGCCGGCGCCAGAGCTGCCTCTTCTCGCCGAACGGCACCGTCAGCAACCGCCATGCAGTCGCACAAGATCACGCCCATCGCCAACCTCCTCGGCCGCCACGGCAGCAGCCACATGCTCCTCGGGATGCTGGTCGTCCTGCCCACGGGCAGCCTGGCCATCAGCGACCTCACCGGCACCATCACGCTCGACCTCAGCCAGGCCGTCGCCATCCCCGAGGACTCGTCCTGGTTCACGCCCGGCATGATCGTGCTCATCGACGGTGTCTACGAGGAGGAGGAGGAGCACGCGGGCAAGGGGCTGAGCGGGAGCAGCGGCGTCGGCGGCGTCATCGGCGGCCGGTTCCAGGGCTTCTTTGTCGGGCAGCCGCCGTGCGAGAAGCGCAGGGCGACGCTGGGCGTCAGCGGCCCGGACGGCAACGGCGCGGACCACACCATAGGGGGTGGGTTCGGCTGGATTGACTTCCTGGGCGTTGGGAGTGAGCGGGCCGTGGGCTCGCGCATGCGAAAGCTGGAGCATAGGCTGCTGCGTCAGCCGATTGCCGTGGCTGATGCGGATAGGGGGCAGCTGCAGCAGTTAGGGGGGCGGGGGAGGGTTGTGATACTAGGCGAGCTGAACCTCGACCAGCCGCGCAGTCTGCAGGCGCTCAAGAAGATATTGGGTCTGTATGCGAGTGGTGACCCCGAGGGGGCGACGCCCATGGCGTTTGTTATTACGGGTAACTTTACCGCGCACGCGGTCATGGCGCGCGGGGGTAGTGGTGGTAGTATTGAGTACAAGGAGTATTTTGACGCCTTGGCCTCGGCGCTGGCCGAGTACCCGACACTACTGACGACGGCGACGTTTGTGTTTGTGCCGGGGGATAATGACGGGTGGGTGTCTGCATTTTCGGGGGGCGCTGCCGTCCCGCTGCCGAGGAAGCCGGTGCCGGATTTGTTTACCTCGCGGATCAGGAGGGTGTTTGCCGCGGCGAACGCCGAGGCGGGGCTGTCTGGTGCTGGTGCTGGTGCTGGTGCAGAGGGCGGAGGAGGAGGGGGTAAGAAGGGCGGCGAGGCGATCTGGACGAGCAATCCGAGCCGGCTGTCGCTTTTTGGGCCGAGCCATGAGCTGGTGCTGTTTAGGGATGATATCTCGGCGAGGTTGAGGAGGGCGTCGGTGAGGTTAAAGGGCAAGGCCGGTAGTAGTGCTAGTGGTAGAGAGTCAGGTGGTGATGATGTGGCCATGTCCGGGGCGATACCCCCTGCGGATGATGAGAATACGATGGACCTCGACGACGACGGCGACGAGGATAGCCACAAACAGTCCAAATCACCAGCTGCGGGATCCGACCCCGACGCGGTCCCCTACGACGTGCTGGCGGCACGGAAGCTGGTCAAGACGCTGCTCGACCAGGGCTACCTGGCGCCGTTCCGGCAGGCCACCCGCCCCGTGCACTGGGACTACACCTCGGCGCTGTATCTATACCCGCTGCCGACGGCGGTCGTGCTCGTCGACACCACAGCGCCGCCATTTTGTGTTACGTACGAGGGCTGTCATGTCATGAACCCCGGGAGCGTGCTGGTGGCGGGGAGGAAAGGGGCGGCGAGGTGGATCGAGTATGAGGTTGGGAAGGTGGGGAAGGTGAGGGATTGCACTTTTTAGCTGGATTGGATAGTAAGTGGACAACCTTATGAGGTGTGTGGGTGGGTGTGTGTGTGGCGTTTTTGTTCATGGGTATGTTTGGGTGAAGCGTGATGTGGTGTGATGGGTTCAGTTGGGATGGGATGGGATGGGATAGATATACATATATAGTAACTTGAAGAAGTGAGTGGTATATACATATGTATATGTGTGTAGGTATAAAGGGGGGAGAGAAATCATAGTGCATCAGGCTTCTTTCGCTCGGTTGGGCCGCCTGTTTACGCATAATTAGGTACACAAGGTATATATGTCTAGTTACATACACAAATGTGATCCTGCCGCTGGGCTCTTTCTAGTTGTATGTGCTGAGGCTGATTATGGCCATCTTTTGAGGAGATGGGGGCCATTGATAGCGGGAAGTGTAATAGACGAACGTTATGGGATTCTGATGAATATCCACGTGGATGGATGATGGAGGCAAGTAGATGTTGTATTTCATGAACAGCGATTCTCATAGAACTCATATTTTCTCTCTTCTAGTGGGATCGTACGGCGGTGTTGCTATTGTTGCGATCGTCTGGGATTTGCATTCGCTCTTGAGGAGCCATGTAAGTGATGTAGCACGGCTATCTCCCGCGTGATCGTGGATCACTGATAAATTCATTTTCTCTCCGTGAGGAACATTTACACTTGATCAATTTAAATTGGTCAACTGTGCAAAATATTCTGGAATGCTATCAACCTATTTACTTATGTATTGTACAGTTTATCATACAATACAAGGTGCCGAATATCTGATTAGAGAATCATACGAAAAGGGGGAAATAAAAAGTAGATCAAGGCTCAATCAGTTTAACACCCGGATCTACTAGCACGTGTTGGGAGTACATACTGATAGTCTATTAGTTATCATAGATAGTAACATCAATATAAGCCGCCATTAAAACCCATCATAGTCCTGTGTGTAAGAGTCTCTATACACGAAACTTATGACAACTCATGTATTTCATCCAAGTGTGGTTGCTCATAAAATGATCTTTTGCTTGCAACTAAGGATTTAGAGGTGAATGTACTCGTAGGTATAAGGCACTCAATTAATGTGATACTTAAGAATGTAAAGTTGGTAAGGAGATGGTGGTTGGCGAGGTCTACCCTATATACACTGACTTGCAAACACAAGCAAGTTGGCGCCCTTTGTCACAGACGCCTGCAATGTTATACTTATGTAATCCTTTCAGCATGTGAGTAAAGGCTGAACCTCAAGACGTATATCATTATTAATCCTATCTAGAGGATAGGAAAACGTGAACAAAATGCCATCATCATCTACTACGCAACTCGTTGTAAGGCGCGGCTTTAATCCAAGTCATGATCTCACAGCTGTGGCAAGCAGTAGCAAGTCGATCTGACTCTGCAGTACTCCGACATATGCATCTGCAAGCTACACTAATGACAAGGTCATCGGCGCGAGGCATATAGGCGAAGGTGGTGCATACTGCCCGTGGTACTATGCGTACACTAGCAAGCGATGAAGTATGCGTACTTGAAGATTCGTCTCACTTCACCTTGGATTCCCGAATCGGGACTGAAAAGGAAGACCAGGGACATGAGAGATGTTCGGACGATACGTAGGTAACTAGAAAATAGGGGTAAGTAATATCGGCTACCGGCGAAGCGGCACCACAACGCCACTACGCCACGGCGCTGTCGGTTGGTCGGGATAAGCAGTTTGTTCCTTGGTGCCGCTTCAATTACGGCCGGGAACGTGGCGCTATCTAGAACATGCCTGCCCACACTTGGTACACTCGGAATAAAGATGCCAACGGGTACCGGCAGTACGGAAATGGCTTCGTAATATGTCGGAAATATCTATACGCGGGTACTTGGGTAAGTTTGGTAGGACGGTACCTGGTTCACGTAGGTGAAGGTGTGCGGTTAGCACGGAGACGCTGGAACAGGTTACTAGGTCCATATCGTACAACCGTGAGGTTTCTGGAATGAAGACGGGGCTGAGACTTCAATAACTCCATGATCTCGGCCCCATATTGACTTTGGCAACCTCCAGGTCTCAGGGCGGAACTTTCGATGCCTTGTTATCTGCAAGTACTGGTTAGTGGTCAGTACCTGAGATGCATGGCAGTAAAGTCACTTCAAGTTCTAACTCGGATTCGCATAAACAACCCTGCCAGCAAACAAGCCGGGTTTCTCGGCTGCTCGGATGATGGTGCCTGCTGCGAGGCATAGATTCGTTTCTCGTATTCCATGACATGACATGCCATGATGCCTGCTCAGCTCCGCCTGGGCTGCATTGAGAGTGCAGAAAGACAGTGCAGATAAAAAGAGGCAGAGGCGGCCGGAAGCAGACAGTATGATGGATGGAAGGCACCTACCTAGCTCCTTCCTGCCCCGCTGCAAAAACACCTGGTTGCGACTGCCTTCTACACCGACTCTCCTACACCGATTGCCATACTGGGTATGCTCGAGGCAGCAGCTACCGACCGACAGCTAACCGGCATTGCCCGCGCTTTTGGGAAATTGCAAGGTGAGGGCAACTCCGTCATCCCCCACCAACTAACAATGCAGGTCTGAGGTGGGCCGTCATGTCTTTACGGGCTCTCCCTGCAGTAGACATGTCTCTTTGTTATTGATTTCTCACATGAGATGTTTGATCCAGCGAGCACTGGCACTCGTCCACGTATCCCCGCATCGCTCTCTCATCCATCCTTCAGTCCATTGTGGTGGTGCACTTTTGATGTTCGATGGGTTGGGTGCCGAGGTCAGCCCGCCGCCAAGCTGAGCCCAGGTCGGATGGACACCACGACTTGCAACAACACTTTAATAATAGCAGTAAGTTGTGATTCGCTAACCTTTCCAAGCCACCAACTTACCATTGGGACGACGAGGAAGATGAGGGGGACGAGACCGAGGAAACCGACGACGGGACCGAGAGGGATTTTGATGGTAAACAACTAACGAACGACAGGCGCGCTTGTACATGGATGGGCAAAACCCCGAAGCCAAGCCAAGTATCTCGAGTCCAGCCAATTCCAGTTGGGGAACGCCTGCATCGACAAGACATTCAGTCGATAGTGTAGTCGATCTCGGTTACGAGATAGTTAGACTACTAGGTGGTTATTCACCACTTCGTCCCCCTCACGTCTTTGACTTGACCATCCATCAACTCACTCAACCCTCGCTCGTATTTGCACCATATCCGCGCCTACGCCCGCGCGCGCCCGCATCCGACCCCTCTCCAAGTGACCTCTTCGAAGACCGGCCAAGAGGGACATGTCAGATAGGAAGGATGGATGAAACCCGAACGAACAAACGGCCAGCCAGCTCTTTCATGCCCTTCACCTGTCTATGCCCCTCATCGCCGACCTCTTCGCCCAATGGTCAGAAGGGAATCAAAATGCAACTCCTATAACAAGTATAGAGGCATTTTGGCGGGTTGACGGGGAAATGGATAGACATATGCCAGATGCCCATCCCTTTGCGGGGCTTGGCCTTGTTTGCTGGCGCGCAAATTGCAGGGCTGGAGCTTGGACCTGATACGCTTCCCAGGTTACTTATTTCAGCCCTTCCTACACTAGTGTAGGTAGCGCTCTGAGCGCCCTAGCGCGGCTGCTCCAGAGGTGGCCCGAGATTTAACCTAGGACCTAGAGATACATGTCGGATCGCCATAAGCCGCACGCTATTCTCGGCACTCGCATGACCACCCCTGTTCCTCGCTAC
Organism: Bombardia bombarda; assembly: GCA_030512295.1. Classification (NCBI taxonomy): domain Eukaryota; kingdom Fungi; phylum Ascomycota; class Sordariomycetes; order Sordariales; family Lasiosphaeriaceae; genus Bombardia; species Bombardia bombarda. The sequence continues at coordinate 1,054,745 of JAULSR010000006.1, read as the reverse complement.
CACTCTGAACCACTCTCCACTCTCCTTTTTCAACCTCACCGCGCCAAGACAAGAAATGTATGTCTCACTTCGATCGAGTCTTATCAACAAAAAGGGGCATGGCATGACCTCTGGTTTTCGACACCGCTTCGAATCGAAGCAAACAAATGCCGTCATTTTCTGTCACGCCATTCATGATTTCTTACATCTGTTTGTTCCAAAAGCCCGCTGATCGCTCGTCGCGGATCGAGACACGTAAACACTCGTATCTACCTTCGTACCTACTTGGGTACTTTTAGCATTCAACGTTCACTGGTCATATCGCATCGGCCTTTTGCTCCATTGCGCCGAGGGCGACAATTTACTGGTACATCCGCTCCTTCGTGCCCATCGACAGAAACCAAGTCGAAAACATGCACAGCCACGTGTTAAATAAGCGTACATGGAAATGTACCTAAGATGGGTGACCAAGGTACCTCGAAATTCATCCAACAACCAAATGTTATTTCGCGGATCTTCTTAAACGTGTACTACCATCTCCCTGAGGCAATCTTAGATTGTGGGCATTGTTAACGACACAACTCCAATACGAGGGCTTGGATGATCTATTGGGATCTTTCCGAGCGGCGAGCACCTAGTACCTGGCATCATCTCTGAGTAGGGACGCCTCCTCCGCTTTGTGAATGAGCATTGATCTCGATACTACGCGAGAGCGCTCAACCCCTTGTTGGGAACGATTTTGTACAACGGCGGCCAGTTTCCAGGTTTGCTACCACATCTTGCCGAACATGCCGGCATGTATATGCACTTGTGCGGTTGCATCGCAGATTTACTCTCCGCGCATTTGGTTCCATGATCCTCGGACTCGGCATCTTGCTCTCTTCCCGCATTTTCTTTTTGCCATGAGATTTGTGAAGGACTGGATGGCCCAGGCAGATCGAATACAAGCGCCGCACGCACACACACACGCACACACGCTAGCATCGGCGCTCTAGATATTTAGAGTTGAACCTTTTCTCCTCGGCTCTTAGGGCGTGCCGGCGCCTTTGTACCTGGAGGCTTGCTATGTAGGTAGTAGCTTGGCTATTTGGTCAATGGATAGGTTGCCTCCTGAGGCGAATGAGCATTCGAGGTTTCGCTTGATGGCCAGTAATGTGCCCGCGGCAAACAAAAGCAAAGGCTCTTAACTAAAGACATACCAAATTTGGAAGACTGCAGCTCACGTCTTCCTCTTAGTCCTTCTTAGTCCACATAGTGGCCCACTCTCGTGCTCACACCTGCATGCTACTTGCATGCGAGATGCGCCAGTCCACCTGGTAGCTTGGGAGCTTGGATGCCCTTTCCCCACAGTCCCAACGTTGTAGGGCGGGCAACATCAACAACAAATTCGATCGGTACAGATGCGAGCGGCGCACACCCACAGTGAACGCGCTTTGCCTATGTACTGTACCTCGTCTCTGCCGACCTGGTGGCGCTATGATTGAGAAGCTCTCTTGGGCTGGGCTGGGACTGGGAGGCGTCCTAACAGCCCTCAAGCAATGCTTCGCCATAATCTTGGCTCGGAGAAATCACAGCCGTTGCTGCCAAGCTAACATGACTTCTCCTATTGCTTCTCCTAGCAAATTTCGTATGCACGTATGCAACTCAGATGGGTTGCCACGCAAGCCTCTCTTACACACACGCACACACACAGACACACAGACATAGTGTATGATTCCTCTCGCAGTAGATGGATCCTAAGAACTCATCGCCAAATCGGCCAGTAGCACTTCTGCCAGGAGCGGAAACCCGGCATGCGGCTATTCAATACCAAGAGATCGCTGTCTGTCTGTGTGTCTGCTTAATTTCTTAGCTTAACATTAGGGCCATCATCTCAGCCTACTCAAATGGCGAACTGGCCCGATGAAACTTGTCGGCAATCATACCTGCCGGGGATGCTAACAGAAGACGCTTGGCACCCGAGCACATGGATAGTCGAACGATGAACCGCTGGTGTGGAGGCTACACTCATAGCCTCGTGTTTTCGCTCCCACGACTTCGCGTCTACGACATGGTTATAATCGATCAGCCCTCCCACGTCTCAGACCGGGCTCTTGGACAATCATTTCCATCTTCGTCCGCTACAGCCGATCATCAGTTGGGTTGTTTAGTCTTTACCTTATCCTCTACACGATTCTTAATAGTTAATAATTAAGTCATCTTCACTTATACACTCGTTGTTTACGTTTCTTTTTCGTCTTTCAACGGCTGGTCCTGGCCATCACAACCACTATGTTGCTGTCGACGGCCTCATCACTGGCCTTCCTGTCACTGGCTTCGTTCGCCAAGGCAGCGACTGTAACATACAACTGGGATGTCACCTGGGTCAATGCGAGCCCTGACGGCTTTGCCAGACCTGTCGTTGGCATCAACAACGAATGGCCGTGTCCAAGGATCCAGGCCACAGTGAACGACACCGTCGTTATCAACCTAACCAACCAGCTCGGTAACCAAACCACGGGGTTACACTTTCATGGCATCAACCAAGTCAGATCCCCAGAAATGGACGGACCGGCTGGCGTTACTCAGTGCCCAGTCCCGCCCGGGTCGACTATTACCTATCAATTTGTGGTTAGTTAATCGCGATAGTGACGATATCTTGTTGGAGACTTTTGCTAACACCCAACTGCAGGTTGACAGGCCAGGAACATATTGGTGTACGTTGGATGCAGCCAACAGTGATTGACAGCTGTACTGACAAGCAATTCTGATAGACCATTCCCACAATTTGGGACAATATCCTGATGGCCTGCGAGGCCCCTTTATTGTTGATGACCCCAATGACCCATACGCGGGTCAGTATGATGAAGAGATCATCCTGACTGTTTCTGATTGGTATGGATCTGAACCACTTCAATGCTTGATCTTGACGCGCCGACTAACCCACGACGGATGCGTAGGTACCACACAGCAAGTCTCGATCTTGTCCGGGCCATGCTTGTTCCCAACAACACGCACGACCTACCTCCGTTCCCAGATAGCATCCTGGTGAATGACGGTCAAGCCGCGAATATTGACTTTCAGTCGAACAAGACTTACCGGATTCGATACATCTGCTACTCTGCCCTGGCTTCTGCTATGCTCCACTTTGACTCCCATACCATGCAAGTCATCATGAACGATGGTGCCTACATCAAGAAGCAGGAGGCGTATCAGCTGCACATCGCCGCTGCTCAGCGCTATGATTTTCTCATTACTGCATCGGAAAGAGACAAGGGGAACTTTCCCTACCTGGTCGCGTTGGATGTCAACCGCGACTACCAGAACGCGTCACTTGGCGTGAGCTGGAATCACAACTTTACGGGCTACCTGGTTATGGACACGAGCCAGCCTCTTGACAAGATAGACGTCGTGCAAGAGTTCAGCCCCGTCGACGACTCTCACTTCGAGAACTACGAGGGAGATGGCCCGCTCGATTACGACACGCTGATCGAGCTTGATTTTGCCTTTTGCCAAGACGAGAATGGGTACCCTCGCGCCTGCTTCAACAACTTCACCTACATCGGTCAGCAGGTGCCCACCCTCTACACGGCCGCCACGACAAACGACTCCAACACGAACCCGGCAGTCTACGGGCAGGTCAACCCTTTTATCGTCAACTCGGGTGATGTCGTCCAGATCGTGGTCAACAACCTCGACGTCGCCATCCACCCCTTTCACTTGCATGGTCACCACTTCCAGGTGCTCGACCGGCCCAAGAGCGGCACTGGCAAGTGGCCGCGCCGCGACACCAACTACGCCAGCACACCGCCCAGACGCGACACTGTCGGCGTCATGGGCACCTCATACGCCATCCTCCGCTTCACCGCTGACAACCCGGGCGTCTGGCTCTTCCACTGCCATATCGAGTGGCACGTCGAGATGGGTTTGACGGCCACCATCATTGAGGCGCCGGCTAGTCTGCAGGGCATGACTTTCCCTGATGACCATATCAATGCGTGCAAGCTGCAAAATATTCCGTACCAGGGGAATGCGGCGGGCAATACCGTCAACTTCACGGATACGACGGGGTTTATTACCGTGCCGCCGACTGTGTACAATGGGTGAGTCCTTGGTGTTTTTTCCTTCCCTTCAAGTGTTACAAAGTGACTGACTTTGTCTCCAACAGTGCCCAATACACCGCGCCGGCAAGCAAGCGCTCTCTTCTCGATGGATTTTTCGGGCTCTTTTAGATAGACATCAAATGATGAAACTTGGACGTGGAATCTTGTATAATCAGGTGCATTGGGAAAAACAAAAGGGGTGGGAACGGGGAAGGCGTCGGTTGAGTGGTGGGCTTGTTTGATTTGATAATGTGGCCATGTCGGGCGTAATACGGCGGGTGTTGTTAATTTTCCTTTGGGGTGGGTAGTAGCATGACCTTTTCTTGTTTAGATCTGGGTTCTTTCTCCTACTTTAGAGTTTTGATGTAACTTATGGAAGGTGTGGATAGACAGGTACTGGCGATTTCCTGCTGTATTAGGATAGAAGGCTGAAGAATTCCATAGCACAGCTCTTCTTTTTGAGATTAGTATTGAGTGTTGTGGCAAAGAGATAACAACGAGCTGATGCTTTCTAGAAAATGATGGAAAATGATTCGTGGCAGCTCAAGTGTAAGCAGCACAAAGGAAGTCATCACCATCTTGTGTAGTCCTTTGAAGACATGACGGAGAATACACCTTTACTTGAGGTTTGCTTTGACTGTTTGTTTCTCTCTTAGCTCATCACCATGAGATATGAAAGAGACAACGACGAAAAAGGAGTGAGATTTTAGTGAAGAGGACGGAACACTGGATGGCTGAAGTACTAAACTGTGTATGTGTTGTGTCTGTGAGGTAATGAATGTAGTCTCTGTGTGTTTTCATTTCTTCAAGATTCGAGGGAGGCCTATCTTCTGGGCCCATAAAAAGGGAGAATGCTAACAACGCAAGGATTGTAGATATTAAGGGCTGACCAACTTTTGTCTCTACAGAAGAGAAGGGGAAATGGGTACACTACCCCTCTCAGAATAATTAAGCCGATTGATGGTACGTGGAAAGAAGAAAGTAAGCAGAACGAAACTGAAGACTGGTGGTGGCGTGAGATTAAATATCTGGTCGGTTATAAGCGATCAAGGTATATCAAAAAGATAAGCAAAAGAAAGGAAGTGAGTGAGGAGAGGTATGCGTCGAATTATATTGATGGCAGGGTGGATAACGGTCAATTGCGGAGTAAGCTTTTGAGGGCGATGGAAAATGATCATGAATGTTCAATGTAAATAAATCCCGAGTGTGTCAGAACTCAAACTAGACAACAGTGACCAAGACGTTGCAAGATGCTTACCTTATATATGCGTAAAGGAGAAAGTAAGTAGGGGTTGAGGAGAGGGAGAAGGGGTGGATATGTGTTGAGAAGCCAGTGTGTCTATTATATATCATCCAGTAAATGGGCATCGTTCGGTCAGTCGATCGTGGAAACGGGATAGTGCGCACTTGTGCAAGCGCTAAATAGTGAAAACGCGCAAACCAGCGCATTCTCTCTCCCGCTCATGTACACTACCATCATACATGAGATGGATGCCTGCCTAGGTGTTAGCACAGATTCTCAAAACGCCTCAGAGCAAGACGTTAAGGCGGGTCGCTTTGCGTCCGGGCATAGGCTTGTTTTGTTTTGCTTTTCTACTCTTTGTCTTGTCAAGTCACTATCGTGGCTGAGGAAACAGCATCGCATATGTGTGTGATGGTGGAAAGTTCTAAAAAAGTAGTATATTTGCAATCACTCTAAATGGCCCTACCGGACGACCGTCATGTCAAGTCACGCACGTCACGGCGCAAAATCTAACAATGGGCTGGGAAGAATTGACCAACCACATGCTGAAGATCCCCAATATACCGTTCCCTGGGGGTCAGAGGAAAACAGAAAGGAAGGGAGGGGGAGGGGGGGAGAAGCGATCGACCTTGCATCTGCGACCGCCCCCGTCACTGGCATGTTGTGGTGTACGCTGCCGTGCATATGATTGATTATCCGTCCGCTTACCTACCTCCTAATTCTGATTAATTGTAGATCAGCTACGCCACCAGGCGTGCCTCATCACGAATCTAAGTCTATTTTCATGTTCATCTCCTTTTGGGGATCCGGGGGGGGGGGTAGGCGGGGTGAGGTGAAGGCTATGCCTGATCTGGAGTTTACGATGTCTCCTTAGCACTTGAATGTGAGTTGTCTTATTTGTGGCAGTGGATGATAGCGTAATAGTGTATTTAGCTATTTAGGGTAAAGTTCGACAATTCTAGTATTTGGGCGAGGCTTCTCTGTTTGGGAAGCCTATGTCCGTTGTCCGTTGTCCGTTGTCAGGGAACGGAATCTGGGCAAATATTTGCGAGGCTTGTCACCTGCGGACAAGTATCATCATGATCCCCGATGCAGCAGCTTCTTGGCGTCGAGGAGTGCCCTTATCATAATAGAGTATCTTTCGGGGACTTTTTGAGCACACATGCGGGTTTTGCAAAAGAAACGGGACGCTTCCGTCCCCACCCGCTCTGGGATGCCACAGATCGGATGAGACAAACATGTGGGATTGGAACTTGCGAATGAACATCGTTGTTGTGAGGCGGTCTGGTAACGCATATCAAGAATGGAAACAATGCCATTGACCTGGATCGCGACGCCGGGGCCTTGTGAGTCCTGACAATCTCTTGGCTGCACAAAACAAGACGCCTTGTCTCAATATTTCAGCCCTTTTGTACACCGCCAGCAGCATTCTGATCTCCAACTGTCGTGACTCCTGGGAGTGAGGTTTGCAAGAAGGCATTCCATTTGTATCGACTAGGCGTAGACATAGGCCCGTCCGTTCCGCGTGTGTAACAGCAGTACGGCAGTGCTAGGTATTCGATGTGCCTTACACTGCTACAAAACACTAGCAATTATGCTGAACAATCGTTGATGCTGACGCGGTGACACATGAACGTGGCACTGAGGGTGAACAAGCCTACAGGTGATCACCTCGAATTGTTATCATTGTTAAGGCGCAGTCTTGTTGTTATCGATCCTGGTCTTGCCGTTGTGCCCGACCAAGCCAGCCTCTTCCCTGAATTAACCCGAGTGGTCCCGCCCAGACACGCTCTTCCAGAAGTTAGTATGTGTTCAGCCTATATCTGATGAGTAAACACAGTAATGCGAACATGTCTGCAAAAGCTTGCTACATGTTGACAACCACAACATCCGTCTGTAGCCTGGTATCACCGTACCCAAACTAGCGTTGTGGAGAGCATAGGATCGTCTTTCAAGCTCCCTATTCCCGATAAGCTAGCTTGGCCGTCAAACAGCAGTAGCGAATGGGGGCAAAGCTTGTCACCGGAGACACAGAGAGCAGAACCAGAAATGCCGGTGCCATGTCGGCGGGCTCAACTTGAGTGACGAATTACCGTTGAGAGTAACAGGAACACAGGGTCCGTACGATTCCTCGGTTGGTAGCCAAGAAGATATTGGACAGGGCGAAAAGCCCCGAATACTACAGTATGTACATACCTGCATCGTTCTCAGACATGCATATCTAGCCAGCCAGCCAGCCGGCCAGCCACCAACTCTGAACAAGCGATCCCGCCTTGTTCTCTCCCGGATTCTATCAGCTGAGATGTCTCAAGATGCTTTTCAGACTGGCATTGTGCTTCTTGAAGACGATGATGAACAGCTGGCGAATAGAGGCGACGAGAAAGAATAGCGTGGCATATCGTGAATGCACAGATACATTATTGACTCGATGTTGATATGCCCTGTCGACGTATTAAGGTTAAGACTCCACATTGGTGACCTTCCATAACAGGTTTGCCGGTCAGACATCAACTGCACTTTCTGAGCAGCATGAGTTGGCAGGTTGGGCGTGCATTTCGGTTTCGGAATCGGTTTTGGCGAAATGTCAGTAGGTAGGCAGTGTAAGAGGATAGTCGGCCTTGATGGTCCGTATGGAGGGTATGGAAATGATGCGACGGCAGGGTTCCAGAGGGGCTGTGGCAGGTTGGGACAGTTGGGAGATAAAGCAGTCTGTCATGTTGTCGTCGATTGGACACGGAATTCTCGCGGGGCCAAACACAGATATTTCCCCTCATGGCGGCAGGTCAGTTGGTCGCCTGGCACCTCTGTCAAAGGCGGTGTATTTGTTGCGTACGTGGTACGACGGCGGTTGGGGGTTCTGGAGAGGTCCGGAGTCCGGTGGTGGTGGTGGTGTTAGTGGTGGAAGCTGGCTGGGGAGGCTGATCGGGTATGTTTCTACCCCAAACCACCAGTGTTCCATATCAGGGCATACACAACGGCAATGATAGCAGAGTATCTTGCCACAATATGCAATCTGACACGTCGACGGGCGTGATCACCACTGGGCTGTAAATGCTCCGTCCATTCGTCCGCCCGAGAACGGAAGAGGAGGCGGGTTGGGTAAGCTTGGCCCAGTGCATCGGACGGCTGGTGTCCGGGTCAAGAGGTGCAGTTGTAGATAGGACAGGTGCACCGTGTGAGGCTATCTCGGGTCGTCTTCTTAGCTATCAGGAGAGGAACTGCCGATAGCCTACAGCACGATGTTGGGGTGAGTGTGGTTGGTAGGACGAGACAGTGAAAGGTCTCATTTCGCTGTAAGTGGGCTGTGAGTAAGCGCCACGACACACGGCAGAAGTAGCAGCATTAGTGGGCAGTAGATACCTGACCACCCTGACGAACGAAAAGACAAGTCGTCCATGCTGTATTGCGCGCGGCTGCCAGGAAAGGAGGCCTGAGAGTCGCTGCGGCGGAGATTAGTCGTCTAACCGCGCGGTCTCCTCACGGTCTCCGACCTTCCCCAACCATGGGGCCCCCGTCCGCGCGCGCGCCCGGGCAGTCGAGGAGGATGAGAAGCAGCTTGGTAATCGAGCTGGCCGGTAAGTCTGTGCGTGCCTCGTATGTTCCGTATTCCGTATTCCGTAATCCGTATGGCCTTGCTGTTGGGGGCGAGGCTGAAGGCCGACGTGGGCGTGGAGGCTGGCTGGCTGGCGTTGGTGCCGACACAGGGCAACAGACAGAAAACAGGCAACCACACACCGATACCGACGCTCCCCGTATCGGGCGTCGAGGCTCGGCGGGTAAGCTGCGGGTGCCGTCGACATGTCGTTGGAGTGTCGTCATGGGCTGTGAGGAAGCGAGGAAACGAAGGCTAGCCTCAATCAGTCCCTCTCAACACCACCAGCGGCGTCGCGCTGCAATGCTGCAATGCAGGGCACACCAGAGCACCGGGGCCCCCAAAGGCTCCAAAGGCACCAAAGGCACCAAAGGCTTAGGTAGCATTCAAACAGCACTTTCAGGTTGCCCTTTCAGGTTGCAAGCCTCGGCTGCCATCGGCCCCGGCGCTGTTGTACATACAGATGCTGTGCGTCGGCTGCAGTCTGCCATCATCATTCAGGTTGGCCGTGGGTGTTTCCCCAGATTGATTTGCAAGAAGAACCAAGTGGCTTAGGTTTCACTGACATGGAATGAACGATGAGTGATGGATCCCAGTGTCCTGGCTCGCGACTGCCCTGGTAAATCCTGGAAGCTGTCAAAGACCGCCGGGCCGACGTGACAGCTGGTTGCCGACCCAGCCCAAGCCACCTCAGCCAGGGCCCCAGCTGAATCGCTCGTCAACCTGGAAGGCGTGACTCGGCGCTCCACAGTCCCCTGTTCCACTTACTCTCCATCTTGAATTCCGCCTTCCCCGCAGCCCGCTAGCTGCGGCAAGTGCAGCGGCCTTGCCCAACTCGGGAAGCCATGACCCAAGCTCCCAAGCTCTGCCGTACCCTACTGGTAGCGAAGGAAGGCGTGGTGCACCTGGCGACCAGGGGAGCCCGGACCGAGTTTAGCCCCTAGGGAATTTGTGGGTAGGTGTTCGCCGTTACTACTGTGTAGGCTTGCTAATTCTTTTTTTTTCTTATCAAATTCTCAAGCTTCGATCAACGATTCCAAAATACACGGCTTCAACAAGCATTTTTTGACGGCGCTGCCGATCAATCCATCTAGGCGACGCCTTACACGGTCGTCGATGCAAGCGCGTCCCAGCGTCGGGGCCTCCATTTCTTTTTTGTATTAGCCTTTTTTTTCTGCTGTGAATTTGTCACCTCATCTCAGCTCCAAGATGCACACTCACTGGCAGCTGCAGGCGCAGGCTGCACACTGAGAAAAGCACACCGTTCGTCTTCTGCTCCCGTCGTCGTCCGCCACCTAGCCGCTCACAACTCTGGACAACGCCCATGCCTGGAATCATGACATCAGAAGAAAGGGAATCGCCCGAATCCGGATCCTCGGGGGCTTGCATAAACCGTTCTGCTTTGGGGATGCATAGGTAATCACTTACTGCCAGCCAGCATCATCTATCTGCTCCCAATCTACTGCTCTGCAACCTGCACCTGGTTGCCTTCTAGCAGCTGTGCTCTGTCGTGCGGATCGACGGCACGTGTTAGCCACACACCTCACACACCTTGTGCGGCTGCTATGCACACGCCCAGAAGCTCTAGAAGTCTGGAGTCTTGAGTCGCTGCAGCAGAGGGGCGCTCTGTGGCCTGGACTGCTTGGCTGCCCTGTCCACCAGGACCCTGCCTGAGCCTGCCAGGGCTCGATTCAAGGGGTCACACACCAACAACCCTCTTCGATACCGCTCTGCAGCAGTCCAGGTTCCCCTGGCCTGATCTCGCCCGCGTACTGATGAGATTATCGACCTGCGAACCACAGACAATTCGCTGTTCAATTGGACAAGTCGGCCCTCCTCCCGCCAATGAGCAGTGTCCAGTTGCGTCTGTGTGGGAGCCTAGGAGGGTTGTGTGTGTGTGCGACGTGCGTGAACGAGCCAGCCAGCTCATCAATCTGGACGGACAAGCATCTGTGCCATTTCAATTCTGACGACGATGCCCTGCTGCTTGTTAATCAGATGGGGTTGCGGCCGCTCACCCCCTGTTGGACCCTGCCGCGAGGTAATCCGTATACTATTCTGGATTGTCAACACCAGCAGAATGGAACGGCTCATCTCTACCTATTATGTGGGAGCGCTTGCGGCGACATCTTACGGAACCGTACATCGTAACATGCCAGTCGGCTGGTGTGCAGTCAGCCGGGTGGCAGTCGGGTCGTGCGCTATGGCACGTCGTTCACGATGAGAAAACACCGGCCAACAGTATCGCGCCCTCCTAGGCTGAGTACCAAGTACGGACACGGCTGCCGTCTATCCGTTCAGTCGTTTCAACTATTCTTGCTTCCCGGGGTTGCAATTGGAGAGGTACGCGGTATTCGATGGTAACTGCGTATGAGAAGTATCTGCTGCTCACCTCGGCTTCAATGCATTCATCTCTTGACCCCTCCCGAGACCGCCTTTTTGGTGACAAGTAGCAGTGGTGCGGTGCACCAGATGTTTGAAGCTCATCCGGTCGACCGCGTTGTCCCCTCGTCAACATCATCAAGAGGATTAGGAATACGGTTGCGTCCAGACGCGGTCCAGACGCGGTTCTTTTTGCACCTCGTTTTGTTTAGTGCTATAATGCTGGGCAGATGACGCTGATCACTGCTGGTTCCGACTAGTACAAAACGGTCACATTTAAAATGGCAGATGGTCTGGGGTTGGAGAGAGTGGTGTTCAAGTCGCTTTCGGCGCAGCGCTATCAGTCGGTTGACGTCAGGCATGGCGTTTGCTAATTATTTGTTCGTCATTGGGAATCCCTGCTTTCCCTGACTGCCCCTGGTTTTCCCTGTTCCTATTCCCCTATTGTCCTTGGCGGCCACCTGCCTCAGAGGCCTGGCAGCTGGAAAGAAAGGCGGAGGTGGGGGTTGAGGAGCGACAGGGACGAGAGGACCCCGGCATTTATCCCTGCCGGCTCGTTGCGGCTCGCCTTTTCGACAGCTGGCGCCAACTACATGGCTGTTGTCCGCGACCAGCGCGCGTCAAATGTCGGCATAGTCGTCGTCGTCGTTGATGGATGCACCGCCGCCTTTCGCAAAGTGCACCCTGTCCTTTCGCATGCCCTGGAGGCAGCGTGGCATGATTCGCAGTGTCGGCGGCTAAATCAAGTGCAATTGGCTGGGGACGCAACGAGCCGCCCTCGTCGAGTCGGTTTTTGCGTGTGCGCTGTGGTGGTCTCGCCGTACCTATGGGTACCCATCGTGGGGGAGTCCGTCCGGACAGTCCGATGGACCGTGGAGATTTGGCCATGGCCGCCCATGGGCAGCAACAAGCTCTGCGAACGACCCACCCCCAACCCCTGGGCTCGTCTGCCTGAGCAGTCCAGCAACGGACCGGATCAGCAAATAGCGGGATGCTGATGGCTGCTCGGTCGTTCGAGCCAACACGGACGGTTTCGTACTGCGGGTTTCTAGCCTTTCGTTCGCGCCATTTGCCCTGCATCTGAGTTTACACCGTTTCTGCCCCCCTTAGCAAGGACAAAACGAACATGCCCCATAAGCCCATCCACCTGCGTACCGTGCAGTGCACTGCTGTAGCAGGGCGCCCTTTTCCGATGCATCAAATGTTCCTAGTGTCTTGCAATTTCCCTTTTGAGAGGGCTGGGCGGCGTCTAGTGTCTGGGAATCGTGTCCGCCTCTGGAGCCCCCAAGCAGAACGGTTTTGGCTCCTCCCACGGCATCATGGACCTGGGGCTACCATAGCACAGTTCATGACAACAAAGGCGCACCGGTGCGTATCCTAGCACACGGCGGCCCTTGCTTAGAGGGTCCCGCTACATGTCAGGGTGTGCTGTCAGGCCAAACTATGGCTGTCTCTGAGCAAAAGAAATCCCGGGTGGCGGTACCAATCATTTGCTTGGGATGTCGCCAAAAAGGGGAACCCCAAGATTATCAATGTCTTCGGTCACCGAAGGCTAGCAACGCCGGACAATGGACTTATTCCATCGGCAGAAAGGATCATGGATTGGATGGTGAATGGGCGGAGGGGGTGGAGCTACCATGACCATGCCTGCTTCCTTGCCACACCCCCCCGAAGCAACATGCATACCAGTTAACCTTCTCACATGGGGAAGGCCTGGGTAGCGAGGGTAGCAGGTACTCAGGTAGCTGAGTCTTGGTATTTTTGGTTTCGATATTAGCCCTACATTCCAGATCCCCTTTCATATAAGATAAAGCCAACTTCTTCCCGTACTTTGGTTCCTGGACAAACACCATCAGCCATTACATGTCGACAGTTGCTCAAGATGGCTGACAAGCTGGCATTTCTCCTCTTCGGAGACCAGTCACTTGATACTCATGGCTTCCTGGCCGAGTTCTTCCGCCAAGAGAAGCAGGGTATCCTCGCAAAGGCTTTCCTGGACCAAGCCGGACATGCTTTGAGGAAGGAGGTGGAGCAGCTCGACAGGTTGGAGCGGTCGAGGCTACCAATCTTCAAGACCCTTCAACAGCTCAACGAGAGATATTACGCCCAAAAGATTAAACATCCAGGTGTTGACGGCGCTCTGCTGTGTATATCGCAGCTGGCACACTATATCGAGTAAGCTACGCACTCCCCTTTGCTCTCTCTCAACCCCAATCCGGGGTAACACTGCGTCTGTCATGCTAACTGTGTTTTAGCCATGCCGAAAAGAACTACGAAGATGTCACCCAGCACGATCAGACGCTGCTGGTCGGCTTGTGCTCGGGGCTGTTTGCAGCATCCGCCATTGCGTCTACACCCTCTCTTTCCGCCCTGGTTCCGGTCGCTGTTCAGGTGGCTCTCATGGCCTTCCGGACTGGCTCATATGTTCATAACCTCGCCGAGCGGTTAAGCCCGGCATTCGACCAATCTGAGAGCTGGACTTACATTTTCCCGAGTTTGACGGCGGACGATGCCTCATCCGCTCTGGACCAGTACCACAAGACTAATGTGAGTGACTACACTAAACATAGCAACTCCCACCAACGACGGTCACTAACCTTCTATAGGGCACCCCGCAAGCCAGCCGTGCTTATGTTAGCGCTGCATCTTCGAGCAGCATCGCCATCTCGGGACCTCCCGCGACCTTGAGAGCGTTGGTTGCCAGCGGATGCTTTTCAGCCAAGCCAACATCGATCCCTGTGTATGGCCCCTACCATGCTGCTCATCTCCACTCGTCAGCCGACATCGACAGAATCCTCCGCCTGGAGGATCCCGAGGTGACTGATGCCCTATACGCCACTAAGCCTCGGTCAACTGTTATGTCGTGCACCACTGGAAAGTGGTTCTCCGAGTCAGACACAAAGGCGCTCCTGAAAACGATCGTGTCTGAGATTTTGAATGACACCCTTATGTTCAACAAGGTTTTGGACGGGTGCCTTGAGCGTGCTCAACAGTTCAAGGGCAAGAGCTGCCTCATTCTACCACTCGGACCGACGCAAAATGCGGCAACTCTCGCAAATCTCCTCAAGGCCAAGACCGACCTGGAGGTTGTGCTACGCAAGCCCCCTACTGTGTCACCCGAAAGCACTTCGTCCACCATTGGAAATCATGGATCGAGCGGAAAGTGCAAGCTCGCGATCGTCGGCATGGCTGGGCGGTTCCCCGATGCCGCCAGCCACGAGAAGCTGTGGGAGTTGCTTGCAAAGGGACTCGACGTTCATCGCGAGGTCCCCCCAGACCGGTTCAATGTAGATACCCATTACGACCCCACTGGCAAAGCCATCAACACCAGCCACACCCCATATGGATGCTGGATTGAGAACCCCGGTTTCTTCGATCCCCGCTTCTTCAATATGTCGCCTCGCGAGGCGTTCCAGACCGACCCGATGCAGCGCATGGCATTGTCGACCGCCTACGAGGCTCTGGAGATGTCTGGGTATGTCCCCAACAGAACACCATCAACCAGGCTCGACCGCATTGGCACTTTTTACGGCCAGACTTCTGATGACTGGCGTGAAATCAACGCCGCCCAGGAGGTGGACACTTACTACATCACTGGTGGTGTCCGCGCCTTTGGCCCCGGCCGCATCAACTATCATTTCGGTTTCAGCGGCCCCAGTCTCAATATTGACACTGCGTGCTCATCTTCCGCTGCTGCCATGCAGGTAGCCTGTTCAGCGCTTTGGGCCCGAGACTGTGACACAGCGATTGTTGGTGGCTTGTCTTGCATGACAAATCCAGATATTTTCTCTGGTCTTAGCAGAGGACAGTTCCTCTCCAAGAAGGGGCCCTGTGCTACTTTTGACAACGAAGCCGATGGCTACTGCCGCGGTGACAGCTGCGCGTCCGTCATTGTCAAGCGTCTTGAGGATGCGGAGGCCGATGGCGACAGAGTTCTGGCCGTCATTCTTGGCACTGCTACCAACCATTCTGCCGATGCCATTTCCATCACCCACCCTCACGGGCCTACTCAGTCCACTCTTTCGAGGGCCATTCTCGACGAAGCCGGTGTCGATCCTCTCGATATTGACTACGTAGAGATGCACGGCACCGGAACCCAGGCCGGTGATGGTACTGAGATGTTGTCAGTCACAAATGTCTTTGCTCCAGCAGACAGGAAGAGGCCTGCCGACAGGCCGCTGTATCTCGGTGCTGTCAAGGCTAACATTGGCCACGGAGAGGCTGCATCTGGTGTTTCGGCACTGTGCAAGGTGCTTATGATGCTCCAGAAAAATGCTATCCCGCCCCATGTGGGAATCAAGAAGGGATCGGTCATCAACAAGACGTTCCCTGCGGATCTCTCCGACCGCAATGTCAACATTGCTTTCCACATGACTCCTTTCAAGCGCAAGGATGGCAAGCCGAGAAGGGTTTTCATCAACAACTTCAGTGCCGCTGGCGGTAACACTGGCCTGTTGATCGAGGATGCGCCCAAGGTCAAGCCTGCTTCGCCGGATCCGCGAGGCCACCACATCGTTACCCTCACGGGTAAGTCGAAGGCTGCTATGATGCGAAATGCAGAGCGTCTTGCAGCCTGGATGGAGCAGAACCCCGACACTCCGCTGTCCCATGTCGCATACTCGACGACTGCTAGAAAGATTCAGCATTATTGGCGCATGAATGTTTCCGCTACCGATCTTGTTGATGCGCGAAAGGCCATTGCCGAGCGTCTCAAGGAGAACTTTGTCCCAGTTCTCCCCGAACAGCCCAAGGTGGCCTTCATGTTTACAGGACAGGGCTCTCACTATGCCGGACTCGGCAAGGAGTTTTACGCTCACCACAAGGTGTTCCGCCAGAACATCGACGAGTTCAACCACATTGCTCAGATCCATGGCTTTCCTTCATTCCTGCCCCTCATCAACGGTAGCGAGCCCGATGTTTCCAAGCTGTCACCCGTTGTGGTCCAGCTTGGCCTGGCCTGCTTTGAAATGGCCCTTGCCAGACTCTGGGAGTCTTGGGGCATTCGACCTGCTGTGGTCCTTGGTCACAGCCTGGGAGAGTATGCCGCTCTGAACATTGCTGGTGTCCTCTCTGCTAGCGACACCATCTTCTTGGTCGGTGCTCGCGCTCAGCTTCTTGTAGACAAATGCACTGCTGGTACCCACGCCATGCTCGCCACCCAAGGATCTGTTGAGACTGTTACCGAGGCTCTGGGTGCCAAGGCCAGCAGCGTCAATGTTGCTTGCATCAATGGCCCCCGCGAGACTGTTCTCAGCGGCGAGGCCAACCAGATGGCAGAGGTCGCACAGGACCTGGCTGGTGCTGGCTTCAAGTGCACACAACTCCGCGTGCCTTTTGCTTTCCACTCGGCACAGGTTGAGCCCATTCTGGATGAGTTTGAGAAGATTGCGAGCTCTGTGCGGTTCAACGAGCCCAAGGTGCCTATCATTTCTCCTCTGCTTGGCAAGCTTGTTGAGGGTGAGCCCATCAACGCAACCTACCTCCGCAACCACGCCCGCGAGGCTGTTGATTTCCTCGGCGGTCTCGTTTCTGCCCAGCAGTCCGGTGCCATTGATGAGAAGACTGTTTGGCTTGAGGTTGGCCCTCATCCTGTCTGCGCTGGAATGGTCAAGGCTGCTTTTGGCGGCTCCACTATCGCAGTTCCTACTCTGCGCCGCAATGAGTCTTGCTACAAGACCCTCACTGGCAGCCTCTGCACGCTACACACCACCGGTCTTAACATCGACTTCAATGAGTTCCATCGCGACTTCAAGAATTCGGTCCGTCTCCTGGATCTCCCCAGCTATTCGTACGATGAGAAGAACTACTGGCTCCAGTACAGCGGCGATTGGTGTCTCAGCAAGAACCGCGTTGGCACCTCTGCAGCAGCCAAGGCTATCCAGCCGGCCAAGCCTAAGCTGTCCACGACGACAGTGCAGAAGGTTACCAAGGAGGAGGTCAAGGGCGATGTCGCCATCGTCGAGATTGAATCAGAGCTTCACGATGAGCATCTCCGCAACGTTGTTTCAGGACACTTGGTCAATGGTGCTCCTCTTTGCCCCTCATCGCTCTATGGTGATATGGCCATTACTACCTGCGAGTATGCCTACAAGCTGTTGCGGCCCGGCACCGAGAAGATCGGCTGCAATGTCGCCCATATGGAGGTTCCCAAGACGCTCATTTTCAATGATACTGCCAAGAGCCACATCCTGAGACTGACTGTTACTGCCAACGCCAAGCTCGGCTACGCTGACCTGGTATTCCATACTGGCGAGGGTGGGAAGAGGACCGATCATGCTATGTGCAAGGTCTACTTCAACGACCCCGAGGACTGGCAGAACGAGTTCGACCGGGTATCATACCTGATCAAGGCTCGCATTGAGGCTCTCAAGGATGCCGAGCAATCAGGTGTGGAGACTGTGTCCAAGATTGGCCGCGGTCTTGCCTACAAGCTGTTTACGGCTCTGGTTGACTACAACCCACGCTACCGGGGCATGGACGAGGTCATCCTCGATAGCAGCACCTGTGAGGCCACTGCCAGGATCAAGTTCCAGACGACCGATGCAGATGGCAACTACCGCTTCAGCCCCTTCCACATTGACAGTCTCTGCCACATCTCGGGCTTCATCATCAACGGCACTGACGCCGTTGACTCACGCGAGCAGGTGTACATCTCTCACGGCTGGGGCTCTTTGAGGTTTACTGAGATGCCTGTTGCTACCAAGGAGTATCGCAGCTATATTCGCATGCAGCCTATCAAGGGAAGCAAGATGTTTGCAGGTGATGCATATGTCTTTGACGGCGACAGGATCATTGGTGTCACCGGTGACATCAAGTTCCAGGCAATTCCACGCAAGGTCCTAAACATGATGCTTCCTCCACGTGGTGTCGGTGCTGCTGCCGCTGCCCGGCCCGCGCCTGCTATCAAGGCCGCGCCTGCTAAGGAAGCTCCTTCCAAGAAGAGGAAGGAGACCGTCACCCCCTCCAACATCTCCAAGGTCAATCAGAAGTTGAGAAGTGTCGTTTCTCAGGTCATGGACATCCTTGCCAAGGAGGTCGGCTGCAGCAACGATGAGCTCGCCGACAACATTGCCTTCACCGACTTGGGTGTCGACTCGCTCATGTCCTTGACTGTTGGTGGCAGAATCCGTGAGGAGATGGATCTGGACCTTGACTCTCATGCCTTCGTCGACTACCCTACCATCGGCACCTTCAAGAAGTACCTCGCTAAGTACGAGACTGCTGGTCGGAAGGAGAGCATCTCTTCAGGTGACTCTGATGACTCAATCGACGACGAGTCTCCTGAGATTGATTCTGACTCTAATGTCACCACTCCCCCCGATGAGAGTGAGACCGACTCGATCAAGGGTGATGGACCAGTCAAGGGAGAGTCGAGCAGCTCTGGTAACGCTGAGTTGCGATCCATCATTCGCAACACGATTGCCGGAGAGATGGCCGTCGAGGTTGACGAGATTATGGCTGCCCCAGATCTTGCCAACCTTGGCATGGACTCCTTGATGAGCTTGTCTATCCTCGGCACACTGCGAGAGAAGACCGGTCTGGAGATCCCATCGGACCTGTTCGTGTCGAACCCAGCACTGAAGGATGTCGAGCGTGCTCTTGGCATTGCTGATACCCCTCCACCAAAGAAGGCAGCGGCTCCTAAGCAGGTAAAGGTCCAGGCACCAGCAGCTTCCAAGCATCCTCGGATCGGGCTGGAGGAGCCGTGCCCTCCCAAGCCACCAAGGCCCACCCAGTTCATTGATGCTTATCCCCACCGCAAGGCCTCATCGGTTCTCCTCTCAGGTAGCCACCGCACTGCGACCAAGCACCTGTTCATGATCCCCGATGGTAGCGGCTCTGCCACTTCCTACACTGAGATTGCAGATGTCGGTGGCCAGTGGGCCGTCTGGGGTCTGTTCTCGCCCTTCATGAAGACGCCAGATGAGTACAACTGCGGTGTCTATGGTATGGCAACTAAGTTCATCGATGAGATGAAGCGACGCCAGCCAACTGGCCCTTACTCGGTCGCAGGCTGGAGCGCTGGTGGTGTGATCGCCTACGAGATTGTCAATCAGCTCACCAAGGCTGGCGAGAAGGTCGACAATCTGATCATCATCGATGCACCATGCCCCGTCACCATCGAACCCCTTCCCCAGGGCCTCCATGCCTGGTTCGCCTCAATTGGTCTGCTCGGTGATGGCGACGAGAAGAAGGTTCCCTCGTGGCTCCTTCCTCACTTCTCGGCATCGGTGACTGCCCTCAGCAACTACGATGCTGAGCCCATCCCCAAGGAGAAGTGTCCCAACGTCATGGCCATCTGGTGCGAGGATGGCGTCTGCAAGGGCCCCTCCGACCCTCGCCCAGAGCCATACCCCAAGGGCCATGCTCTGTTCCTGCTCGATAACAGGTCGGACTTTGGTCCCAACCGCTGGGATGAGTATCTTGACGCGAACAAGATGCAGTTTAGGCACATGCCTGGCAACCATTTCTCTATGATGCATGATAATTTGGTACGTCTCCCCTGCCTTTGCTTCTGACAAGAATCACCTTACTAACAAGTCATCTCTCGCAGGCTAAGACTCTTGGTGGCTTCCTCAAGGAGGCAGTGTTGTAGATAGACTACTATCCCATGATATACATGCTAAGGGGAGGATGAACGCTGATGGGGTTTCTCGTTCTAATGACGGGGTCTGCCAGGCGGGCGGACATGTAATGTCGAGTATTATTATCCTTTTCTTTTATGTTTCTCTGGTTAGATTTGGATTTGGAGATTTACTTATCAGTCATTGGACTGCCACTCCCTCTCTTTGTTTTCTTGGGTAGTCATTTGGCGTTTTGCATGGGATCACGTTTATTTGTTTTTGTTTATTTGGCAGAGTCAGTCATCATTTTGCGCGTCATGTTTCATAGACTACTGTTTCTGCATTCCATCCTTACTTTTTCCTAGCCGCTGCCTTTGCTTTAGTGCAGGGCAGCGTGCTCCTTTTGTACACCTAAAAGCGGACTCCTTACAGAGTACCGATTCCATAGATCAGAATGATATAGTCGCAATGTTTTTACAGATATTTTTCCATGATTTGTGAAGTTGTAACATGTTATGGTTCTTGTTATAAAACTGCAACCCATTCACATGGTTATATTTGGTTGATGGATGTTTGATGTATCATTGTTAGTCTCATTACAATAACATAATTTACTTTTGCCATCATCTATCATGGCCATCATGTTACAAAATCATAAACAACCTTTGTCCTTTTCTCTTATCGCTAAGCTACCTTCTTAATGACCGTCTTTGGCGTGTGAGGATTTACTGTTCGTGATTACTTGCATCTTTAGTACTTTGCTCTAGTACAAACATGGTGAGTTACCGTCCATCATGAGTGTTGGATGTAAATATAATAAACTTGCATATTCTCATTTAGCTGTCTTGAAGATTATATTCTGAGAACTACTCTGGGCACTATTTATGACTCTTTGTATCTCACTAGTCGACATTTGGGAACCATTGATTGTTCTCGATGTATTCTCCAAGTTCTTTCTCATGGGATAAACTAGCGGTTGCTGCTAAGTAAGGTACTTGCAATGTCTGAGCCTTTGAGCAACCCCAGCAGCTACATAAATATTTGACTATGTTTACATACCTATGTATCCTCGCAGCAGAATAAATGGTTCCATTATATTATAATCTAACTCTACATTTCTAAGCATCATCATCCGTCGGTTTTTTGTCTCTGCACGGCTGATCTAACGCCTCACGATTTGTAATTTAGCAGTATGAATCAGACCGGGAATGCCTCATCGGGGATGAACCGGATGGAGCAAAAGTCCTTACGAGGAGGACTTATGGCGGCGCGATAACGAAACTGAGGACGATAACCGTGATCTGACAGATGCGGAGGTAAAGCCCCGGTGAGTACTGCAGTGGTATCTGCACACCTTAGACCTTCACGGGTTGGGTAAAATGAGTTAGGCAGCCACTGGTGGGTTTGTAAGGTCTCGGCCCCATGCCGTGAACGTGTGTATGTCATTTGTTGGATTTTTGCTGTCTGTCTGTCTGTCTGTCTGTCTGTCTGTCTGTGATGAGTGAGAAAAAGGATGCGGTAGTTGTGTTTGTTGGGACCCGTAAGAGTGGGTTGGTTCCATGTTGCTGAGTGATAAGATAGGGCCTGATGTGGAAGGAAACATGGGTACGAATGCCGCTGATCTCTTTCTTTGCACAGTATATCCGAGTCAAATGGAGTAAGCTTAATTGGACTTTGTTATCATAACCGAGTCAGAATGGTGTGTTTAATAAGCCTTATCGTGAGAGTTAAACATCACTAATCTTATCTACTTAAGGCAGTAAGAGAGAGGAGGATTTTTGTGCAACGGCGCTCGTCTTACTCCTCGGTAGATGACATGTCGTTGGGATTAAGGTACGAATACGGGATACACATTTCCATCCCACAGATACAATACCACATGTGGATTTATATTACACTGTATTATATCCCTATATATCTCGGGTGTATGGTATAGTAGTGTCACAACACATCACCCTTACACTTATCACAAAGGTATTATAGTTTGGGAGCATCCTACAGTAGGTAAGGTACTTTCCCATCATGCAAGTGAGGTACCTACGTACATACATACATGTATGTGGTCAATGTCTCATGTTGTCCATGTCAGCATAACTCCAGGGGGGTAACACGAAAAAATAACGAATGGGCGACTGAACTCCCTAACCCCCGCTCGCTACCCGTCCCGAAAAAAGAAAAGAAAGCTCTGGACCCTTGATGTTGTATCCCACAGCCCTGAAGTAGCATTTCTGGCCCATGCCATGCAGATGGTACACGCGTGCACCTTACGTTGCACACCAACGCAAACCACTCACCACCATTACTCGTGTTTACCGCATGCTAATATTGCAGTTACGAGCTGTGTATCCATGCATGTACCTACACATACCTCCCTAGCTCAAAATACTCGCCGACGGGTCGGAACCTTTTTTCCCTTCAATGCTTGTCGGCCGCAGTAGCCGGCAAACACACACACATACAACTGAAAGCTGCTACCTTACACACTACCCACTGATTGAAGTCGGGGAACTCGGCAGATTGCAATGCACATACGTACGTACTGTGTACGGTATGAATCCAGGTGCGAGCGAAGTGCGATTCCAATCCAGTCCTATCCCAACCTAACCCAACCCTTTTTGATGACTCTCTTTTCTTTTCTCCAATTTCACCAGGAATTTCACTTTGGACCCCAAAGTTCCCCTCCCTTTGTATGACATATATACTTGTACACATCTATGTAATCCGTGTGTTGCCGTCGAGGCTTCCGTTTTCTGAGTGGTCGGCTGGCCCTCGCCTGGCCGTGGTATCCACCAATCATAGTTCATTGCACGGACCCAAAATTTGTCCCTGATTCCTGGTGCCCCGCGTACCAGCT
Source organism: Bombardia bombarda (assembly GCA_030512295.1). Classification (NCBI taxonomy): domain Eukaryota; kingdom Fungi; phylum Ascomycota; class Sordariomycetes; order Sordariales; family Lasiosphaeriaceae; genus Bombardia; species Bombardia bombarda. Next base: position 1,032,049 of record JAULSR010000006.1, on the reverse strand, counting down.
CCCCACGGTTCTAGGTACCTTTCCTTCTACTCCTTCCGTTTCCCGCGCTCAAGCTCAAGACGCCCAACGTAATGCAGCGCAACACGACCCGCTACCCTGGGGTAGAAAGCTGGCGTCTTAGCAAGAAGCAAGCACCTTCCATAGCGCTCGCGATGGAGGTCGTGGTCGCAAATGCTCAACACGAGCTCCTAGATTGGTAGTGGATGTAATTACCCTGATCCCTATTGCAACTGCATCCGTACCTACCTCTTCGGACTACTGAGATAATTTGTGGGCAGGTCCAATCACACTTGGAATCTGCACCTTCTTGATGTCGAAGTCAACAGGGCCTTATAAACAATCCCACCGCGTCGTCCTTTGGTCTTCTCCATTCTCAACAATTACTACCACCACTGGCAACAACAACAGCAACAGCAGCAAAAACAACAATAACAGCAGCAGCAACAATAACAACAGCAGCAGCAGCAGCAGCAGCTCGATGTCTGGCCGCGGTCTCTCGTCCCGCCTCGCCAAGCCCGACGTCCTAGATAGGGTTTTCGCCGCTGGCGACGCCGTCGCCGAGGCCAAATCAGCTCGAGCCAACGCCCGCGAGGCCCTTGCTCGGGCCGAAGAGGCCGTTGCTCAGGCCGAAGAGGCCGTTTAGCGGGCGGTCCTCCGCCACTGCGCCGAGCAGGCGGCGCTGGAGCGCGGGTTGGGTGGCTGGGGTGCCAACTGGTCTCTGAGTAACGTATATTTCTTTGCCTTTAATTCCCTTGCAGAGCACAGCACAACTTCAGTATTCTTATGGGCGGCGAAATCGGACTCTCAAGCCTCCACGTGGCGACCGCCTGGATAGTGCCAGCCGCAAAGTTGTGGAGAGAGACGTGCATGTGAACTCTTCGTCAGGACATGTGAAGTTTTCGTCAGGACATGTGAATCATGTGAATTTTTCGTCAGGACAACTTGACTTTTCTTGTGACATTCTCAATGTCTGGCTGTAAATCCCTCCATCACTTCACCTTCCCTGTAAACTCTTCCATTATGACGGCACTGCATCTCGAGCATCTGCAGCACTCGGCTCTTGCATTGTGCCTGGATATCCACTTGGCCTCGTGGAGCCCACCAAAATCAAAGCATCTGCAACACACGACTTTCACATCTGAGCGGCTTGAGAAAACCTTGAGCAGTGACTCAAGCAAGCCTGGTGGTTATATATACCTAATTAATAATCCCCAGCGCTCACTCCGTCCGTTGAGCCGATTCTGCCAACTACTCTCTCACATTTACTCATCAAACCCATGAATGGTCCCAAACACGTCCAAAAACACAGCTCTTGGCCAGTCTGCAGCAGCTTCCTCTCAACGGCCGTGTATTCCTACTTTGCTCAATTACTGATAACATCACCACTCCTAGTCTACCATCATGTCTTCCATCTCACCCTACAAGACGCAAAGATGGGATGGCTTGCCGGGGGAAATCCGTCTCCTGATCCTCAAAGCCCTGATACAAGACGGCTGCAAACTGGCTCACTTAGCCACAGTGTCTCGAGAGTGGCAAGTGGAGCTCGAGCGACACAACTTCGCCCGAATCAAACTGACACCATCACGCCTCACTGATTTCAGTTCCATGGTTCATCGCAACCAGGCTCTCGTCAGCTATATCTGGTTCTGCTTGGAGCTTGATGACTACGACTGCACCAAGTGCGCGCCTGGGTCGTATCTCGATTTAGACGAGTTAGCCGAGGCAGTTAGTATTAGCGATACCGATAAGTGTCCTATCACGGCATCGTTCCAAAACCTGTTCTCAATTCTCAGCACATGGGATCCCAAGGGCGATTTGATCCTCGACATCAGCATTTATTCGCCGAGCGACTCAGAACATTGGTTCAAATATTTGACCTTCCTGCCAGATCATCCCTCGCAGACAATACCGACCAAAGCTTGTGATGATGCTCAGCATGGCTGGGTTGCTGGTTCTCGACATGCCGCCCCGCCTCGTTGGGCATTCCTCAAAGTCTTCTATGCGGTCATGGAGGAAGGGCCATTTGATAGCGATGATTTGGAGTTTGAATGGTGGGACCAGCTTCCGTCAGTCCCAGCGGTAACAAGCTTGCTTCTCCGACAACAAAACCGCCGGAGATGGAAGCCTAACGCGCTCGCACACATGTTTGCCCGTCTCCCCAGGCTCCAGGAAATCCACTACGAGCCCTGGAGGGAATGGGACTCTCACCAGAGGAAAACCGACAAAGGTGAGTTATCGCCGCCAATCTGCCCAAGTTTATCGCTAATCCATCCGCCTTTATTATCTACCTACCTGCTTAGATTTCCATTTTCTTTTCGAGTCCATCCAACGCTCCAACATTCATCTCAAGAGGCTCGTGGTCTTTGAGAACTTTAATCAGCAATACCCAGCTATTCTGCAGCGATTCCAATTCGGGGAGGATTTGGCAAAATGCGACAGTACTCGCAATCCACACCCAGCCGTTGGCCGGATGGTCGCACTCGCTAGCCTCCAGCTTGAGCACCTTGCCGCGTCCTTCCTCGTAGATGCTAGGCATTTCTTCACCATCGAGCCCTCTTGGGAGTGGCCGAGCCTAACCTCGCTCGTGCTTACCTCCAAGGTGCTGAGGCTTGGTGAGGATCCCGGCCAGATTGGAGCGATGCTTCACGCAGCGGCAGCAGCGGCCATGAGAATGCCGCGATTGGAAACAATGGAGATTTGGAACGGAAGAAAGTGGCTGGCGGCAGTCTTTCAGTATCAGACGTTGCGCAGCGCACGGCAAGCCACCGTCACTTGGAGAGCCACGTGGGAATTGACCATGGAGCCTTCGTTGATCCGGGCTTGGGAAGCCGTCGTACATCATCGATTTGATGATAGTTGGAGTCTCGGTGTAGTGCAACAGCGGCTGGATACCGCTGCTATCAAGTCTCACGGTGATGCGATTCCCTGCCTAAGGCTTTCAGGCCACGTCATTCGACCTGTCTCGTTACAACAGATTCAGATGGAGCAGAAGGCTCTAGAAGGCGCAAAGACTGTATAATGTAGTGGATTTTACAGGGCTTGTGCAATCGAGAGCATTATCATGGGAGATGTTTTCTAACCCGCATTTTCGGGACCAACTGTGCCGGATGCTAAGGCCCCTTTGGAGTTCCTGAGCTGTGAAGTGACTTTGGCAGGTACTTGGCGGGGCTAGCCAGAATTGGCACCCACGACGGCAAAACATGACATTTTCCTGTAATACACTCCCCTCACCTCCCGGCCACCCCCTCACGCCCCTGGTATGCCTCCTTGTGAAACCCACACGTCCCATATCCACTCGCAGCGTTGGACTGGCTGTAATGCACGTAATGGATGAAAACCGATGAGAGACAAAAGCATAATATGCAGCTGTTGCAATTCCCGCAGCTTCCGGTAGGCATCTAATGTAGGTGCTAGGTGCCTTAGGTAGGCTGAAGGGGCTTAGGAAAGGGCTACATACATCCTATATCGTCTCTCTCGTATTGCGGTCGGATTTCCAGCGCTACGCACACCATGTCCATGTCGCTGGCGGGAAACGGGGTATTGTTGGGCTCCGCCTCGCCTCAGACTCCACCGATAGATACGCCGCTGCCGTCTCTCGTTCTTCTCTTCTCTTCATTGTCCCGAAAGCACGAACCAACATACGGTTTTGGGACGTATAAAAATGGCACAGATAATTGGGGGAGGACGGATGATGGGGAGAAGGGGGGAAAGGCGGAGAGGGCTATAAGCTTACGCTAGCTATCTCAACGGCTGGAGCCGTTATGTGATAGTTCAGCTGTCGGGAGGAGGCCAAGTGTGAGCGCCTCGTTAACGGCGTGGCTTTTTATTCTTCTTCGGATTGCGTTATTACCCATGAGGCTGTTGTGATATTGTTGTTTCCGCATGAAAATAAGAGGAAAAGGGGAGAAGGTGAGATTTGGAATCTACCGGCTCCGTCCGATTACTCCCTGAGGATATTCCATAGGGAGGAACGACCGATGACAGCCAGTGAAGCGAACTGAACTGCATACACAGTAGATGCCCACTCTGCTTAGAATATTAGCCCCAGTAAGAATCATGCCATACCATGTATATCGTTCATCCACACCGCCGCAGGACGAAAACAAACAAACGATTCCGACCTTTTCCTCTGCCTGCCCCTTTTCATGCCCATGAAATTCTCGTCTTGACGTCAGGCTGTCATCCTCGCCTCTTTCACATGCTCCCCAAACAACCTACCTCTCCCATCTGACCCCCTTCTATGCCAGCGGATAGCCACACGCCAAGCCCGGGGCCATGTGAAAAGGGAGGGGAGAAGAAAAAGAAAAAAATACTTTTCGATGCTGCAGTGGTTGCACAACCATTACCATCAGAGCTGCAAGCAACCATCTGTTTCTCAGCTATGTGCTCTTGTTGTGACTTCTATTCCTTCTAGAATGTCAAAAAATCCAGCCAACCAGAGGCGAGCAGACAGGCAGAAACAGCATCGGGCTGCGGAGAAAAGGGGCTAGAAACGAGGAAGCAAAGGAAAAAAAGAGCAGATAGCAGGGCAAAATCTGATCAACCCAAACGGCGGGCCCGTAGGTTGCACGAATTCCAGAATGCAACTGCCGCATGATGTGCTCTTTACCGTCTCTGATCCGAAAATCGAATACAGCCTCCTGCGAATCGCTGTCTTTGAGTCGCACTGCATGTACACCGTCTGTCTCACAGCAGAGACACACGCACACGACCGTGTGCTGCTGCTGCCGCTGCTGCTGCTGCTGCCGCTCCCTCCTCGTCCTCGTGTTATGCGTCTTGGGCCCGGTATTAGACCCTGTACACACACAGCCCAGATAAAGGGTCCGGCAGCGGGTAGGCGCGTGGGAAAGTTTCCTCTTCCAGATGGACTGTAGCACAACATCGCAGCTTTTCTCAAATGGTAACCCGGTGCGGTGAACGTGGTAGCTTGAAATCTTCCTTCTTCAGTGCTTGTGCTTCTTGGGTTACCCGGTTCCAACGCAGCCCAGGTTCGAGTTCCCCGTGAAAGCCCTGACAACAGGGTTCTAGGATCGATCACACGGGAATGGTTGTTCTCAACTCATCTCACGATTGGGTAGAGTCCGTGCTATCTCGGATTAGCAGATCCAGTCCCAGTGAATGCCATGCAGAAGAATGACGCACACGAGCCAAGCATCATCCGTCAAAAATAATACACGATCTTACCTATTGACCAGGTTTCTGCAAGATAGCGCGCGCGTATCTAGCAGTAGTAGCTGCGTCAAAGACCCGAATCCGAAAATAAGAACGCATTTATCACGGATAAGCGCCGTCCGTCCATACCCTATGAGCAAGTGCACCCTAGACTAGTTGACCCAGACCAGAAAAAAAAAGGGGGTGACCACTGACAGGCTGTGCGTATTTGCTCTGACCGTGCCACTGGTGTTGCTTCTCGGAGCAATCGGTTGGCCTGCTCCACAGCCCACGCGGCCAGCACAACGCGAAGAAGCTTAATTCATTTTTCTCCGGCCTAAGACAAAGACTGCAAGGGGGCTGAGATGCCGCGTTGCGTCAGCTACACTCACTACTGATCTGCTTCGTCTGGGGATGCTCTTGAAGATGAAATGCTCACGCTGTGTGGAATATCTCTTTTGGCTTCTAGACTGGCGTATATCGCAACTACTATTGACTTAGTTGCCCCTATCTTGATTAGCTGGCTGTTGGAGTCATAATAACAAGCTACGACCCCTGCTTGGTCAGGAAAGCGTTGTAACGGCGGTTCGGCCCCTATGTTGATCATGTTTTGATCGACTTTCAGGATGCCATTGTTATGACTTTCACATGGGCCATGATCACCATCTAGGTGCTTGAAACTAGCGTGCTAGTACATCCCAGCAAGGCAGTTAGTGTATATCCCACCTTAGACTAGATAACTACTACACACGTGTGGTGAAGACACTGGCTTGCCTGGATCCGGCAGTCCTGGTGGTTAGCAGCGGCAAGTAGCGGGGAACTCCTTCATGCGACACGGGGCTGGCTAGGCCATCTTCTCAACAGGGTTGGCTACTTGATGTCGATAGAATGAAGGCACAATTTTTCCCCAAAGGAGGAAACGTTGCTGTTGGTGCTGAGTGGATGGAATCGTTAGGCTGAAGGCACAGCGCCCGTCCTAGGTCATTCCATGGCTGCGGATTCCATCCATCCGCGCTTGGCCAGCACAGCTCTTGACCAGCTATCGCCGATGTATGATCGCGCATCAAATGAGAGTGAACACTGCATGGGCTAGATAAGCATGTTGGAGGATATGGCGAAGATCGACAGTGGCTGGGATTGCCGAGACCTGTATGTCACGGGACTCCGGATGACTGACTCTGATTCAGGCGATCGTTGCGAACTGTTGTTTATCGTTCATTGTTTGCAAAGTCCTAGAAGCTTCAGCAGAAGAAGTTCTATTTTTCGAAAATTCGATGCTTGCTTTGTGCTACGACGAAAACGCGCTGGGCCGCCGGATTCCAGAACACTGGGTTTTGGGAAAGAAGACCAGAAGCGCCGAACAACAACAGCTTTCAAAAAAGAAAAAGTTTCGTGCAACCACTGCCCGCGAGGGCAGGTTGGGCCAGCCCCCCTCGATTGAGAATAATATTTCGCAAGAATCCTGCGGCATCCCAGTCTAGTAAAACTTGTGACAGCGGCGGCTAGACAGTAGCGTAAACAAGGAGCATCCACCAGATTCGAGAGGGGTGGGAGTTATGAGAACAGCCCCCACGGTTATCTTCATCTTTTGCTCTCCGAGTCCTGACACCCCCGGTCCCCCACAACGGAAGCTGAGCAGGGGCAGCTTGGGACTCGTCCCTATGCGAGGCTGGCTCAGCTGGGGGGATTGGGAGTCCTTCGGGGGCCTTAGCGTTTTGTCGATCTCGACCTCAACTGGATAGCTAATCATCAGCCCAAAGGAACCTTGGCGGTGAACCAAATCTTTTTCGAGGCGACAGCAAGAAATCTCAATAACGGGCCCAGACTATCAGTATGCTAGCGTGTTCTGCACCCGGTTTTCTTTTCCTCTGACACCCTGACCCATGTCGCGATCATGATCGCGGCTCAGGGGCTACAATTCTAACATGAAACGGCATGAACTGGCCTATGCTCGCTCCGGTTGAGGAACCGGAGACCGGATTATTCGCCGGCAAGGTGAGAAGGGAGGGGCGGCGGCCACTTGAGTTGGGCAAATGCCATTTGTTCTGCGCGTCATTGGTCTCGGAGCTGAAAATCCCCGCGCCAAAAAGCAATTATTAACCGCCAAACCGTCCCCCACTTTATATGTAAGTATTGACATATAGACTGGGGAAGCTTGCGCTTTGCGAGATGCCCTTATGTACTTCGTACAGATACTTACCTAGTTGAAAGAATGCTCTTGGGTAAGGGGCGAGGACATTGCCGGTGCCCTGTCATTGCAACACAAAATCATTCGCTGTGACGCAGATGGCTTTTTGGTGCTTTTTGTTTTGCGACAACCTGGAAACCAAATACCGATTACGCATGGTGGACGAAGGTTTGCTAAACGCCACAAACAACGTCGATACCGAGAAGAAAAAAGGCACTGCTTCGTTGAGGGCCTCCCCGGGTGTAAATGTCAGTTGACGATCGCTGCGAGGAAATTGCGGGGTGGTTCAGATCTTTAGCTCCTCATGGCAAACAAGAAACAGACAGCTGGACCTTCTGGGCAAGACAACCTGATTGTGGATTTTCAGCGATCTTGCATGGCGTGCACAGTTAGGTGACGAGTGTGTCTCATTTCCGACCCATGATGTGATCCATCCGCATTCTCGCAGGCAGTCGCGGAGCCGGAAAACGGGGACCGAAGAACCACAGAGGCCCTCCGGGGATAGATTGCTCGGGTCCGCCAAGCTAGAGGCTTAGTCAGGCTCGCTCTTGTGCTGCTCGCCAAGTATGTTTTTCTTAGGCGTCGTTGCCTGTGAGAGCCGATTGCAGCTTTGACTTTGAAGCCAGATTCGAGATGCGGCGCGGGGTGCTTCCACGGCCTTGGTCGTTGGCTAGGCGAAGGTAAGGTACTGTAGACTAGTAGGTAGTCTAAGTCTACTGTAGTAGGTAGGTGGTAGGCTCTGTGCACCTGCAGCTAGGTCGGCACACCTCACTACAGTACAGGGACGTCGAGCTCGGCCTAGACTCGCGCGCATCCGCAGCCCGTTTACGTGCAGTAGAATAGTTTGTTGGCCCGGGCCCTTGCTCGATTTAGAAGCGGCGTCGACAAGATCGACGGCGTCATCGCCCAAAACTGGACGCCCTAGCTGAACGGGACGGGACTCAATGGTCGTTTGCAGCATGTCGACACAGGGTAACCCATGGTTGACCCCGGGGTCTGCAGATCATCAACATCCTTTGTCGAGTTGGACCTGGCGATTGCGACCGAGATTGGGACGAAATCCGGGATATGGTTGCGGTCTTGGTGGTGTCGTGTGCTGCTTATGCTGGAAGTAGTGGTGGTATTCGTAGATGCGCTGTAGGCGCTGTTGCTGTTGCTGAAGCTGTTATTGCCGGGCGTCTGAGGCGAGGTGGTGTGGGCTGGACCGATCCAGTTTTGAGGGGTCCTGCCGAGATTCACTCACAATCACCATCCAAATTCGTGAATCGCAAGGCGCTTGGGCAAATTTCGCTGAGTTGATCCTAACGGATGTCCGTGAGCAAGATAGACAGCATGGATTACTGAGTTGGGCCGCATCCTACGACGAGTTCAGAGCTTCAAAGCCCTGGGTGCAGATTTGAGTCCAGATGCAGCAAGAGGCAGCAACACCCTGGAACCACTGCCACTCTGAATTTGGATGCTTGCCTGACTCACTGTGGTGGGGTGCTCCTTCCGTTTTTCCATCTTGAGAAGTGGTTCCTGCCGGGTGACGACATTCAGTCCCAAGACTTTACTCTCGTCAGCAGTTGGGGAGGTAGGTACCAGGTAAGAATGCGTTTTCGTGCACTCGGTTGAGTTGGACTTGCCTTGGCATCAACTTGTTCTGGGGCAAGATGCAGCGGGTGCTAGTGGGTTGTCTGCGGAATGCTAGTCTTGGAATTGCTAATGCTGGGGCAGGCACTAGGTGCCGGAGATAGTCGCCAGCTGCTAGTTGCCCAGTTGCCGGCTGCTGGTTGACCAATCAAATTGAATGTGGGAGTGAATAATTGATAACGACAAAACAGAAGATGACCACCATCTTGATGCAATACCCTTTACTAAGGTAGGTGCTGTGTAAGCTGATTGTTAGGCACCCAATGTCGACGAACAACAAATTCTCCGACGCAGCGCTCTCACTGGGCTCGCTCGACTTTGAAACAAGAACCTACCAACCTACAAGTTAGACTAGGACTTTGCGATTTTCCTTACCCGCGCTCCCGTTCCCGCAACATGACGCTACCGCCGCTAACAGGCTCACAAGCTCAAGCCAAGCTACCTAAGGTACCTAACTCCAGGTCGCTATGGATAGGTACCTAAGGTAGGTAGGTAGGTAGGTAGCTAATGTATTTGTGGAGTGGCAACACTACCTAATGGACACATCAATGTTATGTTTCACCATAAACAGTTGAGGTTTATCGTCCGCTACGTACAGCGCGCCCTTCCCAGATCTTGGGCGCTCTTTGACCTGAACGCAGAGTGTTCCTTGGTCTGGCAGCGCTCGCACGCCACCGGCGATCTCAATCCCACCGCGGACTCCCTCCCCCCTACCATGGACAAGCCACGCAGAGAACCGCGCAGAGGATAGCATGTAACCAGTAACGATGCCCAGATACCTTAGCTTGCCCTTTCAGTTCACCAAGATAGGTACACAAGATACACTTGGCCCGTGCGCGCACAGGCTACGAGCTCAGCTGAAAACGGCTACTTCCGTTGTTAGCATTGTTAGCCAAAGCAAACCTGGGCATGGACTCGTTGGCCGTCTTGGATAAACGCACTCTTTTTTTTGTTGATCTTCCAACCCATCGCGCGCCACTGAGCCGAATTCGCGAGAGTACACACACATACACACACACACACACACACACACACATTTCCTTATGGGGATGGAACCCATCGGGGGGTTCTAGCCAGCTTTCCCCCAGTGACCGCTCATCAGGAAATGCAACTCTTTGCAGTCGGCGCAGCTTGTCATGCCTACCCGTGCGACAACTCGCTCTTTTCTCGTCACTTTTACCGTGGTATGAGGGCCCTGAATTCGCTACTCGATTCGCTACTGGCTCGCACCCCCCTCGACCCTGGTTGGAGAGAGGGCCTCTAGACCCTAGACCCGGCCTGCCTTGCAGGTGCTCTATTTGCAGCATGCATGTATCATGCATCGTATTTTAAGTCGCACTCCAGATGTCTGTTCAGTTCAGAGCGTCGTGAGCTCGAGCCAGCTGGCCAGTCCAAAGTCAGTCCAGTCAGCCAGCCGCTTCCAGGCTTGCCGTCTCCCAACGGGACGACCTACCACAGTAGGTTTCGTTGCTCGGGCTGTGTGCGTGTTCTGGCTCCGCCCGCCAGCAAACCTAAGGTAGGGCTCGTCATCTTGAAGGGGAATGGGACCTTCTTGAGTTTTGTACATACTCGGCTCACTGTTTCCGCGCACGACACTTCCATCCTACTGACCAGTACCCACCTAGGTACCTACCTACCCTCATCAACCCACTCGGGCCTCTTCTCACTCTGCCCTGAGTGGTCCGCCATTGCGAAGCTGTCCCTGTATCGCAGCGCGTCGGGCATTACCCTGGTGTATGTATGTACATGCACTAAACCTCGACACAGCCATCGCGGATTCCGGCCTACCTAGGTACCCTCGGTATTTTGGTCACCTTAACTTCGATTGTCTCACCTAGTCTGTTTGGCGCCTTTCTTCCACCCCGTTACTGGCCTCGACTCGAGTACCGAATATGGAATACGCGGGGGCCATCCACTAGAGGTGTAAGTGTGCTAAGCGGCGAGGAGAGGAGCTAAGGATATGCTCAGTATTTTTGTTATTTCCTTCTCTCGGTCAGCATCCTATCAGCTCATGTCATGGACCAACAGGTGATGGATGCATCAAGCCTCAAATTTTTTTGGGAACCACCTCATGAGGGTGTCATGCCAACAATCTCGTCTTCTCGCTGTCAGTTGCGAAGCCGGAAAGCCCATCTTGGAGTTAGATAGCTCCAAGGGTTGAAGAAGCAGTGCCTGAGGCGGCACCCACCATCGTCGTGGACTGTTTGCTGCCCTGTTGTCATAGGTGGTGCCCTGGACCATGGATCATGGATCATGGGTGTGGGATCCTACCCTGACCAGCCTGCCCACCCATGTTGTTTGGCGAGTGCCACTGACGCGCCTCGACCGCTCAGGGCCCAGTCGGCCGAACAGGGAACTGTCAAGTCTCCATCCGTACACTGTACAGTCCAGCACGGCTGGCCTAGGGGGGTCCGCTGGCTGTGCTCCCCGATAAACTGTCCTATAGGCAAGCCCACCCTTTTTCTCTCTACCCTACAGAAGGGTGACTATGACCTATGTTCCCTACCCTCTCGCAGCTAAGCTACTCATGTGGGTCTTGTCTCTAAAGTATCACTCGGGTTTTAACGCGGCGGCTTCCTTTAACCGGGCTCCCTAGTTCCTTTTTAAGCATACAGGCATTCCTCTTTCTCTCTTGTTCCCAGGAACACTTCCTCAACACAAGGCTAGCTTACCACGCGCTCCCATGTAAGGAAGCCTTGGGTAATGGCTGTGACATTGCCCGGTTCCCCATCTCGGTTTATTCACCGCTGACCCACTCACTCACTCGCTGGCTTTCTGTTGCCATATTAATACGTAGGTCCCGTCCTGCATAGGTACATCCTGAACCGCCAAACGTTATATTGTAATCATCCCCACCCTTCTTCCGACTAATACAAGCTGCATCTATATACATACATAGGCAGCCGCTCTGTCCCCCCTCCCCCCCTCGGTCTTCTACATACTTCTTCCCATATACCACGATCACAATCGTTTCTGTCACCGCCTAAGATCACCATCGTCGATATATCGCCATACCACAAACACCCACCATCGTCTCTACTAGTCAATATATCCTATACCATGGCGTCCACGAAGCCCCGCCAGCCTCGACTCCGCGCATCTTGCGACGGCTGCTTTCTCGCAAAGGTCAAATGCTCCAAGGCAAGGCCAATATGTTCCCGGTGTCTTGCTTGCGGAATCGAATGTCGGTACTCGCCCTCAAGCCGCGCCGGGAAGCCCAAGTCAGATGGATCTTCTAGCATACACAACTCTGTCCCGACCGACATGTCAGGCATGTCACCAATATCTGATGACAAGGGCATGTCCTACTCTTCGCATCACACTGTTCCGGGATTATACAAGCTTGAGACAGGCTGGAATACCCCTCCCACCAGCGTCGATGGAGGCATGAGTCGGAGTCACTCTATGTCAGGCCTGGCCATGTTGGGGGTAGACACCAGCTCTGGCGGCCATGGAGACCCTTCAGTCACTGGGGACATGTACTCCTCAGGCATGCCCTGGACGCCTCCAAATGATATGGCTTCCCAGTTTGTCGAGTCTCCGGCAATGTCTGGCCAGATGCCTCACGGCCGATCTCAGTCCTACGACTTTACCATGGCGACACCCATGACACAATGGGGAGACCAAAACGCCCATGACATGTACCCATACGGCCAGTCTCAGCTACCAACCTCCTCGGGCGCAATGTCAGCAAACTACTTTCCAAGCCCCACGGCAACACCGCACCCCAGAGCTTCTCCCAGGCATAAGTCATCGTCTACCAGTTCTTTTGGCTCCAGTGGATCTTGCACATGTTTCACGGCCTGTCTACAGTCCCTCCAAGCACTTCACAACGCATCTTCTCCAGCATCTCCCCCCTTTGATTTGGTCCTCTCGTTAAATCGGAAGGCGGTGGAGGGCTGCGCATCAATGCTTAGCTGCTCGAGGTGTATGAGCCGCTCGGGGACTCATACAGCAGCCATGCTACTTGCGACCGTCATCGGAAAGATCACATCATTCTATAAAAACGCGTCTCATACGTATTTTGAGAACGGCACATTCAATACCGCCGCCTCGCCAAACGCACTTGGTGTGAGCCTGGGGGCATATACGCTGATGGGCGAAGAGGGCAGATGGCTCGAACTGGAAATCCTGGCACGAGAGCTTCGGAAACTTGAGGAGGTATATGCCCAATTCAGAGAGGTCTGTGCCGATCTTTCGGACGACCCTGAAGTTAGCAAGGCCATGATTGGGTATCTCGGGCATAACTTGGGTTCAACCCTAGAAGTCATCCATCACAGGAAAGGTGGCATTGGCTATGCATGAAGGGCCCAGCCCCTTTGAACTACCCCGCGACAACCGCCCTTTCCGTTTTTCCCGATCTGCAATTTACGATCCGATGTCCAATAGACGAAGCCACAGAAAAGGCTTCCATGACCGCTCATGACCATTCGAGGTAATCATATTGTCTGGTTGGGTTTTTTTTCTTGTTGTTTGTCTTGTTCCCGAAAATCGGGGCTACTTGGCATATCCTACTTATGGCTGCATTTTCTTTTTGGAGTGTTTGGCGTTTTCAATGGTGTTCCTGTGGTGGATGGTCTGGATGAGGACCTGGGTTGGGAGGCACCACCGGGGGTGGTTATCGGTTCCAGCTACCCGTTTAGGGGGAAGGAAAAGTTGATTGAGTGGGATTCAGGAGACTAAAGCTCATGGTTATATTCTTCTCTTTACCGATTCACTGCGAAGGGAGTAAGATGGGGATTGAGACTACCGCTCCGCGAGCGGCATTTCGCTTTTGTCTTTGGTCAACTGCTGTTCGGCTATATGCTGGCCTGTCTTGGAGTTGTTTTTGCCCTCTGGGGCAGCGGAGATTTGGTTGGAGTTTTCGCCTGCTGTCGTCTCATATTCTGTAACAACATGAAGCTATGGGTTAAAGAGCAATTTCAAGAGTTTAGATCAAGATACACTGCTATTCTATAATGTCACGGCTCAGCCGCTCACGCATGCTTTAGTTTCTTGGTTCAAATAGAGGGTGATTATTTAACAACCATAAGAACAACAGCAGTTGTCTGCCACTCCAGTTTTAGGCAAACTCATTCCTTGGTGACTACCAACTTTGTCACATGGACACCTAGGGTGGGGTTCTCCGATGGCGAGGAATATCTCTGAGCGTACCAAGCTCAGGTTGCCGACGATCTCATAATGAACATGTTTCATTGGAGATGGAAGTATGGCCAGCCAATGCCATATTCAGATTCCGACTTGTTTATCTGTACCAGGTCAAGGGGAGCGATGGGGTAAGATACAAAGACTTTCTTTCTTCCCCGAGCGGCAGACAGACCCGTGCATGGCAGATTACGCGACATTGGGTCGCGCCGGGTGGGATACACAACAGGTCCAGACACCACATTCACACACAGGCAGGCCTAAGGGCCTCCGGGTCTTCCCTCAATACTGTTAGTGAACAATGCAAGGCAGGCAGTCTACCATGGACGGTAGCTTGCATCTAGTAGTGTTGTAATTTGGGGTGGGGGTTTTAGGCTCATGTTTATATGTTTAACTACCTCTACTACCATTGAGATAGGGAGATAGATAGCTAAGCTATTCCTATTTCTGCTACGTTGAAAAGGAAAAAAAAAAAAACCACGCACGCGCGCCATGCGATTGCGGGTGATTTCAATGCGCCTGAGATATATCCTATGTAGTTCAAATAAAGTCGGAAAACAAAGTAAAAGCAGCAGAGTGGCGGCGGCGGCGGCGGCGGCGGCGGCGGCGGCGTTGTCGTTTGTGAGAGCTCGCCCTCCTTCGGTTCAGTTGTGCTTAATAGTATAAAATCCGTGGTGGCACGGCGGCGCCAAGAATGAATGATTGACGCTGGGGTGGTGGCGGTGGGAAGGTGAGTGTGTGAGGTGGGTTTGGGGAAAATGGGAGGGTTTTTTTTTTTTTTTTTTTTTTTTACAGAGTGCTGTGACACATGACGCCAGATGTGTCGATTACCCCGGAATTTGCCCGGGTGAGGGGGTCGTTCGATTGAGACGAAGATCAACTGCAAAAAAAAGAAACAATGGAGGTTAGGTTTCCGGGATGCGATCTTTGACAGCCCGCCGGTGTCGATCAGGAGGGGAAGGGGAGAAAGGTTGAAAAATTCTGGGCAGCTGGGCAGTGGCTTCCATCGGGATTGAGCGCATTGTCAACACTTGTCTGGGGGCTGCGTTTTAGTGGTGGTAGCTCGTCCCAGTGCTGTGGAAGGGGCGACTGGTGGCACCTGGGTACGAATGAAAGCACTGGGTACCTAGATGGTTCCCATCGAGACATCCAAAATTACTGCGCTTCAGGGCAGTTGCCATCAAGGCGTATTAAAGCTGTTTATGATCTGACATCGCTCGCACCTCATAACAGATCTGTAGGCGAAGGTACTTATGTCCACTCCAGTCGTGTGGTAGTATGGATCCTTGGAAAGAGAGGTAGGTTGTTCTTGCCCCATTCTGTACCTTTACATTTATGAACCTGTTTGCAAACTTGGGCATACATATGGGTAGGGTAGCATATTTAGTTTTGGGTGGGCAACGGGAGGCCAAGACGGTCAAGGATGACGATTACAACCAGTAATTCCCAAGTTACACTACCATTGCACTCATTCTGTTGGATTCCGGTGGATACCCTCAAATAGAGGTTGGTAGGTTGCCGCACAGCTTGTCGCTAATAGCGCCCAACACCGCTAGACTCCTCCTCCAGACCTCCATCGTGTGCCTTCCCCGAAGCCTGTAAACCACTATGTGAAAATGCGAGGTACGACACATCTTTACTGTGCTGGGAGGATGCCTCATCAGAAGGTACAGTACTATATTGCGTGATGGTGGCGGTGCAGCCCATGGTCGACCATGCATGCCACCACGCACGTCTGATGACCCTTTGGATATGTGCTAATTTACCTGTCGACATGAATTGATCCCTGACCGGCAGCTTGCTTGACTGA
The DNA here is from genome assembly GCA_030512295.1 of Bombardia bombarda. Classification (NCBI taxonomy): domain Eukaryota; kingdom Fungi; phylum Ascomycota; class Sordariomycetes; order Sordariales; family Lasiosphaeriaceae; genus Bombardia; species Bombardia bombarda. The sequence continues at coordinate 1,016,123 of JAULSR010000006.1, read as the reverse complement.
CCATCATCATCACCTATTCTCATCATCATTTCGCGCTCTACTGTGCCAGACACGATGGCAGGAAATGCAGTAAAACTCTATTATTTTATACAGTTTATGACTGCCTTCGGAAAGTTGCCTTTTGGCTTATACCTTTTCCCGTGTAAGTCAGACCGCTCCAACATGATGGTTCTGGCGACTTTCTTATTGGCTGTTCTTGATAGTATGATGGAGTCGTTTCTTTAGTCGAGGGATCCATGTCCCCTGTCCTGCCTGATTAGGAACCCATCTACCCCCGCCAGCCTATCGCGTTACAACATCTATGCCCCGACTGGGGGGTGTGCAACGGGTGTGTCGCGGGTGTGCGATGGGCTAGCTCGAGGCTTGGCACATAGTGTACCCAGGCCTGGAGCTCGCTATCCCCACCCGTCTTGTCGTATACCCTCTTTCCTAATACGTAACGGTTAGCAACCCATTTTCGCAACTCATCCGCCGTGCCCTTACCCGTTGACCCGCACCCCCGCTTAGGAGGATCTATTATCACGGGGATCAGTCAACTGACAGCACATCAATGTCGAGTCACCTCTCTATACCGCTGCTGTGGGAATTTTCAATGAGCCAAAAGAAGAGCCGATAGAGTGCATCGTTGATTGAGCGGAGGAGGGAGCTCAGCTCGCCAGGCACAGACACAACCTTATTAGTTGCACAAGGACTCGCATGCGTCGGATATTGCTGTTCTATTCTGGGACGCCCGCCCGACACGGACGGACCAAGTATGCACATATCATCTCAGAGCTGTGGTAGGTGCTCCCGATGCTTATTGCTGACGACGAAACGGTGTGTCGCCTCGCTATAACGACTATGCGCTATAGACAGTAAGGTATACAGATGCAAGCCTCAACCGAATCTAGGCTCCTGGTGTAGTGCCCGCGAGCATCAGTCCTTGGAACGGGTCCGTCGAGCACATCACTCAGCGGGTTATTCCCACATTTGAGCGTGGCACTGGAGGGGATGCTCCGGGGATACCTACTCGAATAACGAAAACGCTCAGCCAACAGTTCAGTAGCAACGATCCCTCATTCCCGGTCGAAGAAAACCCACCCAAGAAGCTTGTCTGATGTAACGCTGCTGAGTTGCATGCTACATGGTAAAACATGTCTGCGCTTATTATTTCTGGGACCGCGGCACGAGAGAGAGTTTAGACGGAAGCGCAGAGTTGCAGTGCGATCGCTCCTAGGCCCCCACCCCTTTCTCATGATTCGGTCTTTTACCCTGTTTGTGAGACGTTCATCTCTTGTGCACACAGCATTGTGGTATGCCGCTTGTCCGAGATCGCTGCTCCAATCTACAGTGCAGAGACAGTCCTGAAGGGTTACCTGAATTACGTTACCTTATAGCGGGATAGTGGGAGCTACGGAGGCCATAGACAAACCCTAACCCTCAATCTACAATTTTGGTTCATCCCCACAACTTTTCATTTCTCTGCCAATCAGCCTTCCCTACCCCAATCACTTCCCGCTTCCGCCCAGAGCAATGACCTACAACATGACCCACCAAAGTCCGTCCACCACCGCCGTCTTTCCCGGCGGCACGCATCGCAGAGCTCTCGATCATTAATCCCCGTATCCGTCGTATTCGCTGCAACTCGGATTGAGATCTGAATGATCGGATTTATCCCTGCCCATTCATGCTGCTAGCGTCGTCCATCTGCTGCAAAGTCACGAAAACAGACGGTAAATCAATGTCCCATAGCGAGACACGTCAAGGCAAAAGGTCGATGCACGACAGCCAGCGCCTTATCGGCCAGAAGAGCCATGGCACGGGGCACCGCTCTCCCACCTCCAGTCTGGACGCCGACCTCCCAGCGATACCTACACTACATACTTGCCGTCAATGGTCTCCTGTCTGCAGTAGCCGCCTGTGGCTTCCCTCCCTGCCGTCGGGTAATACAGACTCAGAGACGCAGAGAAACCTCCTGGCAGCCCAATGCATTCAATGCTGTATGACCTCCTCTGCAGTCTTTCCGTCTCGAGATGTAGTCAATGGACTGCCAAGGAGGGACGATATTGCTCCGCTTTCACGGCCTATGCCGCACTTAGACCCATTGAGGAAGCGCTTCCTCCAGGAGCTGGGCTTTCGTGGCTGCTGCCATTGACCCCCTCTGAAGCGATCTATCACGGCTCCAGGTCGGGCGGCACGAGTTCGAGAACGGTAGCCGACGGGCCATGTAGGCCGAAATCCCACAAGGATCAGACAGAAGTCGACTATTGGAGCGCTTGCTGAGACAGCATCACTCCTTCCCAGGTTGCATCTCGAAGGTCTGTCGTCCCAAAAGAATTATCAATACATCCCATAAATTCTGGTGCTGGCTCATCGTATGCTAGATGTTGTGGGTGGTGGCGGGAGGGTGGTCGATACTCAGCCGCGTCTCGGCTGTCTTGCAGCCTCCTTTGCGCTGGCCTGGAGCTCGCAGGCGAGTAAAATGCTCCGCCAACCTCCACTTGGTCTGGGTCGGCAGTAAGCCACCGAAGGGAAACAGATGATGAAAAGAGACGCAGAAGAGATGCAGCGAGATGTCTCCATGGCCGCCCAGCAATTGGGCAACTGGCGCACCCTGATCGGCACTGGCTGTCAACTCTACCCCCACCTCCCTTATCCACCAATCCGGGTTGTCTACCCCACACCCAGCATCCTCACACTACGCGAATCTGGCCGCCAACGGGGCATCTCGAGTTGGGTGCTTACTTGTCTGCCCTGGGCTCTTTATTAGCGGGTTAACAACCACAGTAGGCTCTCACAGCGCTTCCATCTTTCACCGGTGGCGTTCCCAGCCCGCCATGAGGTAGAGATCTCTCGGGACCGAGCTATCTTGCTTCAGGCAACCACCAATTGGCTAAAGAACTCTGCTGTTATGTCGGCCGCATAATAGAGGGGAAGGGGCTCTCGATGCTTGGCTCTCCTTGGCAGGTCCTCCACCAACCACCACTAAGAGGGCCATTGTTCTCATCCGTCCATCCTACATCGGCCTTTGCATGTGTAGCGGCCTATCACGAACTTGCTGTCCACCCATCTCCGCCTGCCGCAAGCCTCGATTCTGCGCTCCGAAACAGCCTTAACTAGACTAGGGCGTGGGGTTGGCGGTATATCTCACAACATGGTACTACATTCCCGCACCCGATTCTCCAGGTTTCATTGACGTAGACAATTGTGCATCCAAGTGATGCTCAACTCGGCCGTCTGAAGGGACAATTCAAGTGTCTAGAACGGGGCTAGACAATACTAAATCAGGTGGTCTGATGTCATGGCATGACTGCCTCGTTCTGGCCCACTTGTTTGGCAGCCAAAGCAGGTCCGACTGCGATACCACCTTACAAAAGTCAACCAAAAACAGAGGCTCTGCTTTCTCCAATCACAGAAGGCCTCATGCGGGAGGGCGAAAATCATTACCCAGCGCAGCCCTACGGTCTGCAAGCCAAGCTGCTGCTCTTACCGCATGCATATCCTAGTCGCAAATATTCGTCGAGTGCAACACCGACCACGTAGCCCACCCAAGAGAGCCAAGTGTCAGGCTAGGCACCTATCTGCCCAAGTTTGAAGCCGTTACCTATCGTTTCTGACCTGTCAACAGGCGTAACGTCTCTTTGAAAAGCGATTTCTCGCTTACTTGCCCCCGGCATGCAACCCGGAACCCTCGCCTATTTTACGGCCGGCATGATACGATCCGATTTGTCGATAAGGGAGACATTATCTGCTCACGCTCTCGCTTTGTTGCCTTCAACTTTGCTGAACAGAGTCGAACGAAGCTATTGGGTTGTCTCTCACACCCATCAGCTCGAGAGAGAGGTGGTGTATACTGCGTACGGCAGGCTTGCCGCGCGGAACAAGCGGAACAGGCCGCCGCGGCTGTTCCGGGCTAGAACTCTATATATTCAGCTTGGTGGATCCGAGAGGGGGATCTAGAAGCACTTGAGGTTGTATTGGCTCCGGCATTTACTCGGTATCGCCATCCTAAAGTGTTGCTGAAAACCTGTCTTCCTTGTCTTTGCAGGGCGTACTTCGAGGATCAGTAACCAGCACGAAGTATCTGACCCCATCTCCATTGCAGCGTTGCTGCCGCTGGCGGCGACTACCAGGAGGGGAAATGCACTGTACTATTGTTGAGTTCTGACGAGAGCAGGTATGGCGGCGGCGAGTGGGCGGAGGGACGGTTGACGACCGGGTACTCATATGCGCACTAGACATATGCCAAGCCTTATGTTAGCTATCCCCTTGGGGTCTCGGTGTGCTCTTAGAGGGGTCCCAGATGGATGCCGCGCTTGCTGGTTAGGCTCATTCTCGTCGAGGTTGGCGAACCATAGGACTCGGAACCGAACGACGGCGCCGTGTGGTCCCCGCCGTGCGCAACATTTCGGCCCTGTTCCTCTTCCGGAGTAAGGCTATGTTCGTCAAACTGTTTTTAGCATCTTATCTCCAGAGGATGGAGGAGGATGGGTGTTGCAAAAGTTCTCTGCTCACCTACGGCGGCCGAGAAATATCCAATGCCCGGGAAGGCATCCTGACGTCAGCAGGGCGGCCTTATCTTAGCTGATACTCGGCCGATACCTATCAAATCTTCTCGAAAGGTAATTTGACGCCGAACGATACTTGTTTCCAGTCATTTTAGAAGCATACGACCGGAGAAGTCGCTCCCCCTTGAGCCTTGTTAGCCCATCGAATCCGACTCTTACAGACGCTATACAGGGATAATCGACTAAAGCTGGCTTAGCCGCCCATTTGACAGCTCTAGCGTCGATGCGCAACGGCGGCCCGCTGCAAGCCCCTGACTAGTCGAGTTCCAGACTGACCCAGTGGTATACCATGTTTGTATCACACTGGAATGAGGCTCTCGCAAATCTATCGAAAACATCAATACATTCAGGAGCTCAAGCGACTCAAGGTGAGAGTGAATAGCAGTTCGCTCACCTCCTGGATCTCGAGGCATCTTCAAAATCAGCTCTGAACCGGCACCTCTGAGCCTGGTTGCAACTGCAAAATAATCGACCGGCCATGGAGTCGTCCTGGTGATCTGCTCGCGAAGTTTCCTATCATGGCTCGGAGGAGCCAGCGGCTATTACCTTCAGCTACAATGCATGCTCTGAATTGTGTGCTACGTTTGATAGGAAGTGGCGGGCTAAGACGAAACGTTGGCTGGCAACAGACCTAAGCCGCAGTCGCATGTATAGAGTGCGAGCATGCATTGATGTCTATTTACGTCATCACGCACCACCGGAACCAAACTATCACCCAGGTCTTGGGCACGCCCCAAATGGATCATGTAAGGTCGCTCTATTCCATAAAACTTGATTCCTCTCGAAAGAAAGCTTGATAAAGCGACTTATCGAGTTGCTTTGAGTTGCTTTGGGGGCCCGAGTTTCTGTAAGAGATAGGCTCCAGATCGATCTTAGATTGGCCTACAACGACCATTTACATGTTTGCGCCACATTTTGGGATTGTTGATCGTCATGGATCCCACGAGGTCCCGGGGTTTTGATGACGATTATCCTCAGGGGGCCACACATAGGCGGATAGGGCGTATCTCAACAATGTTGACCTGCATATTATGTGCATGCAGGTTTCAATTTTGCGAGTATACGTCTGCTTAGACCAACCGCCATGCAGGACAGCCCTAGCTTTGCGGCAAAAGCGTAGTCACCACTGAAGTCATGGTAGAATTGCCTCTATTCAGTTGGCCTTCCCCCTTTCGAGGCGCCTGGCGAGCTTATGGCTTGCCTCTCCCGTCTATTCCTGTTCCCGGACTGTTGAGACAGATAACGGTACCCGCAAGCAAGATGGTGTTGGCGGCCAGATGAGTCAACGCGGTGTGATACCGCAGTCTCACCACGAAGCAAGCCTTGCCCACGTGGAGAGCGGTGATTACAGCGTGTGGCTTATAAGTCCGACTTTGCATCTGGTTCAATCGATGCTCAGTGACGACTACACACGTGGAGGAAGGGAACATCTCCGGTGTTGCAGCACAGGGGCTTGGGTGACATTGCTATGAGACCAGTGCAATGGATCCAAGCAAAGCTTGGTGAAAAGCTTCCTTTGCTGCAGACTGCCGTATTGTTGGCCTGCAGGAGGCGATAAAAGGAGAGGGAAGGGGGCTAACTACCTGCTGGCATGCCTGATGACTCAGTTGCTGGACTTACATCGTCATTGATATGCCATGTAACGTTCCTGCTGATGCATATTTCGTCTTGAAAGAATCACATCCCAATAGCCGATGTATTATCTAAAAGAATGAGATGCTGTGCAAGTAAAGAGGACGACAGAAAAGGGGGTCGAATTCTTGTCCTCCCCCACCCTCATCTCCCCCACACCCTTCCCCACGTCAAATGAACTCTGGGCTGGGCAATACCGACGCGTTGATATTGATGGTTTTAGATGGGCAAGCCTCACGTCATTACCACTATCCCCAGAAACGTGCTGCGGAGCGCCTTGGCCCTCGACTTACACGACAGAATATATTAAAGTTCCATGCAGGACGGCAGGACTTACGGATAGATTACTTCGCGACTGGGGCCTAGGCTGAGACGATAAACAGACGATATTTTTAACGATGAGCCGATATTTCATGAACTGAGTAAGCTCCAAGAGACATAAAACCACTGTTGTCGACGACTGGCTTAGAAGTGTTTCAAACGTCACCTCGTCTCGTGGTTGGTTATCTTTCTGACTGGCGGAATCTTGAGACCGCATCCGGGACTCAGGCTGTCAGGAGCAGAGATGGCTTGGCGACTGCGAGTTCGGTTGGTTGATATTGGGACCGAGGCCGTTCTCGACCCAAGTTTCGCCATGCTTCGCCATGAAGGAGCGTCGACCCAGTGAACCTTGTGCTTGCAGAAGCACTTGGCAGAGTAGCGTGGAGGCCTTTTGAGACCTGGCCAATGTAACCCATATAGCGGGCCAGACCCTGTGCCCATGGGGTTTAATTTCGTCTATGGGGTATGTTATTCGCTCTGGATAGCAAGCGGGAAGCAAGGGTGCATCAGACCACCTGCTGGCCTGGCCCAACTCTCGGGATGAGGCACCAACTTGCTGACAATCCGGGGACCAAAGTGTCAGCAAAAGAAACACACAACAGGAGACGTAGCGATTCGATAGGAGGGTTAAGAGGGGTTGAGGCAAGGTGGCCGCATATGTCGTCGTGTTGGGTGCGCGCATCAGGCTGGAAGTCGGCGATCAATCCTGCGACCGGGGCACGGCATGACGAGGCAGCAAATTGCAAGCGCAAGTGCAAAGTGGTTGGTCGGGCTGGCGAAGTCGCGCATGCCCTCACATCCAACGAGAGCCGTTCAAACTCTCCGCTCCCGCGCTCGCAGAAGCAGGGACTCTCCAGAAGGGGAAAATAAGCAGCCAGCCCAGTCCAGGTCCAGCACCAGCAGCACCAGCCCCCTTGCTTTTGCAGCCTCATGTGCAGGCGGTCTGAAGTGAACCATGGCGCTGCTCGGCCGCCGCCGCCGCCGCGCCTGGCGGACGAGTTCGGTACGGGTGTGCGCGCTCTAGGAAAGAACACGATCTGAGTTTTTAGGGGTCCAGCTGGACCCCTGCGGGGATCCTGGGAACCATTGCAGACAGACCATGAGATGGATTAGGTGAAGATCATTTGCCGTCTTGGGGACCCCGGGGGAGCCGCGGCCGGGGGTGGGATGGGGGGCAACACTGTCGTCTTTCAGACGTGCAGAAGGAAGGGGCACCCACGGCTAAGAAAGGAGGAGAAAAAGAAATGAGGTGGAACAAAATACTTCTGGTGGAAGCACCTGCTACAGAACCATTACCAAGCTGCTGCCGCCGCCCGCACCTTGTGCGGAATAGCGGAGGGGCCGCCTTTGGAGGTCGATAACGTCCATTCCGCGGCAACAACAACAACTCGGCACGGAAGCGCCTATACAGACGAGGCCAAACCTTTGCTTAGCAGGCCTGAGGCATCAATTTTGCGCAGGAGAGGAGAGAGATGCAAAGATACAGAAGGAGAAAACCCGGGAGCAGAGAAAAGTCCCCACGGATGTCCGTTCTTGCTTGAATTCGGCGGGTCATCACGTGGCCTATAACTTGGTCTCAAAGGCGCGGCAGAGGATTAGGCTGTCGTCCACGGAGGCAGCCATGGTGTTGTTGACGGTGACTGATGCTTGAGAAATCAGCTCTACCTGGTGGTGTAGATGAGGTGCGATATTGGATCCAAACCCCCCTGTCTTTTAAATCTTTGTTGTTGCCCTTGGCCGATACGGTGCCGGCTGTGCCTCTGGGTGTGTCTGTGGAGTGGGGCACTGTTCATACCTAAGAAGCTAAGGTACTACTACCTTACCTTTGGTTGCGACTTTCCTATCTTTCATGGCTTTCTTGTGGCTTTTCTGGTTGGGCTTCGCGAATCGAAGAATCGGTACACCGGGACGTGAATCGCGTTTCGGCTGTTTGGAACCATGCTACGTCGCAGCACGAAACATGCCTTTCTTTTTGTTGAACGGGTGATGATAATGGACGAATGGATTTCCATGTTGGTGGCGTATTCAACTTCCCCCGGCAATCTTCTTTCTATTACACTAAACTAATAAGAGCTAGCGCAGGGCTGGTTAAGGCTGGCCGGGGCGCTGGGAACGGGGTAGGGATTCGCTAGCCAGGAGCTCCCTGTCCTGGCTTCCATGTTCCAAGCTGGGACCGCTAGGCGGCGCTTCTTTCAACGTTGCGGGTGGCTTCAATGACCTGACTTCACGTCCATCCAAAGCCAACGACATGTCTTTCATCCCTCCTCGTCTCATAATGTTGCTCCATCTCTGCGGGCAGACAGGCATGGATGGCATAGCATGGCATGGCATGGCATGGCATGGCAGGGTTGCAGTTGATGCTCATCTCTCCCCAACACAAGTGATCAGGGCGGTGGCTAGTGCCAGTGCTAGTGCTCGATCCGAGAAAACAGCGGCGCCAAAAGTCCCGAATACGCACACACACCTCGATCTCTGTCTCGATCTCCCGTCGACATGGGACCATTCGCCCGCCATGGCCATCGCGCACAAGGGGCAAGACGTGGGGTCTATGCTACCCGCCAAGACTCGAGACTGCGACTGAGCGAAAAGCGAAGATGCACGACAAAGTATGGCCGACTGTCGATTCGTCCTTGGTCTCCCCGTCTCCCGTCTCCCGCCGCCCGTCTCCCTCGTGCCGGGCCCCTTGACTGAATGGATCCCAAGATCACAGCCCGCCTGTTCCCGACCTTTGTGCGACAAGCCAGTGCGTGCGTGCAACCCATGCGGTATGCGATATGCGACAAGCGACTGGCAACTGGCGACTGCCTCGCGTCAGCATCGTGCAGCGAACGGCCTTGGATTCCTCCTTCAACACCCTGCCAGACGGTTAAGCAATTTGTTCCCATATTGACACGACACCTGGAGCTTGGTTCCAGGGGACTTTCAGGGGACACAGCGTACTCGGCCTGTCTGTCTGTGTGTGTGTGTGTGTGTGTGTGTGTGTATACATGCACTTTTAGCCTGTTGTGTGCATCTTACATATACCCATCATTCTCTGGACATGGACCAAAGTTCCTAAACCATCATCTATCGGCCGCAACCTATGCACTGTCTGCATCAAAGTCAGATTTCCTCGGGGCTCGTTATGTGACGTTGGTCCAGTTTTGGTTGGTAGACGAACGCAGCAGCACTTTGTGCACCGCTCCCGACATTCCGGTCTGCAGCTGAATGAGGACAGCATACACGGGAATAGCAAGCCCTCTGCCACGGCCTTCTTTGATCTCTTTTCTGAATGGCCACGGCGTCAAGAGGGGTCACGATGTATCAGTTCCTCGCCTGCATTGCGTTGCGATACGAGCAGCCTGCCTTAGGGGCAAACGCCGTATTTCCATCAACAGAAATCCCTGTCTCCTATCTCTCCCGTATCACTTTCTCAGCCAGCCGGCTGAGTTGCTTTACCAGTTCAAGTTTCAGCCCAGTTCCAGTCACTTTTACCACGGGCATTCCGGTCTTTGGAACAATTTAGGGTCCATTCTGTGCCCGCTTCGTCTATGAAAGTTCTTTGCCCTTGCTTGTCTAGCTAGACTGGCTATATATGGATATTTCATTGGAAGAAATGCAGCATTCCCAATCAGCTGGTGATTGCCATGCCAATCTGCACATCACTCCGGTGCTGCGCGGTGAAACTCACGGCATTAGCATGCCAGCCAGGCGCCGTGCTTGGTGCTGTGCATATTCGGGGCGGTACACACCAGCATTCCTCTTCGACCAGCCATGTAGATGAATGCCAGGAAGTTCAGGTGCGAATGGCCAGCGTCAAGCAGGGAAGGGAGGCAGGCCCCATGTCCTGTATCTACGCTCTTTCGGCCAGGAGACCTATTTCGCCATCTCCTTTTTTGATCAACATGAGCGACCCACCTCTCATGGCACTGGTGTCCGCCTCACCTCACCACTCTCAGTGACAGGATAGAATGTGCATTATCTCGCATCTCTAATGCTCCGAGGTGCGGATGTCTACCTATCCAACCGGGACTCGGCGTCAGATACTTGCCCGGTGCTGGACAGTGGCATGGTGATGCTGAGATGGGAATGGCCAATTAGTTAAGCTGATGGAAACCCCATCGGAGGAGTCACCAGGGACGTAACTCGACTGGCCATGGCCCACTATGCAAAGGCTAAATGTCTCTTGTAGAGCGGGATGAGATAGTCGAATGTCAAGCTGAGACATTGGACATGCATTATCGGTAAGCATAAATTCGCCGTTTAATATGTCTGGCTAATAAAGCGTGGGCGGGAATCTGTTTCCCCTTGCACCAACTGCACATAGGAAAGCGTCCGGACCAGGTTTTTGGGGGCTGAATTAGGCACGCAACAGTGTTCCATCCCGCTCTCGATGGGATCCCATCCCATCCGGACCCCCATTCTCGCCAACCAGAGCGAAAGCCAGGCGGAATGAGGCCCAGTACAAAAGGACGAGTAATAACTGAATCAAGCATTGGACACACGATGCACGCTATTATAGAGACGAGAAGGGGTCCGTCATCTGTCGAAATATCGTCCCCGCATTGAGGATCGTTTGGCAGGCCACCACCTATTGGCCCGACTAGCCACGAGCCGGGTACGCTTGGCACTGCATGCAGCCTTTAAACCAAAATAAGGGACGGCACTGTCGCACACACGCTCACCCCACCCTGGTTTCTTTGACCAGCGGTGAGGTATAGTATACATGGACTCTCAGTAAACCAGACGCTCGAATTTTACGCAATTCGCGTACACGGGAATCACCATCCATCGATACGGCAACTGCCTCCGACAGGAGAGGTTTTGAGCTTATTACAAGATCTGACCAAATACAGAGGCAGGGAGAGGGAGATAGTACATTTCTCGCAAGGTATCTATGTACAGTACTCAGCAAGGGTGTGTGCATACACCGTAACTGGCTGCTGCTATTACCCCAATATCGCGTGGAACTGACAGGGGAAGCTCGGAATACCCACTTGTTCGTTTGGAAGACGTTATACCGGTCACGAACGATCTCGACATCTATATTCCGTGGTAGTTGCTGTCCTTGAATCTAACTTCTTACGGGAAACGTCATGTGTCTGTTTCGTGGGTAGCCACAGCGAACAGAGCAGCCAGCCCGTGGCACACACACCCACTTACAAAGACGCAAGACTGTTTCCCCAATTAAACGAGGCACATCACTCGTCCTGCCGTCAGGCCGCTGATTCGCCTCATCATGCTCGTCGGTTATAATCAAGGAAACAACATGGAGTGCATGTCAAAGCAAAAACCTGCGAACCCGTCGTCGTCGTCTTCTGTTGACTCAAGTTCTAAGATCGCTGAGAAAGCATACTGATTGAGTAAAGTTGGAGAAGAGGCGGAACTAGATGCGGCGAGGGAGGCAAAGTCTTAGGTGAGTTAAGAATTCGCGGGGTCTGTGATACTCCCCATGTTTTCTCTCTGGGCATGGACTGATTGACTGCAACGGATTTTCTCCACATCGTTACCTGCCTCGTTTACCCAATAAGTTTCTTTCCGAGCCTCTTTCTTGGTTCCGTCTACCTCAGTAGAATGTTTGCTTGGTAAAGTACCTTGGGGTAAGTACTTGTTGCCTTCTCGCCTTACTACATACACATAATTGTCGTTTCTGTATGCCTACCTATGTCTACATACAGACCGGTCAGTCTCCTTGGCTCCTCTAACCATTTCAAGTATGCATTGCACGACATCGGGCCGGCTATTCAGCAGCAGCAGGAGCGGCGACAGCCGCAGCGACCGACCTCCCGTGGGGAAACATATATATATACGCACACTGGGTGTCTATGTATACGGCCGGCCGTATGTATCGCTGCCGATATTCTCCGTCTGTCTGTCTGCACATCGTGTCTTTTATCGTGAGATTGAGCGAACCACTGGTTACCTCCGTATTAGCAGTTGAGCAGCTACCTACGTACTACTTACCTACCCTGCTTGCCTTATAGCCAGCCAGCCACGGTTTCTCCGACGGCATACAGCGGACAGACAGCCCAGCCTGCTTGACTTACTGGCTGCCCGACAACTTTGTCCAGTCGGAGCAAACTTGATCTTTTCTCTCAGCTGAGTTTTTAGGTGTGAGCCTACCTAGGTAGGTATCTGTACACATATCTGCTTGCATTATCGTCGTCGCCGAAGGTGAAGGGCCGATCCCGAATTACGAAGCTCTCGTTTTTACACCACGATCGTTAAATGGTGGTTCGTGGTGGGCGGTGTAACATGCAAGGCGACGGAGTGAGTTGAGCGAGGCTTGGCTTCATGACTCTCTCGGTTTATTCGGTTTCTTTCTCTCTTTCCTTTTTCTTGTCTTGCTCACCGAGCGGGGAGACCGGTTGAATCGTAGCTGAGTGATGTTCGCATACAGACCTACTTACTATAGTTCCCTAGACATGATGTATATGCGCATATTGAGTGATTGATTTACTGGGTTTGGCTGTTGGTGTCTCGGAGGTAAACCTCGATGCTACATTACCTACCTCCAGGTCCGATGGAATGCGATAGACGGTAAGCAAATCAAGCACAGCCATCGAGGAATCGTACACATCAATTATGTGAATATCCAAATGGGTATAATATTTGGTATTTAGTTATGTAAATTATGTGATTGTATGTAAAGGGGTCGGTCGGTACTCTTTAAGGCGGTGATGATGGGTAATAATCAAGTAATAGGTAATAATGTTTAATAATAGTGATCACAGATCAGTCAACATCTTTTCTTGGCCTTCTTTCTTTGGTCGTGTCGTTAGTCGTGATCAACCGTAGATTTGGATACAAAACCGACGCCTTTGGAGGAAAAAGTAAAAACATAGAATCGCCTGCCTTCCAACCCCACCTCCGTGAAGGTTATTCTTCCAAGAATCTTTCAGACCATCCAACCCAATCCTCCTTTCATCGTCCTCCTTTTCCTTCCTAGTAATAATAATAATAGTGGTAATAATAATAACAATAAACCAAACATTAAGCCAGAACGTGCTTTCTTCTCTAATAGAGGGTAAGGGGCCTCGCCCCATACCATAGAAGCACTTTAGTGTCTAGTAAGTCATGGTCCGAGGTAGAAAGGGAAAAAAGGATATTGCAAAGAAAACGCCATTATGCGCCGTGCCGTTGTAGATGCTGCGGTTGTTGTATCGTAACCAACCGATCAAACCATTCCATCCATCAAACGCCATCCAAGATAGCCTAAAAAGGGTGACCATGAAGCTCCTGAGAAGGAAAAAAGGGGCAAAGAAGAAAAAGAGCAAGTCGATGTTCCGAACCAGTTTACTCCTGACAAGAAAAGGCGGAAGTATTTTGTCCATCTAAAGTAGGATATAACCAAGAAACGGGGGCTAACTAGACGACCCGCACGACGTTAGTGCACCCATTGTGTCGACGCTCCAGTTGCTTCCCAAAGCCATGAGCTTGCGTTTGATGCCATCGCCGATACGGGAGCTGAAACCGTCTTCAATGTTCCTGATGGCGTACGTCAACACATCGGCTGGTTTCTCTAGGCTGACAGTTGAGCCATCTAGTCGTGTGAGCACCGCCATGCCGTCGCCGCTCCATAGATAGGCGATGACGGCCGGGTCCTCGGGCGTAACCTGATCAATGGCCACGGGGCCGGCGCTGCTTCCAGACACAGAGTTGTCACGCTTGTCAGTCTGGAAGTTGGGGTCCAGCCTCGAAATGCTGTCAGTCCACAAAATCAGGGTGGCACGGTACATGGCTGCGGACCACCAGCTGGGCCTGCGGTTGTTTGGCATCATGCGCAGAAGCCGGAAGACCTGGCCACAATGGAAGATGGCTTCTTCGCGCTGATAGATACAGCGCTTGTGGCGCAGTGACAACTCCCAGTAGGAGCCGTCGTAGCCCTCACGACGGGCTAGGCGTTCGATTTCGGGGAAGTTTGTGACAGCGTTGAGTGATATTAAATGATACAACACCATGTTGCATCGCGTTATAGGACAGTTGGGGTTGGCCTTGTGGTAGATCATGGTCAACTCGTACCATTTCTGCAACAAGGCTTGCACTTCTTCGAGTCTGAGCAACGTGGAGGCCTTTGTCAAAGTCCGTGCTGTCCTGCTCCGCGAGCTAAGTACATCGGAGAAGCATGAAAGCATTTGGCGGAGATGGCATAGAAGAGACTGGAGCGGGTGTAAAATAAGCCTTAACTGCTGCGGCGAGAGACTACTCTGCCGCCTTGACAGGTTGTCATGGAGGAAGTCTTGGAAGAGGTCGCTCAACGAGGGGGTAATGGATGGCGCGTTGAGGAGTTGTGGATTAACGTTGGCCGTGCAACCATAGACGGATTGGATTGCAGCAAGCCATCGCTCCGAGTTGGGCGCCATCCAGAGCACTTCAGGCCCCGGAAGAGGGCACTGGAGCTCGGTGATGGCCAACAGGGGTGCCGTGTCATGAAATAAACTGAGTTCTTGATCCAGCATGACGTAATTGTAGACCAGTCTGCGCGCATACATTAGTCTGGCTGGCACTAAATGAAACAGGAGGTATGGGATCAAAAATACCTGTTCTGACTTTCCCGGTTCTGCCACGAGCGCCATTGAAGTTCAGCGCTGGTCGAATTATTGAAGGCTGGGATCATGGAGCTTTGTGGCTCCAACATGCCAGCATGCTTGAGCATCTGCGGGAGCGTATTAGCGGTTATTGCGCAAGAGTCTGGAGTCGGGTTTCACCACTCACCGACATGTACATTCCCCGCTGGCCCATGGCAATGTCCATGAGCCACTTATCACCACTCCATGCGCCGAGGACGATGAACAGAAGAGCACACCTCAGGGCGATGGGGTCGGCAGAGAGCTCCACATCCTTCTCCACGATGTCGAAGAGCGATATGCGGCACGTCTCAGTCAGGCCAGCCGAGAGGTAACGCGCCTCGGCCATAGGCATAGCTGCAGCACCCTGAGCAATCATGAGAAGAACCAGCAGCGTCGACGCCTGGTTGTTCTGGAGCATTTCGTTAGGGTCGACGCAGCCGGCGACGACCAGGGGGTAGTAAACCGACAGACTGCGCACATAGCTACGGAGGAAATATTCGAGAATCTTGGAGGGGGGCAGGACAATGAAGTTGAAGTCCCCAGGACTGGCATAACCGGCCTTGGGATAGCCATTGATACCCCCGCGATGAATCTCGAGAGCCTTGTGCAAAAAGCTCTGCGTGATGGCCAGCATCTTGTCACGTGTTCGTGATGTCAGCGGCACGACCGAGGCCAAATCAGAAGCGTCCCAGTCAACTTGCTCAAGGTACTTCTCCAACGAGCTCCACGTCCCCTCCTGCTTCGACTTTTGCTCCAGGCACTCGAGATGCACAATTGCCGTCCGCGGGCACGTTCCCGTGTGTATAGACGGGTTACATCGCGCCAAATTCCAGGCTCTTTCTGCCGCAATCACCACTTCAAACTCTGGGATCGAACTGTCGGTGGGCGCTGCCAGAACAAGTTCCCCAGACTTCATGGTCGTGTCGAAATCGTTTGTCGACATGATGCTTGTCCCCCGCGTGTGTATCGACCCGCGCGATGACGAAGCTGTCATGGGCTCTGATGATGCAGACATGTCGCTCAGCTCTGTGAAGTTCATGCCTATGTCTGTCTTGTTGAGCGCTATCGGATTTTGGTACATATCCAAATCAATTGGATAATCTCCCGGCCAAACCAGAAGGTCTTGGTAATTTGACTCCTGGCCTACGAAGTCGCCGCCCATCTGCATGAAGTCGTCCATATTGTCCACCCGTGTGTGCGGCGAAGGGAATTCGGTCGGGCTAAGATGTGAATTTGCCGGTGAGCTCTTTTTAGACGAGCCCTCTTTCATATGACTGTCGACCGTAATCACGGCTTCTATGGTCGACGGTGATTTTCCCTCTGCCTTAGTCAAGCTTGGGTCTACCTCCATAAACGAGGGATCAATAGTCTGGGGTTGCATGTGCTGCGGCGACTGCTGCGTGAGCGCCGATTGGAACGCAGCGCTCGCCTGTGCAGCACGCACGGCAGCCTTGGACGACCGTCGAGCAAAGCGCGGCGCGCAGGGCAGGTTTTTCTCGGCGCATCTTGAGCACGGCACCCTTTTATCGCAACCCGTCTTTGCGTTGGCACAGTTCTGACAGGCAATGGGCGTCCGGCCCGCGACGGTTGGAACTCCACCAGGCAACGGCTCCATTGGGTCCCGTGCCTCATGGTAGGTTGAATGATGCCGCTGAAGCAGGTCGCTGTTAACAATGTGGTGTTAGCAAGAAAAGCATCAGCGCTGGGGAAGGGTCTACTTGCCGTCGGGCAAAGGACAGCTGACAGGCGCTGCAGCGGTGGGGTTTGACGTTGGTATCTTGAGCCGGGCCATGTCAGTACACTTTACACCATCTCGCGGGACATGTCTGGTGTTTCTTACGAGTTGGTATGTGCCTCTCCAGGTGCTCCTTGCGGGTGAAGCTCTTCCCGCAGTACGCGCAAAAGACCATCGTGGGTAACGGTTCTGGTTTATGTCTCGGGGCTCGGTTGGTGAGACAGACACTTACTTCCACATAGTATGAACTTGCTGGCTTGTGATGCTGACTATGTGGAACCAAGAGGCGGCGTTTAAAGTTGCTGAAATCAGTGCCGTGTAAGGCGTGCGTGCCGGGAAGAGGCCGGGACCGGGAGTGCGCCGACAAGTGTCAAGACGGTGACGATTCGCTTCTATGATGCTCTCTCGACGTGCTCGAGGATACCATAAGGGTACGTACGGCCGAGGGAGAGGTACGGCGAAAAGCTCGCGAGGGCGACAGATGTGTTGTAGAAGAAGGGAGGGGACGGAAGAAGGCAGATGCAAGAAAGACAAAATGAAAGCTAGGGCCGATCGACGAGATCGAGGACAAGTGAAATTAAGCGTTTGCAGGAAGCATGGAACTTGCATCAGCCAGCTTTTTTTCCGACACGAGAGCTAGAGGGCTAGAGAGGGCTGGATGGCCGGGCCTTATTCAATATCGGGAATATTGATAAAACACAGCTTCCCACACACAATGGCTCGCCGTTAAAGAACCTCGGCGGTGCTTCTGTTCTCGACTGGGAGCTCACAAGAAGAGGTCCATTCACAAGGCGGCACGGCTTGTAGACTTGGCTTGGGAGGTACTTTGGTACTTGCTTCCTGGCTCACGCCGCGAGGAGGTGCAGTGCAGCAGCGAGTGGGTAGGTAGGCAGGCAGACAGGTATGGATATGGACATGGGTATGGGTATGAATGGTTATTGGGGTGCTGAGGTGAGGGGGAGGGAGGAAGTACGTATCTGAGACATGGAGAAAGCGAAATCGACCCGACCTGGTTGTTGACGCTTGTTCAGCCGCCGTCTAAAAAAACTCTCGTGGAGCAGGGCTTGAGGTATGGAGGTATGTATCCCGTACTACTGTCCCACCACCCTCCCGCACCGGCAACGACGGCGTGGGAGCGAGTATCAAGGGCAGCACGCCAAGCACGGAAGCAGTCCCTTGGGCCCAATGGGGCACGAGTAGGCGAAAAGGCGAGATAGAGTTTGGAGAAGGGCAAGGGGCATGAATGGGGACATGGCATTCAACCTAACTTGCAAACAATGTAGCTGGCTGACTAGTATGTACTTACAGGAGCAGCAGCAAGGTACGGAGGGAGAACCAGGCAACTAGACAGGGAGGCTAGCAGTCCTAACAGTTGCTCTATTGACTAGCCCAAAGGGGCTCGTTGCTAGCGCAGGTTAGGGAAGGGACATTGTTGAAAACAGATGCAAAAAGACGCAAAGAGACGCAGTGTGAGGCAGAGTTCGGTGATAGGTTTGCCTCCCTGGAGCGCTTTCCAAGGGTCGGCGGTGGACGGGGACCGTAGGGAAAGGCAGGCTGGCAGGGCAGGGCAGAGAAGCAGCAGAGAAGGCAGGGCAGAGAAGCAAGCCAGCCAGCCAGCAACCAGCGCATCAGACCTGCCAGCATGGCAGCACAGCACGCGTCGACGATCTCATGTGCGCGCATGCAAACAAAGTCCCCGGAAGGCGAGTGTGGCTGTTGAGCATGGGCTTTGTAATGACGTTGGAACCGGGAGTGGATTATGGGCGACGGGGCGTTGAACACGCCAGGGACGGATTCGGAATGATGCCATGATACCCTGCTTTCTGGGCGGCTCGCTTTCGTTCCAATTGTCAGCCAGGGGTAGCTTGTGGTGGTGGTGCATTTGACCAGAAGCTGTGCCAAGGGCGACCGAATTGAAGACACCCAGCCGACCAGTTGCCAGACATCGGGGTACCGGCGACCGGTTGAGATGCGCTTGATATTTACGAAATATGACAAGCGTTTTGGCCAGTTACACAGTAGTAGTAGTAGTAGTGCTGAATAAGGCATCGAACCTGTCTTGAGCCTTTGTGTGCGAGTGCATCTGGTTTCCAGCTGCCGAAGAGCGTGTCGACCGGCTGCGCAACCCACAGAATCTGGAAAGCGGAAGACTGCAACGACATTTTTCAACGACATTGCAACGACTCCGAGTCCATGCTTGTTTCCATGGTTCGGCTGCTCCAACTGGCACGCCAGGATAGCCACTGTGTAAGCAGGCAGGCAGGTGGACAGGTGGACAGGTGGACAGCAGCAGCCGTACCGAGGGTACCTGGCTGTCCAGGCATCTTCGGCGTCCCAGGGATCTTGCAGACAGGCGACCAAAGGGCGGGCGACCATGCAAAAAGGGAAGCCAGACCAGGAACGGACGGGAGGGGATTGAGAAACATAGCCGTCTTGCCAATCTCCCAATCTCCAATCCCCATGGATGACACGCACTGCCATAGATTGATTATTAGGCACTTCGTACTTCGTACAATACTGGACGGCACTGGAGCAAGTTGGTAATCATCAGTAGCGCATCGCGTCCGCGTGCACGAGTCGTAGGGTTGGGTTGCCAATTTGGCCAGCCATGTCGCCGTGACCGATGCCGTCGAGTAGAGGCTTGCAAAATGTCGAATGAAGTGGGAACTAAGTGTATGCAAGGTTCGGTGTTGTATCAACGAAAAAGGTTGTCGATCAACCCACAAGATCGGCTTTAGCTACGTTCGAGCCCTCCCTGTCCCTGCAAGCGACCCACAAAACCGGCGTGGGACGGGCAGCTACCACCCTCCTTCTCCGCTGTCTGCTGCTGCCCGCCACTCATCCCTGCCACTTCAACTGACAATCCCTGCCACCTCGCAACTTTCCCTGCCCTTGCCCTCTCTAACCAGTCTAACTAACCCCACCTACCAACCTTGTGCACCCCCCCGTTCCTTCCCTCCCTCTCTGCTTTCCTTGCACGCACGCACGCACAGTCTGTCACCTCACCTCATGGATGCTTGATGCTTCTTGGCTCTTCATAAAATAGATTGCACACACTTACATAGCATTATGCCCGACTAGGAAACCGGCCTAGAAGGCTGCTGTGACGAACGTGGTAACGGTCAGGGTCGTTTCGTTCCTTTCGTTCCTTTCGTTCCGTCATGTCTACTCTCATCCCACCCAGTCCGCCTACACCACCATAACTGAGAACCCCAGATGGGTAGTGAGGCCAGGCCCTTCTGGCCTTGGCGGCAGGACCAAATCTCACAGCCAGATCAGTCGTTTTTTTTTTTCCTGAACGGAGAAGAACCCCTATCTGTAAGGTAGGGGGCTGCCACGGGCAGCAAGCAAGTACAGTACGGGATACCTCAGCAGCTGTGCTGTCGGTCCCGGCCTCAGATCATCAGCCTCGAAGGCGCAATGCACGATTGGTCCTGGCAATGCTGTAAAGTGCGTATAGGACAAGATGCTCGCCCCGTCTAAAAGGTCCTCGCTTCTGCTTGACATACCAATCGAGCTGTTTGTTGGTTAGAGATTTGTACGAGTGTGGTCTGGGATAAAAGCACGGCGCCTTGGCTTTGTTCTTCTGCACATCCCGTCTGACGGTCTGTAGGGGAATTGTGTATGACCGAGCGCCAGTAATAATATAGTTCTACTCTCGCGAGCGGCTGCTTTATTTGGCGCGGATACGATACAGATACTGTTTACAGGTAGTCGGTTTGTTTAATTAATATGCACGGATACACTCTGGCTCGTCTGGGTAGATAGTAGACTAATAGCTAAGGTAATTAATTGCTGCCGTGAATCATTCATTGCTTGATGCTGCCTGTTGGGAGAGTAAGAGGGACGATGGGATAAAAAGGTTTAAGGTACTGTTCCACAGTACACTCGAGGCAGATCACACGCTAATATGGCTAGCCTAAACCCAGACTGGGGAATCTGGGGGAGGAAACTGAAGTTTCTCGATTCCATTGGGAAAGCTTGAGGTGTTGCCGCGCCGCTGTCGCCGCGGCCGCCACTAGTTCTAGACTCCAACAACAACCCTCCTCACCTCCACCTCCACCTCCACCACCCTCCATCAACTCCTCAACCCAACACACCGTCCGTCCTCATGCACGAAAGCTCGCGTGCAGCGGAGATATATCGCGTTTTGGTCCAACCCAACCCTCTGCCGTTAGGTGAGAAGGATGGCGGGCAGTGTACATGTACATGAACCGGTCAGAATCTCCTCGAATGCAAAGCTTACAACCTATACCCCTTCATGATGGAGCCACCGTTTTGAGCCAGCACGCCAGTCAGCCTGCCGCTATCTAATACACAGTAGTACTACGTACCAAGAAAGCCAACAAGCTTTCTGGTGCGGGAGTATCAGGAATAATGATTCATGGGGGTTTCTTACGCAAATGTATAAAATTCCACAGCGGAGAGTAATTAAACTGCAAATAAAAAAAAAACCAGCAACTAAAAATAAGCTTGTCGCCGGCAGCCAACCAGCGTGGGACCTGGCTTATTGACCCTATATATCCCGATTTGTCGGGGCGGCTGGTCGGTCTTGGCCTCCTTTTTCCTTTTCAAAACGCAATACTTGATAGGCTGATTAGGTGTCCATGAAATAAGAGATAATGCCTGTGTGGAACGGGAACACGAGAGGGAAGAGGAAAATCATACACTGACGGGAAACGCGGGACCCGATGAAGATACCATTCTGGTCATGTTTCCGAGACTGGATGCAGTGGAGGTATGGAGGTGGAAGGAGAAGAGAAGTGCCGAGATCAACAACGTTCTCACTCGTCGTCCAACGCCTCCAACAGCCCAGCGAGGCTCGAGGCAGCCAGGATATGGCATGTACATGTCCAGTACTGTGTAAACTGGAGACTGGCTAGTTCTAGGGGCTCCAGAGCCCCAGACCCAAGCCCAGGTCCACTGTGTAAGCCGGTAAGTAGTAAGCCCGCGCCACGAGCCCACCAACGACACCGTGAGCCGGGCCAATCATATGCGTCTCCGCGCTCAATATATTTCCGCATGTGGTAACATGGAATATGTGCTCTTGTGCACACGGCAACTGGGATGTCACAACCGCGCGGTGTGCAACCACACAGCACGGTGTGCGACGAACCCCCAGCTCCCGCCCAGCGACACCACGTCCACCACGTCAACCAGCCTTACTTCTTTTGCCTTGCTGCTGTGTACGCACTCTTCTCGTCTCGCTCTTTCAAAGAAAGGAAACTCGCCGAGCCGGTTCGGGGTGATCTTGTAACCCGTCGCCCGTCGCCGGCCCCGCATCCGTGAAACGAATATTTTCTTGATGCTGACGCGCGGACGGATAGACGGACGGACGAACCCGTGGGATGAAGCTCGCATGGATAATGGATAAGGGGTATCTCGCACATCTCGCATCCTCGTCAGCACTCAGCATCAACAACGGCAGTAACGGCAACAGCAAAGGTGAAGGATGCTCTTCGCTTTCGGAACGCATACGAGATGCACCTCGTTGTGGCTCAGCTAATTCGTACTGCTGGTCGGCGACGACGACGACCGACCGACTTGTCTACCCCGCCTGGCCCAATAAAGTGAACCGACGGTCGGTGGAGTCGTGTTGGCGCCCACTGCATTGCCCCCGTGGTGGAACTATGTCGTATACCGTATTCGAAAGGAGTACAGCATATCTTTTCCTTGCTGCTGGTTCTGTTGTCGCCGCCTTTTTGCCCACTATTCCCGTACGACATGACATGGGCCGGGACATCAGAGACTGCCGGGTTGGGCCAGCGGGTACCGCGGGTTCCTTGCCCATTAGTTGTGGTCACGGTACATGCCGTACCTATTCTCCTCATCTCACTGACTAAACCTGACTGCCGGCAGCGGGATGCAGTTGCGGTTGCGGGATACCATCTGATTCGACGCCTATTGTTGTGTTGCCTATTGTTCTCTCCTCTTGCAGCTGCACTAGTATAGAATAATAGTGGGTATTTCTCTCCGTGCATCTATTGTCATGCAAATCCCATCCATGATAGAGAAAGATGCGTGTGTCTCTTCAGTAGCCCAAGACGACGACCTGTGATATGTGATACCTATTACACAAACGAAACGCCGTGGCTGAACAAGATTGGCGGGACTCGCGATATGGCGGTGAGTTATATAGATCGGTATGCCTTATGAAGGCAAGCCAACATCCCAACATACATCTAGCTTGTGTTTCTGTCTTATCTCATGTGTCTTGAAAATCTGTCTCAGAGCTTCCCGATTATATCCCAACTGGACGAACAAAAAGGCTCTCTGAGACCTTATCAGATGTCTTGCTTCAGTACCATGTCCTGTCCTGATAAAGCAACAGGTAGACGCAATGGGGCGCCTGCTCGCTCTTTGGCGTCATCCTCATGCACTACATAGAGCGGTGTACTGATCATGATTTCCAATCTGGGAAAGAGCTTATCGTCTTGGTTATTCGTCTTTGTCTCTGCCAAACGCCTGCCCAATGAATGCAGATCGAAACATACAAAGTCATGTGCAGGTCAATGACGGTGTGGGACTTGGGAAGCCGAAGCATGATTGTAACTACCTAGGTAACTGAGTGGGTATCGAAGTCTCAGACTTTTTATGCATCTCGAATGTCGTATCGTTCTGATCCTCGGAACTTTCGACATTTGACAATCAGCTAGCCATCGGTCCATCCACAGACATGGCGGCTAGCTAGTCGACCAGTGGACGAGTCAGTCTAGTTTAGATCTGCAGACGGTTCTACTGGTTCTGAGGCGCAGAGAGAATTTGTCAACTTAGGTAATATGTTTTTGATGGCGAGTCGTGCATGCGCAGCATTTCAAACTCGTTTATCTGGGCTTTGCTCTGCTTTTTTTTTTTGTTTTGCATCATCTCTGCAAATCATGGGGGCGTTAGTTGTTTGAGATCACTGGCAGTGATCATCATAACCTGAACGGTAAACACTGCCTCTCTTTTTGTATTGTAGATCTATTGCTGTGGAAGGGGTGATGTGGGGATGGGGAGCGCCAATCGTGTGTAAGCAACCAAATCAGACCGCACATTTGATGCAACGCCCTACCGCTTCCAGTGTGCCTATCGCAATCTCCTAGTCTGTGCTCACTCATCGGCTGTTGGATGGCTTTCGAGAAGGCGCCGAAGAAGAAACGTTACGAGACGGAACGGTCTGGAGGGAGGCTGATATCCGAGTCAACCAGAGCAACAGACGCCTTCCATCCTATCGATTCGATTCGGATCGACATGGCACCACCTGAGACTCTCCAGCCATTATGTGGAGTTTATGTTGTTTGTCTTTATTTTCTTTTCTTTTTAGTGTATGCTGTCTGGTCTCGTGAGAAATTCTCCCATCTCATATCTCAGATGATTGGCCGATGCAAACGCCGCTGTTTGGTGTCGGCTCGTAAGTTGCCGTTTTTGTTTCTCTTGGCAGCATCCACGGGCCAGAGAGATGCGAGATGGAGATGTGTGCGCGTGAACTTCATGATCATCACAAACAGTGGACTGCTGGAAATGGCGAGCGATGACTGCGTTCCGCAGAATTAGTTGACTCAAACTCAGCCTACCGAGTTGCAACTTGCGCACGAAAACGAGGTTGTTTCTGTTGTCATTGGAGGCGGAATGCCACGATCTTCATTCATCACATCGCGATCGCATTGCATCGCATCGCAACAAGGCCAAACCTGGTGGCGATGCATCTCAAAGGACACGACACGATCTTCTTTGCATCCACGACCTCGTCCTGATCAATATCGAATTCGGGCTCTTCAATATTCCGGGGAATCAAATAACCACCGATTTCATGCCGTGAAACGACGACAAACCGGACCCAATTGATACTGCGAGTCATAGGTTCCGCATGTCTTTAGTTCTCCCGGTCACCGGCTCGTTCGTATCTTTTTGCAGGTCTTGAGATGGAGATCTCCTGAAACCGTGATCCTGGAATCGCACGGCCGTCGATGATCGATCGTCGTTGCCAGCCACAGGAATTGGAATCATGACTGCGGCGTTTGTGCTCAAAGTGTCGCTTGGCCGATTGATCGCTCGGGATATAATAATATCGGTTGTCCCTGGATAGGCGACCTGGACGCTGACTCTGAAGCCATCGTCACTTCAATTGCGCTGGCGTTCCCCCCCCCCTTGCCCCAATTCGTCGACAGGTCGGTGTGCGATGCGCTGTGTTTTGTGTGCCCAGCACCATGATTGGTTGCCTGCAGGTGAGTGAGGACAAGACCGAGCTGAAGGTGAACATCGAATCGTCGACGAGGTGGCTGATGGTGGCTTTTCACGGCTAACTTTCGATGGATGCCTTTGATTGCTGGGCTTATCGCGGCCGATCACGCATCTGAGAATGTTCTTTCCACGCTTGTGCTGCCATCACACCGACGGTGTGCATTCAGGAAGTCAGGCTAAGGTACCTTAATCTGTGGTGCTGTCGATGCTCGAATCCCTGAATCCTCTCGATCTGGCCCCTTCTCCCCCGCAAAACATCGGTGAGGGGGCGGTTCGATTCAGCCGTCAGTTGCCGCTTCTTCGTGCCCCCAAACGTCCGCTATTCTCTCCACGAAACTCGAGCCCTTGGCGACTTGGTTGACTACGTCACGGTCGACATTTCAACCTCACTACTCTCCATCCGCACTGGACAGTCTTCAAAGTTAGGTTGTGATCGCCACGATGTGCAAACAAGCATCTGGATCCCCCGGATTGACAGGCCCCTGAGGATGGTTGACAGCGGCGGCTAAGGCGAGGAGCAGCACAAAAGAAGTAAAAGATCAGAACGATGTGCGCCCAATGCCAATCTGGTTTAAAGTCGTGAGAGTGGTGGGTGTGTTTCCGTAGTAAGTGGTAAGTGACGAGGTGACCTCGAGCAGCAACCTCGAGTCCAGTCCTCGAGCCCAGTCCTCGAGTGTGACAGACCCATGCAATGCGGCTCCGTGCTCCGTCATCCCGCTTGGGGAGTGGGTGGATGGGGTTACTTGAAAGCTGGAACGACCATCGACTTTTCACCCTTCGGGGGTTGGCTTCGGTCCAGATTGTACCACGTCGAGCCAATTACCGCCGAGGAGGGTTGCACGAACCTGTTTTTCGGGCATGAGCCATCGCCGACGAACGCCGCCTTCGACCGGGCCTTGCATATCAAGCCTTTCCCGTTGAAAGGGGCTTGGCATCTCAATGTAACCCCCCCCAACCTGTGATAGGCAAGCTCCCAGCAAGTTGAGCCAACCGCCCTCAGGACGACAAGAAACTGCTCTCTTGGCTTGCGTAACTGCTTTTTTATTGTCGGTCCCCTTTCCCTGCTGGAATGCATCCGCGAAGCAAACAATGGGAAGCAATACTGGGTAGGTAACTCGTAGTCGCTCTTGAGGTCTTCCTTCGGCCTGTTGCGCCGCTGTCTGTCATGGGCACCATTTTCATCGGACTTGACTTGGTGAATGACTGACTGACCGTCCGTCGGATACCCCAAGCCGAGAGTGTTGGAGTGTCAGAAGCTTCACTGTCGATCGTCCGCCGCGGATTGGGTTCCGGTCAGGGGAATCATCCGATTGATGTGAGGTCAATGCTGGCCGAGACTGACGTCTGACTAGTAAATCTCTTCCCCCCCTTTCTTCTACTGCTCTTTCACCAAATCATGTCAGATCAAACCAGGCCAGGCCAGGCTAGACTCCGAGGCCCAGGATATGTCAAGATCGCTGCCAATCGGGTACCAAAGAGTCTGCTTTTACCCGACCAACTGATGTTGCCGATTTGATTGACGGTTTGGTAGCCCCCCAACCATCTGCTATTTTGCTGCTTGCTTTGGCAAACCCCAGCTCAAACCACCACGCCCCGGTGGCTGATCAACAGGGCTGATGAAAATATAAGTCCTGGGTGATCTTGACTCAACTGCTGCAGACGTCCTGTCGCTCTGCCGTGGGGGGCAGCACAAGCATCTGTCTTAATGGCAGTAGACCCAGTTCCAGATTCGAGTATACGCCGCGAGCGATCCGTCTGATGTCCAAAGACCGTCGGACCGATACACAGTATACTCGCACTACAGATGATAGCAAGATAGTTTGTTAGTGTTAGACGTAATATCAGTGCTTTGTCTTTTGCAGAGGATCGACTCTTCTTGCAACCAACCCACTCGGACAATCGGGTATCCAATTTACAGGGAATCCGTGGAAAGTCAACATGTCAGCCATCCTCCTTACCCGTTTCGGCGTCAAAACAGTCAATATCTGAGACATCCTCCCGTAGGCTGCATTCTACGGTAAGTACCAAAGCCCATGTTGGTGCGGACGGACGCTCTCTTTTACTTGGTTTTGGCCTGATACATGTTTCCTTAGACTGTTTTCCTGCTTTCGTATACACAGGACCTTTGTATAGGAACCATCTGATATTGTTACCGGGGAGACATTTTTTCGGACGCCGTCTGGTCTTTCGGCTAAAACACAGTAAATAAGCCATGGTGACCTTGCACCTTGCTTTTTGCTACTACCGCTGCTGCTGCTGCTGCACAAAAAAAGAAAAAAACCTTCGCCATGTCCGTCGGGTCGATGCTTCCTCCACATTCCGGATTGTCTGAGCTGCCTCGTGTCCCATGTAGTTGGATTTCTCGGCCTCTCTGCCCACACACTATCTTTCGAGATATTACTTCGGCACCGAGGGGTAATTCTGGAATACTGCCTCTTAATGCAGCAGTTGACGAGATGCACTTCCAGGTAGGTAAGTAGGAGCCAGGATTGCTCCCGTCGTTGTCGCTGCTACCGGCATATGTCACCTAGCCCGATCGCCCAGAACCACGATTGAGAAGTAGATGGTTCAGCTTCCCGGAGAATTTATTAGCATTCTAGACTAGACAATCTCCGGAGTACATTCCCAGTTTGGTGGCGGGGCCGACGGCACTGCCTCCCTGAGGCTCTTCTAAGGCAGAGGGCTTGATAACCCAGTTGCTGATCCGGGTCAGGATGTGCGAGCGGCCAGGGTGTGTCCACCCCCCGAGCCTTTGAACCTCCCGTCACATCCTTTTGCTTGTGTATTACACTGACTGGTTTGAGCTGCAATACTTGACTGTTTGTGTCGTGAGAGTATTATACCATTCCAGGCCATGGAAAGAGAGAGCCAGTCTGTGTCTTGTGCAACAAACTGGCCGCGGGGTTGATGAGGGTGTGGATTCGCTTCTTGGTCGCACACCCACGTGAGCCACCCGTCTGTCTGTCTGCCAAACCGTCCAAGCGCCAACTCGAAGTGCCCAACGACGGGCCATTTCGTTTGCTCTTTCCACTCCGAGCTATAATGTGGGATACTGTTGTGCGGTAGTATTCCCTCCATCGGGCATTGTCTCGCTTTGCCAAGCTCCAAAACTGTCACATCTGAAGACCCGACAGCAACCACCGTGGATGAGGTTTCGCTGTATATCGTCTATTGAGTTGACGACCCGTCAAGTATTGCCTGAAACGTCAGAGGCAGCCTGTCGCTGGCTAAACCAGTCGATGATAGGCGCAGACCACCACAGCTCGCCGCTCCACTGCAGACGGGACCGCCCGGACTGGGCATGACCGACGCACGCAGGTCGGCACCGAGACATAGGCTGAGACCGAGGTCACCGAGCCGGCTTTGCATGGATGTGTTGGGGATAAGAGGGACTTGGGGCTGTATTATGTCATACACGCATTGTAAGTGTCGACAACCTACCAGGGCCATGTACTCCTCTTCCTCCATCCAGCCAACGATGTCCTCCCTTGACGGCATCGCGCTAGCCCCCTGCTTCTTCTGCCCGAGACCTGCAACCGCACCCCAGAGTGAGCGAGTGTTATATGGGGCAGCGAGTGAACGTCGACGCATCGACAGCGGAGGTGCATAGCGCACCTGTACCTTCCCTGGCCGTGTTCAACAAAGGTGAAGATCTGCCGCACCGTTTGGGGGCTTTGACAAGCCGGCATAGACCACCATCTGGAACGGGAATAGAGGGGCACTGGAGGCAAGTGGTCCTATATACCGGGAATCAAGTCGACTTTTCCGCAGGATTCCGGACGCGCGTCGTCCCTTTGCTTGGTTGTCGAGTATAAGAACCCCATGGAGCAACCACCTCGTCGTGGGCGCCCCTTTTTCCAAAATGGGCATGTCAGCCCAGCCAGCCACCACCATCGAAGTTTTGTAACTACAGGTCCCCACAAGGGGGGTAGGTTGGTTGCTGTGTTACAACTTCATCAACACCAACAGCCCAATGCTGACGGCCTCATGTCGATATTAAGGAGGGTGAGGGATATTGGGCTGGCCAGTGATATGGATGGATATGGCATAGTAAAAGGGGAGGATTCGACGACAACACCGCCTTGGTACGACTTGACTCGATCGAACAACGCCTCCCCCATCAGCCTGGATGACGCCACTGATGCCGCCATGCCGCCGTTGGTCGAAGGGGGTACAGGACTGTCGGCACTGGAAGTTGTCATCAATATAGCAACATGGGAAGGGAGGGATGCCTGTACCAAGACTTCGACGGGTGACGTAAGTGGTGTGAAGGATTGTGGGACATGAGAAAGAGGAGGTACTATAGGGAAACGTCTAAGACAAGGGAGACACACGAATTTCGAACCTTTCGATACCGAAGCCACGACATACGACGGCGTTGATAAAGGGGGTTGAGCTACGGAATGCTGGCGCTAATGGAAAGGGTTAGCCAGGCAAGAGAAATGGGAAATTCATATGATGGTGAGAGTCTTATCGAGACTGGGAAATGTTTGGGATGCGCAATGGGGTTGATTGGGTAGGGGCTTCTTCGACCATACCGCCCCAGAATTGAGAGACAACAAGACCCGCCGATAATCGACCTTTACGTCCACGCCAGTTGCATCGACGACTCCAACTGCCACGATGGCATACCTGAGCATGGCTGTGGTGTATCTGATCCACCAAAGACCATCGATGATGTCGGTCTATATCATCAATCAACTGAAGGGCAGTGAGGAGTACTTCTTTAAGAGGCCTTGTGCGTTTCGATATCGCGGGCAAGATCAAGTCAAACGTCAAGAAAATTGTACTGCCAGCAGTCGACATCAATGGAAAGAGTGGACCCAAGCTTGGGCGGGGTGGTGTAGTGTAATAGAGGTGCTAACATTCTGCCCCTTTTTTTAACAAACAGAAAAATAGCCAATCAGGCAAGACGCCCTCAAGCGCAGGCTTCCGTGAAAAGGGGCGAGCCAGCTTCTGTTCTCCGCTATATCGTCATCCTGATCAGTACATGATACTGAGTGGCGTTGACTGATGTTTAATATCACATAAGATGATTAGGAAGCTAGAGGTGGGCTCGTCCGGTTTTATTTCGTCACAAGAGCACCTCGGATACGGCAGAACAAAACAAACAAAAAGATAGGGGTGTGAGACGCAAGGTAGGTGCAGGGTGAAATAACGCCACCACACAGAGGTCGACTTCGGACAGTTAGCACCAATGGCTACCCTGCTAGGCATGTTGGTCAAACTGTTGACCTGTGATGCATTGGGGGTTCTGAACATGCCGGTCAACCAGCTGGCCGTCTAGCAGCCCCCACGTGTGAAGCAAAATCATGGGAACAAGGCATGGTACGGCACTGAGCCTTATCCACATTGTCGTAGGATATGCCAGTCGGCGGACCAGATGTTTATGACGGTGTTCGACAACATGTTCAGACTCTCTCGCCGGTCAAGGATGAAATGAAATGTGAAAGAATAAAGGGAAGTAACGAAAGCGCAATAGCAACAAATATTGCCTGAAGGTAGAGTTTGAGCGGACTATACTGGCCTGCTAGCTGCATCCAGGCAGTCACTGAAAGTTTTTCAATCGCGGTGGTATATTAAAGGGCATGATCGTTAGGAAACATGGAGTCGCTGGCCTCTTAACTGGCAACCAACGAGGAGATAGACTGTAAGTATTGAGATGGGGGGTGTGCCTGGCGACATGGCTTGTGTTTGTGAAGGGATTAGGAGATCTCCAGCAGCAGCTAAGAGTACAAGACAAATGAAAATGGTGCTAAGGACAGGATCAATGCGTGATTAATTGCTGGTAGTGGTTTTCTATGCTTAGAAGTTCCGCGACATGGTAATTTGATTCCTCAATGATCATGAACTAGGGTTGATATTAGGTCGTGTTATGATTCTGATAATGAAGGTGGATAGGTAGGAATTGGGA
Source organism: Bombardia bombarda (assembly GCA_030512295.1). Taxonomy (NCBI): domain Eukaryota; kingdom Fungi; phylum Ascomycota; class Sordariomycetes; order Sordariales; family Lasiosphaeriaceae; genus Bombardia; species Bombardia bombarda. The sequence continues at coordinate 985,202 of JAULSR010000006.1, read as the reverse complement.
TTATCCAAGATAGAAAGACAGAAAGATAGAAAGACGAAAGATATAATAGAAGTCCAACAACTACCTTTAGGTGCCTGCCTTGTATTTTGCGGACTGGGAAGCAGTGAGGTCGACCAAGATGAGGCGCGTTGTCGTTCGGCCTATACGTCGAAAAGAGCAAATAACTCGATACTGATGCAATAATAATCTAGAAATGGAAAGATGGTGGCTAGATTGAGACCTATTTTTCGACAAGTCTGCAGCCTGCGGCCTGCAGGAAGGCATGATTCCTCAATTGTAGCTTGAACTTTGCGACGATTTGGCGATGACACTTTTTTGGTCGATGTAAAAAGAGAGCTGTGTCGAGGCTGCCAACTTTGAAGGCGCCATGCATGTCTCATTCCAGCTTTCAGGTCACCACTTGCGCTAGTTGGGAAGGAGGTAGTTTCCTAATTAGTGGGATGGTCCACCATCCAATCGCCTCGCCCGAATGAGGCCGAATCGATAAATACGATAAATACGGATTGGATCTAGATTACGTACCAGGCGACGCAACCGTGTAAAAGATCGAGACTCACAAAACGTATGATCCCTGCGTACGCGCCATTGAACCCCCATGGAATCCAGATGAGATGGCATGCAACTGCAGATTTCCAATGGCACATTAGGTGAGAGACGAGTTAGGAAATCTGGTGAAACTGGAGACAATTGTGTATCAACACTGTGTAACCAGTATCTGACTGTGAAATTCTTAAATGTCTTGGCGGTTTGCAGGTTCTTGGCGACTTCGTTTCGAGAACGAACAACGGTGAGCTTCCATTGTTGATTTGGGACCAATAGTGAGCAGGGTCGTTTCTTTTCTCGCCCAGGGAGCATGCCTTGGCCAGCACGTGCCTTTCGCTGTTGCGGGCCCAATGGTAGCGGTCCCCATCGTCCTGCTGCCCCACATCGATCTGAACTGTGCTGTAGCGGGACCTAGCACTGCTGTGGCACTGCAAGCATCTCTAGCCGAGTAAGCATGCTTCCAGGTCCCATCCAGCTTTCCATCGTCCCGACTTTTGACGACAGCGACAACGACGCCCTCGTTTCACTATCCTATACACTAGACCGCTAGGACGAAGCAGCATGAGGGCCATCATCGCTGTCCCCGCGACCCTGTTGCTCATCTATCGGGCGCATTCGCGAAAGTCGCTGACTCCGGCCGGCATCGTCGCCGCCGCCCTCACAGCCGTTGCACATGCCATCCATCCATGGAACCTGCCGTTCGCCCTTCTGGTAGTCTTCTTCCTAGCCGGCACGCGTGTCACCCATGTGAGTAGAGAAACAGTCCGACTTTAGCAACTTTTCCATTGTCGCAGAGTTGTATGGAAAGACATGCCCTAAATTATTCCCTACTCTCTAGGTTAAAGAAAACATCAAGGCTACCCTCACTGTGCACTCCAGGGGCACTTCGGGCGGTGAAGGGCCCCGAACCCACGTCCAAGTGCTTGCGAACTCGCTTACGGCCTCCGTGCTGTGCCTTCTACATGCCTACCAACTGCGCGAGCGGCAACGCGCCCTGACTGCCTCGCCGACCGCCGGCAACGACCTTGGCAGCCTCTGCTTCTCGTGGGGCGGTGATATCCTCATTGTTGGCATCATTGCAAACTATGCAGCTGTCGCGGCTGATACTTTTAGTTCCGAGCTTGGTATTCTGTCCAAGGGCGAGCCGCGCCTGCTCACAAGTCTTACTCTGCGCAAGGTACCGCGCGGCACCAACGGAGCGGTCTCGCTGGCCGGTCTTGCTGCGGGCCTACTCGGTAGCATGGTGATCGTCACAGCCTCGATGGTTTTCCTGCCGTTCTGTGCCGAGGAGACGGCCGGGAAGCTCGGTGGCGGTGCGCCGTGGTCGGTTGAGCAGCGCCGCACACTGATATTGGGCCTGACAGTCTGGGGCTTCCTGGGCAGTGTTCTCGACAGTGTTCTGGGCGGTTTGTTCCAGGCGAGCGTCAAGGATATCCGCACAGGGAAAATCGTGGAGGGCGAGGGCGGCGTGCGGGTGCTGGTGTCGACAGACGCGAATCCCACCAGCTTCAAGGCTGATGTTAAGGCCACGCTGCTGAGTGGTGAGGGCAAGGATGCCGTTGAGAAAACCGAGTCGGCCGTGACTGGCGGTGATGCTGGTGCTGGAAAGTACGACGCGCGGAACAAGAACCGCAGGTCGAGTTTTGGGGATGAGAAGCCATCGAGGGTGATTGAAAACGGGTGGGACCTCTTGGACAACAACGAGGTGAACTTTTTGATGGCATTTACCATGAGCGTTGGCGCAATGGCAGTTGCGTCGTGGTATTGGAGTATCCCGTTGCAGTCCGCCTTGCCGTGGCTGTAACTTCACACAGATTGTTTATGATCGGGAAAGCAGGTGTTTCAATATTTTTATTTCTGGGATTGCAAGCCAATTCGACTGCAGCATGGGACCAATTTTATAGTCAGATAGGTGCCTGGAATAATGACTGAGCGGAAGCATTCACTTTCCATAGTATCCATAATAGGCTGGGATTATAAAGATTGCTTTGGAAAGCACCATTATAGTACAAAGTCAAATTATTAAACTTCTGCCGTAAAAACGAAATATCTTTAAGAACGAAATATCAACTAGTGAACGGTTGTCTAGACAAACCTCCTCTCTTACTCAAACTACTTGGAATTAAACCAATGGAACTAAGTTCATACAGGTCCTTGAGGTACCCAAACACCTTTCCAGGGGCAACGCTGCCAAGAGAGAGGACCACAGGCGGCACACTCCACAGTTGAATGGGCGTTATCGGAGGGACTGCCCGGTGTGTGCTGGAGCCCCACCATCCCACAAAATTCTGCCCGCTGGGGCGCGACCCCGCGCTGAGTCCTAGATGGGTGGTGGCTTGGGGTGGACTCCTGACACACTGCGGTGACCGGTGGACGACGCTTGACGTAGGCCCAACTCTCCACCCGCCCACCCGCGTTCAGACGAGACGACATCCACCACGGCATTGCAACCAGGAGCACCTCCACCGGGCAGCAGGACCGACGACTAGCATACATCATGGCACAAGCCTACGACGACGAGGAGCTCTCCATCTCCCTGTCTCCGTCCCAAATCCGCCGCAACAAGCGACCGGGCGACAACGGGTCCGGCGTGCACCACCAGTCGCAGCACCAGACGCACCAGGCCGCCAACTCGCTCAACGCTGCCGTCATGGCCTCCACCGAGGCCCCCCTGCGCGACAAGATCCGCACCGAGCAGCGCATCGGCGCCTACAACATCGTCAAGACCCTCGGCGAGGGCAGCTTCGGCAAGGTCAAGCTGGCCGTCCACCGCAGCACCGGCCAGCAGGTCGCCCTCAAGATCATCGCCCGCAAGAAGCTCATCAGCCGCGACATGCAGGGCCGCGTCGAGCGCGAGATCGAGTATCTGCAGCTGCTGCGACACCCCCACATCATCAAGCTGTACACCGTCATCAAGACCCCAACCGAGATTATCATGGTGCTCGAATACGCCGGCGGCGAGCTGTTTGATTACATCGTCCAGCACGGCAAAATGAAGGAGGACGAGGCCCGCCGTTTCTTTCAGCAGATGCTGTGCGCCGTCGAGTACTGCCATCGCCACAAGATTGTCCACCGCGACCTCAAGCCTGAGAACCTGCTGCTCGACGAGAACCTCAATGTGAAGATTGCCGACTTTGGCCTCAGCAACATCATGACCGATGGCAACTTCCTCAAGACCAGTTGTGGCTCTCCCAATTACGCTGCCCCTGAAGTTATTGGCGGCAAGCTCTACGCCGGCCCCGAGGTCGATGTATGGAGCTGTGGTGTGATTCTCTACGTCTTGCTGGTTGGCCGCCTGCCCTTTGATGATGAGCACATACCCAGTCTTTTCGCAAAGATCGCTCGTGGCAGCTATATGGTGCCCACATGGATGAGCCCAGGCGCATCTTCGCTCATCAAGAAGATGCTCGTTGTTAACCCCGTGCAGCGTGCCACCATTGACGAGATTCGCCAGGACCCCTGGTTCCTGAAAGACCTGCCAGCCTACCTGCATCCCCCGGTCGAAGAGTTCTTCAACACGGGCGTTGACCCGAATAAAGCCATCAAAGTGAGTGACATTGCGCCCAATGCCCCGCCTCAGGAACAAGAGAAGCTCCACAACGAGGTCACCGAGAAGATCAGTAAGACCATGGGCTACGGAAAGAGGGATGTCCAAGAGGCCCTCGAGGCCGACGAGCCTTCGGCCATCAAGGATGCGTACATGATTGTGCGAGAAAATAAACTTATGCAAAATAACCGTGAGTGACTGTTTCTCATCCTTGTTGTTCTTGTTCTCGTCATTTGCCATCATCCCAACCCAATCCTTGTTTGAACTTTGTCCTCATCACTTGCCACTGCCCCTATCTTTGTCCCTTCACTCCAGAGCATCAGCAGACTATCCTCCTGACAGCAATGAAGCAAACCTGGGCTCAGACAACCCCTTTGGAGTGACCCCGCCTGAAGATTACCTGGAAAGTGCTAAAACCGGTCAAGAAATCGGAAATCTCACGGAAGATTCAAATGTGAGCCCGATGCTGGACCCAAACATGTCCTCGGCTCGCTCCATCACATCCACCAGCACCGGGACATCGCCCAGGCCCTACGTTAGTAAGGTCGGCATTCTCCCCAGCAGCTTGCCTGCGTACCACAAGGTATTTATGGAGCGCGAGAAGGCCAAGGCCGATGGCGTGGAGCTGCCCGGCTCCTCGCCGACTCTGCTCGAGTCGTCAATCCAGCCGCGCAGCCAAGCCGACCAAGAAGAGACCATCCGTCGTTTGAAACCTCACTCCCGCAGCCAGCTTCGTCTCGACGAAGCAAACAAGCGACCCCAGGGTTTCACTCCTGTCCATCCGCCAAAGAAGATCAAGCCCGTCCGCTGGCAGTTCGGCATCCGGTCGAGGAACGCCCCTTGGGAAGCCCTCGTTTGCATCTACAAGGCTCTGTCCAAGCTTGGAGCCGGTTGGATCATTGACGAAGATTATGACAAGTTTAATGGCGGTGATGACGAAGGCGAAGATTACGACGGCGCCCCCCTCTCTCGTAAACAGCTTCCCTTATCAAGGGACGATCCCACAAGACTATACAAGCTCCCCGCGGACCCTTGGCACATCAAGATCCGCTGGAAGACCGATAGTATGTTGGCTATTAAATTTCCTGTTGCTTAAGAAGAATCAACTAACAGATCCTCAGAACTCCGGAGACACTCGTCCGCAGCTGGCCTTAGCGAGGCGGAAGAGGCTATCATGCACGTAAACCGGGAAACCGGCGTGGAAACCCAGGTGGTGGCCATGAGAATGGAGATACAAATCTACGAGATGGAGCATGGCGTCTACCTAGTCGACTTCAAAGTCGACGGCTACGAAACGGCCGATGGCAAATTGCTCGAGGACAAGGAGGTCACCAGTCCATTCCCCTTCCTCGACATGGCCGCCCGCCTCATCATGCAGTTGGCCGATGCTGACTAAAAGGAGCATGCGGGAAGGGAAGTCTTGGTTTACTATTTTTCCTTCTTCTGTCTTGTCTTCTTGTCATCGTCGTTCTTGACTCGCTAGGCTTGAGGCGTCTCGAATTCTGACGAAGCATTTCGATTTCCTTTCAGGCGCTCTTTCAGATGAAAGAGGATGACTTGACTTCATTTGCGACCAACGCGATCGCTTCTAAGACTTGATAAGCCGAATCATTGGATGAGAATGACTCTACCACGGTCTTTTCAAGACTAATCGCGAACCGTTACCGAATTCAAGATCGTATAGTATAGACGCCAGCCGTATTATATCTTTGTATGGAGGAGAAAGCCGCTTACTAGTCAGACATAGTAAGAGGATTGTTTTCGTTTCTTTTCGATTTTAGTCCGGATGAAATTGGCAGGAAAGGGGGGTGGGGGTATGGGAGTTTATGCATTAAGGATTGCGATGTTTGCTTCTTGTGTTTTTCACCTTTTCCGGTTGAGGGTGATTTGGGAAAGGAGGTGGATGGATGGATGGATGGACGGACGGTGCGGAGAGAGGGACGGAGGGTCGAACGAACGAACTGGAATGGAGTGAAGGAAGGCTTTGTGAGCCAGATCCGCTGGGTGAAGGTGTGTTGTCGGGGTGTTTGAGCGTGTAATAATGGTGATATATATCGCGAGCACATAGCTATATTCGTGTGGGAATGAACAAATACCCTTGGGTGGAGATGAACGACACGACTGCTTATGGCTTGATCTTGAATGGCGATTTGATGTGCTGTAGAAATGAAGCTCCATTATTATAACTGGGTAGACAGTTCTAAGGATGGAAAATGAATGATACTGCTTGGAAAAGATCAAGTAATGTTTATTTGTCTTTTGTCCCGCATTTCTTCCCTTGCCATATCTGCTCTACTATTCTCCCATACTCATGTCTAGAGTTGTCCATCAGACTTACTGGGCACACACTAACCTGCACGACTTGAAATCACATTCATGTATGAGAAAGGGGGTTTAAAGGATCGCTACCTCCATGTTATTCAAAAATGTTTAACAACATGAAGTAGGCCAAATGGCTGCTGATGATGTTGAAGATCAAACTTCTCAATAACCAACCACAGGGCATAAAATCCAGTCATCCCATTCACAGCTCAGTTGTCGGCATCTGTCTATCTGTCCATCCATTTATGCCTTCTTCCCCCTCCCAGCTTGGGAGTGTCCATCACTCTGGCATCCGCTCCTAAATCTCGATCCCGCACGCCTCAATCAACTTTAGATTCTCCTCCTCATCACGGATAAACGCCCTCTCCGCCCTCCTCTCGCCCACAAGAATCCTCCTCCTCCACTGGCCAAGACTCTTCTCGCCCGCGCACAGCCACGACAGATTCGCCCGCACCATCTTGTAGCCCCTCGTCAGCTCATCGCACGGGAAATCCTCCATCTTGCCGGTTCCGTAGTCCCAGCCCTTCCAGGGCGTCTCGGCGTAGGTGCGCACGGCAAAGGCGCGCGTCATGGGGAAGCGGTCGAGCTGGCGGGCGCCATGGTTACGGTAATCCATGGCTAGCTGCGGCCAGCAGATGCGCGTGTCGACGGGGGCTTTTCCGGCGCGGTAGACGACGAGGAACTCGAATAGCGAGTAGCGCTTGGAGGGCGTGTAGGTGTTCCAGAAGGCGGGGCAGTTGTCGGAGAGGTGGGCCTTGGTGTTGCAGAAGACGCAGACGCGGAGGGTGCCGGTCATGGGGTCCCAGGGCCCGAGGCAGTGCGAGGCGAGGTGGCCGACGAGGTTGCAGTTTCCGCAGATGGGGTTGGCGTCGTCGGGGAGCGGGAGGATGGTTGTGCCGACGAACACTTTGGATGGTTTTGAGGTTGACGAGGGCGTAGTAGTAGTAGCGGCGGTGGTAGTAGTAGCAGGAGTATCAGCAGCCTTGGGGGCTGCGGATGAAGTGTTGCTGCCAGAGGGCATCGTCGTCGTTGTCGTTGTCGTTGTCGGTGGCGGCGGCGGCGGCGGCGGTTGAGTTTGGGCCTGGCTCTGGGCCTGGGGCTGGGGTGGGAGCTGTGGTGCCTTTCTTTTGTTCTTGGCCATTTCAGTGGGAATCTCTTGAGATTTGACCGCGTGTGTTGTGTTGAAGAGAGAGCGATGCCTCACCTTGGCGGGGGTGGAAATGGCAGCTGTTTTATCGCTTTCCATTGCGATTACCTTTTGATCACCGGTGCAGGTCATTGTTGGAGTGTGTTTGGTCGGGGAAGAAGTGTGCTGTAGGAGAAGCAGGCGGAAGCTATGATACAGAGTTACAAACAGGTTGCGCGGGCAACGAGATAGGTTTTGACCGGTGACAGGTGCCGTTTTGTTGACGAGAGAGGATGAAATTCAGATGACAGTGAGAGATAGTCAGACGGTAGAAAAGATACAAATGCGGGGCAGACTTCCTTCTGTTAATTTTCTAGCAACTCACCAGTCGTCATAAAGTAGGTGGGTATTAAGTTTATTTCATCTTGAACTCAGCTCTCCTTCTTCCCGACTCCTCGAAGAGCCTCCCACTCGTGTTCCAGCATGCCAAATAAGATGATATCGTGCCATTTCCTCTCGAACAGAACCGACTCCCGTTCGCGGCCCTCCTCAACAAAGCCAAGCTTCCGGTACAGCTTGAGCCCGGCTGGGTTGTACGAAAAGCAACCGAGGCCGATGCGATGCAGGCCGGCTCTCATGAAGCCCCAGTCCAAAGCCCAGTTGATAGCCTCGCCGCCGTAGCCCTTGCCGCGGTATCCGTCCCCAATGGTGATGCCTAGTAGCATATTTCGGTGGTGTGGACCGTCGCTAAACTCGGGAAAGAGGGCCACACGGCCAATGGGCGTAGGCGTGGCAGATGACTCCTTCTCTTCTTCAGTGACCTTTAGACAGATGAAAACGTGCAAAAGGTTGCCAGATTTGAGACTGAGGAGCTTCGTCATCTTGGTCAAGGCGCTTGGAGCCAAGAGTAAAGTGCTCCCCATGCCCACCGAGATAGGATCATTGACGGTTAATTCCCAGAGGAGTTTCGTGTCGACTTCATTGTCCTCGATGGCCCGGTATACGAGGCGTTCGCTTTGCCAGGCGTTTATCAAGCTTTGTGGATATGCCATGTTGATATCAAGTTGTGAGATAGCTGTGAGGGGGTTAACAATCTCCGTTGGATGTGTTCAGGGAGAGTGATGGTGAGTCTGCCTGGCGCATTCCATCTTTCATGAGGTGGCCCGTACCTTGTAATAAAGTATTGTCTGTGGATCCTAATTGATGATCATGGAATCTTAAGAGTATCGCAACCAGCCAAACTGGCTCGTGGCTTGCTTTTGTACCTTGTGTCCATGGAGCTTCATCAGGCTTTGAGGCCCTGAAATGGTAAGCGCAACCGTATTGCAGTAAGCTTGTGTGACGTGTAAGTGCACCTACCCATCATTTCATTGGTCCGGCACCGTGACTCACGCCGCCACCTATTCACCGAGGTTGCGTCCATGCTAAGTAACCTAGAATACATACCGCGTGTATTTCAATTTGCTCCTTCCTAAATCGGATGTTGAACTAGGACACAATTGATCTCAACTCTGCCCATGCATTTTGTAATAATAACTGTAAATAAAAAACTAATTATATTGCACATGCATAATACTAGACGACATCCTAAATCACTCCTTGAGTAATCTTGTACTGAGCGGCATTCAGAGGAAGGTGGCCGACGCCGTCATCTTCAGTTCTTCATCCCCTTCTGCTACACGTGGGTTAGGGTTATATACCTTCGCCCCTGCCCTATTCCGTTATTATTAGGAGGTACTGTGGAAAGAGCGACTGCACACCCCCAACTTTACCTCGAAATTTTGAATGTGAGCATCATAAGCGTTATCTTCGCCCTCATGCAACCCTACTTTACAATTGCAGACCGAATTAACGAATGATAATCGGCATAATCATTGCAGGGTGGTGGTGTATTGTGGGTGGCATTAATCCGAGTCCTCCAATGGTAATTGGATCCCAAGCGCGCTGAATGCATATAGGTGCTGATCTAGAGGCACAGTTCGACGCCGTGGAGCCTCATGAAACGAGCATTGCCTCATTACATCATAAGGCTGTCTATGGTCGACAGAAAAAGCCTGGAGGTTTTCTTAGGCCAGGTTTCATTATGGGATGCCCCTCGACTTCATATACCAAGCCCGATCCGTTCGACTTAGTCGATCTCTAGGAATGATCTTGTTCCTGTTCTGCTCGACAGGTCGAGTGAAGCATGGCTCCCAACTGCGTTACTCATCTTGCAAAATTTGCTTGAGTTGATGCCTCTTCAATTTGCCGACAGCTTTCATACCCTTTGATACGAGTAGTGGCATACTCTTCCACGTCGCGATGGAATCCAATCGTTCGAGAGCAGGTACGTCCAATCCAGTCCATATCCTCCAGGATAACCAACTGTCAACAATGCTAACTCTTTATAGATGGCTGGAAGCCTGTCACCATGCGGGCGCCAGTCCTAACTTCTGTCATTGTTTTGAGTCTCGCTATTGCCGCCGTCATTGAGTTCCTTGCGCAGAAAACCCAGAGGCAAGGAGGGCTGGCTCTTACGGATACGCCCGATGATATGCCAAGCAGTGTGGTATTTGCTTACTTATACGTGCCGACGATTATCGCCGTCTTATACGGTCTTGTCTGGACGTGGATCGACTTTGACGTTCGAAGGATGCAGCCATGGCTCGAGCTGTCTCGTCCAGGGGGCGCCGTTGCTAAGAATTCCCTTCTCCTCGACTACCCTTTCGAGTTCTTGGCATTTATTCCATTCAAAGCTTGGAAACTAAAGTATGTCGTTTCTTCCTCAATTCGTGTACTGAAAGTAGCTGACAACCGAACAAGGCATTGGCCAGTATTTTGCACAGGAACCGTGATGATGTTGGTATTCTGGGGAGTCACTCCGCTGCAGGCTGCAATACTTGGAACTCAGGCCATTGTCCTTACTTCCAATATGACAATGCCAACCTCTTCAGTTCTGCTGCCCGTCCAGGACCAGGCGGCGAGAATAGACAGCTCGATTCTCAATGGAGCCTACGCCATAGGCTGGTTTGGGCAGACCTTTCCTGCCTTTACTACCGCCGATTATGCAGTTCTGCCAATCTCTCCTGCATCAAAGCCAGCCCCACGAGATCTCTGGACGATCGAGACTACTAAACTAACAACCAACTTGACTTGCTGGCCGGCTATTGTGACCGGAAACGGAACTGGCTACGACATGGATAATGGCCAAGGATGCTCAACTCGAGTGTCCTTTTTCCAGTCAAGCTTTGGGGGCAACTCCAGTGCCATAATCCTTTATATTGGCTATTACGATAACGCCGTCCTCGACTATTATCTTGAGGGTCCCGATTGCAGCAAGAATTCTTCAGACCAGTTCCTCGCCATTTATGCCTTTACAGCCAAAGGAACGGCAGATGACTCGCTCAAGGCTTCAGATATCACTGCTTTATTCTGCCGTCCTTCATATGGGAAACAAGACGTCTCAGTATCTATATCGAGCGAGACTAGCCGACCGCTTGACGAATCTACGATAGAACTAGGTCCGATGGAAACTCTCGACCAAACTGAGTTCAACAGCTCAGCTTTTGAATATCTCCTTGGCGTCGGTCTGCCGCCAGCAACACTAGCAACTCGCGATTATGCTGCCTCTTACCTTCCCGACCCTTGGCCAGTACTAATGGATAAAAACATATCCTGGCCCACAAACATCATGGTTAATTATGCTGTAGCGTTTTGGAACGCATCGACATCGGATCTAAAGAACCAAACCATACTTGGCCATGCATTTTCAGCTGCTCATAAAGCATTGTTCTCCGTGGCAGTGTCTCACCTCTTGTCGCCGGCCAGCCTGTCCGAGGTGAAACAGGGCACTGTTCAGCAAACTCTATATGGAGTTGCCGTCAGCAGGCCTATCGCAGCAGCAGTGGAAGGACTTCTACTGTTGGTAGCGATCATCACCCTGACACTTCTTCTTACATGTTCCCGGGCTCTAAGCAAACTTCCAGAAGATCCGGCAAGCATAGGTCTCACACTCAAAATAATGAGATCTAGCCAAGCAATCTTGGGCCGGTTTGCAAGTCAAGGAGCCGCAGATGCTAAAGAACTCCGAACTCGTCTTTCGGGAGAACAGTATGCTCTCTTAAAAGACCAAGCTGGTGACCCCGATGACAAACAACTTCAAGATCGTTTCCCCGGGGAACAGGATACTCTATTGGAGGACGACGCAGTACTTTATCGCCATATCCAGGGCATAAGACTGGTAAAGATAGGGCGCGATATTCCGCTTATCTCCGCTTCAGCTTCTATGCGCAACCTCAAGTATCGTCCGGTACAGCCGGTGTGGTTGAAGCCTTATGTTGGGGTTGTCTTGATATTAATCTTGCTTGGCGGTCTTGGAGTCCTTGCCTATTTCAAGAAAACTGAACAGGTTTTGAATGGTAATTAATGTCCCAAAGCCCTTGGATACATGTTTGCTAACCCACGCATACAGGACTGCCACTGCCCAGCTCAGACTTTGCCGTCCTGCAACTTCTCGAAAACTACGTTCCAACAGCGTTCTCTACCCTGCTCGAAACAGTTCTTGTCCTGCTTGCTCGCCTGCTTTGTGTGCTTCGACCTTTTAGAGAGTTACACAAAGGCAAGGCGTCGGCCAAAAGCACCATTGAGGCCAAATATACATCTATACCGCCACAGTTCATCATTGTGCGTGCCCTGAAGTCACGCAGCTTTCTTCTGGGAGCTATATGCTTCCTTGCTGTCCTAGCAAACGGCCTAGCGATCAGCCTAGGTGGAATCTTCAACGAATATCCCGTAACAATCCCATATCCGGTCACATTCCGATCATCTAGAGTCGCCAACCTCACGCGTCAGACGATTCTTCACACCGAGGCCCAGGAGCTGGGGGGATCATATACGAACCATTTCTTTGCTTTGTGGTCCAACTTTTCGACCAACACTAGCCTGCCGGCCTGGACTGTACCCCATTACGCGTTCTTTCCACTTGATGTGATAGACGGCGGCGGGGTGCTAGGCGATAACTCAACTATCTTCCAAGCCCAAGTCAGAGGGTTCGGTGTCAAATCAGCATGTGTGCCATTGTCAACATCTCCGAAAGAAAAGTCATTTGCCAACGTCTCGCTAGTGCCGACCGGGGTTCAAGATCCTACGTACAGGTACCAACACCAAAATGGATCATGGGCAACATGTACCGGTCAAAATTTCTACGGATCTAAACCTTTTGGGCGTGCCAGTCATGAGAGTATCACCTGGCTGTCGCCTCAAGAGGCTCGTGTCATTAACCAACTATATCCCTTAGACGGAGGCTTCTGCGGGGATAAGTTCATATTGGGATGGCTTCGTATCGATTCTGACGATACGAACAGGACATTTCAGTCAAGCTTTGTCCAATGCGAGGCGGCTATGCAGACTGCCATGTTCCAGGTCGGCTTCCGCCGTTCGGGTGGTATCGTGAGCTATGAGCGTGTGGGCGACTTTGACGACATGACAGCCTTCATACCTCTGAATCAATCTCGTGCTTTAGTGAGAGAGGCGAATTCAATCAATAGCAACGCGTGCAGCCCCGTGCTAGGAATCGTATGCGGTTGGCACAATCAGACTGTCACTACGGATTGGGTACGTATATCGTAGACTCCGTGCATTCCAGCACAGAGCACACACCCCACGACTTCATGTTCCAGATTATGTACTTATCAGCTGACCAAACTTCTTTTTGCCAAACAGTTCAACTACATCCTCAAATACTATCTCAACAGCACGGCGCTAGTAGACCCCAGTCAGGGCGTTCCCAATGCCAGTCTTGTGATACCTGCGGTGCAGGACGTTTACCAGAGGCTGTTTGCCATTCTCCTGGCGCAGCACATGGACATGTTCCAGGCCGCGGCCGTGACCAATGAAGCGGTTGCTGATGTGTCGGGGCTTATGATGGTCGAGGAGAGACGGATATTTATGAACGATGCAGCTTTCATCATCAGTCTCGTCATCTTGTCCCTCGACATCGTGCTCTTAACAGTGCTGTATATCAGAGAACGAAAGGCTTTCCTGCCCAGGCTGCCGTCGACTATTGTCTCGTTGATTGCGTATGTGGCAGCTAGCCGGCTTGCTAGGGAATATGATGGGGGAGAACATGACAAGCGCCGCAGGCCAAAGAGGGAAGAAGGACTGATGAAGGACCACTACCTTGCCCCGACGTACTCGTTTGGTAAATACTTGGGAATTGATGGGAAGCCGCACATTGGGATTGAGGTGGATCCTTTTGTTACGCCTGTTGATGATAGCATATTGCAGACGTCGGGGTTTGGGTTTAAGGGGGTGGGGGAGTGGCTGAGGCGGAGAAGGAGGAGGAGGCCCTGATAGACGGTTTACGATGAGTGATGCTGGAATGAATTGATGATGGCTATAATGCACAGTTTTCTTTAAATACTAGAAAACGAATGGGATGGGAAATGAAACTGAAGCCATGGAAAAAAAACCATGAGCGATCATCAAAGTGCGTTTTAGACATTGACTTATGAGTACCTCAGAGACGGTAGTTGTTACAGTGCTGGATGTCACTTCCCGCCTGCGTGGGTGGGTGGATCACTGAATGATTCCGAAGTCGCTTGCTTGGCAGCCTGCCCGTTATCAACACCAACAAGAGCGTCCCGCTTCCCCAATCCATTGAAGTACTGATAGCGAAGACGGTGTCTCTTGGGATGATCAGCATGTATATCGCCACGTAGTCTAACCGTCAATCTCATATCAAATAGCACAAAATACAAACAACTGGCCTCTTGAGGGTTTACTTCAATTTGATCCAGCACTCGGCACAGACATTAATGCCCCCACGGTCGGCACCATCTACAGACAGCCACCTAAACTTATAAATCTTCCCCGCGCGCAACCTAACACCCAATCTTGCCTGTCGATGCCCATCTCTGGATTTCTCAACCCAACCGGCCTTGAGCAAGCAAACTGAGAAACACTTCAACCAAGAAACATGGCGGCTCAAACCTCGAGCCCGAGCGATGATGGAACGCATCGCGCGTTCTTTTACGGTGAGTTTCCGGTCCAGCGACAGTAATCACCAGTTTGCCGCTCAGAGCCACTAACAAGCCACAGGAACCTTGGTATGTGAGAGACACCGCCGTCGTCGCCGCTGCCACGACCTTCACCCCCACCCCCACCCCCGCCGCCGCCATGAGAAGGCCCGAACCTAATTTTGGTCACTGCATGTAACTTACCTTACTTGATGAACTAAAACTCTACAGATGGTCCCTGATATCTTCTTTTCCGTCTGCTACAACAGCAAAGACGTGCCAGCAGCCATCGCGAAGCAGCACAGCTTCCACCCGGCCGTGCTGCACGGCTACTGCCGTCGCCGTGTCAAGTTCGCCGACTACCCGGGTATCACCGAGGACGCGTCGCACCAAGTGTTTGGGACTTTCACTACGGGCCTGACGCGCGCTAACATGCAGAAGCTCGACTACTTTGAGGGTGACATGTACGAGCGCCGGACGGTCAAGGTCAGGCTGCTCGACGTCGTCAGCAACGCCAAGGGCGAGGGCAATGTCGAGGGCGAGGAGCAGGCGGCCGAGGTCTATGTCTTCTTGAACAAGGGCAGCCTGGAGGCCAAGGAGTGGGATCTGGAGGAGTTCCGGAGGGAGAAGATGCAGCTGTGGACGAGAGCGGGCTATGTCTTTGAAGGTGAGACCGACAAGGACGTGGAGGATGAGTTGGAGGGGTGGGAGGAGTGGATGTGATGTGGTGATGTGATGGGGAGGGGAGGTTTGTGTTTGAAGCTGGTGTACTAGATGGTCTTGTGCTGACTTGTTGCTTGTTTTTTGCGCTTTCTAGACTGCGATCCGAATCACCCTGCCAGCGTTGCTGGTCAGCCTGCTTGAGAGGGGGATGTCTGTCACCTACTAGCGACCTACATACGTATCTAGGGATCTTTGCCTTAGGGGGTGGTGGGTTGGAGGAGGTTGATAGTTGGGTATTAGGGGAGCGAAAGAGAACGAGGGGAGGAAGAGAGAGGGATAGAGAGCGATAGAGAGAGCGTGTGCTTGGTCTATGACTTCAACCACCAGCGGATTTCATTCGAGGATATGAATACCTACTCACCAATTGCCAACGAGGCCGAGGAGACATGGAACTCGACTGTGATTATCTTTGTAAGTGACTGGCTGACTTTACAACTTCAACCCGGCGTCATCGTTGAAACGGAAAAACGATGAAACGTTCATGGCGATTGGCTGTGAGGAGTCATGTTGTAAAACAAATGCCTAATTGTAAGAGTAGGCTGGGCATCTGAATGTCTGACAGGCTGATGCCGCGCATTTTTATCAGGCTCATACCCACTCTGGGTACATACTACAAACGGCAAGCTCATAGAAAACATCCCCGCGACGATCACGAGCTCCCATTAATAGCCGCCTGAGCGCGACAACTTCGCCTCAGTCCCTCAGACTCACGGTACCTCCAACCGAAATAAGGGTTCATGCCAGGTGAGCCTTATCGACGAGGCGTGCCTGATCAAATTTCATTCGATGTTGTTGACTTGTAGGCGTGTTTCGTTTGGGGACGGCGCGTCCCCATCTGGATAGGGCTGGTCCTGGAGATAGGAAGCCTGGAACTGGTATCGTGATTTGGTCCTTCCAGGGTCATGGTGCATTCCTGGCTTCTTGGCCAATACAGACGAGATGGCAATGCCTACCTGACGCCCGGAAATAAGAAAGTCACCCACGGCGTGTGGTGGCAAACATATTGAGGCTTTAATCGCTCGTTCCTCACATGTTGATGGACACGTGCAGACTGTCCTTGCCTTGGACAGGAAAATGTTGGATGCCTCCAATGTACACAGTAGTTGAGTGTCGTGATTGGGTTTCCCATCACCAAAAGGTTCTGAAACTTGACCCTGCTTTTTCGTTTCATCATTCGCGCTACAGCGGACCAGTCCGGTTCGGTCCCCTGAACCCCACATTTCTCCCCCTGCTCTTTGGGCAAGGGTTGCACTTTCCTCTAACCCCGGCATAACAAGATCCTGCACGATGAGTGGTTGCGGGATGGGCAACCAGGCCGCCACAGCAAGAACGATCGGGACGCTCACAACCACTCCTTCTCTAGCTCGGGGAAAAGAACAATGGAGAACGAGAGACGGACTGAGACTGGAAAGAGGGAGAAAAATCTCCTCGTTGTCCTACTCAATCGAATTGGTCAGGGACCGATGCGACAAGGGAATACCTATCTAATAAGTGTGTCGACTGGTCGCGACGATTGAATACCTGGGTAACAGTATGCCCCGTCGCCCGCAAGTCACGGATCTAGTTTGCGTTAATTGCCAGTCAATCGATTTCCCCGGATAATTTCTATTCCACTGTTCACAGATGTCTGTTTGGATTCCCTGTGATATGGACTCTCAGCGTTAAGTGGATGGAGGGAAGTTGTCAAAGCTGAAACCCCTGCCATATCTTCCTTAGCAAGCACGGGCTGGTGGGAGGGAGGGCTCGTCTCCCTGTCTATGGAAGTATCACCAAAGCACCCAGCAGACCGTTAGCAAAGGCCTCCAATAACGGCCTGCGCGTTTGCTGGAAACACTGAGTGTAATCGCACTGCGGCGGCTACAGGTCCCGCACGCCTAGCTTCTCTTGTCAACGTCGTCAGCTTCACTCGAGATTCCCATCACGAGGAACTAAAGGACAGCGCAAAGGTCCAAGCACAGACGTGTTTAGCCGCTGTTGTTCACCGAATACGAGCGAGTGACTTGCGTCGATGAGCCCAAGCTTTTCGGTGGCGACATCGCTCAACCACTCGATGGAATGAGTCGCTTGTGCCTGAGATCTTTGCAGCGCAGGGACCTCCCTGCATGCAGACAGCCAGAAAGTCTGGAGCTCTGGATACCTGTGGACCAGATCTCCAACCTCCACCTCACGTCAACCCATCTTCGGCGTGCTGCCCTTAAGGTCAGGGGTCATATTGGGCTCGTAGATTCCACCACTGTTGCTCCCTGCCAGAATTCCGCCACGGCTACCACGTGTGGAAAATGTTTTGCCACCCTAGCCCCATCTCGCAGGTTCGGAACACTCCGACTGGGCTCAGGTCACCCTATCACCACCCATAGTCTGGCTATGGGCTCGATCAGCATCCTCCCCTCTCCCCGGTTGTCGGTTAGCTGTGCCTCAAAGTGAGGTCGCTCCAACGTGATGGATGAGCTCTACTGGCTAAGCTCGAGCTGCCTTCCTTGATGCTCGCTCTCGATGCTAGAAATGTGCTAAGCTCAGTGGGAATCCGTTTGTCCAAGCGGTCTGGCAAACGGGGTGCGGTCCCTGCTCACCTCGCTTCGGCTCTGTCCAATCATTTCGGCAGCTATGGTTGTTTTGGTAACCGTCTCCTTCCCCTTTTGTCCTCCCCTGTTCGTGATCGCCCTACAGCGCTGAGCCCCTTTTCGGATTATGCCTTGCTTTCACCATCATGCTTGATATAAGAGAGAAGCCAAGCCCAAGGTGTCACACCCTTAGCTTTTATATCTATCATCACATTCTGTCCTCGGTGACTTTGAGCTGCCTCGTCCATTCCTTGAAGGCTGGACCTTTTGTTTCTTGTTTGTTGTGATACTATCTGCCTGGTGCATTACTCTCTCTACTGTCACTCGAGACTCGAAACAACGGCCATATCCTTGGTCCAACACTATTTCGCGATATCGACCGAGAAGAACATCGTTCGATACTGTTTCAACTACGCCCACTAGCTGGTCATTCAACAACGCCTCTACAGCACTCGAACTTGTTAGGAACGGTTCGAAATTCACATTAGCAATCATGCTCTCCAAGACGACTATTGCCGCAACGGCCGCCAGCTTTGCCGCCCTCTCAAACGCCCACATGATTATGAGCAGCCCACAGCCCTTCGCCGTCCCTGCTGTTCACAACGGGCCGCTATTAAAAGATGGTACTGATTTCCCATGCCAGGCAGTTGGGGGAACTTACTCAGCTGCTGGCGTGAGCAACGTTTTGCCCCTGGGCTCGTCACAAAATCTGGCCTTCATTGGCCAGGCTGTACATGGAGGAGGATCTTGTCAAGTCTCCATCACATACGACACTGCGCCCACTAAGAACAGTGTTTGGAAAGTCATCCACTCTATTGAGGGCGGCTGCCCTGCAAAGAACACTCCTGGCAACATGGGAGAGTCTTCCAGTGCTGTGGACCCCTTTACTTACCAGTACCCCATCCCGGACGACATTCCCACGGGCAACGCGACGATTGCGTGGACCTGGTTGAACAAGATTGGGGACCGTGAGTTTTATATGAACTGCGCCCCCGTTACGCTCACGGGCTCATCGGGCGATAAGGCAAACTGGGAGGCTCTTCCCGATATGCTGGTGGCAAACATCGGCAATGGCTGCACCACGCAGGAGCAATTCGACTACAAGTACCAAAACCCGGGAAAGTCTGTTGACAACTTTGCGTCGTCGGAGCTTAGGTTTCCGGTTGGCAACTGCGGTGCAACTGCCCCATCAACTGGTGGTTCCTCGGGTGGTTCGGCTGGCGGCGCATCGGGTGGCTCATCCGGCGGCTCCGCCAGCGCAGCACCAAAGCCCACGACGACGAGGCTCGGCGGTATCTTCATCACGGTGGCGACGAGTGCCAAATCCACCCCGACTGCCGCACCGGTTGTCTCTAACCCCGTCGCTTCGGCAGCACCGGCTCAGAGCACAGCCGCCTCCGCCCCCGCCCCCGCTCCCGTTGCCTCGACTCCCAACACCAGCTCCCCAGAAAGCGGCTCATCTGGTTCAGGCTCGGGTGCTAGCTCAGGTGCTCAGGCAGCTGGTTCTGCCTGCAGCACCGAAGGCCAGTGGAACTGCATCGGAGGCACATCGTACCAGCAGTGCGGCGCTGGCACTTGGACACCGGTGATGCCTTTGGCCGCCGGCACTAAGTGCTCGCCTGGGATATCGGCTGCGATCAGCATCCAATCCGCTGGAAAGAAGCGTCGCGCCGCCGTTCGGTTTCGCGGCTAGATAGGGGTTGGCTTCTGTTGTGGAAAAGATTGTTTTTAGAGAGGGTGGTGATGTTTATTCTGATATTGCGTACATACTTTACCACTATACCTTTTTTCTTTCTGTACATATATATATACCCCTACCTTCTTCTAGCATCTGACCGATCAAGGTCTCGGAGGTGCTCTTGTCACGTTTTGGACACTGTTACATAGTTGGTATATACCCTATGAAATCTAAACTTGAATGCTCATAGTTGAATCTTAATTGCATGTTTGCTTGATTGTTCATATGATGATTTATGATGTTTGCTGAAATATAATTTTGGGATTTATAGGTGACGTTTGACAATCTCACCATGGAGTTATATCATATCTGCCCACAAACAATACTTCTTGGTTGCAAACAAAATGGCAAGGTAATATGACCGTATCAATACTATGATATTGGGGTTAGAATTATATTTGCTCACTTGGCTTTACTATAGGCGATGCCGTGATGTTGCTGGTGAAGTTGTCCAAGATGGGGATAAAAAAAAATAACATCGGTACAGATGGACTGCCAATGATAGTATTTTCTTGAGATATTTAGCATCCACTAAGCCCAGCAACTTAACAATATCACATCGTGGCAAAGCATGAAGTTGCCAGATATACGTTGCCTTCAATGTGAGGAGATGTGGCGGGAAGGGCAACGTCCAAGCTCGCATCTAGGTCTTCGGGCAGTACTAAGAAAAAAGGGAAACTTTCGAAAGAGAAACACTCCGCATGATTAATACCATGAATTGCATTGCGTGCATGAACCTCACATGACGTTTTATTTGCGAGCGACCATCATCACGCGGTAGCTTACAGCCAAAGAGTTTTGACAGTTGAAATGGAACTCCACAGCGGCCCAAGGAAACACCCAAAGCACCATGCCTGGAAAACTCTAGGAACATCATACATCCACTCTACTTGTCTATACCTCAGGCTATCTCTAGCTTCGATTTATAACCACCTTCGGCATTCAAAGCCACCAAGCCACCGTGCGAGGTCTGTTGAACCAGAGCATTCCCAGTCCCTGACTGAGATTAGATCCCTGACTGAGATTAGATCCCTGACTGAGATTAGATCTTCGGCACGATAAGATCAAATAGATAAGATTGGATATACTGGAGAATGGGAAGCTTCCGTTGAAGGATTAACCCTGGCCCACATGGTCTAGGCTCACGCCTAGTGTGGAGGCAAGGAACACTAAACTCGCGGAAGAATGATAGTGCGCCGCCTAGTGCTATTTGATTTGGTGACTGCAGCCCCCCGAGCGCGGGTCCGGCAAGCTTTCGCGGTTTCTGGGATTTCTGATTTGCGAACCGCGCAGCCTGCAACAAGGCAGTTGCACCTATCCTCTACCAGCGTTTTCAGTGATACCCATTACTTCCTCTTTTTGTTTCCGCAAACAGGACCTGCAATTGCAGAATTTCGTCGCGTCTTGCCCATTCTCGAAAGGCCACATTTCCATAATTTCCTCAAGGTGTCCTCTCATTCACACTTCAATTCCACCAAGACACATGGCGTCATAGTGCACTCGCCCAAAGCCGGGGAAGAGCTCGGTATCAGCATAGCAGTAGTGCTGTGGCTAGGTCGTGGCTGAGCCTACTTTTTATAAGCTTTTTGGTCTCCCCAAGACACATGCGAGCTCTGGTATAAAAGCTTTCATACCAGGTAGTTACCTCAAGAGTTGGATGTCGCAGCCATGGCGTCCAGCATGATTGAGGACGTTGTCCGGAAGCTGAGCACTCCAGAGACGGGTAAGCCTCTCTCCCCTCTATCCCCCTCTGTCCCCCTCTGCCCCCCTCCTGTCGCCCCCGCCAAAGGTCCGTTTCAGTCGCACAAAGATGCATGACCACCCCAAGCTGACCACATCGTGACTACAGAGCTCAAGGCGAAGGTCGACGCAGCGTCGACACTCCGTGACAGTCTCGATCCCTATGTTGCTGGAGCTACCTATCCCATCTTCCTAAAGCGATTGATGCCCGCCTTCATAATCATCCTCCGACAGCCATGCATCTTCCAGACCAACACCTCAGAGCAGGCCAACCAGCAAAAGCTCCGCAATTGCGTTCTCGAGATCCTACATCGCCTACCCACGTCCAACGCCTCGCCCGAGCCATTCGAGCAATATGCCGAGGAGGTCGTCGACCTCCTCATGGGCCTTGTGCGCAACGACAATGAAGACAATGCGGTCCTCTGTGTCAAGGTCATCTCCGACATCATGCGACATCAGCACAAGGTCCTGGCCGCGAAGGTCCAGTCCTTTTTGGGTCTCATTCAGGAGCTGTTCGAACAAGTCGAGACGGTCGTACGAGAGCAGCTGGACAACACATCATCTTCCGGACCACCTGGGGCGCCTTCTACTCCTGGCAGCACCCAGACCACCTTTCTCCCCCACCAGCAGTCGCCCAGGCCCGGATCTCCAGTTGCAACGGGGGCCCCCGATTTTAATGCTGACGCGGGCCAACAGTCTGGCCGGCCCTTGCTCAAGGGCATGCAGTCGTTCAAGGTCCTGTCTGAGTGCCCCATCATCGTGGTGTCCATTTTCCAGGTCTATCGGTCGACTGTTTCGCAAAACGTCAAGGCATTTGTCCCATTGATCAAGTCGGTCTTGTCCTGTCAAGCCAAGGCCCAAGAGCAGGCACACAAGGACGCAGCCGCTCGGGGAACCATCCACACTGGAGTCAGCCCAAAGATCAAGAACAGGGCCGCCTTTGGAGAGTTCATTACAGCGCAGGTGAAAACTATGAGCTTCCTAGCGTATTTACTTAGGCAGTATTCGCAGCAGCTCTTGGATTTTCTGCCCTCGCTCCCGGACATTGTCGTTCGACTCCTTAAGGACTGCCCCCGAGAGAAATCAGGCGCCCGAAAGGAGCTGCTGGTTGCCATTCGACACATAATCAACTTCAATTTTCGAAGAATATTCTTGCCCAAGATTGACGAGCTCTTGGACGAAAGGACGCTGATTGGAGATGGATTGACTGTGTACGAAACAATGAGGCCGCTGGCATACAGTATGCTGGCAGACCTTATTCACCACGTCAGGGACACTCTCACTCCGGAACAGATTCGCAAGACTGTTGAGGTGTACACTCGGAATCTTCAAGATAATTTCCCTGGCACAAGCTTTCAGACTATGAGTGCAAAGCTCTTGCTGAATATGGCTGAGTGTATTGCCCGGTTGCCAAATAAGGTGGACGCTCGGCATTATCTCATGATGATTCTCAACGCGATCGGCGACAAATTCGCCGCCCTGAACAGGCAGTATTCGAACGCGGTAAAGCTTTCAAAACAGTATGCACAGCAAGCTGCCGAAAATGCGCCGGAAACATATCTCGCCGACAGGGAAAACCCCCAGAATGGGACGAGATTGACATTTTCACGGCAATGCCGATCAAGATCTCCAATCCCCGAGATCGTGCTGCCGATCCTGTGGTCGACAACAAATTTCTCTTCAAGAATCTGATGAATGGGCTTAAGAATACCTTTTATCAGTTGAAGAGTTGCAATCCGGCGCCCATCATTGATCTCGCGAACGCGCCTGCTCACTGGACAGATGTAGCTTACGGATTCACGGCAGAGGAAGTTCAGGTCATCATCAAACTGTTTCGCGAGGGTGCTTATGTTTTCCGATACTACGAAATCGAGAAACCTGCATCAGAATCGCCATACTCTTCGACCGTTGAGTACATGGCGAATTTTTATATGATTTCCAGCAGCAAGGAGGAGAAGGAATTGTTGGAGACATTCGCCACCGTATTCCATTGCATCGACCCTGCCACTTTTCATGAGGTGTTTCAGCAGGAGATTCCACGACTTTATGACATGATTCACGAGCATACGGGGCTTCTTCATATACCCCAATTTTTCCTGGCTAGCGAGGCAACATCGCCAAGCTTTTGCGGCATGCTGTTGCGTTTTTTGATGGAGCGGATTGAGGATGTTGGCTCAGCGGATATAAAAAGGTCGTCAATTCTTTTAAGGCTCTTTAAACTGGCTTTCATGGCCGTCACCCTCTTTGCGTCCCAGAATGAGCAGGTTCTCCTACCACATGTTGTCGACATCGTCACCAAGTCGATCGAGCTGTCCACAAAGGCGGAAGAGCCGATGAACTACTTCCTGTTACTTCGATCCTTGTTTCGGAGTATCGGCGGAGGGAAATTCGAGCATCTTTATAAGCAGATTCTACCTCTTCTGGAAATGCTTCTCGATGTTCTCAACAACTTGCTCATGGCAGCCCGAAAACCAGCTGAGCGAGATCTTTATGTTGAGCTTTGCCTTACGGTGCCGGCTCGACTCAGCAATCTACTACCACATCTCAGTTTTTTGATGAGGCCTTTGGTCGTGGCATTACGCGCAGGCACCGAGCTTGTTGGTCAGGGACTGAGAACTCTGGAGCTCTGTGTTGATAACCTGACCGCTGATTACTTGGATCCTATCATGGCTCCCGTCATTGATGAGCTCATGACTGCTCTCTTCGACCATTTGAAACCTCACCCATACAGCCATTTTCATGCGCACACGACTCTTCGAATTCTCGGGAAACTTGGTGGTCGAAACAGGAAGTTTATGACAGATGCACTGCCAGTCACATTCCAACAGTATGCGGATGACCGGTCAAGCTTCGATGTTCGGCTGATTGGCTCGAAGAGGGACAGAGCATTTCCAGCCCACCTTGGAATTGACCTCGCCATACAAAAGTTGATGGAGGTCCCAAAACCCATAAAGGGAGTTTCGCCGGGTCCTTCCAAGCAGCATGATGCGTATTACAAGAGACAGGCACTCCACCTGATCAAGTCTCAAGTGAAGCTTCGGGTTGGTTTTGATAACCTGCCAGATGACCTTGCCCGTCTAGTCCGTCTCCAGGCCCAGGATTTGATACATCGCAACAAAGATGGCGATTTCTCCACTTTCGACAGTTCCGACCGAGAGCGTTCTATCGCGAAAAAGAACGAAGAGGAAGCTATTCTGAAGAGACTGGTTAAAGCTCTAATGTTTGCTGAGTCTATTCCGGAATTCAAGGCCGAAGTAGATGCATTCCTCATGAATTTGGCTAGGCATTTCACTCTACTGGAGGTTGGACGAGCTTTGGTTGAAATGAAGAAGAGCATGAGCCCATTCGACGTGAACGCAGGCGAGGGTCCACTCTTTGTTGATCCAAGAATCCTAGCAGACGCTCTCTTGGAGTCACTGGCTTCAGAGAATCCAGAAGTGCGTGAAGGGGCTGAGCGGCTGATTAAAGAGATATACAACTCAGCTGTCGTCATCTTGGGATCAGCGAATCACGTCTGGCGCCTTACTTTCTTCAATAGCCTAGCATCAACGTTCTGCCATGGTTGCTATGAAGAAGAGTGGTTTACTAAGACTGGCGGAACCTTGGGCATCAAGATCTTGCTGACGGACATGGACCTTGGCGACCTCTGGGTGGCGACTAAACAAATCGACTTCGTCCGTGCATTGATGTATGTCATCAAAGACATGCCTCAAGATCTACCCGAAAAGACACGAAGATCAGCACAGATCACACTTGAGACCCTCTTGACAAGACTCACGAGAAATGCCAAGAAGGAGGACTGTTTACCTGTCCAAACCCCGGCACCAGCAGGTCCTGGGTCACAGCAGCCAAATAAGTCGCGCCTTGCTCAAATTTGCGTAATGCTCAATGGCGAGCTTTCGCATATGAATCGACATGTTCGCGATACAGCAAAGAGGTCACTGGAACTGATTGCCAAGGCAACAGGAGCTGAAATCTGGGAGCTGGTTGAGCCTCATAAGAAACACTTGCTTCAGCCGATTTACGCCAAGCCATTGCGAGCTCTCCCTTTTGCCATTCAGATTGGATTTATTGATGCGGTCACCTACTACATGTCGATGAAGGCGGATTTTGTCGTCTTTGATGAGCACTTAAACCGACTTCTTATGGAGTCTTTAGCTCTAGCTGACGCAACTGACGAATCTTTGGCCGGCAAGACGCTAGAATTCAGGACCCAACATTTCATAGTCAATCTCCGGGTGGCCTGCATCAAAATTTTAAGCACCGCGATGGGCTTCGATGAGTTCATGAAGCCTCAGGGTAATCCTACCAGGGGAAAGATCGTAGCTGTTTTCTTCAAGTGTCTATATTCGGACTCGCCCCCAACAATCGAAGCGGCCAATGATGCCCTGAAAGCCGTCCTTTACCATACTAGTAAGCTGCCTAAGGATCTTCTACAAAACGGCCTTCGCCCAGTTCTTGCCAGTCTTCAAGATGCTAAGCGCCTGACTGTGCACGGTTTGGAAAACCTTGCGCGACTCCTGAAACTTCTCACTACTTATTTCAAAGTGGAAATCGGCGCCCGCCTCCTGGATCATATCAAGATCATAGCCGAACCAAATCTGCTACAGCAAATCTCGTTCACGTTCTTTGAGCAGCACTCATCGATGAAAGTTATCGCGGCTGTTTTCAACATCTTCCATCTGTTGCCTGAGGCGGCCGTGCAGTTCTTGGAGCGGGTTATTGACAACGTCCTTGATCTGGAAGAAAAGCTGCGAAGGACACACCACAGCCCATTCCGTCCGCCGCTGTACAAGTATCTCAATCGGTTCCCTGCCGAATTCTGGCAGCTGATACTAAGCAAGATAGATCAGTTGAAGTATGGTCGTTTTATGGCTCAGGTATTGCGTCATCCAGACTGTCAGGCACTTCGGGATTACGGTGCAGAGAATGTTGAGCTCATTATCCAAGCCTGTATCAGAGTGATCAACCAAGGCAAGGAGACGAAGTTCACTGCTATTGTGAACACCATCAATATGCTGGATGCTCTCTGTCAATATGCCGCCGCATTGTCCTGGACAGATAACAAAGACCACATTGACTGGTTGAAGCTTGTTGGCAAAGAGTTGGAACGAAATTTAAGAGCAAACTCTCTGCCCCCAAACCTCCGCCTTGCTACGGACCACGCATCCGAGCAGCTCATGTCGGTTCTCACAAAGTCTCTGGAGCGAAATCCCAAAGATTTGGAACCGCTTTTCAGCCTCATTGAGTCGATTACTGCATACGACTTCCGTGAGACTCAGGTTCTGCTCTCTTATATCTACAGGAGCATCATCTCCAGCGACTCGATCGAGTTCTGGAAAACGGTCGTGCTGCGGTGCCTTGATATCTACGCTGGGAAGGGGGTGACGCAACGAACGAAATGGTATTTACTTCACAATATTGTGAACCCGATTGTCGCCATGGACGTGATGCGTCACTGGAAGGGTGGTGACCAAACTAAAGGACCGCGCTTCCTTGACAAGACGGTCATTGACTCCATCAACACCAAGATCTGGAAGGTCAACCTGGCTGATCCGCATGATGATCTTTCGCAACCACGGATTGATCATACCCGGATGGAAGTTCTTCAGCTCTCGGCTATGCTCGTCAAGTTTCACCACGCCATCCTCCAAGATGCACGTAAGGACTTCATAAAGTTTGGATGGACTTATATCCGGTTGGATGATGTTATCAATAAACATGCCGCTTATGTCGTCATTGGATACTTCATCGCTCACTATGAGACTCCGGCCAAGATAGTGTCTCAGATCTATTTCTCCCTCCTGAAGACCAACCAGAACGAGGGCCGAGCTCTTGTTACCCAGGCTCTTGAGTTGATGGCCCCAGTCATGCCAAAGCGCTGCAACATTCATCCAGGTGATCGAAATGCTGTTTGGGCGGTTGCGCCACGCCGCATTCTGGCTGAAGAAAGCCAGAATGTCCAGCAGATGTCCAGCATCTTTCACTTCTTGGTGAGGCATCCGGACCTGTTTTATGATTCTCGAGATAAGTTTGCGCTTCTCATTATCAGCTGTCTTCGGAAAGTTGCTGCTCCTCCGACCCCCTCCAATGAAAGCAAGAAGCTTGCTTTAAACATGATGTTTCTCATTTGGCAATGGGAGAAGCGTCGTGTGGAAGGAAAGCTAAGTGAACCAATTCGTGCTTTCTCCGAGTCTCCTAACTCAAGAAAACGGAAACTTGAGGAGCAACAGACGCCGTCGCCTTCATCTGCAAGACAGCTCGACAGGCCTGAATATCTGATTCCGCCTATGGCCCGCCAGAAGATGGTCAAGTACCTGGTTGAGTTCATTGCTCAGTTGAATGAGCGATATCAGCTTCCCTCTGCCAAGGCACGCGATCCCACATCCACCCCGGGCCCGGCCTCGGCAGCAAGCTCAGGGGAGCTTTGCAAGAAGGCCATGACACTCCTTTATAACCTTCTCCAGCCA
The DNA here is from genome assembly GCA_030512295.1 of Bombardia bombarda. NCBI lineage: Eukaryota > Fungi > Ascomycota > Sordariomycetes > Sordariales > Lasiosphaeriaceae > Bombardia > Bombardia bombarda. Next base: position 957,437 of record JAULSR010000006.1, on the reverse strand, counting down.
CAGTACTGGGGCGATCTTGATGTGGATCTGTTTCCCAATGTCACCGAAGTTGTTCTGGCCAGCGAAAAGACAACTACCATCCTAGCTGCTGATCCTACAGACAAGGAGAAATACGACGAGAAGTTTATTACGAATATTATCAATACCTTGCAAGTTGTGCGCATTATTCTCAACTTCAAATCTGATGAGTGTGTCATCAAGAGTATGCCTCAGATACAAAAGATATTGGAGAAATGTCTGAAGTCGGAGAACCCGGAACTACAGGACTGCCTTCACATGGCTGACAAGGAGTGCGATGGCGGCCGAGACGTCCGGCCCATTGTTAAGCGAATTCTTGATGCGGTCCCAGAAGATGTGCCCATGGAGGATGCAGATGTTGAGGGCGAGACTGAGGCACCGACATCGGAGATCATTACCTTTCTGTCCAATATCGCATCAGAAAGCATGGCTGCCGCAAATTACGTTTCAGGGATCAATATCTTGTGGTCCTTGGGACGTCGGAAGGACACCACTATTGATCAGCACGTACCCGCTATCATGAAGTCACTGCAGCAGAAGCTTGCCCGCGATCATGTCTCCCACTATGCTGCTTTGTCACACCAGGCGAGCGGTGTACGTCCTCCACAGGACCCGAATGCAGCGGCTGAGATGAACGCTTATGATCTTGAAATCCAGACTGGATTAATCCTCAAGGCGATCGAGATCACAGCCATGCGCATGGAAATTCTAGGGGATAACAGAAGACCTTTCCTGAGCGTCCTCGCTACTATTGTGGAGAAGTCTCTTCATGTTGCGCTCTGCGAACAGATTCTCGATATGGTTGAGAGCTGGGTTTTCCGTTCCGAGGGCACATGGCCAACGCTCAAGGAGAAGACAGCGGTGTTGCATAAGATGATATCGTTTGAACACCGTCAGGATCCGGTGATGCTGACAAAGTTCCTCGACCTTGTCATTCGAATATACGAAGACCCGAAAATCACACGGACTGAGCTCACTGTACGGATGGAGCACGCATTCCTCATCGGAACAAGAGCACAGGATGTGGAAATGCGTAACAGGTTCATGAGCATCTTTGATAAGAGCCTGTCGAAAATCGGAAGCCAGAGACTCTCATACGTCATCCTATCTCAAAACTGGGATACTTTGGCGGATTCGTACTGGCTTGCGCAGGCCTCTCAGATTCTGCTAGGTGGCATAGATATGAGTCCTATCATCCAGCTGCACGAGACTGACTTCCGCACTCTTCCGGCATCTCAGCTCTTTGGAACATACGCCAAAGATCGTCGAGAGCCAACTTTGATCTCCGATGACAAATTCGAAGCATTCATTGCGAATCACCGACGGTTCGTTGCTGAGCTTGGTGATGTCAGAGTGCGGGATATCATTGAGCCTTTGACGCAGCTGCAGCATATTGATTCCAACCTATCTAATGAGCTCTGGATCTCGCTCTTCCCAATGTTCTGGTCTGCAACGCCCCGAGAGGACCGGGCCGAGCTCGAGCGCGGCATGGTTACCTTGCTCACCAAAGATTACCACTCACGACAGATGGACAAGCGTCCTAATGTTGTCCAGTCACTCCTTGCTGGTTCTGCTAAAGCTTGGCCGGTATGCAAAATTCCGCCTCATGTCGTCAAATTCCAAGCTAAGACGTTTGATGCTTGGTATACAGCACTTCATCAGCTCGAAAATGCTGCCATCAAACCCGAAATTGACTCCGCAACTGTAAGGGAGAGCAATCTTGATGCATTGGTAGATCTATATGCGTCTCTCGGGGAAGAGGACCTCTTCTATGGTACATGGCGTCGCCGCTGTCAGTTTGTTGAGACAAATACAGCCCTATCCTATGAGCAGAATGGCATGTGGGACAAGGCACAAAAGATGTACGAGGCGGCTCAGATCAAGGCCAGGACTGGGGTCATTCCATTCTCAGAAGGTGAATACATGCTCTGGGAGGATCACTGGGTGATTTGCGCGCAAAAGCTACAGCAGTGGGAGATTCTACAAGACTTCGCCAAACACGAGAACTTTCAAGATCTTTTATTGGAGTGCGCGTGGCGGAACACCGAGTATTGGCAAAACCAGGAGAATCGGGACCAACTTGATACCTTGATCAAGGGCGTTATGGACGCTCCCACTCCAAGGCGGTCATTCTTCCAGGCTTTCATGTCCTTGCTGAAGTTCCACAACAAGCAAGAGACTTTGCCAGAGTTCAATCGTGTGGTCGATGAGGCAATTCAGCTGTCCATTAGGAAATGGCACCAGCTCCCCAAGCGCCTCACAGCGGCCCATACTCCCGTCTTACAGAATTTCCAGCAACTTGTTGAACTGCATGATGCGAGTGTCATCTGCCAGAGCCTTGCTAGCACAAATGCCGCCAACCTTGACGCCAAGTCTGGAGAACTTAAGCTGCTTCTTGGTTCTTGGCGGGATCGCCTTCCCAATACGTGGGATGACATTGTTGCCTGGCAAGATCTGGTTACTTGGAGACAGCACATCTTTGGTCTCATCAACGGAACCTATCTTCAACTGCTTCCACAGCAAGGACAAAGCACCGGAGGCGCGTCATTCGCATATCGCGGTTATCATGAAACGGCATGGATAATTAATCGTTTTGCTCATGTTGCGAGGAAACATAACCTGCCAGATGTCTGCATCAACCAGCTGAGCCGGATCTATACTCTCCCAAATATAGAGATTCAGGAGGCATTCCTCAAGTTGAGGGAGCAGGCCAAGTGTCATTATCAGAATCCGGACGAATTGACCAGTGGCTTGGATGTTATCAACAATACCAACCTCAACTACTTCAGTGCCCCTCAGAAAGCCGAGTTCTACACTCTGAAAGGCATGTTCCTTGATAAACTGAAGAACAAGGACGATGCAGACGCAGCTTATGGTACAGCTCTTTATTTTGACATCACAGCGGCAAAGGCCTGGGCGGAGTGGGGCTACTTCAATGATAGGAAGTTTAGAGAGGACCCAACAGACCTGAATGCCGCCAAACAAGGCCTTACGTGTTACCTTCAGGCTGCGTCGAGCTACAAGAACCATAAATCAAGGAAGCTTATTGCTCGGATCCTGTGGCTCTTGAGTCTTGACGACGCAAATGGTACCATCGCAGCTGGATTTGATGATTTTAAGGGGGACATCCCCATTTGGTATTGGATCACATACATCCCCCAGCTCTTGACTGGCCTTGGGCACAAAGAAGCATATAGAGCGCAAAACATTCTCCTCAAGATTGCCAAGACATATCCACAAGCACTGTACTTCCAGCTTCGGACAAGTCGTGAGGACATGCTTGTCATCAAGAAAAACCAAGAGGCTAAGGACAGAATGAGGCAACGAGGACAGAGCACTGGCAGCAAGCTCAGCGGGTCTCCTCAAATACCGAAACAAGAGTCTTCTGCAAAGGTAGAGGGCTCGTCAAGGCCGGTAACAGCTAACGGTGATGCCAGCGGACAATCCAAGCCGGAACCTAAGACTGAAGGTGGGGACGCAGGCGGAATCGGTAGCTTGGCTTCAACTGGTCTTGTTAATAGCGCCGCTCAAAGTGACCAACAAGCTGGAGGTGTGCAAAAGAAACCACCATGGGAGCTCACGGAGGAGATCATGAGTGTGTTGAAGACTGCCTTCCCGCTCCTGGCTCTGTCGATGGAGACAATGGTAGATCAAATCCAAAAGCACTTCAAGTGCCCGCCCGATGAGGACGCGTACCGCCTTATCGTAGCGCTCTTGAATGATGGACTGGCCTACGTCAGCCGCATGCCAGGCTCCTACGCGAAGGATGTCAAGCTCCCTGGGCCAACAGAGGCCAACATCACACGATTTGCGGAGACAATTTTACCAGCACATATTCGAGGCACGTTTGAAGCGGACTTTGTCAAAGTCAAGCCCACCATGTACGAATACATTCACAAGCTTCGCAAATGGCGCGACAAGTTTGAGGAGAAGCTCGACCGGCGACCGACACATTTGCCACTGGAGAGTTTCGCGCATTATTCGCCGCATCTCAGCGAGTTCCGGTACCAGAAGTTTGATGAGGTGGAGATACCGGGTCAATATCTGCAGCACAAGGACAAGAACCAAGATTTTATTCGCATTGAAAGGTTCTTGCCAAATGTCGACCTTGTGCGAACGATCCAGGTATCACACCGGCGGCTGAAGATCCGTGGTCATGACGGGAGCATTCACGCATTTGCAGTCCAACACCCGGCAGCTAGACTCTGCCGCAGAGAGGAGAGAATCCTGCAACTGTTCAGACAGCTTAACCAGACACTCAGCAGCAAGAAAGAGAGCCGCCGCAGGGATTTACAATTTACACTGCCGTTGATGGTACCGTTGGCGCCGCATATAAGAATTGTACAAGAAGACACATCATATGTGACACTTCAAGGCATATACGAGGACCATTGCCGGCGGAATGGAATTCCCAAGGATGAGCCGGTGCTCTTCACGATGGAAAAACTGCGGGGACTTGTGGACAACAAGGGGCCGGTAAGTTGGCAGCCTGCTTTATCCCAGGGGGTGATCTCTGACAAAGTATCACAGAAGCCGCCGGATCACGCGGTGACGGCGCGCCTAGAGGTTCTCACGGCGATCCAGGAGAAGTGGGTGGACCATAGGGTGGCGCTGAACTACTTCACGGCCGTGTTCCCCGATACTGCCGAGTTCTGGCTGTTCAGACGGCGCTTCTCTTATCAGCTTGCTGCCTTGACCTTTATGACATACATCCTGCACATCGACAAGCGATGGCCGCATAAGATCAACATTGCGCGGGGTTCAGGCAACATCTGGGGCTCGGAGCTGCTGTCTTACATGTCGCCCAACAGGCCATTCTTCCACAACCCAGAGCCGGTTCCTTTCCGTCTGACGCCCAACTTGCAGACGTTGATGGGACCTCTAGCGACGGAGGGCATCTTCAGCTGCTCCATCATGGCGATTGCTCGATGCCTGGCGGAGCCGGAGCTGCAGCTGGAGCATGCTCTTACGCTGTTTGTCAGGGACGAGATGATGCACTGGTTTACCAGCAGTCACCGGACGCTGAACCTGACCGAGACTCAGCTGCGCGAGACGGTGCAGGCCAACAGCGAGATGATTGTTAAGAAGGCGGTGTCACTTGCGCAGGCGCCTGTTGGTAACCTGCCGGCCAACCAAACGGTCATCGATCTTGTGGGCAAGGCGGTTAACCCCATGAACCTGGCCATGTGCGATGCGCTGTGGATGCCATATTTGTGATTAGTGTTTTGATATACTGGTTAATTTTGGCAGGCGTGTGTTGATATATTACTGTACGAGATGGACCGGAGGTTTACTCCATCTTTTTTTTTTTCCTTTTTTTTTTTTCTTCCACATATTAGGAATCCGGGTAGGGGCAGGCCTTGGCAAAAAAGGTGGACTCGGGATTCTTCTTGTTTTTGCGGTCATATGGGTTAAGAAGGCAAGCGGTATAGGGATGAGTTGGAGTGGTATTTTCGTTTTGCTTGGAGAGGGATGATTCGTGGGTAATGGGTGACGGGGTGATGGATATTTATCAAAAAGTCTGTCTTTGAACTCCGTACCTGGTTCCTGGACGCGAGACAAGGTGCGGGAAGAGGGATAATAAAAAGGCTTGCCTGGTTATAGACTAGTTCTATTATATAAATAAGTTAGGGGTTGGGCGATGGTCTAGGTATGGGCATGGCGATAGATTTTAGAGGCTGTGGTTATCTGCAGGGGTATGATAGCTCCCAGGCACTCTAGATTGGGGTGGAATAATAAAAATGCTATTAAAAGCAATTTGCTGTTCCCCCACACGTTACAGGGCAGTCTTGCCAGTTATCTGGGGTAAGTATCCACACTGGGGGATCTGCAACATCCATGTCTCCCAACAGATGAAGTGATCAAGTCGGAGGTGTGGCAGTCGGGGCCGGGCCGAGGCCACGTCCCTTTTCGGATGACGATTCCCGATGATTGGCAAAGACAGCCAGTAGTCTGTCTCCAATTCGTCTCGATGGGGGGTTCGCCATGCCCGAATGTACCCCGCATCGGAGTCGTCGGACAAAGCTATCTCAACCAAGGTACTTTGAGCGTACTACTAGGTATCAATGAATGGTAGTCCGTCGTTCTGGTCTAGTACCACCAGCCGGTTGACTTACTGTGTAGACTACTGGGTAGGTCAGCAAAAAGACAAGGTAGGTAAGGTCTGTCTGTCTCTCTCTCTCTCTCTCTGATTTTTCTTTTCTCTCGTTCCTCACCTTATGATCGATTGAGAGGTTCATACAGCATAAGCAACCATAGCAACTGAAACTGGATCATGGCGTCACAAGAGGTTGTCGTCCCACGGAAGCTATGGGAGCATCCGAATCCCCAGAGCACCCTGATGTGGCGGTTCATGCAGGACGTCAATAAGAAACACGGGTTGCAACTCAAGGTGTTTAAACACCCATGATCAATAATTTATCATTTCAGATGTTAATGTACTACAGACCTTCCGGGAGCTGCACAGCTACTCGCTCACACACCGCTCGCGCTTCTGGGCCGACGTGTTCGAGGCGGCCAACTTTATCTACGAGGGCAGCTACACATCTGTGATCGACGAGAGCCTACCGGTAGATGCGGTGCCGCGCTGGTTCGAGGGCGTAAAGCTCAACTACGCCGAGAACATGCTCTACACCGCCGCTGCTGGTCACCATGACCAGCGCAGCACCAAGGACAAGGAGGACGCCAAGATAGCCATCACCGAGGTGCGCGAGGGCAACAACAGCGCGGCGCGCAACGCCACGTATGGCGAGCTGCGGGCGCGGGCCGGACGCGTGGCGGCTGCCATGAAGGCGCGCGGCATCGTGCGCGGCGACCGCGTCGTGGTGGTGGGCGCGAACAGCATCGAGACGCTCGTCGTCTGGCTGGCTACGACCTGGCTGGGGGCTATCTTCAGTTCGTCGTCGACGGATATGGGCGTCAAGGGGATACTGCAGCGGACCGTGCAGGTCGACCCCAAGCTGCTGTTTATGGATGATGCTACGCTGTATAACGCCAAGACGGTCGATTTGCGGCAGAACATGGCTGATGTGGTGGATGGGCTGAAAAGGGGCTGTCCCAGCTTCCTTGGGGCTGTTTCTATCCAGCGATTCGAGGACCGGTCGGCGCGGGATATATCACACATCCCCCTCGTCGAGACGTGGGCCACGTTTTTGTCTTCTGCCAGGGCCCTCGCGACCCCGCCGCCCTTCACCCGCGTCGCCTTCCACGAGCCCTTCCTCATCTGCTACTCGTCTGGCACGACGGGCATGCCAAAGGCCATTGTGCACTCGGTCGGCGGCGTCATGATCAACTACTTTAAAGAGGGCCGACTGCACGAGGGCATCGGGCCTGACAGCGTGGCGCTGCAGTACACCACCACGGGCTGGATCATGTACCTGTCCAACATCGGCGTCCTCCTCTTTGGCGGGCGCTCCATCGCCTACGACGGCAGCCCGTTCCAGCCGGATCCAAAGATTCTGCTGCGCATTGCTGCCGAGCACAGGGTGACCAAGCTCGGCATCTCGCCGCGGTGGATGCTCGAGCTGGCCAAAGCCGGCATTATTCCCAAGGATGTGGCTGACCTGAGTGCGCTGCGGGGGGTGACGAGCACGGGCATGGTGTTGTCGGACCAGCTGTTCGAGTGGTTCTATTCGGAAAAGGGGTTTCCGGCGCACGTGCAGCTGGGGAACATATCGGGCGGGACAGACATCGCGGGGTGTTTTGGGCTGATGAATCCGCTCGAGCCCGTGTATGTCGGAGGGACGCAGGGCCCGTCGCTGGGCGTGCATGTGGCCATCTATGACTCGCTCGGGGAGGACGGGACCAAGGGGGTGGAAGTGGAGGACGGCACGCCGGGGGAGTTGGTTGCTGCCGCGGCGTTTCCTAACACGCCGTGTTTTTTCTGGGGGGACAATAATAGCACTGCCAGTACAGCAGGAAAGGCAGAGGCGGCACCGGTGGGATCTAAATACCACTCGGCCTACTTTGCGCGCTTCAGGAACGTGTGGGCGCACGGTGACTTTTGCTGCGTGCATCCCGCCACGGGCAACCTCTTCTTCCTGGGCCGCGCCGACGGCGTGCTGAACCCCTCGGGCGTGCGGTTCGGCAGTGCAGAGATTTATGGCGTCATGGAGCGGCACTTTGCCGACGTGGTGCAGGACTCGTTGTGCGTCGGCCAGCGGCGGCCGGGCATCGACGAGGACGAGAGCGTCATGTTGTTCTTGCTCATGAAGCCCGGCTGCAGATTTGATCGGGCGCTGGTTGCAAAGGTGAAGGAGAGGATCGGGCAGGATCTAAGCAAGAGGCATGTGCCGCGCTATGTCTTTGAGACGAAAGAGATTCCCACTACGGTCAACTTGAAAAAGGTCGAGCTGCCTGTTAAGCAGATTGTGTCGGGCCAGACTATTAAGGCGAGTGGGACGCTGGCGAATCCGCAGAGTCTGGAGTATTACTACCAGTTTGCCAAGGTGGAGGAGCTGCTTGGGCCCAAGGAGAAGTTGTAGATTTGTTAGAATCCAGAAATTCCATGTCTTCGTTGCTTTTGACACACACAGATCCATTCATTGCCTTCCGTTGTTGCTCCACCATTTCACTTCATGAACGCGCAACAGTCAATCGGTTGTTGGAGAGAAAAGGGGCAAGTACGAGGGAGGAGGCAAGCCGGATTCTTGAGAATCAAGCACAAGGGACGGGGACGAAACGGTGGACTCCCGCGCTCGAATGTACCTGGACCAAGCCCCCAGCCAGTCCCGTTCCGTCCGAGCAAGAAGCACCGTGTCAATCATGTCTGGTCGGTTCAACAGGAACCAAGCGAGAGATTGTTTACAAGCAATGGAAGGTAGGTGGCAGAATCATTGCTTCTATACATATGTGTGTGTGGTGTATAGATACATGCCTGCCGTTTCCTTCTAACCCTTCCTTCCATGATCCATATCCTTTTCCTCTTCATTTTCCACTATGCATATCTTTTCCTACCCATGTCTGCCTCGTTAATTGATTACCCCGTTAACTGACCAGCACGCCCTCTCGACGCCACCCCGATGCCCAGGACCCAATATATGCGAGGTCAACAGAATGAGTCCTCGGTGATATTAAGGGATGTATGCATGCGTACATACGTCCACACAGTCCCACTTACCCGTCATCAACGTATCTATCCATGTGCGTATATCCTGGCAGCCGACCGAGTGACTAACGGGGACAGGCAGACAGGCAATGACCTGCCCGTTTCCATACCAGATACAAAAAAAGAGATGATACTCAGAGCCGATAACGAGCCCGATTTCGTCGTATCCATGATATTGTTGTGATGTGTGCGGGTGTTGTATTGTTCGTTGTGTTTTCAAGTGCTGTTTTCTGTGGTGCAACTTGGTATGACAGTGCGTGATGTGGTTGTCTTGGCATCTTGTCCTCTCCCTATAACCTTTACCCCTTTCTTCACGGGTAAGCCAGCCAAGGACGAGTGAGGCCAAAAGGTCGCTTGTCATTAGAATCAACAAAACCAAACGATTCCAAGCTGCGCTTCAATCCAGCCCTGGTAGACACCCAGCCCATCTTCGCTTGTTGGGCGGGCGAGTGGCCAACTCGAGGGGAATCCCAACATTAAATTCAACCCAGCCAGCCCCAACCGGATCAAACCAGGTCAAGCCATATCGGATCAAACCCAGGCCCATGATCAGCAGTAATAATACCCAGAGCCATCATCAGTCATAATCATCACTCGCTGATATCCATCACGCTCTCCTCCCCTCCCAATCCACCACCATTATCACCGCCGTGTATCCCCCTACTCCCCACCAGCCTACCACTCCGTCTTCCCACCAGACCACCACCGCCCTTGGCAACCGCCTTCCCCTTATCCCCCCTCGCCCTCTTGGCCTCCATCAACGCCTTACTCTCCAGCCTCATCTTGGCCGCATACTTTTTCTGTGCCAGCTCCTGCTCAAACCGTTCAAAGTCCGCCTCCGCCGTCTCATCCCCCCCTCGTCGCCATCCTGCGCCGCAGGCAGTGACAGCCCAATGTCCCCGCTGGCAGCCGAATCCTCCAGTGCCTTGTTCAACAGCTCCGTCGCGATGGGGTCCTGCGGATGCACCGCCAGCGCCTCGTGCAAGACGCGCACCGCTTCGTCCGGCATGCCCTTGTCCAGGTAAATCAGCCCCTTGGCGCAGAACACAGCCGCGTCTTTCCCGCCGTCGCGCAGCACCTGGTCAAACTCCTCGAGCGCCTGGTCGTGCATGCGCAGCCGCCGGTACGCGTGGCCCAGGTTCGTGCGCGCGCCCAGCCAGGCGTGCGGGTCGCTCTCCATCTCGTCGGCGATGCGCAGCGCCTGCATGAAGAGCTTGGCGGCGTCCTTGAGCTTGTCCTGGTGGTAGAAGACGATGCCCATCTCGTTGAGTAGGAGCGGGTCCGTCCTGCAGAGCGAGTAGGCCGTCTTGAGGAACTCCTCGGCCGCTGTCATGTTGTTCATAGCGTGGTTCTGCATGCCCAGAAACACCTGCGGCAGGTGCGTGCCCGTGAAGAGACGCGCCGCCGTCGAGTAGGCCGTGACGGCCTGGTCGTGCTCGCCCTCGGCGGCGAACGTGTGCGCGAAGCCGATCCAGGCGGGGCCGAAGTTGGCGTCCATCATGCTGGCCTTGCTGAAGAAGCGGCGCGCGTCGGCGATCTTGCCCGTAGCGAAGTAGTAGATGCCCACGGCCAGCCAGGTGCACGGCTCGTCGGGGTGGGAGTCGGCCAGCTCGTGGGCGATGAGGAAGAGCACGTTGTTCTTCCTGAGCTCGTACAGGCAGGCTAGGTGGACGGGGTAGACGGCAAAGTTGTACTTATCATCGTCGAGGATGGCCTCGGTGATGGAGAGGGCGTCCTTGAAGCGGCACTGTGTGTAGAGCAAGTCAGCGCGGGCGAGCAGGATGTCAGCGTTGCGCGCCAGGCCGTAGTGGGTTGATAGCGACTCGATGGCGCTGTTGAAGGCCCGCGGGTTGCGGTACTTTGAAAGCTGGGTCTGGTAGAGCATCTGTACGTAGTTGGCCGGTTCGTCCTCCATGCTGTCGGCGCCGTCGGTATCGTCCGAGGCAGAAGCCCGGACAGAGTTGAATGAGAGCTTCTGCATAAACTCGTCCTCTTCGTCAGGCGACATGAGGGAGTTCTTCACGAGCTGGTTGAAGGCCTCGTAGCACTGTACGTCGATGCGCAGCGCGTCCTTGTAAGCCTCCTTGGCGCGCTCAAAGGCGTTCTGCTTGGCGTAGCAGAGCCCCCGCAGGTAGCACATGGCTGCCTCATAGCGGCGGGTGGCCGACTCCTCGTCGGTAGAATCATCACTGCCCGTCCTCTCCCTGTCCCTGCTGTCCAGACGATCGGGGGCCTTGGAGCCGGCCCTCCCCGGGGCGGTACGGGGGTTGACGCGGCCACTCGTCTTCCGCTTGGCATTACTGGAGAAGAGGTGAGTCGGGCTGTGCTCGCCGAGCAGGGCCAGGGCCTCGTTGAACTGGTTCTGGCGGATCAGGCAGTGGGCGGCGAGGTAACGACACGAGGCGTTGGAGTTGATGAGGTCCTGCTTTGCTAATAGCGTCTGAGCGCGCGTGTAGTTGCCGGCGGCGTAGTGTACCTGAGCAAGCCAGAAGGCGTCGTTATCGTCTTCTAAAGAGGGGCGACGAAACCAGGGTCAGCAGCTGTGACCCAATATGTCAGGTGAGGAGGTGTAAGTACTTGTCATGGCCAGCAGCTTGTCGCCAATGAAAATGGCCGAGTCATATTGAGCCTTGTTAAGGGCATCCTGGCGCCATTCACGCAGGAACTTTTCCATTCTGGGGAGCGATGAAGCCATTCGAGGCCGCGCACCACCACCTCCTCCTGTTCCTCCTCGTGGGTGGAGGCGGGTATCACTCGGTCTCTGGCAGCAAGGGTCAAAAGGGTCCCATTCAAGGGCTCGGGACAGGGGCGAGGCAATGTAATCAGGCGCCGTGGTGTAGGCTGTTTGTCCAAAGACTCCAATATACAAGGGTGTCCAAGCAAGATGGTCGGGTTACGGTAGACGATTATGTGCCCATAATGGGTGACAGATGCGGTCTACAAACGAACGAATGCAGCTGCCAAACGACGCGGGACGCGCTGGGCTGGGCGCACTTGTGCACTGGTGGATTGGCGGGGAACACGGGCTCAGGTGAACTGGGAGTACCTGTGCAAGTAACTGATAATATAACCGCTAACCTGATATGGTTACTGTGTTTTATCGCCAAGTTAAGATTCGCCTGCTTCGTACTATTGTTATACGCACAACATCCAATGGCGTTATCAGGGTATTTTGATGAAATATGGGATTGGCGATGGAAATCGGTTGCGATGACAGTGTCGGCTTTTGTGTGTCTGGCGGTCTGCTTGTCAAATAAGGCAGGTGCTTTGCACATGCGTAGCGGGAGCATGATATACCCAGGTACATTGGTACATCGGTAAAATGGGAAGGTGCAGTGCTGAGGCTTTGAGGGCACTCAACGGACCGTCTCTTGGTCGGCTGTTCTTCACAACAACGCCGGCGAGATGGATGTCTTTTTGTGAGAAAGAAGCTCGCCCGGTTGGTATCCGAGCAGGGCTCGATCGTCCCTGGATGCAACACTCCTTCCTTTTAGGTACATGCACCTATTCCTCCTACATCATAATATTGTCCGCACGTATGTTGTTGTAGGTTGCTCTTTCCGTTCTTTCTGCAAGTGCACCCCTGGACTTACCGAGCTACCCTTGTTCCGTCTGGCAAACCCTGGCGTGCCTGGAGCTAGAGTTGTCAACGGCCGCCAATCAGTTCGGGTAGCCAACCCACGTTTTACAACCACGACGACATGGAAAGAGGTCTTGGCCCCATGCCATCCCAAGCTCGTCGACTGGCCGATGCGGGACAAGATGGACAATGGAACATGACGCACATGTCGCCAACCTGCGCACACCCGCCCGCACTGACTGCGCCGACTGCATAACCAGCAATTCCAGAATTTCCGAGGTCGCCACCAGCACCAAGCAAGTCTGGCCGTCAACAATGGTCTCGACTCTTCATCTCTCGATCCACAAGCGACCTGGGCTGACTACAAGTCCAATGCATAGCGGCGAACATGGGTGGTGAGCCCTCGTCGCAGTCGTGCCTCAATGACGGGTCTGTATGGCTTCTCCCCGGACACGTGCTGCCATAGCTCGAGCCATTCTCGACGCGCATTGGAGAATGGAGATGAGGTTGGATTCCGCCAGTCTGGAAGCCAGCCCAGAAACCCAGCTGCATACGGATACTATTCTACAAGCTGCGAGCTGCATTTCCCCGCCGTGATCGTCGCCCACAACAAAGGATGGCTGCGTCGTATTGTCGTACTGCGTCTGTGTATATATAAGCTGCTGCCGCCTCGGCCCAGCTTCTGGCCGTCTAATAGAGCTCTGTGACGGACCTGTTGTTCCCAATTGTTGGCCAGCTCGACTTGTCCAGCCTCCCCCTACCCTTCAACATGTTGCCCACACTCAATCTCGTTGCCATCACGGCATACTTGGCAGCCTCTCTGTCAGGCGTGTCTGCCCAGACCTTCCAGAGACTCGGCACGTGTCCAACTCTCGGCTGCGTGCTTCCTCCAGACCAGCAAGACTTCCTGCCCGGGCAGCAATTCGATATTCGTTTCGAGGTCCACGCCCCCAAGAACGGCTCCGAGGCCTTCAATGGCGGCGTGCCCGACGAGACCTTCACCGCCACCATTGCCAAGGACGGCAAGAACCCCAAGAGCATTGCCTCCTATTTCAAACTCTCTGAACCTACAATTGAGAAATGGACTTTCTCTTGGTACGAAGACCTCTTCGCCCAGGACGCAAAGACGCCCTCGGTTGTCAATGTTGCTTCAAAGGCATACCGTCGAGTGGCTCTCTATGACCCTGGCACCTACGTCGTCACACTCAAGTACTACTCTGGAAAGACGACAACGGCAACTTGGGTTGTGCGACCTCTTGCCACCAGAAAGAAGGCCAAGAATGTCATCTTCTTCATCGGTGCGTTACCGTGACGCCCCTATCACTACTACAGCCGTCTCTCACCTCAAGACTGACGGACCAAATAGGGGACGGCATGACCACAAACATGATCACTGCTGCACGGCTGCTGGCGCACAAGACTGTCAATGGCAAATACCAGAGCCTGCTTCAGCTCGACAAGTTTCCCGTGCTGGGACATCAAATGGTTGGTATTCTGTGAGCTTACAAAAAATAGTATTGCACCGCTAACCAACGTATATGGTAGACTCACTCGATCGATTCCTTCATCACGGATAGTGCCAACTCAGCATCTGCCCTCTATTCAGGCCACAAGAGCACTGTCAACGCCATGGGGTAAAGAATATATGATCGTCGATGTAGAAACCTTGATGCTGATTCTTGTTTCAGTGTCTATGTCGATTCGTCTCCCGACGCCTTTGATGACCCCAAGGTTGAGACCATTGTGGAGCTTGTTACTCGCATCTGGGTAAGTCAATATTCCATTCGCCTCTTACGTGGCGCAGCCTACAGCTTACTGACATTACCAAGGGATCTGCCTGGGGTGCTGTCACAACTGCCTTCATTGCCGATGCCACGCCGATTGCCCTGACCGCCCACACCCGTTCCCGCTCCCAGTATGGTCCGCTCATCGATCAGGCTTTGAACGGTGTCAGGAACTATTCGTGGACCAACCCGGGCGGTCCAGACGTTTACTTTGGCGGTGGTGCTGAGCAGTTTATCCCCGGCTCCGGCTCCTACCAAGGCAAAGACTTTTATGCCGAGTTTGCCAAGAAGGGGTATAAAGTTAGCTTGAACAAGACGTCTCTTCTGGCAACGTCGAACAAGGAGAAGACGTTGGGGATTTTTTGCAGGTCCAATCTCCCCGTCTGGATTGAGCGCAATATCTTCCCAGCCAATTTGGCCAAGCTCACCAATGACCCGTCAGGAGCACAGGCTGCTGCCACTGATCTCCCCGGTCTCAAGGACATGACGCTCAAGGCCATTGACATCCTGCACAATCGTGGCGGCAGACAGGGTTTCTTTCTCATGTCGGAGGCAGCGTCCATTGATAAGCAAATGCACACTCTGGATTACGACCGAGCCCTCGGCGACCTGTTGGAGCTCGACGATACCGTTCAGGCCACCATCCAGAAGCTCAAGCAGCTAGGGATCCTAGACGACACTTTGATTGTAGTGTCTGCCGACCACGGACACGGCTTTGGTAAGCAGCCACCCATCCATGGTCACACATTGTTCAGAGCAGGACTAACAGAGCACAAACAGATGTCTTTGGCAACGCCGACACCAAGTACCTCGGAGAGGCTCAGGATGATCGCAAGAAGCGCAACGCCATCGGTGTATATCAGAACTCGGGTATCTCGCAGTATACCGTCGAGCAGCCGGGCGTCAGCTACGGTACCGGCGCCAACTTTCCCGTTAACTGGGACCCGCGATATGTGATTGCGGCCGGCCTGGGCGCCAACCCCGACCATCGCGAATACTATGGCATCGACAAGAGCGGCCCTCGAACCCCGGCAACGGCGGGCGGCGGCTCTTCCGAGGACTACTATGTGAACCCCAAGGACAACCCAGCCGGCTTCGTCGTCAACGGTACCTTGCCAACCAACCAGGCGCAGGGTGTGCACTCGCTTACAGACGTGCCTGTCTTTGCCATGGGCCCGTGCCAGGAAACCTTTGGTGGCACGTACAGCAACATTGACATCTTCTACAAGATGGCCGAGTGCTTGGGGCTGGGACAGCCGACCAATAAGACTGGCGGTCACTTTTAGTATCTGAGAGGCTGACTGGGTGTGGATTGGATGTAGAGTCAAGTGAAAAATGAAGGGTCAGCTTCCCGAGAACTCAATCTCAGGTCTCTCGAGCTATAATGGAATAACATGATATCGCTCTAGAGTACTATTATGATATCGCTTTAGACTACTGTTTTAAGTGTGGGGGCTTGAAACCGAGGCAGAACCGTGTAACAACCATCATCTCCCTTTTGCTCCCGCACCAGTCAAGGTAGTCGTCTGGTACTTCTCCTCCTTGTGTCCTCTTTGGGCTCCTCCCCTTCAGCATCTTCCTCCTCAACTTTCAGTTGTCTTTCTCTCGGCTTCACTTTAGTCTGTTGCCGGAACACCTTTTGCAATCCCTTAACCAGCTCTTTTGCCTCGTCACCATCAAAACTCCTTCTATCATCAGCCAGACACGAGGAATGAAACCACACCTGCGAGTTGCCGCCACCATCACCATACCACGCCTTTAAACTTCTCATTTCCATGTCCTCGTCGCTCGACAATAAAGGAATCCAGTTCGGCGCCGCCACAGTCGCCGCTATTGCTACCCTATTAGCCAAAAGGTCGATATACCCACTCCGCACGCCACCTCCTATGATAATCTCCATGGCCCTCGTCGGCGGCGTCGGCAGACTACTACTGCTGCTACTACTACTACCTTTACTGTTGCTGCTGCTGCTGCTCCCTACTCCTTCAAGGCTTACCGCTGCTCCTGCTACTGTTATCGCACCCGCAACAATCCGCCCCAAGCGCGGTACGTTCTTGAGTTCTGACACGTTGCCCCTGCCTCCGGAGGTCAGGATGCCATCAAAGCCGCACATGTAGACGGTGGCGAGGGCGTCTTCTATGGTCTTGGTGTCGTCGTCAGTGGTGTTGGCGATGAGGTCGTCAAAAGCTCGGTGGAAGACGCATCTGAGTGGTTTGGCTAGGTTCACCAGTTCTGTATTACGGGCGATGTCTACCTGGACAGCGGTAGCAGATGTTGTGGAGGCGGTCGTCCTCGCCGTCTTCTTCTCGAGTATACCAAACACGAAGCCATCGCCGCGCTCCGGCAGTACAAGTCGTGAATTTTTGAAGATATTGATGTCTGAGCGCATTGCGGCGAACTCTGCGTCAGAGTAGATGAAGTCCTGCTGCTGCTCTTGAGCCGCCGATGGTGCTGCTGATGATCGAGGGGGGCCGCGTGGACGGATCATGACGCGAATTGGGATGGGGTCGGTGGTGGTCGCTTCTAAATAGTGTGTGTCGACGACACCCCTGACACTCCTGACTTCGAAATGATTGGGTGTTATTCCCCCGGCCACTTGAACAATGGTATGTTAGAAAATGAACACTCCCATCATATCTCTTAGGTGTGTATTACTACTACTCACCATAAGAGCCACCATGGTTAACCTCGAGCCTGCGTGCGCCGGCCTTTATCGCCTCGAGGGCGGATGCGCTGCCAAAGACGGGGACTTCCAACCCAATCCCGGGAGGCACCGAACGCGACGACATCCTTTCTGTGCCGATTATGCTCTGCTAGTGATGGCGTGGTTGAACGGAAAAGAGAAATGTGGGAAGAAAGATAAGAAAAGAACAAATTTACCACTGCTTCTCAAACTTCTGGACAATCCGATACGATACTGTCTAGAAATCATGTATTCGGATGAAGCAGAAACGGTAGATCTGCTGCGTTGTCACACGTTATTATTCCAAAGCTGGGATCGCTCTTGCCGAGAGAACAATACCACGCATACACAGCTTCCCCCTCCCAAACATGCAGCACATGTGGAATTAAGTGGAGAAGTGGGCGGGCGGTTGTAGCCGTACGGTTGTACCTACCGCCTATCATCCATTCATCCTTCCCGGTATTCGCTGCCATTGGCCGGCATTCACGACTTCATCCCACGTAAAAGTGAGCCAGGGATACCAAACCCAACCTTGCCAGTAAAGCATGTAAAGAATGAACGCTGCCTCACCACGTGTTTTTGGGATTCGAGATGGATGAATACAAAAAGGTAAGTGACACGAATGAACGAAGAAACCAAGGATATGGTATGCAATCTTGTCATTAGTGAAGAGCAAACAATCCTCATTGACCAAAATCAAATATATTGACAGGGTTTATAACCGTTTGCGTTTCCAAACAGCTATCCCAAAGTATATGCATAGAAGTAAAGTAAAAAGTGGTAAAATGGGGCCAGGCAAAAAGCATATCGACTGACAAACAAAATCACAGACGGGATGTGCCGAACATGTTTGTCCAAGAGCTCTTTCACCATCCATAACATGTCTGTTAGCCTGGACCACCCGGGTGTCTGGCAGGCGCCATGAAGCGCTACCATCCACCAAGAAAGGTTAAAAAGGGTCGGGGGCATCCAAAAACAACACCCCCTAAACTCAATCTTTTGGCACTCTTGCTCCAAGCCTGGAGCTAAAAGAGATTTTCTCTCAAATTTTTTTTGGGAATCCACCATGCGCGCCGCCCACCTGCCTGCCCCCTTATGTAAGGTAGGGTATCTATGATTGTTGTTGTGTTGTTTCGCCCCTTGAGAGATGCCCCATCCATATGAAAGAAAAGTAGGGAACAAGAAATTCGTAATCGTATCGTTTGCGATATTGCCCGTACATATGTGATGAGACAACGATCGTAAATGTGTATCACAAACATCATAGCCACTCGAATGGTTGACTGCGTATGCACAGAAAGTCTCGCCTGGGAAGTGGGCGAAGATAAGAAGAGAATGGTATCGCGCAGCGGTACACCAAGGGAGGGAGACAAGGGGTGATCGGAGCAAAATCGACACCGATCTTCTTCCCCGATCCCTTGCTTTCGCCCCCTTAGTTGAACCACCACTTGACTTCGGAACGGCCGACGCCCAAATCGCCAAACAGCTCGAGGAACACCTTCTCCGAGCTGTCGATGGCCGCCAGCTCACAGCCCATGCACTTGTCGTTCACAACAGCCTGGACCGTCTTGCCGTTGGCGCTGATGGAGATGGTCCTGCCGCAGTAGGGGTTGCCGTTGGACTGGGTGCCCATCAGCAGGTGCGAGATGGCAACAATGTTGGCGGTGCGGTCCTTGCCGCTGTCGTCCCAGCCGCAGGCGCCCAGCCCCACAGCATAGTACGTCAGGTCGCCTGCGTACGTCGCGGACGAGCTGCTGCTGCCGGACGAACCAGATGAGCCGCCCGCGCCGACGAGGGCGTTGGAGGACTGGGCAGGCGCAGGGGCGCTGCTGCTGGTTGAAGGGGCGGCCAGCGGAGCGGGAGCCGGCGCAACGAGGCTCTGGACTACAGCAGGGGGGGCTGAGGAAGAAGAAGCTGGGGGCGGCGGCGGGACGACAGCAGGGGCTGCGGGCGAGCTGGTGGTCTGGGGAACAACAACGACGGGCGCAGGGGCCGATGAGGAGGACGGTGGAGCAACTGCCGAAGATGACGACGGTACGTTGAGACTGGGCTTCGGGAAGCCGCCCTCGAAGAACTGGCCGGGGATCTGGCTGTTGGAGACCGACGAGGAACTCGTTGGCTTGGGCGAGGGGTGGGTGGTGCTGGGCCGGATCCACTCGGTGGTGCTCTCATCCACGATCTTGGTGACGGTCTCATAAACGGTCTCAATGACCCAGTCTGTCACTACATCGCGCTTCTCGACCTGCTGCTGCTGCTGCTGGTGGAGGTGGGAATGGCCCCTCCTACGGACGCCGTTTCCATGGTTATGGCCGTGGGGTTGGGCGAGAGCAACCGAGGCCAGAAGGCCGGTAACAAGGGCGGTGGTCTTCATGTTGATGATGATTTGATACCTAGGTAGGTAGATGAGGTAGCTATGATGCTGGCGCGAAGTATTCCTGGCGAAGGTCTGTTATATGCAATGTCTCTCTTGTGTTGGTTGGAATGTGGTGTCTTGGACTGTGACGCGAAGCGAATCGGCTGGCGGTTCAGGTGGTATGTGTATATCGTGGCTGGCTCTCAGAGTCTCGCAAAGTAGAAGGAAGGTGGCTGGGTGCTACGAAATAGTACAGTAGCACTTTTTGGTGGTTGTTGACTGTGTCTTGAGTGTATTCAGCTGTTGACGGAGCGAATAATGAAGGTAGGTCCTGGTCGCTGAGCACTGCTCAAAGAATGAATGAATGAATGAATCACCGAGAATGAATGAATGAATGAATCACCGAGAATGAATGAATGAATGAATGATTTTCAGGTGGGCTTGGCCAACACAGAAAGGGAACGAGGTGGTGCTGAAAAAGAGAGAGTGGGCGTCGAGCCGGGGATAGCTGCCAGTTAAGAGCGATTTAACAAGGAGAAACGAAAGAAGAAAGAGGCGGTGCCTTGTGCCTGGCCATAATCTACGCTATGCCGTTCGCCTGTTTCTTCTTGGCTGGCTGGGTCCAACACATGGGCTGTTAGCCTAACACCCCTCCCCTCGTCAGCCCTCAGCGCCTTCCCAATACTACGGGCTGGATATCTGTTGAGTACCGTGCGTTACTCAAACGACTGTTAGTGCGGTCCTTCATCCTCTGCTGCGCTGGAAAGTGGCCCTTGCGCATCTATGCGTAGCTGCCAAGTCCAAAAACTAGCTGCAAATTCATGGTTTTCACCATCGTTTATCTCATTAAACAGCTATTAATAAAGTTCCCAGCCAAGTTTTATCAACAACCCCATAAACGGTGTTTTCCTTTCGCTCGTATCGCGAGGGCATCCGACTTCTCCGAGGCAGGTAGCGAGCTAACATCCATCCCTTGTCGGCGGCGTAGCATGGTGAGCCAGGTGGCTCGCTCGGTGGACAACAACCTGGAAGCGACGAATTTGGCGAACAAGGCGGCGGGCGGCGGCACCCTGCCTGTGTGACTTGTACCTTGCAGGTTGGTTGATGCAAGGCACCGGGGGAGTATCCCTGTCTTTCCTTCTGTGGGCCAATCGGAAACAAATCACAACCAATCATGGCCGGTGTCAAAGCGGGTGGGATCCACAGCTTGATCCCCCTCCCAGTCTTCCTCCCGCTAGCGCTGTAATACCCATCCGTGACACGCGTAAGAAACAGCGCCCTATATCGGTGTTAGTAGAAATAAAGCTTTTAGTGTATAAAGGTAGCTGCCCCACCTCTTTCCCCTAACAGCTAACTAACAGAGAGATTTATCAATGTATTGACAAGTGCGGTATGGAAGCTTGAAGCTGTTAGTGCGCCCAGCATACTTGGTTTAGACTTTTCTTTCGCGACTACCGAAGTGCTGTCATGGTTACTTAACAGATTGTACCGGCGCAGTAATATTACGCTCCTTCCACATCTTTCCTTTTTCGGTACCATACCCTTTGAGTGACATCGAGCTCTTTGAAGGCGGAAACTATCCGCCGGAAAACAAGACAAGGAAAAAAAAAAACTCTTTTCTTTTTACGATATCAAAACACGGTGGCGGCCTCAGTGGAGTAGACGACAACCTGCCCCTCACGCTCCTATTTGTAGTTGAAATAAGCCACCAGTTTCCAAACGACAAAGATTTTGGCGTTCGTCCGATGAGTGCACGGCACGGCACGGGAGGGCGGACAAGCTTGATGCGCCTTAATGCGATGGGTAAAATACCAATATTTCCAGGCGATCACGACATGAAATCCAGGTTATTGCTTTAGATGACGACTGATGATTCCTTGTGTTTAGAGTACACTGTATGAAGCAGAACATTAGTAAATACTCGGTCCAGACGCTCATGAGCAAATAATTACATGAAAGTGCCTGTTGTGGGGAAACACAAAGCCATGGCCATCTTCCGATCCGCCGCCAGCTACGTTTCTCCTACCGAGTGGTCAGCCCAGCTTCGCGCAGCATATGCAGTCAGGTCGGCTGTCAACTTCCGAGTGATGTGATTGCATACTGGTAACGTCTGCAGGTAGGTCTGAAGTGGACCATGCGGTGGGCGCCTTCAACATCATCCTACGTCTATCGAGAGTTGTCGAGGCGCCAACGGCCACCATGAGCGGTCAAACATCGAGACAAACTTAGACTACTGTAGTCCAGTCCAAGGAAGCGCCGAGACCAAAACTCCACAAAAGCTCTCGATCTAGTCTATCTACTAGGTACCTATGTATCTGTCTAATAACCGAGTCTAAAAAAGATCTACTACCCTCTTTTTTTCTTAGATCGTCTAGCGACAAAACACACTGGCCTCTCTTTTCTTCAACACTTGCGCTTCAGGGCATATAGAAACAAGCCCTCTCTACTAAAAACGGGGCGGTCCTCGTCTTCGATCTCGGTCGCCTGGAATGTCTTCTTGGCCGCTTTGAGAAAGCGCATATCGGCCTGCCGTCTCTTCTTGAAACAAAAGTAGATGGTGGCAGATGGGGAGGCGGCCAGCAGGTCCTGCATCGTCTGCATCAGAAGCGGAAACGCCGGCTCAAAGTAGACGCAATCGGCGGCGAGGATGGTGTCAGCCTTGAAGTCGACAATCTCTTGGGAGAGCGGCTCGCCCCTTAATTCGTTTTGTAGCCGTAGCTCGGTCGTTAGAACAAACTTTTTTCCTTTTTGTTGCGTATTCTTGCGTTTCAATGAGAAACGGACGTGCTGTTACGACCCGACCCGACAGTGCCAAACTTCCCCGCGGGACATGTATGTGTTATGCGCTGCGTTGTTGAGGGGGTGAAGGATGTGAGGGGAGGGGTTGAGGACTGAGGGGCAGAGGAGGGGTAGCTACGGCGGTGGAAGGACGCCAGTGGCCCGCCAGTACAGTACAGTCGCCAAATAAAAACTTACCAGTTGAGTATCCTGGCTTTAACTTGGTCATCGAGCCCATTCAGGGAAATGTTGTGATGCATGAGTTCCTCCATCTCCTCTTGGTCGGTGAGGTACATAGGTGTCTCCAGGTGGCAGGCCTTTGCGACGCTGAGTCCCACCAGTCCACCCCCGGCACCAAGCTCGAGTCTTTGGGAAGAAAGTCAGTCAGTTCCAAACACGGCGGCCTCGTTTTTCTGTCATACACAGTTTGCAAGTTGGCATCAAAAGGCGAGGGGCACCGACATTCTGGAGTGCGGTAGCTCATTGAGATGGTAGCGCAGCATATGCTTGGCCAGCACCATGCCAGCCGGCCAGAGCATGCCGCCGCATCCCGACTTGAGGTCTTCGTGAAGCTTCACTGGTTCGGCCAACAGGCCTTCGAAGCCGACCTCTACGGTTCCCGCCGTTTTATAGGTCGGGAGTGGTGCTAAGCCCTCGTCAAGGTCAAGTGAAAACTCGGGCGACGGCGATCGTTGATCATGATCGCTCATGGTTGGTAGGCTGTTTAAACGGAAAATGCCGTCTCCTTCAGGGAGGGTTCGGGAGTCGGAATGGTGCGGTTGCGTGCGTTGTGGTGTGGTGTGGTGGTATGGTGGTTCAAGGTGGTGTCTGGGTGTCAAGAAACGGGAGTTCAAAATCATCGATTGGGCAGCAGCGACGTCAAAAAGGTGTGAATCCAGTGGCTGGAACGGGATACACGCTGCAACATGCGACTCGGTCAAGCCTCGATTAGGGGTGGCCTGATTGATGTCGACCTACCTGTCACTTACTCCAGAAAACTGCAGGTTTCCATAATTATTATTCTAGGTATGTGTAACTTTTGATCTCTGCCTGGTTTCTCTGCCTCAATCACGGATTGCTGCAGAGACACAGGAATCGCTCACGCTGAGAATCGATAATGGCTTGGTCGTGATGAACCTGGGTGGGTCCCCCCCGGCCTCATACCGGCCTTATGATTGGCTTACGAGAGTGTAGTTCACCGCAGGGGGGTGAAAGGTGTTACTCGTTCATGACTGCCTCGTACGTGCGAATATCACAGCACAGTAAGTCCGGCAACAACGCCATTACCAGCCTTTTGACATCGCTCGCATTTTCCACCTCGTTGCTCGCACCTTCCGCCTTTCGAAACTCGCAGCAGCAAGTACTGTCAATAGCCCCGCTGTTAGTGGAGTTTATTTTCCTCACCTTATATTTCCGGGGGGGAATCGTCTAATAACAGATCTCCGGGTGCGGGTACATACAATGATCAACGGACTGTTCGGTGGCAGAACTCCTTGCTTCACCGCAAATATGACCAACACAGGATTGCGCTCAAGACACTTTATTGAATTGGAGATGGTAGAAGCACTCTTAAGGCAAAAACCCATGAGTGTGTTACTCTCCTCGGTGGCTATACTCATTTTCTTAGCAAATTGATCATATTCCTGTCAAAACCCAGACGCCATCTTCTCATTTCTCTGGCTTCCCTCGCGGCGCCCCTCGCTCCCTTCCCACGTCTCTACCCGTCTCCTACTGGAATGTTCGTCTCCCGCCAGCCCCCTATTTCCATGTCTTGATCGCGCAATTAGCCATTACAAGCCAAGTTTTCTTGCTTTTTCCCCTCTGGATAGTAGCCAAGGGACAAGAAATGGCTGAATTCTTGGAATTGAAAATGCCATACCACGGGCAACACGCAAGGGCGGCATACTTGGGCAACGCCCTAGTATCACGCTCTCTGGCTTCTTACCACCCCTTGAGGATTCTGTCTCGCGGGTTTGGAAAGTTTCTCCTCGCAGTTCCTTGACAAATTTCTATACCTTTGCGTCTCGAATGTCCTCAAAACCTCAATTTGTTGCGAGGCTTGGTTTACCGCGAGCAGGTCCTTCGTAGCTATCGTCATGGCATCATCCGTGATAGCTTGGACAGTCCTCTTTCTCGCTGGACTCTCGGCAGCGGCTCCAACAATATCCTTTCCCATCAATTCTCAAGTCCCTCCTGTTGCCAGAGTTGGACGGCCATTTTCGTTTGTTTTTTCTCAGTCGACCTTCACCTCCAGCTCCAGCTCGACCATCAAATATACATTGGCAACGCCCCCAAAGTGGCTCTTCATCGATAGCGATGCCCGCCGCCTTTTTGGCACCCCGAGTGAGACGGACATTACGCCGGGAGATGTGGTCGGGGTACCCGTGAACCTGGTGGCAACCGATAACTCTGGGTCAACTACTTTGGCTGCTACTCTTGTTGTGTCGCGGAGGCCTGGGCCTACGGTCAACATCACTCTCGATCAGCAAGTTCCTCCATTTGGCATTTTCTCACGCCCGAGTTCGATCTTGTCGCCCCCTGGAACCCAGTTCACACTCGACCTTTCTCCCGCCACGTTTTCGAACCCATCAGGCCGTCCTCTCAATTACTACGCTGTCACGGGCGACCATACACCCCTTCCGGCTTGGGTCTCGTTCGATCCCGTCAAGCTTTCCTTCTCTGGGAGAACTCCACCATCCGACTCGTTGATACAACCTCCGCAGCCGTTTGCTTTCCAGCTCCTTGCAAGCGACGTTGTCGGATTCTCAGACGCATCCCTTGGGTTCGATATAGTCGTCGGAAACCACGAGATCACTGCTTCCAGTACAACGATAGTACTAAACGCAACTGAGGGAAGCCCAGTCTTGTTTACTGGGCTGAGAGACAGTGTCAAGGTTGATGGAAATATGGCCACATCTGACAGCGTCATTATTGCATACACACGAAATCTTCCGCCGTGGCTGTCCGTGGACAGAAACAGCTGGCAGATAACTGGCGTTCCTCCAGAAGCAGCAACATCCACAAACTTCACTATTGCTCTGACGGATAAATTCTCTGACACACTAAACATAACAGTAACGGTAGAAGTCGCAAACAGCGATGCGCAGGGGTCGGGACTTTTCAAGGGGGATATACCAGTCCTGATTGCCACGGCCGGAGAGCATTTTTCATTTGACGTTGGCCCGTATCTGGCCAAGCCTGAAGACACTGAGCTTTCGATAGCAGCCGGTTCATCGTCGTCGTGGCTCCAATCTGCCAGCGGTGCAACCACAATTTCTGGTGATGTTCCACTTAAATCAATTGATTCGGTCGTCGGAATCACGATCAAGGCGAGATCAAGAAGTTCTGGAAGTCAGGGCTCTTTATTCCTTACGGTCAACATCCGGGGAACTTCAACAGAAGCTGGGAGAAATGTGCCAACTCTATCAACTGATGGGTCTGCTCTGCAACCTACACCGACAGGCAATGGCACATCCTCCGTCACCAGTGAGAATTCCAGCAGCCCACTCAACGTCGTTTTACTGGCCGTTCTTGTGCCGATTCTTTTGTTGCTTCTTGCGATAATATGCATACTATTCTGGTGCTTTCGCCGCCGGAAAGAACGACAGAGATCCAGACTCAAGACCCGCGATATATCTGGACCTCTCCCCGGAAGCTTTACTGTCAATACCAGCGAACACAGCGGCCCAAGTTCACTACATGAATTCACCGGGCAACAAGATGGTGCGAGATCGATCAATGAAATAGTCATACCAGGACACAGGTTCCCCTCGGAGACAAGGGCTGATCCTGTAGAGACATCGATGGCTGAGTTGCCCCGTCCTCTCGCTACAGTGAGGTTGCTGTCATCGAAGGAAAGCGCTCGTTCGCCAAAAATCAGCAGCAAGGACAGCAACGCAGCAGGGGTAAGCGGACCATCGTTTCTTACAAGCGCGACTGTTGCGCCTTTGCGACCTCGTAAACAAGGCAAGAATACCAGGTCTTTGAACTCTACTTCCGAGACCAGCTTGTACGATGAATCGGGCACGCTAGGTGAAGACAACACTCTTATACTGTTTGGAAACAGCAGTAGAACCTCATTCAGAGATGCCATTGAGATCAACATACCATCTTTGGGTAAGATCTCGAGCATGCAGCCCACACCCGACTCAGCATACACGGGCGAGGAGTCGTCTCGCGTACACAGGACCGATTCGGGTTCTTTTCCGCTCGGCAGCAGCTTCTCGGTACCGCGGTCTGAACCAGAAATTCTGCCACTGAGACCGAAATCGAGAATTTTTCACCATCCACCAGCTTTTCTAGGCAGAAAATTTGCCTGGCCATGGTTGAAAGTAGCCGGTATGAAAGGGAAAACGCCGCCCATATTCGGTAGAGGAGCGAAGAAGCACGCCAGCCATGTGAGCTCCTCAAGTATTGATACTTTTGCGCATAGCAGCATGCCGACTGCATCCCCTGACCGACATCGAGGACTTGGTAATTTGACTAGCTACACCATGTCGCCTGCTCCCCGAGTACAGCTGCCTGGGCTGCCCTTTTCTATGAGACCGGTTACGAGGAGGGGACCAGACGTAGAGAGAGGCTTCAGCAGCGGATCTGAAGAGATAACGGAAGGCATTGGAGGGAATGAAAGTGTTGGTGGCCCAGTTACTGCCACCAGCACAGGGTACAATTTGACTCCGGGCAAGATGGATGCGGCCGCCACCGCCACCATAATAGATGAATGGCACCAACCCCCACGAGACTCCCTTGGTATCTCATACTCAGATATCGTACGCAAAGCGCCCTTCCATCCGTCAAAAACATGGTCGACGGTCCCCTCTCACGAAGACCGTCAAAGCGAAGCGACCGAGAGTCATGGGGATTTGAGAGGTGTGACTCCCAACAAGTCGAGCCTGCAAGTGAGCAGCATGCCATCACTAGATGAATCACCAGTGATCAGGGGCTGGACCGATTTCGATGCAGGGCACGAGGACATGCGGAGGAAGGGTGGTGGTGGCGACAGTCGAGGGGGCCCGAGTTTTGAGAAGCACAGTCGATCACAAGGGATATCGTTGATATCGGAAGCGAGTAAGGAGAGCTCGGATTATGCGGTCTTGATTTGATTTTCTTCTCTATATAACAAATAGTACTAGTTCCATGTTAACAGTAATTTTACAATAGTAATTTTACAATATTTGTTCACCACAGAAAGGAAGGGTTAAGGTTGGACAGAGTTTGACCATCTCGATGCAGGGGAGAGACAGAAAAGCAAATGGTGAAAAAAGCTTGGCCGCGCGTTGTCGTCATGGCTCAGGTTCCCCGATGCCGTAACCGTGCTAGTCCAGGTCAAGGTACGAGTGTGTAGATAAATCGAGCCACTGCGGCAGCATATTTTTCAGTCTGAAAAGAGACTTGATGAGAGGGGCAATGATATGGAATCTGGAATTAACTGAGCCTTGGTCCAGATGGGGCGGCGGCGAGTGCCTGGCTGGTCTTGTATCGCTTTGGGAATTGGAATATGACGCGATGGATGAGCCACTTTTGACAGGGTTTCCTGAGAGGGAAGACGCTTTCCAGGTTATTGGCAACCGATCTGGCCAGCAACGGTAATCTGCTACGGTGCGGGACCCAAGGATTTTGAGTAGATGACGTTAGCGGTGATCTGGTTTTGCTGGTAAGGTTGATAACAGATAGGACCTGCTGTAGGGATTAACCCCGCAATGCAGTCACACTGTGGTCTCCCCGAACCGGCAGCTCAGCGCAGTACGCAGACGCCTTACCCGCTTCGTCAGAGGCTGAGCTCAACCATTCTACTGGCCTCGCGTGACTGCCTTGGCGGGCTTCTATCTGAACGAACGGGGGGCTGCTGGGAGAGAAGTGAGGATGAGAGAAAATCCTGAGGTGAGTGAAGACACTTAGCAAGGACGTGATACTTCATTCACGTATTGTACAGTGTAGCAAATTATAAGGTACCCGTGGACCTAATAAGGTATCTATTTGGGTTGGTAAGGTAGTCGGCCCAGATGCATCTTACCCCACACTCGTGCGACCGGTATCTTGCGCCCTCTCGCTGCGAACTGAGCGTCGTCGCCTGGTATGCGCCTGAACAGCCTTGCTTTGACTATCAACACCTATGGCTTCAGACTCAGTCCACTGTAAATGCTAAATAGTAGAGGTCTCGTGTTACGATGATTTTTTTGTTATTGAATTGAGCTTGCGGACGAAAGGGCTCTTCTTTGCCGAGGGGGGATATATGCTGCTGCTCCTTCGGTTCGTTCTAGGTAGGCGATGCTCCCCTGGCGCGTCTTGCTAGGTTGTCAGCTGCGCGCTGCACCACCTAGCAGTCCACAGCACCACAATCGCCACAGCCCAAAAAAAAAAAACAGCCTGGGACACTGAGCCATCTTTCAGGCTCTCCTCAGTTCTCCGTGCCCCCCCTCGAGCACCGCTTCCGCCGAACCCCGCTTCACCACCAATTTTCTCCGTGCACAGTCAACACACCCACCTTACCTATTGCCAACCTTTAGGTATCCTCACCCGCCCAACAACAACGAGCGATCCCGAGACCTTCAAACAAATACGAACTTGCCGCCGCTGACACCGCATAGCCCCATCGATCTCGTGCGTCCCGACCAATAGAGACGATAATAATAATAAACAACAACATCACGTCTTTGTCCAAGTAGACATCACCAGTCCCGAGAATCAGCCGTCTCATAAGTATTCCGTCAACCTCCCGGTCGACAGACAACCTATCTTCTCCCCAATCCTTCCACCAAATCCCCTCCCCCCACATCTAGACTTTGGTAGCCGTGCTGGTGCCGGACAACAGCATTTCAAACCGCCTTCATCATGGGCCAGACTCTCTCTGAGCCCGTCGTCGAAAAGGTGAGTTGCAATGCGCTCCCTGTTTTCTTCTTGTCTTCGAATGCCATATGTTCGCGCCTGTGCTTGGCCCCGCCTGGGTTTCTCACGCCGCAGTCCGCCCCTGGCAGCCTATTTGCCTATCCGGCTGTCTGCGATCCGTTTCCTGCTCGCGTGCCTCCCGAGTCCTCTTCCCATCCCGTCGCCTCGTCGCCTCGTCGGCGCTTGCCCGCCCGGTCTCGCTCGCCGTGACACCACACCCTGTTCTCCATGACGGCGACGAGAGAAAGAGCGCGCAACATATATGCCCACCACCATTTCTACTACCACCACCACCATAACCACTCTATCGAGACTCAAGCAAAGACTAACGCAACCATTGCCTCTACCTTAGTCGTCAGCAAATGGCGAGGACGAACGGTTGCTCTATGGCGTGTCGGCCATGCAGGGCTGGCGTATCAGCATGGAGGATGCGCACACCACGGTGCTAGATCTCTTAGCCAGCAATCCCTCGGCCGCCAAGCAGCACGCATCGAGGCTCTCCTTCTTCGGCGTCTATGACGGCCACGGCGGCGACAAGGTTGCGCTATTCGCGGGAGAACACGTCCACAACATCATCGCAAAGCAAGACACATTCAAGGCGGGCAACTACGAGCAGGCCTTGAAAGACGGCTTTTTGGCGACCGATCGGGCGATTCTGAATGGTATGGTTTTTTCTTAT
Source organism: Bombardia bombarda (assembly GCA_030512295.1). Lineage (NCBI taxonomy): Eukaryota > Fungi > Ascomycota > Sordariomycetes > Sordariales > Lasiosphaeriaceae > Bombardia > Bombardia bombarda. The sequence goes on along the minus strand of JAULSR010000006.1, from coordinate 927,571 downwards.
GCAAAAAAGCCCGCTCCTCTCCCCTTTTGCCCCCCTCTTGTCTCCGAAGAAGAAATCTTTTACCATCTGGGCCAACCACATTTCGTGTTGGGATGCACGATGAGCTCCGCCCCTCCCGAGCTTTGAGATCCCCCGATTCCCCCCCCCCCGGGCGCCCTTAACTTTTTTTCGCGACCAGGTTGCTGATATGGAATGTGACGAGCAGATCCCAAGTACGAAGAAGAAGTTTCCGGATGTACCGCTTGCGTCGGTTTGATCACCGAAGACAAAATCTACATTGTTGGTTTTACTCTTTCTCTCTCGCTCTTGTTGCTTGTATCCCCTCACTTGAGTTGAGGAGGATCCCCTCCCCCGCTTTACTAACACCCCCATGCTCCTTTTCTAGGCCAATGCCGGAGACTCGAGAAGTGTCCTGGGCGTCAAGGGCCGGGCGAAACCCCTGTCGTTTGACCACAAACCGCAAAACGAAGGTGCGCAACAACTTACTGAACTCTCATGATTTATTGCCGCCGCGCGCGCATCTGGGGCTAACACAGGCATTTTTTGTTTTTGATCTACAGGCGAAAAGGCGCGAATCGTTGCTGCTGGTGGTTTCGTCGACTTTGGCCGGGTGAACGGAAATTTGGCTCTATCTAGAGCCATTGGCGATTTCGAGTTCAAAAAGAGCGCTGAGCTCGCACCGGAACAGCAGATAGTGACTGCATACCCTGACGTGGTTGTGCACGACCTGGCTGATGATGACGAGTTTCTCGTGATTGCCTGTGACGGTGAGTCTTACCATTGCGCCCCATTCGTGTTTCAAGGTGTATATGCCAAGTATACGGTCCAGCTGACTCGAAGATTTTCTTTCTCTTTTACAGGTATTTGGGATTGCCAGTCGTCGCAGGCCGTTGTGGAGTTTGTCAGGCGAGGGATTGCTGCCAAGCAGGATTTGGACAAGATCTGCGAGAACATGATGGACAATTGTCTGGCCTCTAACACGGAGACCGGCGGCGTTGGCTGCGATAACATGACCATGCTCATCATTGGCTTCCTCAGGGGACGGAGTAAAGAAGAGTGGTACGAGGAGATAGCCAAACGGGTTGCGAATGGAGATGGCCCATGTGCTCCTCCCGAATATGGTAGGAATTCATCGTCCTCTTAAAGCCGAGTCCTGTTATTTTTTTCCCTTGCACTTTACATTATTAACCTACCTTACTTGCCTTGGATTCACCTGTTTTGTTTTTTATCCAGTCCCCATCTCTCCCGTCGTTCGCGTCATTTGTCCATATCCGTCTGTCAGTGTGCCTGTAACCTTTCACACACACACACACACACACACACACACACCGCCTTAGAGAAAGCAAAGTTGGTCACTAATACATGTTATTTTGCTCCGTCACAGCTGAGTTCCGGGGTCCCGGCGTGCATCATAACTTTGATGATAGTGATAGCGGGTATGATGTTGAGGACCACAAGCAGGGCAAGAGCTTTGGGGTCGGGGGCTACCGGGGTCGCATCATCTTTTTGGGTGACGGCACTGAGGTGCTGACTGACTCTGATGACACGGAGATGTTTGACAACTCGGAGGAGGATAAGGACCTGGCCAGTCAGGTTTTTAAGGGTAACAGCACCACCAACAGCACCTCTTCATCTTCTTCCACCACTGCCACACTAGACGCGCAGACAGCGGATCCGCCGACGGTCGAGACACCGGCGGCGGCGGCGGAGGGGGTTCCAAGAAATGAAGAATCTGATGGGGAATACAAAGACAGAGACAGGAGAGACAAGTTGAGAGCTTTCCTCCAGTTTCTTCGTTTCTTCTTCATGTTCTTGTTGTGGAGGACGATGACAGATCTACAAGAGAATCAAAAGCTTGAATCACGTCAGCCACTAGCCTAGCCCATCTGCCCTGCCCAGCCCCCCTTTTATCTTATAAGCCTGCCACACATGAATGAATGATGGATCTTTGTCTGCGAGAGGGATAGGAGGTTGGGATAGCTGGACTGGCGAATGGGCGGGGTGGAATAGGAATAGGGTGAAGTGGAGGGAAGGAAAGGAGGGGAGGGAAGGGATGAAGAGGGTGGGTATGGATATTATAGTAGGCCTGCAAGCCAGACGGTTTCTTATTCTTTTTATCTTTTTTTCCATACTTCCAACTGTCATCTCGTCTCTTGCACACTGTCCATGTTTCTACACCCATCTGTCCGTCTGTCTGTCTATATGGATTTGATTGACTGACGGACGGACTGACGGACGGGACTGGCTTAACCCGCCCTCTGTGGTAGTAAAGTAGTAAAGTAGTAGTAGTAGTTGGTATTGGTAGTAGTAGTAGTAGTAGTGGTGGTGGTGACGGTGGAAGTGGTGGTTTTCCCTGTCGTCGCTGTCGCTGTTGTTGGTATTGTTGGCGCTGTTGTTGGTATAGTTGGCGCTGTTGTTGGTATTGTTGGCACTGTTGTTGTATGGGTGTGGTTTATCATTCCTCCGCATCTCAGCTCTCAGCTCTCAACTCTCACCTCGCATCTCGCTGCTGCTGCCTGCTCTCCGTGTTTTAGCCTGGCTGTTTTTTCTGGCATTGATTCATTTATAAAAGCACTACCCACTTGCTTACTGAACTTGGTCCTTTATCGTCCCCGAGCTTATATGTTTGACGATCAAGACTATTTTGATATATCCAGGGCCTTTATTCATATACAAAGTATATATACAAGCACAAATAGAGGAGCGAATAAATGGACAAATCGTCTGTGGGCGCTTGCTCTCTATACGTCACTGCTTATTAGCTATAAGCCAATATGTGATATGGTTTTGATCTGACATTCAAGCCGTGTGTGGACTTTTCAATCCAAAATTAGGTATCTCTAAAAATAATATTCTACCCTGAAGATGAGTTTAATGTACATGACGCCCCCGGATCCGTAAAAATGCTATCAAATGCCCTCTCTGATAAAGGCGGAGGTGGTGCGTCATCATCATCATGACTTGCCTTATCGCCTGCTATATCTTCTTCTGCCTCGTCCGCCTCCTCTCTCGGGACGGACAGCTGCCCCCCCGCTCAACAATGGGTATCTTTATGGGCGCCGTGACAATGTTCTTTCCAGCCCGGCAGTCGGCGTGGTTTTGCTGATCGAGATCGAGGGCTTTCCTCAACAGGCTGCTCAGCCTCACGCCGGGCTTATACTGGACATGCATTGTTCTGTACCACTTGATCATGAGATTGACCATTTGCCCGCTGTTCCAGACATCTTGGTCTGGTTTGGCCTCGCCATTCGCCCATGCCCGGTTATACTCGCACAGGAACAGCTCGTCCACAAAATCCTTCATGGCTGCCTCTGACGTGGTGGTGGTGCCCGGAGCACTCAGCCTTGTAAGTCGGCTGGTCAGCTTGCCGGGCGTTTTGTTCCCTAGCAGCATCTCGACTCGGGACCGCATGCGGGAGGTGGTAGCATTGACCAAGTTGGCATATCGCCAAATCACACTCGCCATGTGGGGCTTCCGAGTCTTCCATGCGCCTTCGGAGATGAGGCCCATGGTGACTTTATCATCGAAATAGCGCCACCCGCTGTCTTCAAAGAGCCGGATGAAGTTGACGGCTTCGTCCAGCTGGTTATGCAAGTGGCAGTGTGTAAGACATGTGTTTAGGGTGATGATGTCTGGCTGGGCGTCGCGACTTGAGAACATGATCTTGGCCAGCGCTTTCATGTCCTCGACCTTGTTATAGCGGCCGAGGACATCCAGGATTCGGTTCCCGGAATAGTTGCTCAGCCAAATAGGCCCATATAGTCTGTCCTGGGAGGCGAGAAAGTCGTGGAAGCTCTGCTTCAGACTGATTGCGCGGTATATATCATGTTCGGCCACCTCCTTGGCTACCTTTCTCACCAGGCGCGGCCAGATGAAGAAATTCTTGGCATCCATGGCGTGCAGGATGTAGCGCTTGATCTCTTCGGCTTCCACTATACGTAAGAAGCGCAGCCATGTTTTGGCGTTGGGCCTCAAGCCAGCATCGGTCATGTGGCGGAGGACCTGCTGAAAGGTATTTAGATCCTTGGTCCGGTAAGCAGACTCTGCCATAATGTTGTAAATTTCGGTTGTCATCTTGTAGCCATTCTTTACCATGATGTCATTGAGTAATCTGGCGTCCTTGCGATTCAAAACATCATCGTTGACGATGAATTTCAGGGCCATCTTCCAGGCCGTGCCAGTCACAGCCAGGCCAGTGGCTGGGTCACTGAAACGGAGCAGTAGTTGCTCTATAACGGCTCGCCTGTGGTCACCGGGGTGTCTATACAGCTTGCTTTCGAGGCTGGGCTCCATGCGACTCAACGTCAGGGCTCGCACATACTCCTCAAATGAGTCTGTTGTCCACTTATTTGGGCGAGGAATGTCTTTTGCCCTCAGCTTGGTTTTGTAAATTCTTCTGAAAAGTGGTCCTCGCCAAGAAAGAAGTAGGCCTTCCTCCTCAAAGGGGCTATCCTCCCTTAGGAGAAGTGTGTTCAAGTCCGGAATATGTTCCGGATCTTGTGGCGGAAAAATTGGTTGTAAAGACGGCACCGTCTTGGTCTCATCGACATCTTTGAGGAGGGGGAGATGGTGTCAGCGAACTGTCTGGTGATGATCCTTGAGCCTAAACTGGTGACGAGAGTGAACATCTCAAGGTGAGTTAATATCTCTCGAAGGACACCCTCGACAACAGTCTTGTCGCCGAAGAGAAACACATGATGGTCGTATTCCCGTTGGCGATTGCCTTCGCCGACGACGAAACTTTCTCCACGAACAACCTGCATGTCGCAGCCGGTCCTATATCGTATCTCCCACAGGCTCTCGACAAATTTGTGTATGAAGGGTAGCGTCAGTCCGCCATCGAGGTCTATTCTGACGGGCTGTCTCATGTGCACGGGGGTGCTTTCGATGAGGTTTTGCAGAATGATGCGCCAGTCGGGAGGCGCCAGGCCTCTCTTGATGCGCCATTCTGTCTGTTGCGCCTGGGCCGAGAGGATGGTATGCGCCTTGTTCTTGCCTCGGACCGTCTCGCGGATGTTATCGTACTTGGTGAATGCTTTGACCACGATTGGTTCTTGTGGTCCATGTCGCCGAACGGGGAGCTGGGCCATGCGGGAAATCTGCTGCGACGGCGGAGGTATGGGCGGCATCGGCGACGATGATGAGGCAGTAGATGATGAGTGTCGTCCCTGGCGGACAGTGCCAGGGGCAGATTGACGTCCTTCAAGCGCATTGAAGGCAAAGATGGTCGCATTCGCATTCGCATTCGCATTCGCCCTCGCGTCCTGGGTGGTGGAGTGTGTGCATGTTGATGTCGACAGCAAACAGGTGCTGGTGATGGTGATGGTTTGCAGCTCATTTTCCCTGGGCACTATTGTCGGCAGACGCCCGCGAGGGCCGCCGCGCGTATGCGGCCGGCCTCTCCATAGTCTAGCCCCCAGGGACATTGAACATTGACTAGAATGAGCACCTCGAAGCTTCTGTCTCGTCGTTATCGCCGTCGTAGTCGTCGTCACTGTCGAGTGAGTTCCGGTTGAGGGATCAAATGACCCCGGGGCTCCATAGGTACCAGATACCAATCGGCAGCGGACGCGACCACGGTAAAAAAGTTGAACAGGAATGGAAGTTGTCCCGTCCAGTCCCCCAGGGTTCAGGGTTCATTCTTGGCGGTCCCCCGCCCACACTGCCGGGTTAATACAACCCTCTCCCCTCTCCTAACCCTGGTCAGTCACCGAAGGTACCCTGTTTCACCAGAAATGAGAAGCTAAGCATACTACCATTAGAATACTACGAGTACTACAGCTACCACTACTCCTGCTAATGATATACAAAGATTAAGATAGACATTATGTCTGTTTTGAAGTGGGCGGCGCAGGCTCTGCCGGTCCTGATTTATCCAATCCTCGCCAGCTGGGATCCCAGCCCTGGCTCTGGTCGACGGCCCCCATTGACTCGCCCCCCTCCGCCATGCCCTTCACATCGCTCCAGTACTCGAGCCTCTTCACCTCCTCGTCGGCATGCTTGATAGCTGCCTCGAGGTTTTCTGCTCGTTTCCTCAGGCCTGCCGAGTCTTCCTTTTTCTGCTGCTCGACCGTCACATCATGGACTTGGGTGAACCTCGCCATGAGAGCACGCCGCGAAGCCTGGAAGACGAATATCGACATAGTCTCGTGCATGACTTCCTGCAGTCCCTCTAGATCCTCTTCTGCATGCTCCAGGTAGTTGTCGATTGCTTCAATCTTTTCTCTATCGATTCGGGACCTTCGCAAGACCAGCAAAAGCGTTTCCACGTCTTGGATCGTGATCTGCTCTGGCTCCTCGAGGTTTACCGTTCCGGTTCCCGTGCCTGTGCTCATGCTCTGTCGGCTGCCGCGATGGCTGGCAGTCCTGCTCCTGCTCGTGGCGCGATCCCTACTCAGCGAGCGTTCTCTGCTCAGATCCGAAGAGGGTCGGACAGAGAAATAGTCTGGGTTCAGCATGTGCGGGTCCTGCAACATGTAATTCTCGTCCTTTTTGACCCGTTTCCGTATCCAGGCACGCCGGCGAACAAACGAGTTCCACCAGCTCGCCTTGTGCCACGAAAACTTTTTGGAAAACATGAACGAGTACTCCCAGCCATCCTCATCCACCCCGTCGTCGTGATTGATCCTCCACTCGGGCCACACCCACTCCCAGCTTGGATCTGGCACCTGGGCGTTGGTTATATCTGTCGGGCTCGCGTGATGTGCGTAGTTGGTCCAAGGGGGCGGGTCTAGGTTGCCCAGCGCCTTGGATGAGAAGAGGGGCATGCCGCAAAGGAATCCTCCTCTTTGATTTTCGTACAGAATATCAATTGTGCTTTCGGGTGTCTTTGGCTTGGACCTGCTCGACTGCCTTCTGAATATTGGCTGGTCGTCCATATTGAGCTGTGGTGTGGGTTCTGAAAGGCCCAAAGTCAGTGTCAAACTTGTCTGGTATCAAAGCCTATCACGTCTGGGTTCACTAACGCTCGACATGGACGGATGGCCCCCGTGGCATGGAAAAAGACCCATTGGGCCCATCAGATGGGGCTTCATCCTGGGCGTCGGCTTTTGGGATGTCGGTAGCGTCTGGGTTGGGCGCAGATCGCTGGGGAGAGGACGGACCAGCTTCACTGGCTACATTGGAATGAAGAGGGTCGCGAAGGGACGTGGTGGCAAGGGAATCATCATCTTGGGCCGAGACTAGAGGGGCTGGAGCGGAATGGTCGACGAGACCGATCTCGTGGTCGAAATCACTGTCTTTGGGTGGAGGGGCGCGCCGCGAAGAGCGGTGGTGTTTGATTTTGGGCATTGCAACTGGAGACTTGAAGATGCATGGCGGAATCAATGTCTGGAGGTAGCGCGGCAAGACATGGTAAACATGGACTCGCTTTCCGTTTCGGCCCAGATGGATTGATTGTGGCTTGGACGGCCGGGATGGAAATCGTTCTTCCAAACCCTAGCTTAATTCGTAACTGCGGCTGCTTCTCCGTCTCCGTCTGTATCTGTGTCTGCGTGCAATCGTACAATCAACGCGTGTGCTGTCCCGTCTCTACCTTGACAAGGGATGCATAGGTAGGTCCTATTAACTGGATCTAGGCGGGAGGTAGTGTATGTATGCCGAGCAGCTGAAGTTGGCTGCACAGACCATCACAGCGTCATGATGTAATGCCAGGCAATCCAGTCACGACACGGTCAGTCGGGTTGGCTTACAGCGTGCCAAGCTTTGCAAACCTTGGCAGCTTGGGGCTTTCCGATGAGCTAAGTAAGTTAAGGAATTGCATGGCTAGCTGTGACAAGTTTCAAGATTGCGCAGTCGCTGTCGAAACCAAAGCCAACACCAAACGCTGGCTTAGAAAGGAGGTAAATGATAGGTAGTTTGTGTGCTCCCAGTTATGATAGCATCTGCAAATGTGCACGTACGATGAAGAAGGTAAAATACCTAATATACTCGTGAATACACGGATCCGTAAAAAGTGATACTGGTTGCATTGTACCTCGGTACCTTGATTCAAGTTGCTTGCCTGATTTCCTTTCCGCATTCGTTCAGTGCTTGCAAGCGCAAGCGCAGCCCTGTAACTTCAACATCCGCGACCCCACAGTGACCACGGAAGCACGGACCACTTCCTCGAAGGGCCCAGGCACAACCCCAGACTTGGCCCATTCATTCATGGCTCATTGCAGTCACCCCCAAGTCCATGCACCCCGCCCTACGTCATGAATTACCCATATGCGATGAATGGAAGGCAGCTCCAAGCAATGAGGTGACCAACCTATGGCAGGTAGGGGGCACGCAATGGCATGACACCCGTTTGGCCTGCCTGAACCCGATAGAAATAAAAAGCTCATGCCATCTCCCCATTCTTTGATAATTCCAGTACATCTTCCCCAAAAACCTGTCGTACTTCCCACCCCATTTCTCGATCACCAAATAAGTCCAATCGACCTCTCAACTAAATACGCCAACAACACTCACACATAACACCACAAAACAAACACACATCAATCATGGCTGCTGCTGGTAGATCTCGTCTCCCACTCCTCTTCGGCGCTGGCGCCGCCGGCGGTATTGGATATTACCTCTACTCTGCTGGGGGCTCGCCCAAGGTCGCCAAGCATCAAATTGAGAGTTCGTACCCAGTTGCTTCCCCTCAAACAGCAGCACCGATCAACCCGCGATGTTTTCCCGTTTGAATCCACTCTAACAATCTCCTTTTAGGTGACGCGCACAAGGCATCTGCCAAGATCAAGGAGGAGCTGCCGCCATACCGCAGCGCCCAAGCTGAGAAGGAGGGCCAAAAGATTGGCCAGGACGTTGGAGCCAAGTTTGACTCCGCTGTAAGTCGCCCACCACCCACTCAATCAGCTCCCCCGCCACCGATCATGCCATTTCCCCCCGCCATCACTGCCTCCGTATCCTTTTTTCAGCCAAACACAAAAAGAACAGTCATACTATGCTATCAGTGAACACATCACTGACACACTACTCTCACTAGGTCAACACCGTCAACAACACCGTGAGCAAGGACATCTCAAAGGCAAAGAGCGAGGCCGAGGCCGCCAAGGCGGACGCTCTCAAGAAGATCGAGCAGATAGATCGCAAGGTCGAGGACAGCGCGGCCAAGTCCAAGAGCTACCTATCTTCCTGGTTTGGCGGAAAATAGATTGAAACTGGTTTGCGCGGCACCTTTTCCTTCTTTCTGACCTTTCTACACAAACAAACCTACCTGTCGGTGGTGACACTTGGGCGGGGGTGGTAGCTTTGGCTACGCACTTCTCTCTGTATTATGCATAGTTTCCGGGGTTCTATTTCGTCTTGGGGGTATCATGGTCTGTTTTCATATTCCTACCGGCTTCAATTTATATGAGAAATTCATTCACGACGTGGAATTCGTACCTACTTTGTTGGTCCTGATAATTGTCCGCTGTCGCGATGGGCCAATCCCAGAATGACTAAGATAGCATAAAATCCTTGTGATTGCGCCTCTCTCGGGGGATATCAAAATTAATCGAAACAAATCATACAATAACTGCCCATGAGTTCCCTTCTATGCACATAAATAAACATGTTTTTCTTTTATTTCTGTCTAGCTCAGGGACGCCGCCACGAGCTTCAAAATCTCATCCGTCTTTTTGTTTGCATTCTCCGGATTCTTAGCAATAGCCTGCCAGTGCTCGCCATGCCGGGGATCGTTGAGAACGCATTTTGACACCAGCTCCTCGCGCTTCTCTTCTGTCCCATGCTGCGATAGAAACTTGTAGTACCATGCCCACGTGTCGCCTATATCGCGGTCCAACAGGAGCGCCTTGTCGAACCAGTTCTGCGCCCTGTCGAGCTTGCGCTCAGCCCACAAGATTCGCGCGGCTGTGACCAGCAAGATCGGATCGTCTTCGACCTTCTTGATGGCTTCTGCGAGCAGCGACTTCCTCTGCGTGCGCACCTCGAGGTTCAGGATCCGCTCCGCCCAGAGGAGACCGCTCTTGGGCATCTGCTGGAGCGCACTCGCCATCAAGCTCTTGGCCTGGTTGACGTTGCCGGCACGGCGCTCCACGCGAATGAGTTCCGTCCACAGCTCCGGCGACTTGGGCACAGCTTGCCTGGCGCGATCGAGCACGCTGCGGGCCTTGACGACATTTCCGCAACGCTCCTCGAGGCGGGAATAGAGGAGCCACATGGGGACAGAGGACGGGACAGCCCGGACACCCGTGCTGTACGCCTCCCTTGCCTGCGCCGGGTTGCCCTGATCTTCGTAAATCTGACCCTTCATCATCCACAGCTTTGGCGCTGCGGGGAACAGGAGAAGTGCTTCCCGGACAAGATCCAGGGCGGCTTCTCCATCGCCAAGCTGCCTCTCAAAGGCAACGCTCCTCATCCACACACGATCGGTCGGCGCATTCTGCCGAGCTGTCTTCAACAGATCCCGAGCCTGGTCGATGAAACCATTATCAGCCTCCAGCTTGACCGCGGCCAGCCAGATATCCTCATTGTCCGGATTCTGTTTAAACGCCCGCGCTAGAACTCTCCGAGCCTCGTTGATTTCGCCCGCCTTCTCCTTGGCAAGCATAAGCCAGAATACCTCGACATGGGGGCAAGCCTCGACGGCCTTCTCAAGCGCCCGCCATAAATCATCCTTGGTGCCGTGACTCCTCTCCAAGTCCACGGCAGCCAGATAGAGACTTTTGCTGTTTGAAAAGACGCGCAATGCGTAGGCGTAAATTGCTCGTGCTGTTGCAAACTTGTCCCGGCTGATGCTCGCCTTGGCGTCGTCTATCCACATCTCCTTGCGGTCATCGTCCTCGTCCAAGCCCCATCCGAGGGTCTCCTCGATAATGTTGCTGCATGTGATGACGGCCCCTTCCTCCTCGCACTTCTCGGCCTCGGCGATCCACTCTTCACGCTTCGGCATGGCGTTCTGTTTCGCAAGGAACTTGACGGCATTTTTCATTACCGGCCTCCTGGTTCCCTCGCCGAGCTGCTCTTCCAGGCGAGCAGCAGCAATCCAGAGCTCATGTGAGCTGGGAAGCTTCTTGACCGCCTTGTTGAGAACCTTGCGGGCATTTTCCGGGGTTTCTAAGCGGGCCAGGGCAAGCCACAGGTCTAGTGATTGGGGGATGAGTTCTGTAGCTTTCGCCAACAGTATCCTCGCATCCACCACGTCCTCCTCCAGATTGACCGCTTCTTTCCACAGCGCCTCGGACTCTTGGTTGTGGTCCAGTGCCTTGCGGATGACCTTCTTCCTTGATCTGGGGTCATTCTCGAGCTTCATGGCCTCGACCCAGAGCTTCACAGAGTGGGGGTTAGCGTTGATCGCCTGCGCAGCGATAATTTTGGCGTTGCGGTTCTCGTTAAGATGTATGTTTTCAAGCCATATATCCTCGCTTTTGGGACAGTGTTGGCATCCCTTTGCGATCAAATTACGGGCGGCGACCGGTTTTCCAGCCGCAATCTCGAGTCTGGCGGCGGCGATCCAACTGGCTGCCTGCTTGGGGTTGGAATCGACGGCAGACTTCAACATCTTCCTGAACTGCTCTATATCTCCAATGCTCTGCTCGGCGCCCTGCATGCTGGATAGTGAGGTCAGGTAGCCCTTGGGGTCGATGCTCGTGGCACTTCCGGCCGTAGCGGTGCCGCTGCTCTGCGACTCCTGCTCCAGACGGGCGCGAAGCACCTTGTCCCGTGCGGCGCCAATCTTGGCAAAGTCGGTAACGGTGCCGTCCTTGTTTCCTTCAGTCGCGGCGCCGTCGTCAACGGTAGTGCCAAACTGGCCGGCATCTCGGGCGGCGGCGAGGACACTGTCGGGAACGGCGTAGAAGCGCTCCATGCGGGCCTGTCGCGCCCTCTTGGTTCTGCCAGTGAGATCTTTGGGGTCGGGCAGGCTTGCCCACTCCTCGTCGGTGACCGTCTCGAGGGCTCTCTTGAGTCCGGCGAACTGCTGCTGAATCTTGGGGTTCTTGCGCTCGTATTCTTCTCGGTCGGCGTTTTCTCGTGCTTCCCTGTGCGAACTCTAGTCGGTACTCTGCTCATCTATCTCGAACGATAAACCGGATGCCTTGCGTAGTGGGTGGAGGAGGTATGGGAAGGGAGGTCTGTGGTGCGGGTGCATGTTTGTGGCAATGGGGGGCCATGGGGGGAGCAACTAACCTTTGCTTCTGGCGGCGCTTGGCCATCTTGTCATCTACTTCCTTCCATATTCTGTCGGCCTCCTCATCGTCCTTTTCGTAGATTCCGCCGGAAAATAGACCGACCTCGTTGTCGGGGTCCTGATAGCGACCGTCATCGTTGGTGTTGTCGTCGTCCTTGGACTCAGTCAGACCCAGCTGGGCGGAGCGCTTGGCTACGGCAGCCTTGATCTGGTCCTCGCTGGGACCCTCGCGCGCAGGCCCAAGGTCGGATCGTGTTGTGAAACCAGTCGCGCCACGCCCAAGACCGGCAACATAGTTCTCAGGCGCCGGCTGGCTGAGGAAATCGCGTCTGCTGGCCATGTTGAGAGCAGGCGGCACTGCTTGAGCTTTTCGAGGTGTTCGTAGATGTTCCGCAACGCCAAGCTAGCACCAGCAGCCAGCAGCGAGTCTCACAGCTGTCGGGTTTCTCCACCCGACGCACGTGACACGGCGCCTCTCCTCCAATCAAAAGTTGTTGGCCAACCGACTTACACCAAGAACAGACGAATACAACGGCAAAATAGGTCGAGGATACCTTGCATCTGTTTGGAGGGTTTTTAAATCTTAGATTTAAACACTTACCTACCTTACTTGATAGAGGAGGTAGTTAAGTATACCATTTAATCATTTTTTCTGCCCTTCAAGACTTCCTCTAGCCCTCCATTTCTATTCGCATACCTTGGGTGCTGACTTGGGTGCTGAAAGGCACTCTCGGCAAGCAAACGACGTCTAACCTCCTTGGTGATACCTTCATTGCCACCACCCTTGAATCCTGGACCCGTGTACAATCCGACCATCAAATGCAGCAACACAACGAATACCATCTAGTTCTGAAGCCTCAACCACCTAAAACGGAGAAGGAGAAAAAGACCGTGCCAAACCAAGAGTATGCAACCTTCAAAAGTGACAAAAGTGCCTACCTACGGGCTTTCCAAGCCCGAACCGTCGCCAGACAAGTCATGAATAATACCAAGCAAACAGACCCACCCACCCATCCAAGCCGAAATTCCATCTTTTCTACCAAAGGTTACCATCCTTTTTTCCTAGCCAGCCTTCTAATACCGATAATGATGATTAATGCCAATGAGAATAACTCCCCATCCAGCCAACCACCATCTACTGCAAAAGCGATGAATCCACATGAAGAACCCCAAAGAGCCCCTCAATCTCCTTGGCAACCACCTTCAACTCCTCCGACACCTGTCCCGTTACAAGGGCGTACGCGTACAACAAAGCATAATCGCGTTCCTCCACAGTCACGTCCGTCAGCGCCCCGAGGCTTTTCAATTTTCTTTCAAAAGCCGCCGCGGCACCGCCGCCGCCGCTACTGTTACCATTACTGTTCACACCCTCGATGTTGTGCTGGACATGCTCCTTGCGAAACTGGAATATCTTGCCTAGCAGCCTGTCGCGCATTACCTCGACGCTCGGGATCGCTTCTGTCAAGGGGTACTCGAGCATCAAGGACGACGCAAGGACCTGAAAGATGTGGCAGATGCGGTCGCACAGCGCGGCGCGCTCGTCCGCCGTGAACAGCAGCAAGGCCCTTTCGCCCTCTGTCAGATGACCCCTACGCTGCGTGACAAGAGACATGGCGTGGAACGCGTCCAGAAGCCGATGGGTGCATTGCATGAGCCGCGCGCTCTGTGTTGTCGGAAAAGGACCTCGGAGCTCAAACTCGGACGCGGCGCTGTCGCGGAGCGCGTCGAGCCGCGCTGCGTACTTTAGTAGGGCTGCCTGTTCGCCAGTCTTCAGATACGAGCGGGTGGAATCGCTGCGTAGGAGTATGGCCAGCGGACCACGCTTCCAGATCAGGCCCATTTGCAAGTAGAGCGTGCTGATGCCCTGCTGAAACTTCTTGCGTGCTGATATGGGCCATATCAAGCGGCACACAACCAGGCCCCAGAGAATGCCGGCAGTAACGGCAATGAAACGATGGCGCACGATTTCTGCTATGATCGGGTGCACACCTCCCTCGTCATCGTCGTCGTCTTCCACCTTCTGTGACAGACTGTACGCATACAGCGTCGACACGTTGTAGGCCAGCAGTGTTATGCGGCCCAACGGGGCATTACCCCGTGCCACGATCATCCAGAAACTCCAAAATGCGACGATCCAGCCCAGGAACATGAGTCCAATTGGACTGCCTTTGGCGACGTTCCAGTTCAGGGCCGACGCCCCCAATCCGATTACGGTGCCAAGAAACCTAGCCACTCCGGTGGTGTTTGACGCGCCAACCGTCATGGAGCACACGATCATGAAAGACAGCAGGCCCCATTCACCTCTCCAGTGCTGGTACGTGTCCCTGGTCTGCGGAATAAAGGCGAACATGGTCCAGAGACAGGCTCCGATGCCGACCTTTAGACCGAATCGTACTGTGCTGGGGTCAGTGACCCGTCAAGCTAGAACATTAGAGTGGGTGCCTCCTAGCTTACCGTCATCTCGAGCTATCTTTCTGATCAACCGGAGTAGCCTCTGAGAAATGGTCGCCACCACCTTGCTGGCTTGTGGGGCAGCATCCCAACTATACGTGTCCCTCCGCTTGAGGATCGTATCTGGAATCCCTTTGGGCATTGCAGTCTTCTTTATCGGTTTGATTAAGGTCTGGCGCTCCTCGGCGTCATGAGCCGTACCTTGGAACTTGTTGTGACCTTTTCTCCACCACATCATCCAGTTCCAACTCCGCGTTCTGTTTTCGTTAGCATGCTTCAGATCGGCCAAGACGTCTAGGTATTTCTGCATTTCCTCTCCAAAGGCCTGTAAGCTGAAACTAAAGTGGCCACAGGCGGCAGCCACCTCTTCGAAATCGGCCTGGATCTTTTCCGACCGAGCTCGGCCGAATTCGAGATGCATGTACAGCTCTTGTAGGGCATTTGCTCTCGCTGTATTAAAAAGCGCTAGCGCATCACTGAGGCTCTGACCAAAATGATCGTTGATAGTAATTCGATAATCCGGGGCAGATCCAAAAGCCGGTTCACGGAGGACTTCAGAAAGAGTATGCGCTAGGGATTTCATGGAGGGTCCCAGCAGAGAAATGAACAGCTCAAAGATATCAGACGAGTTGCGGAATGATGCTGAAGCAGCATCAGACACGGCCCCATCTCCAAGTGGATTCCTCACGTCACCGTTACGAAGTGATGCTAAGCTTGCCGTGGCCCCGTCATCGGACAACCCTCTGTGGGTTCTAGGACGGTTTCTCTCGTCCTCGGTGCTCTCATCGGATGCCTCGTCAATCGACGATAGAGCAAAGAATCTCTCCCCACCGGCCTTGGGCATAATTGGTGGCGACCGCTGTAGCAAGGGAGAAACAACAAGCGCGTCTGGAGAGAGAGCGCCAGATGGGGGCCCCATCGCCTCTCTCAGAAGCCCGAGCTGAGTATTTGCAGCGCTTCTCAACCCACCGATGGATTGAGCCAGCGTCTCCATCGATTTGACCACAGCCCTGTCAAGTTTATAGATCTTTTCATGACCTAAAAAGTAGCGTTCGAATTTGGACTCACGAAGGTTCTTAGCCAACTGGGGATAGACAGACGAGTAGGCGGACGATGCCGCCGCAAACTCGGAGGATAGGATATCATTCTCGGATCCACTGAGAAAACCGCGGGTCACCATGGCAAGCATGTCGCCAAGGGACGTCGAGGCCTTACCCATCGACTGGCGAAGCAAGTCCACGGCAGAGACCCTCCAGACCAAGAGGTTGACGGCAGTGGTGGCAGTAATACCCATGACGAGCATCTTGAAGATCTGTACGATTTTCTGGTTTGAAAACACACTGGTAAGGACCGCCGTCTCCTTGGTCACGACGCCGATGATGGCCAGCGAAGCAAGAGTGCTGCCGACATTAACCAGCGGGTTGTTCAGCTTCTGCTTGGCCCATCCTATGAAGCCGAACCCTCCCCCGATGAACACAATCAGGACGAGCGCGTGGGCAAGGCCGGCCATGCCCCAGATGCTGCCGAACAAGACCGACGTGCACATGGACAAAATCGACACAACTTCGGCGTACGCCACCGCCACAATGGCAATCAAGATGGCCTCGATCATAGAGCCCGCCGACCTCGCCGGGTGGAAGTACACTGTTATTGTAGCAACCACGTGCTTGCCGTCGGGCTTGCCCAGAAAGTCGGACAGGGGCGCCCAGTACGTCGTGAGACTGGCGATTGTGTACGCCAGCGTGCACTTAATGACGCCGCGGCCCATGGGCGAGTTGAGCCACTTGACGAAGCGCTGGCTGGCCGTCTTGACGTTATGCGCCGCGGCGCGCGCGCGCTGGGGCATGGACTGGCGCGTGAAGACGGGCACGATGGCCGGGTCGTTGGGGCCATCGATCTGGTGCGCGCGGAGGGTGAAGTTGCGGCGCGAACGCTCGCCCGTCGAGGGCACAATCCAGGTGCCATTGCGAAGTTTCTGTTATTGTGGTAAGCATCGCATCGCATCGCATCGCATCGCACTGCACCGCATGATGTTGGCGATGCCCACACTAGGCTCTGATGAAGGGCAACCTACACTTCGCATAGAAGGCCTCCGAGGCGGCCATTGGCCTGCTGAAGACGATGATGGGGTAGAGCTCATGTCAAAGCTATCTATTCCAAGCTATACAGCTCATAGCGAAAATATATCGAGGTCGAAGCTCGCTCGGTGGTTTTTTGTTTCTTGATAGATAAGGCCTGTTGGAGGGTTCGAGGGAATGCGTATTACAATTATTGTTGATGATAGGCGAGAGAAGAAAACTCGATTGATCATCCGGCACCTGATCCGGGCATAGGTAGAGCTGCAGATAGGTGTGTGGTTTGCGTTGGCTGTTGGACGCGACGACCTTGAAAATGCACTGGGGCTGCTGACGCCGGGCAGGTCCTGCCTGTCGCAATGGTGCGAGTACTGCTTTTAGTGGAAGGTAAGGTGGGACATGATTCATGTGGAGTGACGTAGCAGGCCTGCAGGCCTATAAGATGGCGCGCTAACTGATCCACGGGGTAAGCTGAGGGGTGAAACAAAGACTGGGGCAAGCTGTCACCCCGCCTAGCTAATGACGGGAAACGGCGATTGGAACGACTTTTGGGGAGCTCTTTATCAAACGGGAATGATTATCATTCCATTCGATTTTGGCCCCTTCCGTCCAGTTTGTCATAATATCAAAGTACCTTGCTTGGTAGCGCCCGCCTTATCTTACGTACAAATGTACCACCAGCTACAGCTTGTGCAGCTGGTATAAGGCATCCTCTCTCTTGCCGTGCCCCTCGCTGATCGAGGAGGGGATCTAGAAAAAGAACAACACGGAACGAGATCCAGATGCGCAGGTTCTCTATCATGATGCAGCCGTCTTTGCTTACCAGGAGGTTCGCCCCATTGGGCAAGCCGTTCGCCCTTGACCAAAAGGACCAAACGACGCAAAAGGTGCGCAAGCTGGAGGGCATTGTTTTCGACGTGGACGGCACACTGTGGTGAGTGTCATCCACAAGTTTGCTGGCATTTTGCTCCTTTCCTTTATCGATGTTTCCTATCTTTATTATTGTCCCGCACCTCGCTGCAACTCAAAAGAGTGGTGGTAGTGGGAAACAGGGCGCTGTACCTGTTGAGCCCAGGACTACAATACCTCACCTCACCCCCCACACACCCAGCAGTCAGGTGTTCGGCATGTCGACACTACAGTCCACATGCTATGCAACCAATGCTACCACCACTACCACTTATCCCTTTACCTGCCTCCTACCAAGATGACTAACCACCAGCAGCGAGCCCCAAAACTACATGTTCGCCGAAATGCGCTCCGCCCTCGGCATCTCCAAGAGCGAGGACATCCTCGACCATGTCTATAGCTTACCGACGCCCGAGCAGCAGCGCGCCGCCATGGAGGCCATCCGCAACATTGAGCGCACCGCCATGACCAGCCAGGTCGCCCAGCCAGGCCTCGTCCGCCTCATGAAGTACCTCGACGAGCGCGGCGTCCGCAAGGGCATCTGTACCCGCAACTTTGACGCGCCCGTCAACAACCTGCTCAGCAAGTTCCTGGCCGGCAGCGTCTTCGCGCCCATCGTGACCCGCGATTTCCGGCCCCCCAAGCCAGACCCGGCCGGCATCCTGCACATTGCTCGCAGCTGGGGCCTAGTCCGACGCAGCACGGGCGAGGCGGGTGTCCCCAGCGCTGGCGAGGAAGGCCACCGGCCCGCCAAGGGCCAGGATGGAGCCGAGCACCTGGTCGAGACGGAGGCCGGGGAGCAGGTTGCGGACGCGAGCGCCCTGATCATGGTGGGCGACAGCATCGACGACATGACGGCTGGCCATCGGGCGGGGGCCAAGACTGTGCTGCTGGTGAATGACGTGAACCGCCACCTGGCGGATCATGAGCATACGGATGCCACGATAACGCGGCTGGATGAGTTGATAGATATGCTCGAGAACGGCTTGCTTTAAAGTAGTAGCACCCAACCATATCAATCCATGTTCGTCTAAAATCGAATATACTCCAAGCAAATAACATGAACCCTTCTCGTCAAAAAGATGCGGGATGGTTCCTAAATACAGAAAGAAAACCCAAAAAGATTGGCCCTCGCACGAGCCCGACCAACCCTCCCCAAGCTTCAGCCCATCCATCAAGGACGTTATTGTACCATGCCAACTTTTTCGTTAGAGCGTGTGATATTACCCAGTTTCTTCGTAGACTAATCTCGACTCGTAGTGGTAAAAGAACAAGAAATAAACCAAGAGAATGGTAAAGTAACGTGGCTACGCCAACAAATGCCGCAGATGATGGAGCGCAACAGACTCGACTCAAGTGACTGTAGGATTAGGCTTGTTGAGTGTCGGGAGAAAATCGTGTTCAGGGACGGTGAAGATGTCCGAATAAGGCATAGAAGGAAATATTTTGGGGCGAGGGGCAATGGTGGTTTATGCAAGGAAACGCCATGTCCTACGAGTCTTTTCCTCCTAGCAAAAAAAAAGTCTGCAGACTAGAAGCCCCCGTTAAGAGAGGGCCCAATGGCCGCTTGTCGACGGTTTTCCCTCTTGGCCTCGTCCACCGTCAATGGCTTGCGGGGCGGTGGTGGCGGAAGGGCCCCGGTCGGAGGTGCCGGCCGCATGGGCAAGGAAAAGACTGCTTTGTTTGCGCTCGCGCTCTGTGAACCCGAAGGGCGGTCCTCGGCCGAAGTCTGTTGGCCGAACCTGGGAATCGAGTTCGTGGTGACTACTCGCGATCCCAGTCCCGGATGCGCAGACGCTCCACTTGCGCGGCCAATGCTGCTGGTTCCGCTGCGTGTCGGGGATCGATTCGATACGCTGCCATAATGGTCACGAGGTGACACCATAGTTCCCAAAATAGGAATCTCACCTGAAGTAGGTGTCTGTTGCATTGTGCTATCTGTCTGGGTTAAGAAGGTTGGAGAGTCGCTCGACCGCAAGAGCTCCTGTGTCGCGGGAGAGAGCTGTGGTGCCAGATGGGACTTGCGGTTATCTCGGTCCATCAAGCCACAGGCCCATTCTCTTAAGTCGACCGGGGTTCTCTTGGCTGCTTGGACGAAGGGGTCTCGGTCCTGTGACACTAGTTAGTACCTTTAATCCCGAGAAATAGCGCGGTGAACATGATGTGGCTTACGAATAGCTCTTGGGGAGTCGGGCGCCGCTCAGGTTCCTTATACAAACACTTTTGGATCATGTCGTCAAGAATTTGGGGGAAAGCATCACTCTTCGGTAGCCTAGGTGCTGGCTCGTGGACGATCTGCTGTAGCAGATCAAGGATACCGGCAGGGGCACTTTCGGCATCGGACAGCTGCTCACTGGCGGCAAAGGGGAATTTCCCGATAGCCAACTCCATAATGCTGAGGCCAAAACTCCACACATCAGACTTGACTGTGTACTTCTCACCCTGGATTCTCTCAGGGGCCATGTAGGTCGATGTGCCAACAAATGTGTCAGCGATCGAATTAACCAACTCTCCAGACACACCAAAATCGCAGAGCTTGATTGAGCCACGAGAGTTCACCAGGATGTTGGAAGGCTTGATGTCTCGATGCATGATGTGATGTTTCGAGTACAGGTAGGTTAAACCGCCGAGGGTTGCCTCGGCGATCTTGCCCAGGACGTCGACACGGACTGGACCGAACACTCGGGAAACTCGGTCAAGAGAGCTGCGGAGCCCATAATTAGTACTTGTCTAGGACACGATAGAATGGATTTTGCGCACCCAACGTCCATGTACTCCATGCACATGATGACATCGTGATTATCGTTGAGGAAGGCGCCGTAGAAGGTGACGATATAGTCAGAGTGGCAGCCATGCATAATCTGAAGCTCACGAACTATGCGCTTTCGCATTTCCCTCTTGGCCTCGACATGGATAATCTGCCCCTGAGTTAGACAAGATGGTGGAGCCCGGGATGAAGCTTCCCACGTACCTTTCGAGCCATGACGGTGTTTGTCGGGATATGCTTGACTTTGCTGACAGTCCCGCCATTTCCAGCACCCAGGTCCTTGATGATCTCCAGATCCTCAGGCCTCAAGTCCAAGTTGAACTCGATGCCAATCTCGAGTTGGGCCGTGTTATCATCGCCTCTGCCTGGACCGGGTCCAAAGTTGGCGTTTTCGGCAGTGGGTGGAGGCTTGGGAGCGGCAGGGGTCAAGGCGAGTCCTTTGACATTCTTGCGCTTCATGGAACGCGGGGCAAATCCGTCAGCCATGGCGGGCAACGCTGTTCGACGACACGAGTGACGGCGATATTCCAAAAAGCTCGACGCTTCTAGGGCTCGACTGCTGTATCTCGTGTGTCGTTAGATCCTTGGCGCACAATATCGCATTCGTTTGGATGAGATAGCAGCTCAGTGAACTGGAGCAAGGTCGGCGGCGGTCTGTCGCGGGGCTGTATTGGGCCGATAGACGGGGACAGTGGCGTTTTAACGTTGGGTTGCGAAGCTTTGAGGCGGTGTACAAACTGTACACTTTAAACTTATCGATACGCGTCGAAAGAAGCACTGTCGTGCGTTGGGTCTTTCACTTGGGAGCGGGAGTGTCAAGTTGTCGCTCGAGCGATAACGTATGTAGGCGGTAGAAGTAAGTCGGGTTCGAAAGCGCGGCAAAAGCGGCGACGGAGAAGGCGGTCGGACAGCCAAGGGGGGGCACAACTCCAAACGCTGGTTAACTCGTCGCGATGGCGGTCGCTTGCAGCGCAATGGTGGTAAGAGACAGTATGGAGGACACTTCAAGAGATATCAGGGTGCTGACGGGTTATCTATGCCCTGAATTTTGCGGATGCAGTGTATGGAGGTATGAAGATCCAGACAGGTCCTCGTGGTTGTGGTGGTCAGTCAATGTGGGGTCCCACCTTAAAGGTGGGCAGTAGCTGCGCGAGATGGAAACGGAGGACAGAAGGAGGGGTGTTCCTGATGGCCAGGGGCAAGGTTCTTGTCCAATCGCCCCGCTTGGCAGTGCCCCCGTAATGGGGTTATTTTAGCACTGCTGAGTGCTGTCCCGCAACATTCTAATTGCCCGAAAGATCTACGATCTAGAATAAAAAGAAGGAAAAGAAAAGAAAGAAAACACATATCTAGTCCGACGTGCTGCCCAAAATGTCTGCCGGCCAGCTCTCGAGGAGCCGCACCGGCTCGAATAATTCTGGTCTAGAGCCATCTCCCATGGGGCGAGCACCTCAGCACATGCAGGACTATGCCATGACGCCAACCACCCAAGATGACGTCCGCTATCTTGAGCCATGCGCCGCCACGGCCTCGATGTTTCTATACGCCCAAGGCAACTCGGTCGTATGCAGCCCCCATGATACCCTTACGATAGAGAGGAGATTTGCACGCCATTCAGAGGAGGTACAGCTTTTAGCCGTTGATAATCAGAGCGAGATGGGCGCAGGGAGATTGGTTGTTAGCTACGATGCAGGGCAGACCGCTATTGTTTGGGATCTCCTAACGGGCGACGAGGTTGCTCGATTCGCCTCATACGAAAACATCACTTGCGCGGCTTGGATGCGCAACGGCAATGTTGCTTTTGGTTAGTTACCATCTCCTGTGCGATGTTGTTGTGGCGCTGTGCTAACTTGAACAAAAAGGCAACGTACAAGGAAATGTGATCCTTTTTGAGCCGACTACATCCGAACACATCTCTGCAAGAACGATTGACCAAATATCCATCACAGCTATCGCTCCTGCAGCAGATTGCAGGACTTTTGCAATTGGGTATGTTTGAATGTTTGGAGATGGGGATTGCTTGCACGAGATGAAGGCTAACAACTTTGCACCACTTAGGTACCAAAATGGTTCTTTATTAATCGCGACGCTTCAGCCAAGATTTACGATTTTGCACAATTTGAGCACCTCTCGAGGACCATCTCCAATTGTGACTTTGGCATGGCATGCCTCATCGGCTCGTCAGAAGTCGGACATGTTAGCAGTACAGACAAACGACGGTGACCTCCGGGTGTGGAGTGTATCAAAGTCGTACAACAGTGACGATCCCGCCAAAGTGGTTAGGATATTAAAAAGGACAGAAAATTACATCCCGGGACCCAATTGGATGGGGTGGTCAAAGAACGGCCGCATCATACAGTTATCTGAATCGTAAGTTGAACAAAGCCTTTGTGTGCTCCTTTGTGCGCGTCCCGGCTTACTGAGACAGGCATCGTTTTAGTGAAACCATCTCGTGGGATGTGCGGACGAAGCACGTTACCTACGACACCATACCGACCCTTGAGCACATCAGGGGTTTGGCAGTCTATGGCCCAGGGGCCAGCCTTTTTACATTGGGCGCTAATAATACAGTTCAGCAATTCGATCTGAACGCGCCGGCTATGATGGTTGCTAACGTACAGCATCCTGCCAATTTGTTACCCCCATCACCCCCTATTTCTCTCGAGGCAGAGGATAAGCAACAAAGTACAAGCTTCTCCGAGTCAGAGTCGTCCGTCTCCATTGCTATCCATGCAGAGCTTTCCGAGAATGACGATCACATGTCGCCCCTGGCTCGGCTTGTGAAAGGCGAGACGGACTCTGAGGGGGAACTGTATCGCACAGGGAGCCCAGTATCGAGTCGCAGCCAGTCGAGCGTCTCGATCTCTTCATCAGACTCGAAACCGCATGCACGCGGCGGTGGCAGGTATCAATCCTCTGTTGTTTCCCGCGGCATGACTGAGAACACATACATTTCGGCTGGGTCTTCCCCCCAGTCTTCAGCCGCTCCATATCGCGAAAGGAGGCATCACCAAAGGGAATCGATGTCAACCACAAGCTCTATTTCCATGTCAAGCTCACATTACCGCTCCAGACACAGACCGTCAAGGCTCCGCAATGAGGTGCCGCGCAGTCCCGACGAGTCGAAAGTGGTGGATTTATTTAAGTTCACCAAGAGCCGTCTTGTCGACATGCCCTACAAGGCACCCTTTGCAAGCGACAACACTCGCCTAACCAACGATGACCTCCGCCGACAGATGCTTAGCACGATCTTTGGGTGGAATAAGGATGTTGACGAGCTCATTCGGGATGAGATGTCGCGTCACCCGCTCGGTTCGACGAATAGGATTCTTCTTGCCAAGTGGCTGGGTGATATCAGCACTGATATCATGGCCATGGGTTCTGAAAACATGACTTCGTCTGACTGGATGCTTCTGGCTCTGAGCGGAATTGGAGGGCAAGCATCTCAGCACAAGCTGGGCCGCGCTTATGTGCAACGCCTGTTGGAGAGTGGCGATGTCCATGCTGCTGCAACCATTATGATCGGCCTGGGAGACCACAACGACGCCATTGAGATCTACATTTCACACAAGAGATATATGGAGGCGCTGATCCTTGTCTGCCTCTTCTTCCCGGCTACCTGGGAGCGTCAAGTGCAAATTATTAGGAAGTGGGGAGAATGGGCTGTTCAGCATGGCCAACAACAGCTAGCGATTCGGTGCTTCGCATGCACCGGTCACGAATCTACCGAGCCCTGGACGTCGCCATCCGCGCAGCAGATCTCATTCCCAAGCATCACACAAACGGTCCCGGAGCTTCTCAGCCCGCCCATGTCTCCCCCTAGCAACAATCTCGGACCTCAGCGAAGCGTTGCAAAGACTGGCGCCCTGAAGCTCATTACTACCTTTGGCGGCGACTTGCAGGCCAAATCCAAGTTCTTCTCGGGGCTCGATGACGGCAAGACGCCCATCGCCGGTGGAGCAACCCCTATTGCGGAATCTGCTCTTTCACCTGGTGGACTTGACGACCCGGCCACGGCAGTTTTGCGAGCGGGAAATCGCAGCCAGTTCAATACGCCCTCGTCTGCCCGCCCGGCACATGGCTTCGGTAGGCAGCGGCTACCGTCCATTGGAGAGACGCCCGATTTGAGCAACCGTGATCTTCGGGGTACTATCAAGAAGCAGGCTACCCCAGATCCTTACGCGCAGGTCAAGCCACTGGAGCTGAACGGAAACAGCCAGAGGGGTATGGACCTCCCGAGGGCGTCGACGGCTAGCCCTAGAATTATGAAGGGCAAGGCCGCGCCGCCTCCATCCCCATCTCCCGCGGCCGTGGCTGCACTAATGGAAGGCCCTCGGAGGAGAAACGGATCGCGCAGCAGAATCCCCGAAGGTCTGGACTTGTCCCTGCCTACGTTTAACGAGTCGGTGCAGGACGACTTGACGTCACCTGAGCAGTCGGGTGCGTCTGGTTCGCGCTATCACTGGCCATCTAGACGTCGAGGCCCGGGATCTGTGACGAGCTCTGTGACTTCTGCTTCTGCGACATCCAGCGGCGCAAGAGGCCAGCGTGGACACCACCAGGGCAACAAGAGCCTGGATGACTATATCCATAGCCTTGACACTGCTGGAAGCGCAGGGAATGGCCGCGCAAGTAGCCGAGATGGCCGTGCCCGCGTGCGTGAGACGAGCAGGTCACGCCGGGATGAAGACTCCAGGGATCGTGGCCGGGCTTCGTCTCGCGGCTATACCCCCAAGGGCGGGAAGCGGTCGCCTAAATCGCCGGTCCCCATGTCGCCGGAGGATCTTATCAATCTTGCGACTCCGAGGGACGAGGCGGAGCAGACTCCTAGTATGGAAGGCAAGAGACAGCTGATTGAGTTTTCTAACGACGAAGACCAGCCGCCTACTGTTAGAAAGATATTGACTACGACTGGCCGCGAAGCATCCAGGGTCAGAGACTCCAGCCGGGGAACTAGCCGGACTCGTCGGGGAGATAGCAGAGACGGTCGTCGTGCGCGAACTCCAGATAGACATGCGCCACCACCTCTGGAACTTCGTGGTCGTTCGTCAACTCGTGAAGGATCCTCAGTCCGATCGCCATCTTCACCGCTACCCATGTCGGCAGGCGCACAGCATTACTACGGCTCAGATGATGAAGAAGATTATAGACAGGCACTCGAAGCCCGGGAGAGGTTCCGGAGCAGGAATGGCCGCAGCTCAAGCAGAAATGGCCAGGGGGAGAGTATCGTATCTCCCGTATCGAAGCGGACGAACGGCTGGGGTGACCAGCAAAGGTCGGAAAGCGTCCGCCGCAGCAACTCGCGAGCTGGTTCAGAGGCTCCTGAGCGTAGGAAGAAGGCGACAACTCCGATGCCCACGCCGGCGCCTATGGAGCTTGTGGCAGACCACGCTGGCGATCTGAGAGTCATCAAGGACGAGAGACAGCTAAAGAAGGAGGCGGCTGCCCGCGAGCTCGAGGAGCGCCGAAAGTCTCTTGCGAGAAGGCCATCTGTTCCTCCCATCCTCCATCCAGATGAGCTCTCCCCAGCGCCGATGCGCACGCCCCCTAGCAACTTTGATTTTATGAGTCGCGGCACCCCGCCCACGATCCACGAGGCGCCCGTCACCAACTTCCAGCAGTTTAGGGAGAGGGACCTGCCATCGCGCAGCGCGAGCGTGGACCCCAGTGCTGGCAGGAGCATGTATGCCAACCGCAATGGGCCGCACATTGGGCTCCCTGCTACGCCCAAGGCCATGCGTCTCGTGCTGGAGTCTGACGCCAGCAAGCACAACGTCCCTGTGCCCCCCATTCCCATCACGTTTGCCCAAGCATCACCCCCGCTGGCAACTCACTCAGCTCACCCCTCACCGAGCAAGCTCTCATCGCCCAAGTCATCGCCCAAGTCGTCACCTAAATCATCACCGAGGAAAGCCGAGTATGGTGCAATGGAAATCGAGATTGAGCCGCCCCTTAAGAGCCCAGCTATGCTCCTACCAGCAACAGTCTACACCCCACCTCCCCCCGCGGCGAGCCGTCCGCCAATCCAACGGTCCATGTCGGCCCCTCCACAAGACATCGTCCCGCCGCAGGGTGGCGCGATCGCGAACAACATGAACAACATGAGAGGCCCGTACGGACACATCATGAACAAGGCCAGCATGGGCGATGCCCGCCCAACGACCAGTCGCAGACCATCCCACGACGCAGCCATGGGCATGCCCATGGGCATGGGTCGTCGACCCTCGCACGATGGGCAGATGCCCCCTCCGCCACCACCACCTCCGGCACCCCCAATGCTCAAAGAGCTGCAGCACCTCGCCACGCCACCGCCGCCGCCGCCGGCTCCCCTGCCGCACATGGCCGGTATCGCCGGCGCAAAGCCAGTCGTCTACGGCGGCGCCTCGGGCACGATCGAAATCGTCATGGACGAGGAGCTGCCTCAACAGCAACCCTCCTCCACCCAAGACACAGTTACCGTCACTGTCCCCATCATCTCGCCTCCCGTCCCCGCATCATCCTCGTCAAGAAACGGCCACAACCGCGGACGCAGCAGCGTAGACAACAGCATCGGCGCGCGCATCTCGCGCGCGACGGAGCGCATGCGCTCGGCGAGCAGGAACAGGACCAAGGACAACGGCAGCATTGGTGGCGTTGGCAGGAACGGGACCAAGTCGCCCGAGATCATGGTGGCGCCGTACGAGAGCGTGCCGATGCCGACGATGACGTTTCAGATGAGGGCCGAGATGGCACGGTCGCCGGTGTATCAGCAGCAGGCGCAGATTCAGCAGCAGCAGGCGCAGTTGGCGCAGTTGGCGCAGACGGAGTTTAAGACGGGGTTGCATCGGAATGAGATGATTTGAGCGGGGTGGATGGTGGTGGTATGTGGTGATGATGGGAGATTTGGATACCTTTCTTTTTGCTGTTTCAAGGACTGGTTGGATAGCCAGCCGAGTACCTAGCTAAATATGTTTTGTACTTGTTTTCTTTTTTACTAGCTTCGCGGCTTTTTGCATATTCTTTTTTTTTTCATCTGTCTCCAAAGAGAAAAAAGGCTCATGATGATATACACATTCTTCTTATTCTTATTTACATTCTCATCTTGGCTGTTCGATTCTCGGACTCTATATCTTCTTCGTTGTCTTGCATGGGAGTGTGGGTTTTGTGTGTGGGTGGCATGGCGACTGGCGCTTTTGAAAGGCTTTGTGTTTGTTTGTGTTTGTTTGTGTTTGTGTGTTGCGAGAACACCAGACTGTATGTGACTGACTGACTGACTGACTGACTGACTGGTTTGGTTTGGGTTGACTGTTTTTATATATCTACTCACCTGTTGGTTTTAGTGATGATATTTGTTATTATTGTTGTTGCTGAGTTCGCTTCTGTGGAAAAGGGGGACTGTTGATAAACAAAAATAAGTAGTACCTTGACGACATATACACACACCCACCACCATCTATACTATACATATACAAACATACTACCTCTCTACTACCTACTTGCTTGTACTGTGAGTTTGAGTTGTCTTGAATTTTGAGCAGACCGACCTGACATCCATCCTACTTATCTTCTGAGTTAACGTGACCATAACAATATGTAGACTCGTGGACAAATATGCATGTGCGTGTGCATGAGATTTGCATGTTTATCGATAACACTTTCTTATGGTTCAGTGGCAGAAAAGAAACCGAGAGCAATTGCCCAATCACACAAAATTATAACACAGATGAAGGGGTACATATATTGTGTGGTTCTATCGCTTCCCCTTCCAATAAAAAACTCTCGCGCATCAAGCACCACGGAGTGCCATGCCGCATCTTTACAGACATGGCTCGACCTCATCCTTGTGCGGCAGAATTCCAGACCAAGCCCACAGACTTCCCTGCGATGTAGTCTATCTATGTAGCGACCCAACGTCTGTCCATCCCACCTTCCCTAAAGCCACCTTCTCAGTCCTCGTTCTTGGGCCATAATCTGATCACACAAACCGCATGTTAGCATTTCATTTCTCAAGCAGACGGTACAGACTACGGAAAAAGAACAGAGCCAGCCAGCCCCCTTTCCCCTCTTCCTTCTAGAACAGGTGGGCATAATAAAGACAAGAAAAGAAAAAAGAATAACTCACAACCTCCTCCTCCACAGACACTTCACCATACACCCAAACACCAACACCCAAACCACCACAATACACCCCGCCAGCACACACCCAAAGATCTGCATCCCGCGGCACTCAAACGCCCTGCCAATCTGCTCCGTCGCCGTCACCAGCGCCGTGTTGGGAAACACAAACGAGAACCACGTCATCTGGAACGGCATCTTGCGCCGATGCTCCGGCCGCAGATACTTCCACAACGAGCCCACGCTGACCAGGAAGAACCAGATGCTCAGCCCCCAGAGCCACAGGCCCGTCATGTACGCCAGCAGCTTGAGTATATACACGGCGTGCTGCGTGCCCATAAAATCAACCGGGAAAATCTTCTCTGTGTACAATCCCAGCTGGACGAGGCCCGCGGCGGTGAAGCCGCTGGGTCCGATGGAGATGAAGACACCGGGGCGCTGGGCGTCGCGGGGGAGCTTTTGTGTCATGAGGCGGTAGATGAAGGCGGCACAGATCATGAAGCTGATGAGGAAGCCGGTGCCCTGGGCGGTTACCGCTGCGACTGATACGGCCACGGTGTTGATGGAACCGAGACGGTTGGAGGCGGCGGCGGCGGTGACGAGGTTCGCGGCTAGGGGGGCTGTGAGGAGGAGAGGGTATGCGGGGAAGACCCAGACGGGGGTCATGCTTTGGATTGGGAAGACTCTGTGTTCACCGGTTAGGTTTCCTGTTTGTATCAGGGAGTATTTGATGGAGACTAACTGCGTCGACCACAAGGTCAGGTACATGCCTGCGCTGGCGACGGTGCTCGCGCTGACGTAGATCCAGAACATGGCTTCCATGGCCTGCAGGAGCCATGGGCCGGTTTGGGGGATGCCATACTGGCATATGGTGATGAGGATGGTGGCGATTCTACAGAGCAAGGGGAGCACGGGTGCGTATTAGATTACATGACCTTCTTTTCGTTCAAGTCTGTGGTGGGATTTAAAAAGGGGGAGGAGGATGATGTAATCAAAACAAGACGTACGAAACAATCTTGAAAGTGTCAGCTTATAGAACAGACAGCATCAAACAACAGAAACACTCACAAAAGCCGGGATAAAAAGACACTCGAGCTGGTCGGTAAACGAGTTGAAGAAACTCCCGGGGCGCCAGTAGAAGCGAAGAGAAATTAGGATGCAGTTTATAATAAAGAGACAAATGTTGAGGAGGAAGAAGGCCAGGCCGATGCCGTTCAGCCATTGGGACTTGAATGGTACTGGATTTCTCGCTTAGATATGATACATAAGATGGTTGGCGAATAGACGCCGATGGATGAAAGTGGTCATGATCAAGTCACGTACTTGAGAATAAACAGTTTGCGACACCGCCAGTGGCCTTTTTATTTGGAGAAATTTCAACTCGACTGTCAGTTCAGTCCCTCGTTCTCTCCCGCAAACGACAAGTGCCCCAAACGGGGAAAGAGATAGTGCTTGGAATTTGTACTAGGTGGACAGGAGAAGCGCACCATGGTCATGGTGAACCACGTCCACTGATAACATGCGATGCGGTCCTTGATGCTGACTTTACGGTTCTCATGGTCATGCCGCGGCTGCTGCTGCTTCTGCTGTTGCCGCTGTGTCGACGTGCCATTTGCCGCCTTTGACAAAATAGCATTGAGGCTGCTGCTGGCAGGGTCGTCATGTTTTCTGCTGCCCACCTGCGAATGGGAGGCAGTATCAGTAGGCGGCCCAGCACCGGTAGCCATCTCCGGATCCACGTCGTTGTCGTCGTCGACGGTCCTATTCCGGTTCAGTGGTGGCGATGGCGATGGCGACCGCGACGAGAATAGAGATGATGGACCAGAGTGCAGATGGAGATGATGGCGCATTATCAAGTAGAACAGTTAGACAATTAGAGAATATGAAAAAAAGGGGGTGGTGTGTTGTCAACTGGGTTGTCACACAGCCAACAGTGCAGGGGTCCTAATCTCGGGGTACAGAGTCAGGAGCCGGTGGACGATAAAGAGTAGGATGATGATGGCCGGTTCGTAGCCCGGTTCGTAGACGGCGTCGAGTCGGCGAAACGTCTCGGAGAAGCTCGTCAGGGTCGCGAGGAAGACGATGAGCTCGATGAAGGTGTTGGCCAGGAGTGCCATGTTGGTTGTTGGCATTATTAAGGTAACTATTTCCCCTCTTCGACTTGTTCCAGTGAATGATAGGCAATCCTAGTAGTCGATCCTTAAAAAGACATATGGAGCAGGTAGGGCGGGTAAGTGTGTGTAGTGTCTGTCGATGATGCAGTACAGCACCTACACCATTCTAGAACTAGGATAGCCGGGTGTTGACGATGGGTGGGATGGCACTACACCAGAGCAGAGAGATAGGCGAGTTGGTGGTTCAGAAACAGGATGTGTAGTAGCGAATTGATAGACAGAGAGGCAGACAAACAGACAGACGGCAGGTATTGGATGAGTTTTGGTGTGTGGACATGCGCGTGCGTGTGATCCCCGAAGATGGCGGCGGGATGGATGATGGATGGATGAGGATGGATGCGTCGGTGGCGTTGGAACAGGTGGACCCAGGTAGGTACCTTAGGGAGGAGGTGCTGTACGGTACCTGAGATAGTAGCTTGCCTGTCAAGACGCACTGTGATTGCACTTGCACGACGGCACCTACTGTGTATGCATGTGGGTGGCTATTACCTATAGACAGACAGATCAGAGAAAGTTGCACTGATCAAAAAGGCGTTTTAGGTTTGGCCGAGCACCTTTCTTTCAGGCACGGTTCGTCAAAGACGGAAGGCACAACCGCGGTTACACTACGACTGAAGACAGAGCACGGACCGACCCGACATGGCCACTGTGATTTGGGGGCATGGCAGGGCGCGATAGCCACCGTAGGGAAAGAACATTGTCCCAGATGCAAAATCCAAAATTCAAGGATGGGTGATAGATGGATGCCATGTGCCAAAATCACACAAAAGCCCATGAATGAAACGGTCGGATTGGGTCGGGTCACACGACGGGGCTCTACTTCGTCATTGATCAGCAGCGTCTATCTTTTGGGGGGTGCACTTACCTTGCCCATCGGCTCCGGCCCCGGAACCTCCACCACCATTTCAAGATCTACACGGCTTTCGATGCCGATGCCGATAAGGAGATGCCAACTCGGTCTGGAACTTATCTACATAGAAACATTGCGACGCATCTTAAGCAGCATCATTCACATCATTCAGCTAATCATACAATCTCACAAAACCACACGCATGTCTTTTCAAGTCTATTCCCGTCTATCAGTCTGTTCTTATTTCTATCTATCAACTATAACACACCTAGGTACCCAGGTAGGTAGTTCTACTAGGTACTTATTACCTCATGTTAGTACCTCTACTTTTGATATGCGAACCTGACATGAGATGGGCACAATAATCTTGCACACACATACACACATCATCATCTTCACACACCCACACTTACTATCCTGCCTATGCATACATCCAGGACAGCAAGTCCTCAAATACATATACATATAGGTAGATATAAGATGTATAAAAAACCACCCCCAATATGTATATATATCATATCCATGCATATACGTCCCTGTTTTGTGTGGTTACCATGTGTGTGTAGCAATTCTAGTTGGTAGGTCATGTCCGACGTCCGACCAAGTCTGAGTCAGAGTCTGTCCGAGTTGAGTCTGGTTGGACCCGACATTCAACGGCCTCGTCAAAACCCCTCCTTCCCCCTTACAAGAAAAGGCAACAGTCTAAGTGCCGCTTTCGTTCAAGGATCGAGATTTTCAGTAGTGTCTTCTGGGGAGCCGGCGGCAGAGAGTTAAAAAGGAAAATAAGGAATGCACGCAACCTAGATGTTGCTCTTCCAGATGTGGCGCGCAACACATATATACCACACCAAAAAAAAAAAAAAGTCAAATCTAATAAAAAGGACGAACAACCACCCAAGTCTTTCGTCTTTATCGAGGCTTGAAAAGAAAGGAATAGAGCTCTACCCCTGGACTGTCTGGAAGGACGAAAAGTTCCCAAGATACCCGAACGCCGGAAAACGTTATTGTCGGAAATGGCTGGATAGCCCAACTGGAGGAGGCAGTTCTGGCCGCCGATGCAAATGACTTTGTTTTTTGTCCAATGTAGAGGAAAGTGTAGTAGGAGAAGACAAAACGAAGATGTAAAGATGAACGCCAATATTGATGGTTCGTTGAAATGCTTAATTACGCCCCGAGTAATGCAGTTAGTCGAAATTGAAGAGCACGCTGATGGATTCACCGTGGTGAACCCGTCGAATGGCCTCGGCAAAGATGGGCGCGATATCCAAAACTTCAAGCTTGTTGCCCAGCTGAGCCTTGTGCGCGGCTTGTGGGACCGAGTTGGTCACAACCACCTTGTCCAGCGCCGACGCGTTAATGCGTGAGAGGGCATCCCCGCTGAACACGCCGTGCGTCAACAAGGCGTAGATTTTGGTGGCGCCTTCCTTCTTGAGAAGCTTGGCCGCCCTGGTGATGGTGTTGCCTGTATCTGCAATGTCGTCAAGCAGAATGCAGACGCGATCCGCAACGTTACCGACAAGCATCATGCTTGCGTTTTGTCGTTCCGTGATTTTGGTCGGGCGACGTTCCTAATCGAAGGGTTAAGTAGTGACCAACAGGGCTAAAAAAGAAAGATATTACCTTGTGAATGAGGGCAAAGTCAATGCCCATGCTGTCCGCGATAGCCGTCGCCCGCTTGGCACCTCCCGCATCAGGGCTGATAATGACGGCATCCTTGTAGTTGGGAATGTTCTGCATGATATAACGCTTAAGGAGCGGCCTTCCGTAGAGATTATCGACGGGGACGTCGAAGAAACCCTGGACTAGATGATTCAAAAAAAAGGTTAACGTCGGCCCGAGCCAACGCCAAGGGGACGGATGATGGCAATACATGACCGCGCAGCAATCGGGATGTATGCATGTGCTGTCATGTGCATAAAATTCACGTCTTCACCGCTGAAACACATAAAAAATAGACATTTCGCTGCAGGGTACACATACCTTGGGGGTCGTGCAAGTCCATCGTGATAACTATAATCCCGAGTTAGTAACCGAAAGTTTTCTAGTAATGAATGGTCCTAGAGAACGACGTACCGTGATCGGCACCAGCACAGGTCAAGAGATTTGCAACCAATGTCCCTGCCTGCGCAACCCACTGCTTATAACCTGGTCGCGCCTGGAAAGCACCAACAATCGACACATTCTCATAGTCGTGTGTGGTGAAGTGTCCCTGGGAAGTAGAAGTCGCAAGACCTCCAGGGATTCGGTTGCCATTGACGCCTGTAACGCCATTGGGAAAATAGTTTTCGCCATTGGGCTTTCCATTAATCATGGGCGAGGGAGGACCGCTTCCATTGGCCACGGAGGCCTTCATCAAGCGGTTTGTGATCTCGGCGCCATTTGTGAGGCCGGTGCTTCTGGGGACGCCGGGTGCAGGCGTGGCGGGGACACTGTCGAATGTGTAGTCTTTCCTGCCGCTCTCTGAGGGGGGTTTGTTGAACAGAGGGGCGCCGGCCTTGTTGTAGGGCAAGTCAGGCTGCCTCGAGTAGGGGAACAGTGGAAGAACAGCTGTAACTCTGCGAGCCGAGCCTGTCTTACAAGCTGAGATCATGATGCACAAGTCCATGAAGTGGTCGTTGAGCTTGGCGCCATTGCCGCCAAAGCCCGTCTGGATGATGTAGACATCTTTTCCGCGCACCGAGTCCTGGATTTCGCAGCGGCTCTCACCCGACGAGAATTTGCCTAGGATGCGATTGCAGGCGGGGAGGCCAAGGCTGCTGCAGATGCTCTCTACCAAGGTCGGGTGAGAGTTGCCGCCAAGAATGACAATATTGCGAACCATTCTGATGGCTCAATTTCCCTTGACGGGGGGCTGAGACACAGAACCAGAAAAGCTGCTGCAGGAGCGAGTGCGCAAGGTAGGCTGCAGAAGGGTCGGTGGGCTGGAACGACGTCTGCGGGGAGGGGTGGTTGCGGTTGCGGTTGCGGTGCTGTAAAATTGCCGCGCGGGTCGAGCCTATAAAGGTAACGGCCGAGTTGACAGACACTGACTGACACAGGACACAGGACAGAAGCAATAGCTACCGGCGAAGAGCAGGCAGGCAGGGTGACGTGACGAGAAATATATGCAGCGTATATGAGGCTCTGCCGTTGCTTCAGCTGTTGTGCAATCAGCTACCCGGTGTCGTGATGAGTGTAGGTAGGAAGGTAGGTAGGTAATAGCCGGTAGGTGCGTGTTTCCGGTCTCTCTCGTAGTAACGGTAGAGATGGGTTGCCAGGTTGCTTTAAGCCGGCGGGCGGGTTTTGGCGTGTGCACAAAGAATGCCGAGGGTAGACGATGGAGGGGAGAGGTAGGTGAAAGACGAGCCGCGACAAAGGTAGTGCACTTTGGAGCAGCACAGAAAGCACAGACAGCTCTAGCTAGGCGCAAAACACGGCCACGACACTGTTGTGACAAGTGGAGGAAAAGGAGGGAAAATAGAATACTGTAAGAGAAACTAGGGGCAGAAGAAGATGACGAAAGAAGAATCACAACAGAGCCATCTCGAAGTTGGATTTTGCCCAGCGAGTTAGGAGCTGCAATGGTATGCGTGCGGTGGATGTGTGTTGGTAGTGGCTGTTTCGCCGCGGGGCGGCCAGGAGAAAGGGCGGAAAATATAAAAAAAAAACTTTTTTTTCTGCGGGCGGTGATTCAAAGTTCTCACTTCTCGCCTCATCGCTTGACGTCGCGCGCCCTGGTAAGCTTCCCAGTGGCTTCCCTGGCCCGGGGCAGGCAGGTACTCAGGTACTGTGACGGTACTGTCGCAACCGCAATAGGGAGACTAGGGAGACAAGGTACCGACGACCGGCACCGCTCTTCCCTCGTCAGCGTCAGTGCATGGTGCGATAATTTTTCGCGCATGTGCATAGAGTTTGAGTGGTGGGGTAGGCCCTTGGCGCTCCTGATTGGGCAGGAGAGGGGTAGCAGGCTAACAGCTCTCTGAAAGCCGCTCCTGCACGCCTCTTTGCATGGCGGGGTCGCCAACAGCTAACGTTTTTCTGCATGGTTCCGCTGAACTGTGAGCTTGCTTTGCTACCACCTTACGGATACCAGATCTGACTTGTGCAAATTGCGGCAGCTAATCATTACGTAGCCAGCCGATAATCACCACATTTCTACCAAGTACCATTACCAACTTTCCCCAAAGGCCAAGCCAGCAAGCCAAGCCATCGTCGCCAACATGAAGATCCTCGAGGCCCAGAACGCGCTCCTCTCCAACTACGAGGTCTACCAACACCTTGTCGACCAGCAGGTCAAAAACAAGGCCCACAACAGACGGGTGCCGGCCCAGCTCTCAACCCTCACCACCGAGGTCCGTGGTTACATCTCCTATCTATTCTATATGCCGGCAGTGGCCCTCTCGGGTCCCGGATAGCTGACTAGATTGGGCAGGTCATCACCTATCTACGAACAAAACCCGGCCCGCTGGCACATCAGGAGGAAAAGCACGCCTACAGCGCAGCCTCGATCCCGCTGCTGATGGAGAAGCTCCGCGAAGCTAACCTGCGTAATTCGCTGGAAAAAGGCGAGGTGCTCTCCATACTCAACCTGCGCCCGGCGGGTGTCGCCCAGCTGAGCACGGCAATCGAGGACATGGAGGAACGCTTTACTGAGGAGGAGCAGCAGAAGATTGTTGACATTACCGCCGAGGTGCTCGGGCGCGACGAGCCCGAGGTGGTGGATGAGGAGAATGGAGAAGAGGGTGGTGACGGGGAGAACACCGCTGTGCCGTCGATTGAGAACGGCTACTGATTTTATCCCGACGAGCAGCAGCAGCAGCAGCCACCGCCGCCGCCGCTACCCGCCGCTATTGCTACAAAGCCTACATAACTGCACACGCCCCTTCGCTCTGCCCCCCGTCGGCCGTCGTCGTCTGCGCGGCGGTCAGGCAGATATCCTCAAACGTCTCGCTCAGCAACTCGCCAGTAACCGCAGAGCACTCCATGTACTTGTCAGCTCTCATTTCCGCCGACACCCGGTAGGCTTCCTGAGGGTAGATGATCCCATTCGGGTCGTCCTCTGACCGCAGGTCTCGCTTGAGGCCCATCACCATGATGGGGAGATTGTCGGCGGATGCGAACGTGGTCCGGACTTCTTTGATCCACTGGCATATGGAATGTCAGAAAGGCTTGATATTTGAAAATTGGGGTAATGTGTGGATAAACCAAATTTTAGCAAAAAACCTACCACTCGCTGCATGTTGATGAGACTGAGCCTCTGGCTGATATCATAGCAAATGATGATCAGGTCTGGCTCCAGGAGCTTCCAGCTGTCAGGGCTAGAGGTGTCATGGAACTCGAAGCGGTATTGTCCCTTGCGAGAGCGGAGGTCAAAGACGAATGGCTGGTCAATGTCCTTGAGGAGGGTGATGGGGACCGTGCCGGTGAGGTTTTGACGCCCGCGGCTGATTCTCCTGTGGTGGCGGCGGGAAGGTCAGCATGTGGTTTGATTCAGGGCCTCAATGAGATGGTTGATGAGCAGGCGCGCGTAGTGAATTAATTGGATATTTACTCACGATAAGAAAGTAGACTTTCCACATCTCTCATCCCCCAGCAACAGAATCTTGACTGTGTGAACCTCCATGAATGAATCGATGTGACATGACGATTCTGAGGCTGAAGGTTTGAAGTCTGGTATGCTAGTGGAATATGCCGCAAGGATCGCAGTAGACGGTGGTGGATGGCGCAGCTGGGACGACTGACTGATTGAGCGGGCGTCGAGTCGTTAGCACATCGAACGTGTCACTGTTAGATAGCAACCTCCTGTACGGATACTTACATAAATGGGGGTTATCTTTATAAGATTCAACACAACCAACCTCAGAAAGTTGCAAAGTTAATGTAGATTTCGAACCAGAAGTTGAAATGCCACTTTTGTATATATGGTTCAAGCACATCTCATACTCCGTAATGTCAATGCATTTGACCAAGGGCTGTGGTGGTACCCAGCAGGTACCTGTACCCTGTAAGTTACTTCACCGTCGGACCGAGACTCGTTGAAACAATTCGTATCCGTACCTAATTAAGTTCTATGGCGATCATAAAGAAACACTTTTTGAGGATAACCTCCTTTAACCTGAAGATATTTTCTTTCTAATAAGATCGACCGCGCACATATTATAAGTGCAGGTTGAATCTGAAATTCATGCCCTGGAGCACTTATTCACGCTCTCTAAATCGCCTCTCCCCTTTCCCCGCAAGTTCCATGTTGCCAGTGTTTTGTTCTTTATCGATAAGCACCCGCCTAGCCCAATAGAAGGGGTCTGATTCTCCACACCGGTTGAGTCAATGGGTATGGAAGTCGGTCTGAATGCCCCAAATGCCTGTCAAGTTTGTCAACTGTCAAACTGCAGCGAGTTTCCGTGGATTTGATCGTCGACCCTGGATAAAGCTTAACTCAACTGGGATCCGTCCAGTCCCTGACGCTCATTATTTTTTTTGGTCACTCTTTACGGTGTCTTTCTTTAAGGCCCTGGCTCTGATGAGTGAGTGAGTGAGTGGCGCAAGTGCAAGTGCAGGAAAAAAAAAAGAAAAAGGGCTTCCATCTAAGAAATTCACGCCTAAGAAGAAACCCACAGTCGGGTTGGGATTTTGGATTTCGATCGCATGCAGAGACCCGCTCTTGTCGGGACCCCTTCTTCACTTCTCGTGCAGGCACGGCGCATATTGAATACTGCGGCTGCGGTTGAACTTCCCGGTCGGGCTTTTTTTTCGTCATCCTCGTCAAGGTTATCTAAGGGCCACAAGCGGCGCATGCTTGAGAAGGAACTGACAGCAATGGCGGCAATCACTCCTGCTGGCACTCCTCCGCCAGATTACAGCAAGTATACCAAGGACGCATTATTAAAGCGGGTCAAGTTCCTGGAGAATGAACTCAGACGACGACCAGAACCGGCCTCCCCTCTCATAGCGCCACCTCCGCCGCCGCCACCTGTAGCGCTGCCGCCAACACCAGAACCAGCTGCTGTGGCAGGAGAAGGCACACCCACAGTTGAAGGCGCAAAGGCACCAAAGGTCAAGAACAAGAAGCTTGACCCGGCCCGCTACTCGACGCGCCTCATCGCTCTGAAGCTGGCCTACCTGGGCAGCAACTACTATGGCTTCGAGTACCAGGCCACGGCTGCCGTGCCCACCATCGAGGAGGAGCTGTGGAAGGCCCTGACCAAGAGCTGCCTCATCAACCCGGAGCGGCCTGAGGAGGTCGACTTTGGCCCGTACGAGTACTCCAAGTGCGGCCGTACCGACCGCGGCGTGAGTGCCTTTGGCCAGGTCATCGGCATCAGGGTCAGGAGCAACAGGCCGGTGCCCAAGGAGGATACCATGCTCAGTGGCGGCGATCCATCCGTTGATCCATCAGCCGCAACAACGACAACCACACCAACGGCAGAAACGGCCGAAGTGGTCCCCGAGATCAAGAAGCCAGAATGGGACCCCATCGCCGATGAGATCGCCTACTGCCGCGTGCTCAACCGCCTGCTGCCGCCCGACATCCGCATCCTAGCCTGGGCGCCCACGCTCCCCAAGGACTTCTCGGCGCGATTCTCCTGCCGAGAGCGCCAGTACCGCTACTTCTTCACCCAGCCAGCCTTCTCCCCCATGCCATCCCTCCCGCACCAGACGACCAACCGCGCAGGCGGCAAGGCGCTGCGCGACGGCTGGCTCGACCTCGACGCCATGAAGAAAGCCGCCAAGATGTTCGAAGGCGTGCACGACTTCCGCAACTTCTGCAAGATCGACCCGGCCAAGCAAATGACCATCTTCATGCGGCGCGTCTTCGAGGCCGACATCGTCGAGGTCAAGGACGTCGACACCGCCCTGCCCTACCTCAACCGCGCAGAGTTCAACCCCTACAACGACAACAAGGCCGACGACGCCCACCCAAAGGTCTACTACTTCCACGTGCGCGGCTCCGCCTTCCTCTGGCACCAGATCCGCCACATGATCGCCATCCTCTTCCTCGTCGGCCAGGGCCTCGAGCCGCCCTCGGTCATCACCGACCTGCTCGACGTGGACAAGAACCCGCGCCGACCGGGCTACCTCATGGCCGACGAGGTGCCCCTCGTGCTCTGGGACTGCATCTTCCCCGTGCTGCCCGCAGATGTCGCCGACGAGGCCAACGCGCACGACCCCGCGCAAGAAGAGCGCGTTGAGACTAATAATGTTGATTCCATCGACTGGCTCTGGCTCGGCGAGGACAACCCGCTTAACTTGCACGGGTCCTCAGGCTTGGTTGACCACTTGTGGGCGCACTGGCGCGGCAAGAAGATGGAGGAGCTGCTGGCGAACAGACTGCTGGATTGTGTTGCGAGCAAGGCGGATCTGGGGCGGAGGGTGGACAGGGCGCCGGTGAAGCCGATTCGTAGCCAAAAGATTTATGATGGCGGGAATGCGGCGAGGTATGCGGGGAGTTATATCCCGGTGCTGAAGAGGCCGCTGTTGGGGACGGTGCAGGAGCAGAATGACAAGTGGGCGCAGAGCAAGGGGTTTGCGAGCGGGGAGGAGATGACGAGGAATAAGCTGTGGAGGGCGGCGATTAAGGAGAGGAAGCGGGGGGGTGGGAGTGGAAGTGGTAGTGGGAGGGGGACGCCGGTGGAGGTGGAGGGGGATGTTGTTATGGAGGAGTAGGAGTAGGGGGAGGATGTAAACATGAAAGAGAGAATAAAAGGGGAAGGAGTGATACAAAGGCTATTTAGGTGTCTAGGTAGTCCGCTCGCCAAGTAAACAAGCAAATAATATATCAATGTCTAGATAATATACCAGTGATCATTCATCGAGGCATCCCTCAAACTTTTGACTGACCACTTTCCTCTCCCTCTCCCCATTTTCCCCTCTAGACCATGAACAATTCCCACATATCCCAATCCACTCTAATAAACCAGCCCCTTTTCACCACCCCCGATCAACACCCATTCCCCAACTTTCCCTCCCCAGTCTCATACAAACACTCCCTCACCCCCCTCCACACCGCCTCCACGATCCTCCGCCGCGGCAACAAGGCCGGAAACACGACCGTCACGTCATCCTCGCCCTCCACTACCACCACCAGATAGTACCGCACCTCGAACCCGCGGAACGCCTCGTTGATCAGCACGTCCTGGATCTTGTTGGTCGGGATGAAGCGCGTGCCGCCGGCCGCGGACGAGCTGGTCTGGATGCCGAGGCCGCGGAGCACGAGCACACTCTCGGTCGTGTGGATGCGGCCGAGCAGGGCGGCGAGGTATAAGAGGAAGAGGGAGGGCAGGAGGAGGGTCCAGGGGGTAAGGGGGCGGTGAGGGTGGTGAGGAAGGTGCCTGGGGGGAGCGGTGGATGGTGGTGAGGAGGGCGGTTAGGGTTTTGGGGAGAGGAAGGAGGGGGGAGGAAGTGGGAGAGGAGGGTGGTGGGTGTTGCGTCATTGTGATGTGGTGGTAGTGGTGGGTGGTTGTTAGGGGATGATAGTTGTTGTTGTTGGAGGTGGTACTGTGGTGGTTGTGACTGTCCTAGTGGAGATGGCGGCGGGCTGGGTGCGGGCCCGTATGGTGTGGTATTTGTGGATGTTGGAGATAGTATCCATGTTGAGTGCAGCGCGATGAGGACGGTGGCCACGAGGGCGATGCGTAAGAGGAGGATGAGGAAGAGCAGCAGGCGCAGGGGGAGTGTGAGAGGCGGGCAGGTCGTGGCGGTGAACTCGGCTGTGGTGGGCGAGGGCCGCCGGATGTAGAGATGTGGGGAGGTGATGAGCATTTTTCCAGCGGGTGTGCTGCCCAGTGCCGATAACAAGCTTGCAGTGGTGGCGATGTGTTGCTGCTGGTGGGTTGTGGTGTGGTTGTGATGAGTGCTCACTGCGCTCTAGGATGCGCTGCTAAATAAGAGGGCGTCGTGCGCAGTCCAGGCTAGCTTCACCACTGGTTTTGGAGCATCTTTCCGGACAATTGTTGCCCGTATTTATGCGCAGCGGGATACTGAGTGTGGCGAGGATAGATCTTTATTTCCCCTGAGATCGAATCCTGTTTTGAGTGGATTTCATGGTGTGATATATGAACTTGAAGCTGTCAACTCATTCGTTCAATTACAAGTGAAGCAACACCAGCACTGTTGTCGCGCGCGCCATCTCCATCCAATTGTCGGTATCGATAAGACCCATCCGCGCTCCTACCACCCACCGCTCAGCGCGCGCCCCACCTTTCCCCCTGCGCGTGCCCGCCCTAGGTTGGAACCAAGCATATAATGGGGAAAAATTACCCAACATTTCGGCTGTAGTGGTCAATTTGGTTACGAAGGCACTTGAAATTCTCTGAGGCTCTGTTCCATCCACATAAGAACCCTTCATTCGGCGCCCAGCACGAATCTTGCGGTGACCGCCCACTCGTACGGGTAACCTACGAATGCTGCGCGCGGTCCTAAGCAATGAAGAATACACTTGAGGGAGGCTCCACTCTGCAGAGGCATCTTCACCGTCAGGTGGCGCGCTGGATTACGATCGATGAGGGATTTGGGATAGAGTCGAGAGATGGGGATGTCAACTCCAATTTTTTGCACTTTTCAACTTTTTATTTTTGACCTTGACTGATTTTGCCAGTTGTCCTGTAGTGAACGATGTGTTTCGTTTTGTGGATCAAGTGTTGCTCGTTGCGCTGCGGGTTTTCAAACTGGTCGTTATCGTTCTGGTTGAAGCCGACGACGGATGATGTGATCATTTGGGCGGGCGCAGGCGCAACATCACGACTGTCTGATACCACCCCACTTCATATCATGAAGTGCACCACCACTCTCTCATTCGTCGCATTTGTCATGACCAGTAGGCAACTGTTCGAACTGTGGGTTGCTTGCTCAAGTAAAAAGCGATACGTTTTGGAACAAGGGGAGCAGCCTCTTTATCATTGGCTTGGTGGAAACTGTTCAGTTCTTCCCTCTGCGGTCTCTCTTCCCTTCACCAAGATGCGATCTGCTGCTGTTAGGCACGTACGTGTTCCATACCACTAATAGCAACTCGCATAATCGCTCGCTTATAGTATGCAATCATAGAAAACATATTTACCACGGGCGATATGTGAGTATATTCATGGCATTCATCTACACACTCAGTTCTTTTTCTCATATCATCGTAATTTCTCTATTACTCGCATAAAACATATCGCTCAGCTTCACCGGCCTTGTCCACTATACACCGAGAGGTCCACCGGGCCCACCACCAAATGGCTGCCCTCCATCATCCCGCGGCTTAGGCGGCTTGGGGATTTTCTCGTAGGCGTTAGGGCTCGGTTTCCGCTTGCGACTACCGCCGTTGCTGTCTCGACCGTTTCTCCTCCGTCGGGCGGCGCTGTCATCGTGACTGTGATCGTGACCGTTGCAGTCGTGGCTGTGTTTGTGTTGCTTCTTCCTCTTGTTACTGTTGCTGGGTTGTGCGCCACCGCCGCCCTCATTCCCAGAGTCCGAGTCGGAAGAGGACGAGCTGTCTGATGAGGACTCGTCGCTAGATTCGTCGACGCGTTTAGGGCGGTGGTAAATGCAGCAAACTGTGTAGTAGAACAGTACAGTAAGCAACAGAGCGTGCGCGTACGGGGGAATCTTGGAGGAGGCTTGGTGGTATGCTCGATCAAACCAACCAACACTGACCCTTTGACTTTTTCCGCCCTAGACCTTCGTTGTCTACTACATCCTCCCGCCATTGCACCGACCTCCCGGCCGCATGCGCGCCGCGCAGTCGGAGGATCGCTTGTGTTTGCGTTTGAGTCTGTTGCGGCTGCGTTGTCTGGGTTTGTCCACCTGTCGACTGCGGCGCCTGCTGCTGCTGCTGTCGCTGAGAGACGGATGCCATCCTCTTGAGGAGGGTGCGCGCTGAGATCGCGGGCGCGGACGTTGGTGATAGACTGGGTGGGGTTGTTTTGTGATCAACACGCTTCTCTAGGAGGGGGGGAATGCGACACTCGCTGACGAGCTTGGCGTTGATGGTTAGGTGATGTCTTGCTCAATGGTCAAAATGCGCTTGATACGCGAGTATAGTTTTTGCAAATCAGAGCTCTGAGGAGTAGAAATTTGAGCCTCGCGGTCGAATGGCAGTGTAGGAAATTAGGGGTCAGGAACGGCGGCCTGGAAGGTGCATGAGTTTGAAGTTTTGGCCGTGCCCCACGTCATCTCCAGTTGGCAGGTGGGGCGAAGATCACAGAGCAGAAGCTTGACTTCTAGACCCCGGGCGCCCCTGCGCAGCTCACTCGCTCGTTTTAGCGAGCACATCACTCCGGTCATTGTTTGGAGCGGGATGGCGGCCCCACGCTTGGGATTTGGACGGGGTGAACGTTAGATCCACGATGGCGCCTGCAGTCTTCATGTTTCTGTTGAAAACAGTTTCTGGATGGCGAGAATGGGCAACTGTGATCTAGGCTCCCCGTACTAACAGCGGGAAATGTTCATGTACCACGGAACAGTAACTGCCACATTTGACACAAACGCATTGCCTAACCAACGCACGCCACGACGACACAGGGATTGTTCCGCACATACGGGATACCTTGCCGCTGCAAGCTTCCCAGCGCCATGCCGCCCTAGTTCAGCCTCCTCAGATCCAACTTGCTGGTTCAGGACAAC
Source organism: Bombardia bombarda (assembly GCA_030512295.1). Classification (NCBI taxonomy): domain Eukaryota; kingdom Fungi; phylum Ascomycota; class Sordariomycetes; order Sordariales; family Lasiosphaeriaceae; genus Bombardia; species Bombardia bombarda. The sequence goes on along the minus strand of JAULSR010000006.1, from coordinate 883,551 downwards.
CGATGGAGAGCATGTACACAATGCAACTGGCAGGCATGGTGGACCCACCTCAACTTCATCCCATCTTCATCTAAGGTATCCTTTATCGCGCCCCTCGCTACCCCCCTCACTGCATGATTATATCTTCTCTTCCTAATGAGATTCTTGTGTATCTATCCGGTCAAGCAGACTCCTCGTGGTGTAGGTACTTGTCTTTGGTAGAACGACTAGCGTTGCCCCAGGCAAATAGAAACGGCCCTTATTCTAACCTGTGTCACGAACAACAAGAGGTAGATGAGGTATCTGTTTGCCCTTGCAACGCAACAAACGACCAGGACAATGATGGGATGACAATGGGCACACCAGAGAGAGCCGTGATCATCCTTTCTCCCCCTAGGTACTTAAACGTCGCTTCCTGCTTCCACCCAGACGTGTCCCCACCACCCCGCGTTCTCCTCTCAGCATTGTCTCTTCTCCTGTAGCTACGAAACAGTCAGGCCCTTGCCATTTCCGCCCTAAATTGCAGTTGACCGGTCCCGGTGACGTCAAGGCCACCCGCAGAGTCGTACGAGAGGGCAAACAACGTCTTGACTTACGCGAGTAACGAATTGGTAGGTCGATACTGAGGGACACTCCTTCCTCATGTGCGCCAGTGTGTACCCCCTCGACGGATACAGTCACGCCACTGTTGAGCCGGGAGCGACGACCGGACCAGATTCCCTCCACCTTGCACTCGCGCGACGGCGATAGCCGGGTCTGCGCAATTTACTGCGTCCACCGCTCCTGCCGTTTTACACGGCTCCCGGCTCACTCTTTCCTAATCCGCCAACCTAGTCATCACGGTACCTTACATATCAGACGCTAACAGACCACTTTTGTCGAGCAGAGAAGGCAGGACCCAACCCGGGGCGTGGAGCCCACCTGCCTTCATCGGTTTAACTCGTCGTCATGGAGGAAACTAAAGGTGTCGTCCAGTCCCCGGACTCCAAGGTCTCGTCAACCACCCGGGATCCTGGATCACCGACAATATCGCAACAGTCATCAGCTTCAGACGATAACGATCTCGAAATGGCTCCAGGCGGTAAACAGAGGCCCAACACCCCCAAGCGAGAAGTGGACCTCGGCGCTATCCTGACCGCCAACGAGAAGATCGAGTTCACCATGCTTCTAACCAAGGTGATTGACACCATGCAAAAGCAGATCACACAGGCCTTTGACTCTACCGGTTTGGACGATAATCAGCCTGCACGTGTCAGTTTCTGGAGCAGACTGCCCGCTCATCTGAGAGACCAAAGCATCAGCAAGCCGCAGCAGAAGGAGGGCCCCAAGCGAGGTCAAGGCAAGGCCGGACAGACTAAGAAGGAGAACGTCAAGCCATCGCGTCCCATGACTGCGACCACCCCTATCATGGAAAGGCCCGAGGATGACTCTAACACTGCCACGGAGTGCGCAGACCAGCAAACCTCCAAGCCCCGGCTACAGGAACTGAAAAGAGATGCCCTACAGCATTTCAAGAAATGGCAAACAGCCCTCCTCAAGCGTGTGGGCGACATTTCGGTCAAGAGAACCGCCGATACCCAGAGCGTATCGTCGTCCTCTGGACTGAAGAAACGTCCACCGTTCAACAACAGAACCAGGTCGAACGGTAAATATCCATCTGAACATTGTGGCCATAGCTGTGATTCCAAGAAAACATGGACCTGCTAACATGGATGATAGGACCAAGAGCGCCTGCTGTTGAGCCCGACCCGGCGTTGAAGCAACTTTACCCTCCAACGTCAACCAGTCTGTGTTCGATCCCGCTTGAGAAAAGAACTCTGCTGCTTCACTCACTACTACTTCTGCTGCTCTCAATGGAGAACTACTGTGCCTACTCCCGCGTGCTCCTTCTTCACGTAGCCTCTTCCTTTCATCTTTCTCTCCGCACCTTGGCAGAGGACGAGGTCAGAATGGCCAAGAGCCTAGCTCAGATCGCCAAGGACATTTCACCGGACGATCTGGCCCAGAAGAAGAGCGAGGAAGGCAAGTCGTCCAGAAGATGGAAGGTTGGGCTGGCCAGCGTTGCGGGCGCCGCTGTTCTCGGCCTGACTGGTGGTCTCGCCGCACCACTTGTGGCTGCTGGGATTGGAACTGTTCTCGGAGGCATTGGTCTTGGTGGTACCGCAGCGGCAGGACTTCTTGGGTCAATGGCCGAGAGTACTTTTATTGTTGGCTCCCTGTTTGGTATCTACGGTGCTCGAGCCTCTGGAAAGGCGATGGACCAATATGCGAAGGATGTCCAGGACTTTGCGTTTGTACCATTGCGTGGATCGATTGGCGAGGACTCGGAGCTTGGCAAGGTGGAACCCAACAGTCGCCGTCTCCGTGTTGTACTGGGCATCAGCGGATGGCTTACTAGCGAATCTGGCGTGGTGAATCCCTGGCGGACCCTGGGACAACAGAGCGAGGTGTATGCCGTCAGATGGGAGGCAGATGCGCTCACGAAGATGGGCAACGCGCTAGAGACTGTCGTAAAGAGCGCGGCGTGGTCCACGGCAAAGAAGGAGATTATTGCTCGGACCAGTGAGCCCCGTTCCAAGCTCCCAAATCCTGACCGCTGCAAAGGTACTAACAAGCATGGTTCAGTTTTTGCCAGCTTGGTCCAGGCCATGTGGCCGCTCGGTCTCCTGAAAATCAGCAAGATTATTGACAACCCCTGGAGCATCGGCATGGTCCGCGCTGACAAGGCCGGATGCGTCCTTGCCGACGTCATCATGAACAAGGCGCAAGGCGAGCGTGGTGTCACACTGATTGGTTTTAGTCTCGGTGCTCGTGTCATCTACACGTGTCTGACGACGTTGGCCGAAAGACGGGCTTTCGGCTTGGTCGAAAATGTGGTGATGATGGGCACGCCTGCGCCATCGGATGCCAAGGTCTGGTGTGCCATGAAAAGCGTGGTCTCGGGACGTCTTATCAACGTTTATTCGGAAAATGATTATATTCTGGGTTTCCTGTATCGAACCAGTAGCATTCTGTATGGTGTTGCGGGGTTGCAGAAGGTTGAGGGTATTGATGGTATCGAAAATGTGGATGTCTCTGCTAAGGTCAGTGGCCACTTGAGATACCAGTTCCTCGTCGGAAGCATCCTCAAGCACATTGGTTGGGAAGATATCGACAATGGTCAAGTCGCCCAGGACGAAGAGCTACTGTCAATGGTGGAGAACAAGAATCGCGAGCGCGAGAGGAAGCGGGATGCGATTGAGCTAGACCTCGAGGTCAACAAACTGGAACAGGAGGTCAAGCAGAAGAACGAGCACCAAGCCATTCGAACTAGGGCGAGGAAGGCCAAGGGCAAGAAATAGGTTTCTGTGCAACTGGCTGAGATTCAGCAGAGCCTGTTGACGTCGGCTATCCGAGAGTGCTAAGAGTTATTATTGCTGAGAGAGTATCGTATATCGCAAGGGGCTTAAAATCAGGTTACGCTAAGCAGGCGGCGCACTTAGGTAGGCGCACTCAAAGGACAGGAGAACGATCATCGGTAAATCATGGAACTTTGCATGTAGAATTAGCTTTGAGCTCTTAGCTTTGCCCCAGGGCTTTCTTTTAAGGATTGGGGGACGAACGTAAGATAATATTCATGGCAGGCTGTATTGCCCCATGCTACTTATAATTAGCCCAACGATGTCATTTCCGGCTGTGAGAATGTGACCTGGTGTTTTGATCCAAGACTTATCGCAATAGGGGTCTCAGATGACCAGTCCATGGAGCCTTTGCGCCTCATTCTATCTATAGTAGTTCAACCATCTGCCCCCTATTAGGACCCTCAAGCTCTCCGTTGGAAATGTCATCCCTGGTTTCCCCAAGACGAACATTCAGCTGAAAACGAAGAATGAAGCCACCATTCCTCTTTCCAGCCAGTCTGTAACTATGAACACCAGTCTCACTCCCCCATAGCCGCCACGCCGCTTTCTTTAGCGACAGAATTCGTCCCCTTCCCACTCCGTACAACAAAATACCGCCCGACCTTTTCCGAAGCGGTCCCCAAGACATCCCAGTTCTCTACCTCAGACGCACCTACAGGCTGCTCGTGGCGCCGGCGCCGCGGGCGCTTGCAGTGGCCGACGACGTCTTCCGCGGCCAGGGCGTCGCGCAGCGTGTCGACCGAGATGGCGACCTCGGCTAGGCCGGCGGCGGTCTCGTCGCGGATGGAGCGCAGGGGTTCGACGGCGGTGGTGTCGACTTTTTGGATCTCGCGGACGAAGAGGAGCTGGGAGTGGAGGGTTGCGAGCATGGAGGCGGAGGCGGAGGGGGTGGTGGGGGTGGGAGGGCGGAGAGGCGGAGGAGGTGGGAGAGTTGGGTTGGGGTTATTGTTGTTGGGTCTTGGTTATTTTTTGTTGTTGATGTTGAGGTTGTAGATGCCTCTTGGTTTGGTTGTGGGTGTGGTGAACTGGAGCTGGAGCTGGAGTCTGAGTCGCTGTGCAGGAGAGAACGGACGGACCATGTTGGTTTTGAGAGGAGAGAGGCCACGTCTATGGTGGTTTCGTTGGTTGTTGAGCGGGTTTTGAATGTGATGGCGGAGGTGAGGGATGAGTATGGTTGAGTTGTGAGTTTGGGTGTGTATGATGAGTTTTGATGTTGAATGGTGGTGGTGAGTCGACTGGATGAGTGGGTGATGCGCCTGCAGCTGCGGCACAGGGGGCCAGTTGTGGACATTGTGATTATTTCGTTTGTTGTTTGGTATTATGGGTGCAGGTCTTTGTTTCTTTCGTGGTGGTCTTTTATGTCCCTGGAATATAATGTTGGTGTCTCCCAGTGTGAGAGCTTAGCTTGTGAGAGTTCAATTTCAGTGACACGGGCATGAAGTTGGATGCGTTTAATCAAAGTAGACGAACAACTGCCAACTCTATCCGGACTAGCGCCTCCTACTTTCACGAGTTGACATAAGCAGTTACGTAGCAACAGCTGGCGTCATAGCTTCAGCTGAATGAATCGACAGGGCCCGATATGACCCACTACCCACTCACGCCCCGCCGCCCGTAGCCGTCTTAGGTGTCAAACGCCAGGTACCCAGCTCTGGCAGCGTCTCGAAACACTCTGGCCAACAGACTCGCCATCTACAACTCACTGCACCGCGACTTGTCGTTGATTCCAACAATTTGATCGCATATACCAAAACACAGGCTCCTAGACGAAATGTCGGATCCACGCTCCCTCGTGCAAAAGGTCAGCCCCAAACAGACCCCGCCATACAAACCCCCTAAATTGCCCCTCCTTACTCGGCATCCATGGGAACATTACTGAAAGATGAGGGGCACAGGCAGACAAGGTGCTGGCGAGCGCGTCTGGAGGCTTCGGCTTCTTCAGTAACAAGGAAGACAAGTACCAGCAGGCAGCCGATCTCTATGTCCAGGCCGCCAACGCCTTCCGGCTGGCCAAGGAATGTAAGTTGGCAACGCGCCCATCTATCTCTACATGGATATGAAAGCCTAACCTTGACACCACCACCGCCCCCTCGAACAGACAAGGAGTCAGGCAAAGCATTCGAGAGCGCAGCGAAGGTGCACAGAGACAAGCTGAGCGAGCCCGACGATGGGGCGAACAACATGGTGGACGCCTTCAAGGTCTATAGGAAAGAGTTCCCCGAAGACGCCGTGCGCTGCCTCGATGTCGCCATCAACCACTACACCTCCAAGGGCAACTTCCGGAGGGCCGCCTCCCACAAGGAGCACGCCGGCGAGGTGTTTGAGCTGGAGATCGGCGACAGGAAGCGCGCCCTGGACTGCTACGATAAGGCAGCCGGGTGGTACGAGGATGACAATGCGCCCGCGTGAGTTCTGTTCCCTGCCACTTTTGAATGTTGTATTCCTATATACACACCCACCACGCGATCAGCCGCTAACGTGCACCGCCTCTCCTAGTCTTGCGAACAAGCTGTGGCTCAAGGTGGCCGACATTTCAGCCCTCGAGGGCGACTACTACAGGGCGATCGAGTGCTACGACAAGGTGGCGGACGCGTCGCTCAGCAACAACCTGATGCGCTACTCGGTCAAGGAGTACTTCTTGAAGGCGGGCATCGCCGCCATGGCGACCAAGGACCTCATCAGCGTCCGGCGCAACATCGAAAAGTACAGGGAAAAGGACCCATCGTTCGCCCAGCAGCGCGAGTACCAGTTGCTGATGGATTTGACCGAGGCCATCGACGCCGGCGACCAAGAGGCCTTCACCGACAAGCTGTTTGCCTATGACCAGATGAGCAAGCTCGACAAGTGGAAGACGGAGATGTTGGTCCGGATCAAGAACCAGATTGAGGATGCTGATAATGAGTTTTCTTGAATCAGGGGAGGAAATGAAGGGGGTGTGGGGGATAACAAGAGTAGCATGCATGCACTTTTTTGTGTTTTTGTTTTTCTTCTTTCCTTTTATATGGCGTTTTATGGAATTGGGGATTGGTTGATCTGTTCACCTGGGATTCGTGTCTTTGCTGCTATACTGTGTGTATCTGCTGGAAGTGGTCTGCTAGAGCTGGCATTCCTACTACGTTGAGGTTGGTGAGATTGACATCTTTTCCTCTGTTATGGATGAGGACGGATTGTTTTCCTTTTCACGAGTTAAGCCCAAGTTATTCCGGAGACTTGTTCTCGGCGAATGCTTGGGGTGTAACTAAAGAAAGCGTCGAATGCACAATGCACAGGCGGCTGGCACATCCACAATCTACATTAACAGGGACTGACCTGGAGAAACTCCACACTTTGTGGTCCATTAAATGTGCCGACACTTTTTACCATAGCCAACCCTAAGGTTTGCTGCTAGCGGGCTTCTTCTAGCTCCGCTGACCCTTATCCGGCACCAGGTGGGGTTTGATCGCTGATAACGCTCAACTTTTTGGGAGTTTTTGAAATTTCTCGCTTTTGCACTGATACGGACACTGGAAAGACCCAGTACTGTCCAACCATATCGCCAATTTCAACAGTGAAGATGGCGTCAGCAGCGCCGATACAGACGCTGCAGGAGAAGCTGGACAAGATCCGCTCTCCGAATCTGCAAAATCAGAAACAGGTACGGCCGCACTCTATGAATTTTTTTTTTTTTTTGGGTCCTTTGTACCTTTCATGATGCGAGTGGCCGAGACGGAGAAACTGGGGCCCTGAAACTGAGAATTGAACCGAACTGACCGCAACTTCCAGGTCGCCGGCGTGCTCGAGGGCATCGATTCCGCCTTCAAGGAGCGCAACACACCAACAAGCCCGACTGCATACTTCGCAGCCCTTCTCAGCCTCCTCGACAACCAGGCCCTCGCGCCCCCCGTCGTCTACCTCCTCGATGTCGTCACCCCCTTCACCCCCGAGCCCCTCCTGCGGGCCAAGTTCACCCAGATCCTGGCCCTCCTGGCCCCCGTCCTCTCGCAATCCGACGTCGACGCTCCCCTGATCAAGTCGTCGATCGGATGTCTGGAGAACCTGCTGCTCGCCCAGGACGCGACAGCATGGGAGATGAGCACAGCCCAGGTCGGCCCCCGCCGCGCCGTCGGTGGCCTCCTCGGTCTCTCCCTCGACCACCGCCCCAAGGTGCGCAAGCGGGCGCTCGAGGCCCTGCGCAAGATCCTCAAGAACCCGCCCCCCAGCCCGTCTCTCGACCACCCAGCCGCGTCCATGTGCGCCGAGACGGCCATGCAGAGCCTGCGGGTCCTGGCCGACAAGGCCGCCGAGGACAAAAAGAACAAGAAGGCACCTGAGGCCACTGGCGACCCCGATCTCATCCACGCGCTGCAGCTCGTCAAGTCGGTCGCCTCGGCCAGCGGCGGGTGGCCCAGCAAGAAGATTGAGTCGCTGTGTGAGCTGCTCCTCGGTATCGCACGGGCAGGAAGCGAGCATATGAGCATCGCTGTCTTTGACGTTTTTGAGATGATTTTTGAGGGTATGGCGGAGGACGTTGCCTCGGCTAAGCTGCCGCGGTTGATTGAGATCATCAAGGAGCTGCGCCCTGCTCCTAGCGACACCCAGCTGCTGCCTCCCTGGATCGCCATTCTTTCCAGAGCTTATGATGTTTCTGGACAAATTGCGCCAGAGGAGACATTCCAAGGACTTGTGGACCCCTTTACTATGGTCTCGGGATACCTTGAATCTGAGGCGAAGAATATCAGAATCTCGGCATCGGAGTGCCTGGTCTCGTTTATGGCCAACTGCATTCCCACGTCGGTTCTTCTAGACCCGTCTGTATACGACGAGAAGGTCATCCAGCAGCTGGTAAATGTTGCTGAGGGCCTGCTCACAGTCAAGTTCCAGGCAGCATGGCTCGAGACTTTTAATGTTATCGGATCTATGTTCGACGGCCTGCGCTGGAGAGCTGCGCCATACCTTCTTGGCGTGGTCAAGAGCATTGGCGACATGCGTGGCAACGACTCGTTTACCGGAAAGCAGGAGGCCGACGAGGTGCTCGGAAAGGCTATCAGAGCTATGGGCCCCGGGGCCGTACTCAGTGTCTTGCCCCTCAACCTAGCGAAGCCCGTAAGAGGCGAACCTGGAAGGGCCTGGATGTTGCCCCTCCTCCGCGATTACGTCTCAAACACCAACCTCGCTCACTTTAAGAGTGAGTTGGTGCCTTTGAGCGCCATGATGTTCCAGCGCGTACTGGAGCACGCTGGCGAGAAGACGATGGAGATCAAGATCTACGAGACGGTAGTGCAACAGATTTGGTCCATCCTTCCCGGTTACTGCGACCTGCCGCTGGATATTTCCGAGGCTTTTGACCAACAGTTCGCCGAGATGCTGACCAACCTGCTGTACGAGCATACGGAGCTGCGCTTGGATATCTGCCGTGCGCTTAAGACTATGGTTGAGTCTAACCAGGCTATTGCGACGGCCACGGAGGAGGATGAGATGGTCCTGCAGAGCAGAGTCACCAAGGAGATGGCCCAGAAGAACCTTGAGTACCTTGGAGTCACCTTTGCCGCTGACTTCCTGGCTGTTCTTTTCAACGTCTACAGCACCACCCTGCCCCAGAAGCGGGGCCCAGTCTTGCAGACTATCAACGCCTTCCTCAGCATTATACCCGCGGAGCGTCTTACGGAGACGTTCGATCTGGTGTGCGAGAAGCTCGCCGAAGCTCTTGCCATAATCCCCGACAAGTTTGTTAAGCAGAAGACAAAGAAGACCCAGGACGAGCTCCCCTCTACGTCGCACACACTCATGGACCTTGTGGTTACCATGTCCATTTACCTCCCCAGAGAGAGTTTTGAGGCTCTTTTCAAGATTGCCTCGGTCGTTATCAATAAGGACGACGACCCTCAACTGCAGAAGAAGGCTTATAAGCTGATTCCCCGTTTGGCTGACTCACCTCTGGGACAGGCTGCTCTTGAGCTCAGACATGAGGAGCTTCAGGGCCTGCTTCTGTCCAGTGCTGAGAAGGTATCGTCGCCTGCCAGGCGTGACCGCCTGGCTGCGATTGCTGCCCTGATCCCCTTCATCCCCAAGACCTCGCTGCATTTCATTCCCGCTATTCTCTCTGAGGTTGTCATCAGCTGCAAGGAGAACAACGAGAAGGCACGCACGGCCGCTTTTGATGTCCTTGTACTCATGGGTAACACACTTGCCGGTGCCGAAGGCTCCTTTATCGACAACAGCAAGGTCCCTCACATGCCCGCGGACGCGCCGATGGCGCCCGCTTCCATTGAGGAGTACATCACCATGGTCAGTGCCGGTCTTGCTGGCAGCACACCCCACATGATCTCGGCCTCCATCACAGCCATCACGCGCATCCTGTACGAGTTCCGTGAGGATCTGAGCACAGAGACCATGGCGGATCTGGTTCAGACCATGGATCTCTTCTTGACGTCCAACAACCGCGAGATTGTCAAGAGCGTTCTTGGTTTCGTCAAGGTGTGCATCATCAGTCTGCCTACCGACCTGATGCTGCCCCGTCTCGCTACTCTTATCCCCAACGTCATGGTCTGGAGCCACGAGCACAAGGGCCACTTCCGCGCCAAGGTGAAGCATATCATCGAGAGAATGCTGCGCAGATTTGGCTTCGAGGTGGTGACTAAGTACTGCCCCGAAGACGACAAGAAGCTCATTACCAATATTCGCAAGACTAAGGAGCGCAACAAGAGGAAGAAGGAGTCTGCTAAGGAGGGCGAGGACGGCGAGGAGGAGGGCGGTGCGGCGAATGGCGCCAAGCGCACGAGCAGGTTCGAGAGCGAGTACGACCAGGCGCTGTACAGCAGCGAGGACTCTGGCGCGGAGCACTCTGACGACTCGGACAGCGAGATGGTGGGCAAGTCGAATAATAATAAGAAGGCGGGCCACAAGGGCGGCGACGCCTACATCCTCGAGGACGAGGAGGAGCCGCTCGATTTGCTGGGGCGCAACGCGCTGGCGAATATCTCGTCGACTAAGCCTATGAAGATGAGGCGGCCGACAAAGTCCAAGGCCAAGATGGACTTGGATGGCAAGCTTATTCTGGGTGATAAGGAGGATGGAGACGATACCATGATGGATGTGGATGGTGGGAATGGCGGGGAGGAGAGCGGTGTTGGTGCCTATGTCAATGCGTTGCGAGGCAAGGACGCGCCGAGGAGGGGGCTGAAGGGCAAGTTGAAGTGGTCCAACTCGGCGCGGAAGGGGGACAATGACGACGATGAGGACGACGGGATGGATATTGATGAGGGGGCGGCGAGGGCGATCAAAGCGAAGCTTGATGATTCGAGGAATGGAGGGAGGGGTGGGAGAGGTGGTAGGGGTAGAGGGGGATTTGGTGGAGGTGATAGGGGCGGGTTTGGTGGGAGAGGTAGAGGTGGTGGTGGTGGTGGGTTTGGTGGTGATAGAGGTGGTGGTGGGTTTGGTGGTGGGAGAGGTAGAGGAGGGTTTGGTGATAGGGGCGGTGGCGGTGGCGGTGGAAGGGGGTTTAGCAGTAGAGGTGGTGGTGATAGGGGTGGGAGAGGCGGCAGAGGAGGAATTGCCTCTGGCAGGAGGGGATTGGGAGATGATAGGCAGCGGGGGCCGACGATGGGTGGAGGGATAGGGAAGGGGAGGGGCAGAGGGAGGAATTAGACAGACCCGGTCGTTATTGAGGGTTAGATAAAGTGTGGGTTTTCGCTATGTTAGTTGCCTATTTTAGCTGACAATGAGCTGTTAGATGGCTGGTTTTGTTTGTTTTGTTTTGCAATGCTTTAATTCGTTTATTTCATGCTGCTAGAGGAGAGAGGTCTGTTAAGGACGGGTATATAGGGGCGGTCTAAAACAGGAAACCCTCCTTTCTTCTCCCTGTGCTGCCTGGCTATAACGCCATCACGTCAAACTCGTTTGGTAGTTGTTAGGGTTGGTGAATTGTCTATATGAGCGAAGTAAAATGAGATAAGCCTCTGATCAGTTTATAATACGTGCATGTGTCCTGATGACCATTGCAGTCGTGCGTATCTTCTCGTGCGTGTGTGCGACAGGTAGGCAATCATTTGAGCCATCCAAAAAAGTTGTGTATTTTACATTACTGATTCAACAATTCTGCGCTTCCACTCGTCGAACTCTCACCCCCCGTCTCGCCAGGCTTAATCAAACAAAAAGGACAGGAAGACCTATAATTACCTTGCCCTACCCGCATTACTTATCCGCCGACCCAGCAACCGCAACCGCAACCGCAACCAAACAAAACAAAACAAAACGAAAAAGAATGAAAGAAGGGGGCAACAAACGCCGTGAACAACCGTCCGGATTCCAAATGCATGCCATATGTGTTTCTCTCAGCGTGTCTTATACACACGCTCGCCTAAAGAATCATCCCTCTCATCTAAACTTGCTGAAAATAACCGCAATAATGAGCAGCACCAAGATGGTGATGATGGCGATGGTAATCACCCGATTTGTAGCCATCCTATTATTTCAGTCCACCAGTCAGCACAGCTATCAAAAGAAACAAAGCAGGACAAGACCTGTACAGTACCTACGCGCCATACCCCTCAGCGTCTTGACGCTCCTGTCCACATATCCCTCGCTCTCGAGCATGATATCCGTCGTGTGCTGGATCGTCTCGCGCTGGCGATGCAGGTCCGCCAGCGTGCTGGCCCCAATCGCCTCGGTCTCGTTGGCGAGCGCCTGGCTCGCGCGCAGGCGCTGCGTGCTGCGGTCCAGCCGGTCGGTCCCGCTGAGCAGCTGCTGGCGCTGCTCGAGCTGGACGTCACCGCCGTCGCCCCTCCGCCCTGCGCCGTTGTTGAGGTCGCCAGAGGGGTTGTCGCTGTAGCGGCCGCCAAAGAGGGCGGCGCGGTCGTCGGAGAGCTGGCGCAGCTTGCGGCGGTAGCCGTCGACGTCGGTCTGGTAGTTGCGCAGGCGCTGGTTGAGCTTGGTGCGGGCGGACGAGGGCACGTTTTGCTTCTCGAGCTGCATCTGGTCGAGCAGCTCGGCGGCTTCTTCGAGCGCGCGGTCGGCCTGCGAGAGGACGGACTTGCGGGGTTCGCCGGAGAGGTCGTGAATCTGGTCGAGCTTTTGGGTGAGGTCGGCTTGGACGAGCTTGTATTCGGCCTCGTAGGAGCTGAAGAGCTCGGTGCCGGCTTCGGTGTCGAGGGGGTTGGACATTTTGGCTATCTTGTATTTGGAGATGGATAATGGATGATGACAGAGATGGCGGATATGGTTGATGGTTTGGTGGTGGTTTGAATTTAAAAAGTCGCTCGATATCCCGCTCCTGGGCTTGTTTCTTTCTGTTGCTGAGTTGCAATCGGATGCGCTGCTGCTGATGCAATGCGGTCGGCCGTTCGTCAAGTCGCAGGTGGTGGGTGATAGGTTGGCTTGATTAGCTAAGTTGAACCATACCATCTCTAACCTGCCGCCTGGCCTTGGCTTCTGACGACGCAAGTTGCAGTTCCTGGCCTAGCCCCGGGCGGCGGGTTAGTGACAGGGATTAACCTACCAGAAACAAGAGTTGTGTCGCAGCCACCGCCACTAATAAGGGCCATTCGATTCCAAATGCAGTCGGTCAGCCAGTGAGTGAGGCGTTAGCACGTGCACGCTTGGCAAATTCTCGAGCACTTGTCCATATTTAAACGCCAAAACTGAAACCTAATCTTTCCTCCATTTTCTTCTTCTTTTTTTCGCTATTACTTAACACCCCGGGGACGGCAGATAACAGGCTCGATGTCTAGAACTCCCTCTGTGGACATCGCAGTTGTAATAACCGGGCAGAGAAATACTTCGGACGGCGTCCTAAGAATTGCTACTACTACTCAGCAAGTATGCAATCCCGTTTGGCCTCGACATGTTTGCAGTGATTTATCTAGAATGCATCTGCCTGTAGATTGGGAGAAGATGACGTGCGCCGAATGTCTTGAGTAGCGTTGATTGCGTCCGTCATCAATCTGCAATGCTTAGTGACTGGACTTATCGACTGGACTTATCGGTCGGTGCCTGGGCACAGCAAACTTTCGCGTTAGCGAGTGGAAGCCCGTGTAACAGAAATGATTGCGCCTATCCAAGGGATCACTCTGGGGGCATGCGTATTGGCATATGACCCAATGTGGTCTTGTCTGCTTAGATATCCGTCCTTCTTCTTGTTAAGCATCATCACTTCAGCTCACGAAAGAGATGTAATGGCGATGACGGTCACCTCAGCCCAGCGTAACTCAGTAATTCGATAGGGTAAGGGTAGCAAAACTGAATAACAGAATCCAGCACAATACGCCGACTTGATCGGACCACCTGACCTACACTGATCAGGCCAGGTCAAGTCACAATAAAATCCAACATGGCGAACAGAGCTGACCTGACAAACGCAAATAGGAGGGTCTGTCTAGTCGAGTCTCGCAGTACGCACCCGCGCCCGATATTGGCTACCTGAGATATGAGACCATCTGAGAAACCGTCAGAGTTATTATGTCAGGTACTGCCGATATTGCTCAAGTCCCTCCTATTGTTCCTGCTTCTGCTCCCATTACTTACTCCTGCTACTTGCTACTGCTTTGCCTCATCGGTCCCCATCTCTATCCATAACTCTCCTCTCTTCCCCTTCCTCTCCCGCCTCCTCTCTCCCCTCCTGCACTCAACGCTTACCCACCACACCCACCTCCCCAATCAACAAGTCATCAAGCTCCCGAGCAATAGGTTCGATGAGTAGATAGATAGATAGACAGGTATGTAAAGGTAAGGTGGGCAGGTAGGCAGGCAGAAACCCCGAAAATAAACAGTCTAACCAAACCCCTAAAAACGAAAAAGAAAAAAAAAAAAACCAATGAAAAATCAAACAACGGCAGCCAACAATGAGTAAGTGTGTGTGTGTATGTTTGCGTATACTCCATCCCCTTCCTCTCTGAGCAACGGCCCACAAAATGAGAGCTAGCAACAAGTAGCACTTGGTAGTAGTAGCGGTAGCTGTTCAGGGACTCAAAAAAAGCACGGCAGCAAAGCATCACTAAAGCTCTAGCCCTAGTCCAGTTCAACCAGCCTCAGCTCAGTGCATCCCAGCCAGCCCACCCGCCCCATCCCAACCAACCAACCAGCCAGAGCCCGTCAAAAACAATACAAACAATCGCACACTCACGGAGAGACAAACTCTCCATCCACAGCAGCAAGAGGCAGCAGGAGCAGAAACCAACCGATGCAAGAGAGGAAAAAGAAAAAGCCGTAGAAATATTAAAAAAAAAAAAAGAACACCGAGTGTAAGTAAGTAACTACACTCTTTCCACATCATTCCATCCCACATACACCCCCTCCATCATCCAGCCATTCTCTAGCAGCAGCCGCCCGACTGGTTGTTGCTCACGCCCTGGCCAGGCGAGACATTAACGCTGGCTTTCGTGTTGTTGGTGGCGATGCTGCTGCCCATGCGCTCCTTGATCTGGCGCGCCATCGTCAAGAAGGCCTGCTCAACGTTGCTGGCGTTCTTGGCCGAAGTCTCGAGGAAGGGGATGCCGAGGGAGTCGGCGAATTCCTATCAACGAGGTTTAGTATCGCCCATGTGATATTAGTGAGGTAGTGAGACGTACCTTGGCAACTGTGTAATCAACCACCTTCTTGTCCGACATATCGCTCTTGTTGCCCACCAGCAGCTTGTTGACGCCCTCGGTGGCATATCTGTCAATCTCCTGCAGCCACTGCTTGACGTTGTTGAAGCTGTCCATGTCGGTCACGTCGTAGACGACGCAGATGCCGTGGGCGCCCCGGTAGTACGACGATGTGATGGTGCGGAAGCGTTCTTGGCCCGCGGTATCCCACTATAATTGTTTCTTGTTAGCCCATCGGTCCGTCCATCTACTCCAATCCAGTCCAGTCCAACCAATATCCATTCATCATTCATCTCCCAACACCCCTTCTTATCGAATCGCCCATCGTATCCTCATCTTTTTCTCCAAAAAAAATCAAAAAAATCGTCTGAAGCCAGAAAAGCGGGGAAAGGGGCAGACGGGGGGAGGTCAGCTTACAATCTGAAGCTTGACTGTCTTGCCATCGAGCTCGATCGTCCGGATTTTCTGCGTCCACTCGTTAGCACACATGCCCCTTGTCGACTGACTGGTTGATGTTTGATCGTCGTCCTCGCGGTCTGACATCGTAGAGAAATACGTACAAAGTCGACGCCGATGGTGGAGATGTACGACTCGGTGTACGTGTCGTCGGCGAATCGCAGGAGCAGGCAAGACTTTCCAACACCGGAGTCACCGATGAGGAGGAGCTTGAAGAGGTAATCGTATCTATCGGCAAGAGGGGGGACAAGGTCAGTATGGCTAAGACATGAAAGCGATATCATCGCCGCGACATGTGCTCGCTCCTCCCAGATGAGTGATGAGTCGGCATGCGGCAGGCAGGCGAGGCGAGACAGCGGGGGGTAGACCCTGATAGAGAAGAAACGTCAGCAACTACTAGGAGGAGGGCAACGAAAGAGGAGTCAAGTCAGGCGGGCGATGCGATCGGCGGCAGCAGCGGTTGCAGCAGATCGGGACATCTTGGAGGAGGAAGGGCGATGCGAGATACTGCGATGTCGCGATGCTGCCGCTGCGATGCGGGCGATTGGGGAGGGAAGATGCGTACTACTCGGGATTCATTTTGGGCGGTGTGTGTGTGTGTGTGTGTGTGTTTGCGAGAGCAAGCCGAGAGCTAGCCGAATGTTGCGAAGAGAAGTTGGAATGAACGCTGACGTCGACGACAGGGGCTGCTGGCGGAGAACTAAAAAGCAGGTCGATGAAGAGTAGCTAGAAAGAGGTGGTGGTGGTGGTTTGCGTTGATGGATGCGGGAGGCAGCAGCTGGCAGGTGGTGGTAGGTGGTGTAGGTCGAGACGACGTCGATGGAGACTTGGAAAGCAAGCAACAGGCTGCGTCAGGGTGTCACGGCGTCTGAGCGTCAGAAGGACTTGAATGGGAATGATGGGGCGGCGCGGGCGGGCTGACTGGACTGGCTCACTGGGCCAAAGCCTGGGCCCAGCTGATTGGAGAAGCACACGCAAGGCAGGCAGGGGTGGGGGGTTTAGTGGCCTTATTTAGTGTAGCAGGGTCTTGCACGTGACTGATTCTTTTTTTTGAAGTCGATCAAACTTGGTCCCAAGGGCGATCGATGTCTGTTGCAGTTTGGTTGCAAAAAAAAAAAATACAAAGATAAGAACACTTGGTTGCATGCAACGATGATGAGAGTTTTGCAAGATAAGGTGAAGAGATAAAGAAAGACCGGAGATTGTGGGTTTGTACTGCTTTTGGGTTTTTGTCTTTTTCTATGTAAGTGCCTTCCATCTTCCCTTAGATGCGCGGTTAGCAAGGTTCCAAAGACAGCCCGCGGGTGTCAGTCATTCATCCACGTGCCAGCCGACTGCTGCTGTCAGCAGATGATGCAATCTGCGTGGACATTTGAGAAAGACTTAAGTCGTCAGAAGTGATCAGCTTGACCGTTACCAGAACATTCTTACCGAATTGCACAAGCAGGTAGCCCCTGCTGGACGATCATATGGGCACATGTCCTCGCGGTTCGCATCCCCCTTTTATTTTAGGTTGGACGTGCAGGGAGCTTCCCAGCTCAACCGCCGTCAACCACACGTTCGTACATCCGATGAAAGCTATGGAAGTGGCCCGCCGTTTGACTTACACCGAACTGAGAAGTACCTTCCTTCTAAATGTTGAAATACATGCTGGGTAGATCCTGTACGTACGAGGGCGGCAGCACTTATCAACACAGGTAGGCACTATCACAGGATAGCAGCTGCTCCTCCACTTTCGGTAAATAGCAATCAAAAGCTACCAAATAGACTTTGTTGCAGACAATGCATGATAATGTTAAGGCAACTACCACCTACGGTACCTAGGTAAACACATTTATCAGAAAATGGCTGTCGTTGCCTTCTTCCCGAGTCTCCCTCAACTCTCCATCAACCACCTCATTTCTAGCCTAACAGATCCAGATCCCACAAGACTTCGCCATGACGCCATCCCAGCGGCTTCGAGAACTGCGCACCCCACCTAGACGTACTTTGATATGGGAGAGACGTGATTTCAAAGCCTATGGCATCGACTTCTTGAGGCCATATGATATCTTTAAGTACATTATCATCCTAAATCTTCGAACAAGAACCGCATACGACGTCGTCAGTATTACGAGTAGGTACATCCCCTATAATTCCACTTCAAGTCCTCGACAACATACTAACCATCCGTCTAGATGTAGGCCGAGCCGACTTAATGGATATCTATGACCAGAGGCGTCAAAAGAACTGGAAACTACGCTTCCAATACTGGGCCGCCAGACAGACCCTCGAAGTCACAATCCCAACCCTGGTGCACGAAGCCCTCCATCGCGGGCTGGCTCCATTGTTTCTTGGCCCAGAACCGCCAAACTTATTCTTACAAGAAGGAATCATAACGTGTGTGTCACACCCAACCTGCCCTGACTACGGCGAGTGCGACAACCGCAAAATAGACGATTTCACGACCGTGATCGAGGCCGGCCATTCAAAGCAGTGGTTCCAGCTGCACGACAAGATGGAGTGGTGGTTCCAGGCGTCGCAACACAGGGTCAAAACCGTAGTGCTGGCCAAGCTAGATAGCGACGACAGCAGCATCGCTGTGCAGCTATGGGAGGAGGAGCAGTGGAACAACACGCTCCACCCCGCCTTGAAGCAGGAGATGGCCATCACCCGCAACAATGCAGGTGGTGGTGATGCGAAATTGAAGTGTGGCATAGTTGGGGGCCCGGAAGTCTTGTCGATTTCTATTCCTAAGATAAAAACGTATGCCGCGGGCGTCTGGGCCGTGCTTGACCGCGTGGCCCCCGTGGTCAGAAAAGAAGGGGATGACCGAGAAGACGGCGGGAAGAAGGTGGTGGATGAAAAGGGGAGCGAACCGCCGGTGTGTCTTGCACGCCTGAAGACTGATGAAAAGTGGTGGAAGAAGGATTGGAAGGAAAAGAAGGCGCTGTTGTCCATGCAGCTCCAGAATCCTATCCAGCAATTTCAGCAGCCCATTCAGCGGCCCCAGCAGCCTATCCAGCAGTTTCAGCAGCCCATCCAGCAGTTTCAACAGCCCATCCAGCGGTTTCAGCAGCCCATGGAGCAGGTCCAGCAGCCCATCCAGCAGGTCCAGGAATTTCAGAAGCTCGTCCAGCTCCAGCAGCCCATACATCTCCCGCAGCCTATGCAGCAGGTCCAACAGCCCATGCAGCAGGTCCAGCAGCCCATGCAGCGGCCAGAGGTCCAACAGTTCCAGCAGCTCACCCAGCTCCCGCAGCCCATACAGCAGGTCCAACAGCCCATGCATGTCCAGCAGCCTATCCAACAGGTCCAGCAGCCTATGCAGCAGGTCCAACAGCCTATCCAACAGGTCCAACAGCCTATGCAGCAGGTTCAGCAACCCATGCAGCAGGTCCAGCAGCCTATCCAACAGGCTCAACAGCCCATGCATGTCCAGCACCCCATCCAGCAGGTCCAACAGCCTATGCAGCAGGTTCAGCAACCCATGCAGCAGGTCCAGCAGCCTATCCATCAGGTTCAGCAGCCCATACATGTCCAGCAGCCCATACAGCAGGTCCAGCAGCCTATCCATCAGGCTCAGCAGCTCATCCAGCAGGTCCAACAGCCCATGCATGTCCAGCAGCCTATCCAACAGGCCCAGCAGCCCATGCATGTCCAGCAGCCCATGCAGCAGGTCCAACAGCCTATTCAACAGGCTCAGCAGCCCATCCAGCAGATACAGCAGCCCATGCAGTTCCAGCAGCCCATGCAGCTTCAGCAGCCCATGCAGCAGGTCCAGACCATCCAGCCCATCCAGACCACCCAGACCATCGAGCCCATCGAGCCCATCGAGCCCATCGAGCTCATCGAGCCCATCGAGCCTATCGAGCCCATCGAGCCCATCCAGCAGGTCCAGCAGCTCATGCAGACTATCCAGCTTAAGGAACCTAAGGAGCTTAAGGAGCCTAAGGAGTCTAAGGAGTCTAAGGAGCCCATGGAGCCCATCCAGACAACCCAGACCATCGAGCCCATCCAGACAACCCAGACCATCGAGCCCATCCAGACCACCCAGACCATCCAGCCTAAGGAGCCCATGGAACCTATGGAGCCCAAACAGCCCAAACAGCCCAAACAGCCCAGACAGCCCAAGAAAAAGGTGAAGTTTCAATTGGATTATAATTATCGTTAGATACTGTTTATATCAGAGCAGTGAGCGTAAGATAGCGTAAGATAGCGTAAGATAGCGTGTAATATTATACTGTTTACTGTAGCGTCTGTAACAAAGCAAGCAAGCCCAGTCGGGAGTCTCTGCTTGGCTTGACTTGACAGATTACCCACACTTACTTGAGAGACTCTTTTCCCCTATTTTTAAATATGTTGGCTCGATAAAAGTGGACCAAATTAGTTAGCGGTTGACAAGCCGAAAAAAAAAAGGAGGATTTCTTCCTCATATGAAAAATACCTAGGTACAAAGGACGTGGTCCACATATCAAGTCAGGTAAGTAATTTGAGATTCGGATTTGATTCGACTCACTTGAATGGTGGGCCAACTTGGCTTGTTTTACTTGTATTTGGCTTACAGGTACCTGTTTATTGTACCTATCATTGGGACTCTACCGTGATCGGACCCTCCACTGTCTGTGTGTTAGGGACTTAGGGTTATGTGTGGGCTGTGTCGAGTCTGAGTGGACGATACACCCCACGCCTAGACAGCGCGGTCTCAGCTCAGTCAGCTCCCCGACCTAGACATTCAATTGTCACTGACATCATCCCGAGATCTTCAAAGACAGCCCAACCAACGCCAAAACAACCAACCGCCTAATGCAGGCTGTCACGGAATTTGTGAATCGCCCATAGGCTTAACACACACGCAGAGCGACATGTCGGCGCCCACGAGGTTGGCATTGATAGGCATAGCAGGAGCAGGAACAAGAGCAAGAGCAGGAACAAGAGCAAGAGCCGGGCCATGTGCTGAGACTCGCCGACGGCAACGGCGCCAACTTCTCCTCCGCCCTTTCGCACGCCTGGTCTCCTCTTTACCACAACCGCTGCCTGGCTCGTCACTCTCGCCATCGCGGATACCGTCATCCTCGCCATTGCCGTCATCACCACCTCCACCACCGCCCACCGCCAAAAGCACAGACGCCAACCACCCCGCGCGAAGCAACAACCTCTCTGACGTCTGGTTCAACGCCAACTTCAACTTCCCCTTCCCCCTACTCTCCCCCAAGGACAACAACACCACCACCAAGAGCAACAGCTCCCCCGGCCTGTCCGATGACCCCCCAGGCCCCAGCAACAACAACAACAACAACAACAACAACAACAACAACAACAACAACAACAACAACAACAACAACAATAACCGTAAAGTCAAGCTAGGCAAGAGTAAGCCTCCCCCTCCCCTCCCCTCCTATCAACACCCTAACTAACATTCCCCCCCCGCAGCCCTCCGCATCCTCCAAGACCGCCTCCCCACCCTCCTGCAATCCCCCTCCCCCAAGACGTCCTCAGCCCCAACATCTCCCTGCACCTCTTCCCCTCGACGCACCCGCACCTGCCCACCGTCACCGGCCGCGTCGCCTACATCGCCGCGCTGTGGTCGTCCCCCATCGCCTGGAACCGCGTGCCCATCATCGGCAACGTCAAGCTCGAGATCCTCTCCGAACGCATGGTCCACGACAACAACAACAACCAGCGGCGAGTAACTACTAGGGATAAGGGCACAGTAGCCGGGGGAGAACAGCTAATCGTACGCTGGCGCACGATCGGCAAGGGCAAGAATTGGGGGTTACCGTTTATTCATGGATCTGCCGAGACGGGGGGTAATCATAACAGGGGGGAGGCACAATCACGAAATCAAGCATTACAGGAAAGACAGGGGACACAACAGCAGCAGCAGCTGCTACAGAAAAACGAGACGATAGAACAACCCAAAAGACCAATCGGCACTTCCCAGCCCGTCAACACGCCCAATAACGAGTTCACGGGCCTCTTCATCTTTGACTTTGACGAGCAAGGCCGCATCCTCAGCCACACCATCGAGCACGTCCAGGAGAGCGGCCAGTGGGAGCGCGGCGTCGGCGCAAAGGTCGTTGGGCTGACTGATTGGCTGCTGGGGGGTATAAAAGGAAGCGGCAGCGGGGCTGGCGAGTCGACGCCGTGTCCGGCTTTTGCGAGGAAGGAGGAGTGAGGCTGGGATGTTGGGGGTGATGGTGGTGAGGGTTGGGGATGATGGGGTGGCGTTATCAGGGGGTGAGCATAGGGGAGGGCGATGGGGTGAAGGATCATGGGGTGGGTTGGCATTGCCGCATACCTGGCTACCTACCCACTACCCAGGTACTGGAGGAAGAGCTGGTTCGAGTTTGACATGACATTGTGTTATCACGAATATGTTGGGATTCCGACGGGAGGATGTCTGTTACAAGGGACTGATATCCTCAAAAGGTGGGCGGGTTTATTTGACTTTAACCTCGGAGGCTTTTTCTTATTCGGGGCTTTATTTCTTTCTTCGGCGTTTTCGGGCGGGTTCTTGTCACAGGCAAACACACCACACACCACTGATACCTTTTTTTTTCTACTTTCCATGCTTCTATTACTATGCTTACCAAGCGGCGAGTCACCCCACGGCTTTAAAATTGCAGGCAGGCGCAAAAGAAGGGAGGCGCGGGAAGCGCACCAATGTATTTTATGTATGTTTTTGTGATTATTTACATGACACACCAGGAATGGACGGAAGTGGACAGAGAAGACTCGGGAGGTATGAGATAGCAGGCAGCAAACCAACCAACCAACCCCCCTCATCCTCAACCTCAACACCACCATCCACCATCAATGTATCTTACCATCTCTCTACACTTTCTTCAAGAGAAAAGAAGACGACTGAAGAAAGGAAAAAAGAAATCTCCCATCTCCCCTAAACAGAAACAGCAGTATCCCCACCCATCTCCCCGCTCAACTCGCGTGACGTCGGGCCGCGGCGCAAGGCGCCCTCCTGCTGCTGCTGCTGTCCCTCGAGGCCCCGAAAGTACATGACGAGGGCGTGGCGCGCCGCCTCCACCATCTTCTCGGCCTGCTCCACGGCGCTGTGCAGCGCCTGCGCCGTCTGGTCACTCCCATTGACAGCCGTCGCCGCCGTCTTGTCCTTGCCCTGCAGGGGGAGGTAGCCATTGCCATTGCTGGCAGCGGTGGTGCCATTCTCAGACACCGCCGCCGCCGTTGTTCCGTTGCTGCTGACGCCGTTCTTTCCAGAGACGGCGGCGGCGGTGGCAGTGGACTTGTTGCTGTTGCGCTCCTCGAGCAGCTCGCGGATGTGCCCGTTGAGCCAGAGGCCCTCGAGCTGCGCGTCGGCCATGTCGCGGGCGCCGCTGATGCGGCCGCGGCAGGTTGGGGTGCCGCAGAGGCAGTCGAATGGCTGGGCCATGTGCCATTCGGTGGATGGGTAAAAGAACTGGGGTTGGTTGTTAGAGGGATGGTTTGTATGAAAGGGGGTAGTCGGGCTCTTGAATGGGGGGTTTTAAAGGGGGGAGGGGAGGAGGGGAGGAGAGAAGACAGACTGTCAGTTCCTCGCCTGGCTGAAGCCCTTTCGGGCCGACAAGGATGTTGAGGTTGCCCGTGTCGAATATCTGTGTTTGGGCGAGTGCCAATGGCAAGAGGTTAACATATTGGCCATACTTGTTGTTTGTGTTTACTGCTCATCACCAGGCTTTTATTTCTCTAGGGATATGTTGCCCCTCGGGTCTCTTCGGGCTATCCACAGGCAAAACTGACAAGAGACGGCTCGCATGAGTGGTTGATGTACAGCAAATCGCTGTTGAGGTTCAGGTGCGCGTCACGGCCCATCTGAACCGTGGCATAGGTGGGCTCGTCGGCCGATGTGCAAGGCGGGAAGTCCAGCTTCGCGAACACGCCGAACGGCGGGAAGACGGCCTTGGAGAGGCTCTTGGAGGTGAAGGCGGCCTCGTTGATGACGACCTCCTGGATATCGGGATGGGAGGGTTGGGACCAGTGGGGGGTAAGGGGAGCCATGGTGTAAATAGTTTGTTTGGACTCTTTGGAACAAAGTGTTTATATGTCTCTTTGTCAACCCTGACAAGGGATGGATGGACAGCTGAAATACGGGCAAAATAAAACAAAAACGCTGTAAATTTAAATTAAATATGAGCTCTCGTTTTACAGAGAAGCAGCTTTTGCTGTTTGTTCTTTATTGTCCAAAAGAGAGTGAGGGACTCGGCTCGTTCTTAAGTGCTCCAATTCTTTCCCCCCCATTCCACCCTCTTTGTTAGTTCCATTCGGCTGGCGGGGGGAAAAAAGCTTCTGACAGAGCAAGAGAACCACTTTCGGCATCTGGAAGCATCTCTTGCAACCGACTCGCACCGCTCAGACTCCACCCTCTTCCCTCGTCAGCGGACACATTTTCCCATACGTTCTGCTACTGGCAGTGGCAACTGGGCCGCGACCCCCCCAAAAAAGCCCACGACACAACCATAACCCACTTGAGTCATGACGCCAGTGACATGTGCCAGTCAATGATGGCGGGGTGTAGTGTGAGTCTGTACAGTGTGGGTAGAACGGTGGTTCTTTTTTAGTCTGAAATCTGGGGAGGTTCCGTGGGGCTCCCTCCGGTGTCCCGAAGATCGGGGGCCGGCACAAGGGAGCTACGAGAACGAGCCAATCAGACGGGCCGGCCTGGCCAAAGCAGAGATCCTTGGGAGGGGGGTAGGTAGCCAAGTGTGTAGGTAGTCGAGGTGGAGGTTGGTGGATGCCGCTGCTGCACGCCATCCACAGTACCGTAGCATGGGAGTGCCAGCATCGACTAAGAGGTGCGGCGGTGCGTTTCAATGAGCGAGATGATGACCGCTGAGGGCTGCAAGGGCCGGTTCAGATCATGCGCGGCGAGCAGAACCCCGCGCTGGAATTGTGTAATTGTCTTAACTCTTGTGGGGAGTCTGTCTCGCTCGTCCCCAAGGTTAGTGCTGTTGATGCGGGGCAGGTTTGTATTGCTTGGCCTGACTGTTCACTGTACAGATACGCCGCTTGATCTGGGTACAGATCCGGTCCGGAGGGCCCGGAAAGAAAGAGCAGCGGGCAAGTCTTCTAGAAACAGTTGCTTCAAAACCTGCTTGCGGAGCTCTGTATCGGTTATCCATTGAAGCTTCGTTTGTGCGGGGGAAAAGAGCTACCTAGACTAGGCGAGGGGTAAACTAAGCTTGAGCCAAGGAACTAGGCAGGTGTCATCCCAACTGGCACTAGCGTCGTTTAGTCATGTGTCGCACCTTCTCCCATTTTCAACATGGGAGTTGCAATCGGCATAAGTCATTGTTGGGTGGGGACCTGAATAGGATTTAGATTTGGAAAAGGAAAATGAAGAAATACGAAAATGGGGGCGGCTGGATCAGATCAACCAGTCCCACCCAGTCCCATCTCACAGTGGTGATCAACGGTAAGCTGGGACCATATTCAAGAGATGTCTCCATGTTCATATCTCCTTGGGGAAGGTAAGATAAAAACGGAAGTATTGCAACTTAAGCCTGAAAGATAATCATAATAATATAGTTAACGAATCAACGTCATAACAATTGCCATGGAGATCCCATCCAGTCTGCATCCAAGACTGCCACGCTGCGAAATTCCCCTTTCCACCCGTTTTCCATCCCTCAAGATACCATTCTCCAAAGCAAAGTAATGAAACCACTACCTACCTTAGATAAACACTAACCTACAATAACCACCAACATCAATCTACCTCGAACTGACCTGTTCATACCAAGCTATATCTTTAACCCTTGC
The DNA here is from genome assembly GCA_030512295.1 of Bombardia bombarda. NCBI lineage: Eukaryota > Fungi > Ascomycota > Sordariomycetes > Sordariales > Lasiosphaeriaceae > Bombardia > Bombardia bombarda. Next base: position 858,404 of record JAULSR010000006.1, on the reverse strand, counting down.
TCGGACGGCCCCTCCCACGCTTCTTGGTAGCAGCAGCAACAGCGGCCACAATCTCTTCATCAATTCTAGCAGCCGCTTTTTTTCCCCTTGTCCTAGTTGGAGCTGGAGCCTGAATTAGAGCAGCCGGCGCATGTGCCTTCTTAGCCTTGGATATAGCAGACGTCGGCTTCTTGCCAGCCTGCTTCGACGGACGGCCCTTACCCCTCTTATTACTCGGCGTCTCTGTCTCAGTGGGGGGCGGTGGACGTGCTGCAGGAATGGGCCGCGCTCTGGCTGCCGACGGTAGTGTGGGCGGTGCGGGCGGCGGATCGTTGGGCTTCTTCGTCGCCACCGCCGCCGCCGCCACTCCTTGCCCTAGAGCCGCGGTAATAGCAGTCGCCTTCCTTCCTCTCGTCTTGGACGAAGCGGAAGTTGCAGCAGCAGCAGCAGCGGCAGGAGCAGCAGCAACAGCACCTTTTTTCGCCTTTGGTTTGGATATAGCAGAAGTTGGCTTCTTCCCGGGGAGTACGTCTGCTGTTGTTGCTGCCGACTTCCTCGGACGGCCCCTGCCCCTCTTGCTTGGCGTCTCTAATTCCGTAGGTGGGCGTGCAGGAACAGACCGTTTTGTAGCTGTCGTTGAAGGCGGCGGCGATTGATTTGATTTCATTACCGCGGCGGACTGAGCGCTACGCCATGGGGGTGATGACGGGTCAGAAGCGTCTGGGCTCTCCGGCTCTGCGGGCGGTTGGTGCGGCGGCTCGTCATCAGCCTGGTCGAAAAATTTTGGCGGGATCGGATCATCGACTCTTAGTCCTAGGGGGGCGTTGAGAAGTCGATCGTATTCCGCGCCGAGTGAAGGGTGGAATGTCAGAAAGCGTAGGCCATAGATAGTGCGTGGACTCGGAGGTGGGATAGCCTCTAGAGCGTCCACCTCAGAAGGACTATAGTCGTTCAAGTCAGTAATGCCTATATTGTTGAGGGGGGTCAGGTCTTCCGGCTCGGGTGACGGGCTCTCGTGTCGCCACTTCCACCCCAGAACTGGGGTTTCGTGGTTGTATGTCACCAGCTCCCACTCGTCTTTCCAGTCGCCCCTTTCCTTCCAGATTTCTTCCATCGTCTTAAGCGGCCCAAGTGTCCGTTGCTCGGGGACGCGGTCAAGCTTAACGCCTCGTTCTGCTGTTTCGAGCGACAAGGTAAACCAGGGCCTGGATGTGATGAACGACTCAGCCTGGGAAGGTGAGGCGTCATCAGGGAGGCGAGAGCGAGGGAGCACCGGGGCGTGTTCGCCGTGGTGGAGGCCTTGTCGTAGCTTTATAGCGCGTGTGACGGGGTGCTGTGAGTTCTTGTCGGGCGAGTAACCGACCCTACCACCAGAGTACCATTCAGGAGCGGAGCTTTTGTGCTGCCACTTCCACTTCCAGTCCCAAGTCCTATCGTTGGCCATCTTGTTCACCCGGCCAGGAATGCCCCACTCTGGATTCCAGACGCCGAGCTTTTCCCATCGTTTCCTGATGTTATGCCTGATGACCACAGCTCTTCGCTGGTCAGAGCGCTTCCAGGTCGAGAAGAGATAGTTCATCATAGGGTAGCTGACATGCTTGGATTCAATGAAGTCATCGAGGCGTTTGGATTCGCGGTGCACCTCATCCTGATAGCGTCTTCCAGGTGCATACTCATCGTATACCCGAAGTCCTACTTTTTCTTGCTCATTATCATCAAGAGGGGGTTCCAGAATAGCATCAATCTCGCGGTCGGTTATAGGCTGTGCTGAATAGAAAGGATCGTCTTCCTCTTCATAATATGACTCAGTAGACGAGGAGTAGGGTGGAGGTTCCTCTCGACCGAAGCGGTTGTTGAGTTGGCTGTCAAGTCGACCGGGGTTCGCGGCGAACCCTTCGAGAGCCGCCACGGTCCGAGTTCGCAGCGCATTGCGCATCTCAGCCGGGTCAAGGAATTCCGGCATCGTCGTTATTGTTATTGGCGCTCAATGCTACCAGGTCGAGATTGGCGAAAGTTATAGTTATGTGAGCTGTAGAGGGGAAAAGAGTCGAGCTGTCTGGAACTCGTCAGAACCTTGGCTCCCTGACAGTAAAAAAATCATGCAAGGGACTCACAAAAGGTTTCCAGCCTGTAATGGAGGTATTGTTAAGCAGTGATAAACTGTGTAGAGAGAGTATCACTTTCTGTATGTGAATAAGATGAAAATTCACGAGGCCATAATAGAAAAACCTCGAAAGACATTTAAGGTATCTACCAATTGCTGTCTCGACGCGAATCATCGGAAATAGCTGAGGGAGTTTGAGAGGAAATCACACCTGTGTTACACATCTTGTAACAAGGTGCGGTGCAAGGTGCGAGCCTTATCACTATAATGGTCAGGGTATTGGGTCGGCAGAACGCCTCCAGTTTCATGGTGCCAGCGCTGTCAGTACTTTTAAGGCAGTGTCAGCGACCCAGGCGCTCAAATATCCTTGACTCGGCCAATTGATTTTGTTCTGCTTGCGCCCGATCACGGCTTCTGCAGCAGGCAGTTCCGACATGTTTTGATTCGCAGCCTCGCGCCCAGCTGGCGACCCAGACTCCCGAACTTTGCAAGACGACCGGCGAAATGGTATAAAGCATATGAATGAGACCGGGATGCGAAGCGTTCTAGGTAGCTTGTTTTTTGCTGTTTGTGTTTGTTTGCGCTGGGCACAGTGAAGGCCCGAATCGGCACCTTCAATTTACGTACTCCACTGTATTTTGTAGTGTACCTCTTTCCCCACTAAGCTCCCCACTTCCCCACACTTACCTATTGATCCCATGGATCCCTTGCCCCAAGATCAAGAACTCAAGTGCTGTCCGAGAACCCTCTTCCACCTGGTACAGGCGAATGATGCGACCAGGCAAGCCTGCTCCCACCAGGACAACAAACAGTTCATATCACGAACTCACGAGGACGAATTGGGTCTCGAGGTGGGCTTTCACGTCGCACAGAGAGCCTCAGGCTATGTCATCACCAAAGTCGGCAGAAATACCGACCTGATCATCAATGATAAGTCAGTCTCTGGGGTGCATTTCGCCTTCGAATTTCGCCCCGATACTCATGTTGTGGTTCTATCCGTCCGGACCAGCCGCGGCACTACCACGTCTTTCATCAAGACCACGTACAAACGAAAATAGACCAGACACAAAAAGAAAAGGCGATCGTGTCATCCAGTACGGCTGCAACTATGGTATCGAGTTTAAGTCTTTCAAGTTCAATCTGTTTTGGCGAAAACTCGTACCTGAAACTCTCAAAGCCCTGTCTGTTAGCCAGTACCTTGAATCTGAACAAACAACGAAGTATCTCAGGCCCCGCGACCAACCAACCGAAGTTGACCTATCAAATCCCCAGTCATGGTGCCAGACCGCACTACACTCGGTGGGAGAAACCTCTGTGAAGGAAGTTCCGACGGAAACTCGACCCATAGGCGACCATGCGATAGGGTCGTTCGGCCAAGTCTTCAGATCGGTTGATGAAGGGACTGGTGCACCTTTCGCTATCAAGGTGGTTAGCCTGAGAAAAAGTGATCGCGTGAGGGCTCTTTTTCAGAGGGAAATCGAGACTCTTAGCAAGCTCAGACATGTACGTCATCTCCTCGTCCTCGCTTTCCCCCATATCTAACCAGCAGCAGCACAATATCATCAAATATCAAGGCAGCGATAGGTTGGAGACCGACAACCCGAGAATTTTCATGCCCCTTCGCCCCGGAAACCTGAGTCAGCTCACTAGATCAGGGTATAAATGCACCCCCAGCGAACTTGGTGAACAGGTTCTGAAGCAGATGCTGAGCGCCCTCGACTACCTTGCGTGCGAAGGTTACTGCCATCGAGATCTGAAACCCGCCAACATTCTCTACACCGTCACGGACGAATCCCGGGGAAATTACACCTTTGAATTGGCCGACTTTGGTTTGGTCAATTTCCAAACAACGGCCGCCACAGTCTGTGGTACCCGAGACTACATGGCTCCCGAAGTAGTGCGCCCTGAGTTCCGCCAGAGCCCCAAGATGGACGTCTGGTCCCTTTTCGTCACCATTCTCACTATACTCCCCCAATTTACTCGTACTTTTCCGCTTCGCAACCTCCCCCATGTTCTTCAACGCCCCGCAGATTATGATCCAATCTTTAGTGTCGTTATAGGTGCAGCAAAACAACTACCCAAGTTGAGGCCCATGGCAGAGCTGAACCCTGAACATCGGGCCACGGCCGCACAAATGCTCCTTCATTTGTTCAACGGCGTAGGGTTAACTACGCAGCGGGATGAAATCCCGCCCATCCAACAAGCCGTGGAACGGCTACCGCCAGTACAGACCCCAATAGTCTCACCAAATGTTGGCCAACATCAGCCCCCGGCGCAAGCTCCCAGAAATGCCCCTACAAACGCTCCTCCAAATGTTCTTCCCACAATAGAGACTCCACAGGCTCAAGCTATGCCTCCCCCGGCCGAGAATGCAGGACGCCCTCACCGCCGCCAGCAGTCCAGCCCGTCTAAGCGGCCAAGTCCCCAGCCTCCTCGTCTACAGCCTCCTCGTCTACAGCCTCCTCGTCTACAGCCTCCTCGTCTACAGCCTCTTCGTCAAGACCCTCGTCATCAGCGGAAGCTTGAGCTACGGATGTCTCGGAGAGCTACTACTCCCTTGCGCAATCCCCTCTTTGCTCCTCTGTACGAAGCGAGGGCCATCCCCGGACAGCAGCAGAGACCACCACCGCCGCCGCGCCACGGCATGTAGACGCGCCGGAACAATGCTGCGAGACAGATAGTGGTCGCTGCGGCATCTTCTTCATCTAGCAAGTCGTCGGACAAGATGCAAACATCTGCAGCTGAGGCTCATACAGACGACAATATGGACCATGAGTTGTGCTAGCCCCTTTTGAGGACGTCTCCTCGCTGAGAGCAGCGTCGGATGATTTACCAAACCCTAAGCAGAACATCTCATGGGGCGATGGGGCCGAGAAATACAGCAGAGCGGGATCTGTTCTCAGGACTTGCGGTCTGGCTGAGCCGGAGGGCAATATGGGGAGACACAGATAGACAATGACAAAGGTCGAGTCGAGAGTTAGTGACGGAAGTTGGGCACGGTGGTTGAAGAAATCTGGTAGAAGAGGTCGAAGGAGCGAGGCGGATCTCGAGGAGTGAATTGCTTATTTGAGCTGCGGTCGCGAGAAATGGGATGCTCAGAAGGAGTCTGAAGTACCTTTGTATTTGTAGAAAAGAGAGGCTATCTGATCGGTTGTGTAAGTTATGGGAGGAGTTGATGATTAGGGGGCATACTGTAGGCGTAGGGGGATAAAATGGGCGGTAAGAAGTTGAGAACGTTTTCTACCCCTATTGCAGGCAAGCTAACTCGGGTTTCATCATAGGTCGTTGGCTAACGGGGTGGGTGGGTGAACCGATGGGTTTCTGGTTCAGGTGACATGGCGTCGCGCGGTGCGTTCTTTTTGGAGATGTCCAGGTAGCTTTTGGGTACAGGGCTTGAAATATACCTACGGACTTACTTGTTGAAATTTGTAGGGTCCATGAGCTGTATCATCACTGTCACGAATCTGGTGATGTTGTTGTTGTTGGTGGCGTCGAGAATGATAAACAGCAGGTAACAAAGGGGTACATATAGCCCAATTAATCTGCAACATGCCCGGCTCATGCAGACAGAGAGAACGCTTTGATTGGCTGCTTGTTAAGTAGCCGCATCGATGCATGTCAGAACCTTGATAGCCGACGAAACGACTTGTGTGGTCTGCACATGTCTGAGACCACCGACACCTATCACAGATGAGCTGTGGAACGTGATGAGCAGATTCTCGAGCCATATTAGATCAGACTCAAAGACATGACAAGACGAGAAGTTTTTTTGATAATGTGCTCATTCATATTATTGTTCTCTTCGAAAGGGTGGTAGTCAATGACACAATCACCTCTGCATTGCCCGATATAATGGTTTTAATGGATATTTGATGGGTGAGGGGGCGGCGGCCGCCATAGTGCAGCATCCCATCTATCTATATGAGATTGAGTCTTGCCCACACAGCCCACACACACTTGCTCTGGTCCGTCTTTCTGGTATACAAGCTTGATGAATATGGAGAGAAGAAGAAAAGAAAAAGGCTGGATATGGCCATTGGTGTGTGTCAGTGTGTGTGTGTGTGTGTGTGTGTGTGTCAATGTGTGTGTGTCAATGTGTGTGTGTGTGTGCCGTGCTTGACGACGACAACCATGGATCTATGAGTTGCTGTTGCATCCATCGGCTTGGCACAGTGGCTAGAGACACGCACACGCACAAGGACAGGTCTGATTGCCTAAAATACAGCGAGTAAGTAAGTACGTACGTACGTAGTGTGCATATACCAGTGTCGGGAGGGATGTGGCATGGATACGATATTGAGCGTGGGGTGAAGACTGTTTGGCCTTGAGACATGCCATTTAATATAACGTAGGGATCCATTAATCTCATGTATCTATCCATATCCCACTTTTGATATTTGACTACTCCTTGGGCACTTCCTTGATTTCTGTCGGTCGGTCGGTCGGTCTGTCTGTCTGTCTGTCTGAGCAGGAAGTAAAGCAAAACAAGATACCAAGGCTTTTAGATTGAAAGAAGAGGAGAAGAAGAAAAAGAACCCCCCGTCTCACCACTAATAACCAAGGAATGATCTGGACAAGGTAGGTGGTGCTGCTAGTGGGAAGTGGGAGAGTGGTTGGTTCCGCAAATATCAGACTATGGAACCATCCGTGCGTATGTCACCGGTCTTCATCTAATAATGCCCCCCTATATTGCGGGATAGAAGAACAATACAAGACAGGCAGCAGCAGCAACAGAAGTGACAATACCTAACTGCAGCAGCCTCCCGGATGCCACATAGATCTACTCACACCATCTAGACTTGGCAATCAAGCAAGACAAGTCAGTGTCCACGTGCGACCTGGGGCAAGGCAGACTTCCGCATAGACAGACATACTCCCACATAGGGACCGAAATGGTTCCTTTTGTCTCATAGCACATGACACATGGGGAACATACTAGACGGAACGGGAGGTCGTGTTGCTTTTTTTTTTTCCTTCAAGATTATAACTCTTGTCTGGCTGTCTGGCTGCAACCGAGACAAAAACAGATGGGATGTTTTGCTCAGACCCCGTTCCAGATAGGTCGGGCCATGGGTCGGTCGGGTCGCGTGTGGGGGGTCATCTACCCTAGTAACAAGGCATCTATCTATCAATCCGTCGGTTGGAGGAGCTGCTCTTCATAGTTGTAGGGGAAATATATAGACAGGCGATGGACTCTACAACTCCCAGACATTTCTTGCTCCCTTTGAGCTGGCAGAGTTCATCCAGCATCCCGAATCCCATCTCATATTTGACTAGACCAAGCCACGGATATATACTCTGGATACGCAACTTGATAGCATCGACCTGGTTGTTCGTACCTTCCATCATCTTTTCGGATGTTTGGGAGTGGAGTGAGCGGGCTAACACACAACCGTTGACAGTTACAGCCAGCCATGGCCTACTTAAATATCAACCACAACAACAACAACAACAACACGACGATATCACTATGCGTCGTCCTACGGGGCAAGCCGAACCCTAAGCCACGACCCAGCCCGCCGACGCCAAATCCCCCAGAGCCAGACTTTTGAAGGCTTCGAATATCCATGAGAGGCGGTAGAAGAAGGTGGTGGGCGGGAGGAGGATTTTATCCCCAAATATCACATTACATCACATTATATTCTTGCCAGTCATGGATGGGATGGAAATGTGACGACGACCGACCGAACAATCGAACCCCTGGCCTAATCCTTGATCGACAACGGCTGCGAGCCGACCCGCTGAGATTCAGGGGAGTGGGTGGATGGACCATGGACGGATAGCGCTATCGACGGACAGGATAGAACGATAGGGGATGGATAGGGGGGTGTGAGGATACAAGGCAAGAATGAGGATTGAACACTGTCTGGAGTAAAAGGATAATACTGGAGAGAACACACATACCGGAGGGTGTGAGGACTTTCTTATTGTGAGAATAGGTGTAGGACACTAGCGTATCATCAGAAGGAGTATATTAATGGGTCATGTAAGACAATAAAAGTGTAAAAGCCGCGAGGTTCCTGATGGTCCTATGCAAGAGATATTTGTTTCGTATGCCCAACGTATCGCATCACTCTCATGTGTGAATTCAATCCTGGCTCTCCTCTCGCACTGCGTATGTCAATATAAAACGGGCAAGTCCCTGATTTGAAACCCCCAAAGGCCCCCAGCCACTGACTGAAATATAGCCCAGACAAGCCCTGTTTTCTTTTATTTCATTACCGTTCTAATTTTCTATTCCTACTTCCTTTTCGTTTTCATCACCAAAGCCAGCTTGGGGTCACAGGGTACTTACCTTGGAGGAAAAAATTCATCACGTTTTAGAAACCGAGAGAGAGAAAAAAAAAAGGGGGGTAGTCATCACCAGATAGCCTTACCTCACCTCTCATCCCACCCACTCACTCCCCCGCCAGAATAAACTCGCCCAGCTCCTCCTCAGGCATCATCAATATCTTAGTCCCCGCCAGCGCCGACCTCACGCTCGACTTGCTACTCACCCACGCCCACCACAGCTTCTGAATCACATTATCCGCCACGAACCTGCTCTTCCCAGGCAACATCTCCTGCTGATGTTTCTCATCACCACCATCACCCCCACCACCACTCTCATTCCCCCTCCCCCTCTTCACCGAAACATCTACTACATCCCTCTGCGTCGTCGTAATCACCAGCCTCGACGTCGCAAACCGATCCACAATGTGAAACAAACACCCGAAAATCAGCTCCGACTCATACACCCCCAAATGCAGCTCCTCGAACGCGCACGCAACATGTCTCACGCGCGCCGTGTCCTCACGCCTCAGAAAATGCGCCATCGGCGCATTGAACCCATCCTGGTCAAACGGCTCCAGCTCGCCCAGCAACAGCAGCGCGTCCAGCCCAAAGTTAAACCACACGCGCGGGGGTGCGGCTTATACGAAGCCGGTGGTGAGTTGCGGACAGGCTGCTGCTGCTGCTGCCCGTCCGTACCTGGCGACGACGGGAACAAAGGTAGATGGCCCTGGTCCTCTCCGCGCTGCTCGTTGTTGTTGTTGTTGTTGTTGTTGTTGTCGGCCTCGATGCCGCGCGAGGCCCACGCGAGCCGGTAGGGCGTCTTCCAGGCAAACGTGAGCTCGTAGTGGTTCTGCGCGAGCGCGCGGGTCTCGTGGCAGATGTGCAGCAGGATGGGGACCGGCCGGCGGCGCGGGCGCTGCGCGAGCTGCACGTGTTTCTGGTCGGCGAAATGGGAGTTGAAGCAGGCGGCGGCGACGACGCGGGGCTGGATTAGGTATTCCCAGATCTTGAGGCGGAGCTCGGCGGGGAGGAGGGGGAAGGGGTGGAATGTCCTGGTGGCGTTGTGGGCGAGCTCGGCGGTGGTTTGCTCGAGGCCGTCGTGGACGACTTGGAAGTCGAGCCAGAATTCGGTCTTTTTCTCGCGGCGCTGGTACCAGGATTCGAACATGGTGAGGTTCAGCAGGCTGGTGTAAGAGGTGGTGGGGTGGTGAAGGTGAAGTATTTCATAGGATGGGAGAGTGGTTGAGAAAAAGAATGTAGGTCAATAAATTGATCAAAAACCAGCTTAGATCAATTGAGAATCATTATGGGTGAGGGCGAGCGATTGTGCTGCTAGGTATTACTGGTGCTCATAGGGTGTGTCAATGACACTCGCGATGATGATGTTGATGTTGGGGAAGTGGAGCTGACACGAGATGCGATGCCCAAGCACGACCGACCGATGTGTCGCGTGTGCCAAGAGCAGCCATATTAATAGGTGACAGGTAGCAGGTGCGTTGCACATACTACGGTTCACCGTTCTTTCCACTTATCAGTGACCGGAGACCCTGGTGCATTTCATGATCTGAGGACACAAAACACGCGGTTTGTGCAATAATCATGCGATTTCCTTTTGTCTTCCGCTTCGTTATTTATTCCCATTTAACTTGCCTTTTGGTCCTATTTTGATTCTGTTTCTTGTATTCTTGCATCCTTCTCTTTTCTTTCTTGCAAATTCTTTTTGAGTACATTAAACTTTAAAACGTATCACAATTCAGATCGATAGCTGCAACTTTATCTGATATGATCCCGATCTTTTCCGGATTACGGCAAATTCTCGTACGTTTGCTGGTTTTCACCGGCCACCTCAGACGAGCGGTGAACGATATCGGCTCAAAGATGAAAATCAAGATGCAAGAGATGCTGGAGGAGGGCAAAATCAAAATCAAAGTGGCTGCTCACATCTTTTTTCAATGCACCTCATCTGCTCTTCTTCCTCGGAGACTAAGATCTGTTATCGGAATCCAAGCACGTTTTACCTCCCCTCCCCCCTTATCTAATCGTCATACATGTTCTCTAATCAACACCATGATGTTGACACAATGCGGTGAAACTATTTGAACCAATAACCACTTTCTGGTGATAATTACCAGCTTAGGGAAAATTGACAAGTCCCAGATGTTCCATCAACCATACGGCTACCTGCCTTGGAATAGACACGCATGCAAGGTACAGACATACCTTCCACATTGCTTCCAGAAGGCCGACGCTATTCCCACGCTTATCGTCCTCGATGCATCTCACACTTCACTCCATCTGATTTGGAATACCGGTATAAAGTCCGGACACGGCGAGGATCGCCGACTGCAACATCTTAGCTCCGCCCGGAGCGGGCCCGGGACGACGCCGTCTGTATCAGGTATGTAGGTACTGTACAGTACGCACATACCATATGGCGCTCCGCCACCGTTGGGTCGTTTCGACAAGGAGACGATGCACCATCTCAAACATTCCATGCCTTCTTCCATCCTTCTTTTTTGATAGTTGGAAGGTAAGTTTTGGATAGAGTTATCGAGGAGCTCCTACTGGCCGCCATGATCCACCTACATACCTTCACACCTACTAAGGAAGGGAGGTGGCAGCACCCGTGGGAATAAGGTGTGTAAGCGACGGCACCTGGATCGGGATCCCAGGTGTGAGTGAGTCTATGGAAGTGGTGTGTGCGAGCCAGCCAGGGAATAGGTAGGGAAGAGGAATTCTGCAGCCCCAATCCCACATCCACCGTCATCCCTTGATCCGAGCCGGAGATTTTTCATTAGCCAAGTATCTTATGGAGACGAAGAGGTATCTGTGCAATTCCAAATCGCTTTCATCTATCGATCTCACTCAAGACGTCAAGACGAGATAATAGGTCAAGCTAGGCCATTTAATGGAACCTGCGATATTTTATCAGACACCCATCGACGTCAGCTTGACGAAGGCAACTGCCTTTTCTGTCGCAGCTTTGCGAGGTGGTTGTTGGTGTCTGTCGAGAGGAAAAAGCATACCAGGTGGGCATGTCTGGTTCAAAGCCCATCCCTATTGGGGGAAGGAATCCCCTCCCTCAGGACGGCCCCCACAGACCCGTTATCCGTTCGGCCGGGAGATCATTATGTGAGATTGGAAAGGTAGCTGTCCCTCCTTCACATGCTTTTTTACACACGCTCGTCCATGCAGCAGCAAACCGTCTTAGGCGAGTGACAGAACGGGGTCCCTCCAAGATTGGGGTACATGTGCACCACTGCACCACTGCACCACTGCACCACTGCACCACTGCACCACTGCACCACTGCACCACTGCACCACTGCACCACTGCACCACTGCACCACTGCACCACTGCACCATTGCACCACTGCACCACTGCACCACTGCACACACTAATGTTGAACACCCACGGGTGCCGTTCAAGGTTGGCTCCCTGGCACCTCCATGTGCATGCATGGAATCGCACCATGCAGACACGGCACGAGAGACTGAAGGAAGCAGGTCTTGATGAGAAAAAAGAGACGCAATGATAGACGCATTCTCCACCACGGCTCTACGGATCTTGCCCACAAACAACCTCCCACGACAGCTTCGGAAAGCGACTCTTTTTCGCTGTTAGACTTCAGCGTCTTTGTCAGAAGTACCTCGCTCGTATCGCCAAGTGTGTGGGGGAAACGTGGAAGCCCGGACCCAACTTAGCTCGAGCCAAGCAGCCCCTCCCCCTCCCCCTCCCCCAGCGCCTTGACCAATTCAGCCACCAAAGCCAGCCCTTCCCTTCCACCTAGCCTGGCGACTCCACCAAAAGAAGAGTGGACCGTCCACTGGCAGCGTTCCTTGCCCTTGTCTGGTCGCATCTTCCATGCTTTAGCTGTCGCATTTGGCGCACTCGAGGCGCACTCGACGCACCCAAGCACGCATTCTCGGGACCCTGTCGCCTTGAACCGGGTGCGGCGCACGCGCGCAAACGGCTTGACGTCTGGATTCCACTTGTCCGAAGACCGCCCCAGACAGCGGGGATAGCGGGAACTGGACTGCCTGCTGGCTGATCGCAGATACAAATTTACAATACCTTACACGACTCAAGCGTCTCGAAAACGCTGAAAGGAAACCCCGTTGTTCTCCATACTTGCTTGCTACTGCCCTGTCCTGCCTCAAGTCTCAACTGTGGGGGACAAACGTCATTTACCTACTCTATCCCCAAAGAGCTACCCAGCTTAGCTGCCCTTGGACCTGGTGACCAGTGACGCCGGGCAAGGCTGGTTTTCTAGAGTCGGCTCCATTCCCACGAGCTCCAACGGCGTGCTGGTTTTGCTGGTCTTGTGTGTTTATGATCGTGAGTACCTACCGGCAGTCTAGTCTAGTGACCATGGCTGGAGGCAGATGACCCGCGTAGGATACTGGACAAGAGTCAGTTGCTAACAGAGATCCCAAAAGCTCGGCGAGCCCAGGTGCCCGGTATCCTCAATAAATCAATTAACTGGAGTGGAACCTAAACTGCCTCGTCTTCCACTTTACCTTCAACTAAGCTTCCCAAGTTCGAGACTCACCTGGGACCGTTTCGACGCCAGCTCCCGAGCTATCTGCTACCTTGCCTGCTACCTGGCCCACTACTGCTGCCATCGTCGATAGACATACGCCAGCCCACATATCTACTGAAATACTACGCCTATCAGCCTTGATTCGGACGAATTGCCGAGGGTCGCGGGTTGGCCTGGGTGGCTCCCTTTGGGTATGTTGCACCTCTCCTGCTGCTGCTGCTTCTTTACCCAGGATCGCTGTCGCTATGGCTGTCTCGGCAGATTATCAAACAGCGCGCTTCCATATTGAGCGTTCGGTCCTGCGGAGAAAGTTCTGAACCCGCTCACCGTGTCCTGGTCCAATCGTTTCGTTTCCACGTTTCGCGTCTCTTGTCTATGTCTCCTGTCCTGGTAGCCTTTCCTACGTGTGTACTTGTCGCTTTGTCACTCTTGCTTGGTTCTGCCTAGCTCCCTGACTCCCTAGCTCCCTGACTCCCTAGCTCCCATTCCCACACATGGTACATACGTGCTATGTCAGGACGCCGTCTGCAAGCCGTGGGGCTCCACATATACCTACTACCTACCTAGGCAGCCATGTTGCTTCCCTCCTTGCTCTTCTTAGGTCCTTCTCATCCCACCCCTGCGGCGCCTCTCCATCGGCCGCCTGCCGTCTCTCTAGCCTCTAGACTTATATTAGTAGCCCTGCCCGCCGGCCGAGCCACCCCGACACCAGCTCCTCCTCACCCGGCCCATCTCCATGTCTTACACCACCCCCTTTGTTTTCTTTAGACAGCCGAGCCTGCCATAGCATCTCAAGTGGAATGCCGTATTACTGTCTACAAGACTGCCACTACTTCTACCGCACAGCTCTCCGCGGCTTGAACATTAGCACCCACGTCTCGCCTCTCTACGCTTGATACAGGCCACCCCTGAGCTGACAATAATGCCTACCCAAGTCCGAATCTTTACTATGCCGAGGCCTCTTGGAGAGACTCTCGCCTCCCCCAGTCAAACACCAGCATCCCCAACGGCGGCTGCGGTCCCAGTCTCCGCCGCAACCCCACGCTCGATACCAGAATACCCAGAGATACCAAAACCTACCACCAGTCCAGGCTTGAAGGCCCATTCTTACAGCATGTCGTCTTTCGATGACAACCTGGCCAACGGCGTCACCTTCGCCAGCCAAGAGAAGCTGCCGAAGCTGCCCATCCCGGACCTCAAGGACACCTGCCAGAGGTACCTTACCGCTCTCAAGCCGCTTCAGTCGCCCAGAGAGCATGCGGAAACAAACCAAGCCGTGCTGGAGTTCCTCAAGGGCGATGGTCCAGAGCTGAACGAAAAGCTCAAGAAGTACGCTGAAGGGAGAACAAGCTACATCGAGCAGTTCTGTATGTTATTCTTCAACTACAAGCTTAGTTTTCTCTCCTGTTGCAATTTTTGCTAACACAATACAGGGTATGATTCATACTTGAACTTTGACAATCCTGTCGTGCTCAACCTCAACCCCTTTTTTCTCTTAGAGGACGACCCCACGCCCGCCAGGAACAACCAAGTGACGCGAGCTGCCTCGTTGGTGGCATCGGCCTTGGAGTTTGTGAGGGCTGTCCGTAAGGAGGAACTTCCCCCAGATACCGTCAGGGGCACTCCCCTTGATATGTACCAGTACTCGCGGCTGTTCGGTACCGCCCGAGTGCCCACCGACGAGGGCTGCCAGATTGAGCAGGACCCTGACTCCCGCCACATCATTGTCATGTGCCATGGCCAGTTCTACTGGTTCGACGTCTTGGACGACAACTCCGACGTCATCATGACCGAGAGGGACATTGCCATCAACCTGCAGACCATCGTCGACGACGCCACGCAGACGCCTATCCAGGAGGCGGCCAAGGGCGCACTCGGCGTGCTCAGCACGGAGAATCGTAAGACGTGGTCCGGGCTGAGAGACGTCCTAACCAGGGAGCACGGCTCCAACAACGCAGATTGCCTAGGCATTGTCGACTCGGCCCTGTTTGTCGTATGCCTGGACTATTCAGAGCCAGCAACGGCGGCGGCGCTCTGCCAAAACATGCTCTGCGGCACCAGCGAGATCGAAAAGGGCGTGCAGATCGGTACCTGCACGAACCGCTGGTACGACAAGCTGCAGATCATCGTCTGCAAGAACGGCAGCGCCGGCATCAACTTTGAGCACACGGGCGTGGACGGCCACACGGTGCTCCGCTTCGCCAGCGACATCTACACAGACACGATCCTGCGGTTCGCGCGGACCATCAACGGCAAGGCGCCAACCATGTGGACGTCCACCAGTCCGGACCCGTCCAAGCGTGACCCCGAGAGCTTTGGCGACGTCAACACGATCCCCTACAAGCTCGAGTGGGACATGATCCCCGAGCTCAAGATCGCGGTGCGCTTCGCCGAGACGCGGCTCGCGGACCTGATTGAGCAGAACGAATTCGAGTGTCTGGACTTTGGCTCGTACGGCAAGAACTTCATCACGAGCATGGGCTTCTCGCCCGATGCGTTTGTGCAGATGGCGTTCCAGGCGGCGTACTATGGGCTGTATGGGCGGGTCGAGTGCACGTACGAGCCGGCCATGACCAAGATGTATCTGCACGGCCGCACCGAGGCCATCAGGACGGTGACGGACGAGTCGGTGGCGTTTGTGCAGACGTTTTGGGCGGACCATCCGGCGGAGCAAAAGGTCGAGGCGCTGAGGAAGGCGTGTCAGCGGCATGTGAATACGACAAGGGAGTGCGCCAAGGCGCAGGGGTGCGATCGGCATCTGTATGCGCTGTTTTGTCTGTGGCAGCGGATGTTGGACCAGGAGCAGGAGAGGGAGGGGAGTGTGAGCAGTGGGAGTCAGAGCGGGGGGTATTCGAGCCCAGTGGATGGGAGTGTCAGTCCGGTGCTGGGGTATGGGACGGGCAGTCCTGTCGTTGGGAGCCCGCTGGCATCTGGGAGGGATGCGGGCGGGTTTCTCCCGGGTTCGACGATGGGGGGTGTGGATGGTGTTGCTGCTGCTGCGGGGGAGTTGTTGAAGGGGAGGGAGAGGGGGGATAGCACGAACTCGAGGAGCTCGAAGGGGTCGAGAAATGGTGGAAGAGATAGAAACCATAGTCTGCCGCTCATCTTTGCGGATTCGGGGTGGGATAAGCTCAACACGACGATCCTGTCGACGTCGAACTGCGGCAACCCATCGCTGCGGCACTTTGGGTTCGGGCCGGTGTCGGGCGATGGGTTCGGGATCGGGTATATCATCAAGGACGAGGCGATTTCGATTTGCGTGTCGAGTCGGCATCGGCAGACGAGGCGGTTTGTCGACACGCTTGAGAGTTATCTGCTTGAGATTAGAAGGGTATTGAGGATCACGAGCCGCAAGGTGGCGAGCGTGAGGCAGACGCGGGCGAGGGAGATTGATCATAGCAAGGTGGGTGGGGGCAAGGTTGGTGCGGTTGGTGGGCATCATGGGCATGGACATGGAGGGGCGGAAAAGGAGAAGAGCAGGTTGAGGCTGAGGGGGCGGTTGATCACAGGGCATGAGGTGATTAAGAGCCAGAGGAGTCTGGGGGGCAGTGGGAGCAGTGTGAGCCCGACGGAGGAGAGCATGACGATGAGTGAGGATGATGAGTTAGGTGGTTGTGAGTATTTCTTTCTGTGCCCCTTTGTTGGACGTTTGAACTTTGGAGAGAGATGGTTGCTGACTGATGAAATGACAGATGGCTTCTTCGATGCGGGGATGCTGCTTCAGGCGCTCAAGGCGAGGGGTGAGACGCTGGAGAATGGGGAGGCGACGAAGCCTTCGGAAAGGGCGGTTGTTCAGTCGAGGAGGCGGGGGGATGTGGGTAAGAAGTTGCGGCTGGTGGATTATTGATTGGATATGATACTGAGCTCTGTCGGGGCTTATATAATAGAGGGATTTATGTGGGAGGGGATTTATACCAGGGGTGGTTGATGTTGATCAAGTCAAAGATAGCGAAGCAAGCGAGATACTTGGTAATGTTATGTTGTGATATGTTGGGGGCCTGTCATGGGTATCTTGTGTGATAGTTGTTTGGTTTATTCAATGCATTCATATGAGACTTGGATATTTCGTTGGATATGTCAATAAACAGTGCGCATACTACACTTTGTCTGTCTCGTCTTTGGTTGTGACCTTTGTTTACCACAGAAACATATCATCCATTCATCGTTGTGCTCTTTGAACTATGCTGCCTAGAACACTGTGTAACCCATTGCCGCCTACTCACACCACCTTCCTCCCGAGGCAAACACACACACACGCTCACGCCTACCCAGTGTTTCCCCCATGCCTCTCCAGGCCCAGCCCCATGCCCTCAGTGATTGTCTACCCAAGCACATAATCGAGCCAACGTGACCACCTACCACCGAACCCTCCAGTGTGTGATCAGTCGCTGTAGCGCATTGGGGGGTGAGGGCGGTGGACGAAACCCCCCTCTACAGGCTGTCGTGGGTTTGATTCCCACTTCTGTTGGGCTTTTCTGACGATGTTGCGCCAACGCGATTTCGACCGACTGCTTGACTGACTAGACCGAGATCCTGGATAACGTGTATTAATACTGAAAGTAAAACCCCTTGAGGGTTTTCATAACCAGCCACTCCTGAAGGACCGGGGTGACTGGCGGACTTTTTGTATTTTTGTCCTTTTTATTAATCTTTTTTGCTTTGGGATGTATTTACTTACATCATATTATAAGAGGGATGGACATGATATCTAATCATCATCCTCCATTAACAACGCATCCAGCTCCGCCTCCTCATCCATCGTTAACAGCCCACCCTCCTTCTTCTCTTTCTCCTCCTCTTCCTTCTCATCCTCATCCCCACCCCCCTCTTCCTCTCCTGCTCCCCCGCCAACGCATCCAACTCCCCCCTCACAACCGGCCACGTCCTCACCGTCCCGTCAATGCCCACACTGCACACCCGCTGCTCGCTGCCCCCTCTACTCCGCGCATTCCCCAGCACCAACAGCTCCGTCACCTCATCGAAATGCCCCTCCAGCACACAATGCAGCTTGCCCGTCGCCCGATCCCAAAACTTGACATCCTCGTCCCGCCCCGCCGTGACAACCCACTGGTCCGTCACCGCCACGGCGCGCACGTGCCCGCCATGATGAAACGTGTCGTCGGCTGCGAACCCCTTCAGCCGCGACAGGCACTTTGCCGTGCCGTCGCCGCTGGACGTGTACAGGTCCACCTCTCCCCCATCATCACCATCATCATCATGCGACCCTAGCACGAGTTTATAGACAGTCGTCTCGTGCTCGAGGATGGTGCGGCGCTCGCTTCCCGGCGTGGCGGGGTCCGGCTCGGAGAGCTGTTCCCACGCGTCGAGGGTGATGCGCCAGCGGCGGATGTGCGGGTCGGAGCTGGCGCTGACGAGGATGATTTCGTCAGGAGACGAAGAAGCGTGGTGGTCGATGGCGAGGTCTTGCAGGGAGAGCATGATGCCCGCGGAGGAGTGATCTTTGTCCTGGAGGGTGTGCAGGCGGGCGTGGGTGGTGGTGTCCCAGACGATGATCTTCTTGTCGGCGCCGCCCGAGATGAGGACGGGGCGCCCGGAGAGGGTGGTGCAGACGAGGGCTTTGACAAAGTCGCTGTGGGCGGTGTATTTGCGGGATGGTTGGGAGGGGGAGGTGAGGGACCAGGAGTAGATGGACTTGTCCCAGGAGCCGGCATAGAGGGTGAGGGTGAGGGGGCAGACGGCGACGGAGCAGACGGGGGCGGTGGGGCCGCGGTAGGTGGGGGTTGTTGAGGAGGTCTATACAATAAATAAGAGTTGGATATTGATATTGAGGGAGGGGATAGAAGGAAGACACACGTCTAGGTCGATTCTGCGGACTGAGCCGGCGGATTCGGCGACAAAGATGGCGGATGAGGGCGCCCGCGGGTCGACGACGGCGGCGAGGATCTTGGACTTGAGCTGGATGGGGTTGCCATACTTGTTGCCCGCCTTGGCCGCTCGCCTTTTGCGGGTGAGCTGCTCGGCACTAGATGGATAATGTGAGTGACAAGTAAATAATGTGAAGGGAGGTTTGCTTACTCGGTCTCGAAAAAGTGGCCGGGGTCTGAGGACTGCATCTTTTTCACTTGGGGGGGTGATTATTTGAAGAGAGGGTGAGCGCAAATGAGAGGATGTGGGGGAATGGTTATCCTCCTCTCATGCGGGATGAGATAGTATAAGATCAAGTGTGCTGCCTGATTTTTCTTATTCACTCGATTACTGCTGTCTCACTTGGATGGCGGCGATATTTTTGGGTGCAGATACCCGACTTGGAGGTTAGATGCATGCAGTCAGGAGGAGCTCCCAATTTGTCAGTCGGGGGGCACCTGGCAACCGTCAACGAAAGCGAAGGAAAAGGGGTGTGCTTAGCGCGGGGAAGGGGCAAGGGGGACAGGGGGGAGGGGAGAGGGAAGGAGTGGTGGGGTGAGTGGGGCGTACTTTTGCTAGCAGACGCGACCCCTGTCCATTCGCAAGATCTAAATTGAAAACGCGGGTTCGACGCGTCTCCCAGACCGACAGACACGAGAGCTGAAAAACATCACCACCTTTGGTTCAAGTGTAATTGATTCATTACAAGGGACCATAAAGTCGACAGAACTCTCAAATTTGGCCCTCAACGATAATAGCATAACCTCGTGCTATGGTACACATAAAACAGTAAACTCCTCCCCATTAGCCACAACCCAAGGGCAGCTTCACCGTCACCATCACCACCATGTCCTCCCTCATCGCCTCGCGCCCACGGCCTCGGCCAGCACACACCCAGGGCGCCACCCACTGCGCCTACACGCCTGATGGCACCAAGCTGGTGACGGTCGGGTCCAACAACACCATCCGCATCTACAAGACAGGCTTCGACGGCGAGCCCACCAACATCGACGACTGCCAAGAGCAAAACACCGCCGTCGCCGCCTCCGATGACTTCTTCGTCGCCGGCTCCGAGGACGGCACCGTCAGCCTCTACACCTTCGACAACAACATGTTTGACCGCTTCCTGCTGCGCACCTCCCTACCCGTGCGCGACGTCGCCCTCTCCCCCGACGCCAAGTGGTGCGCCGTCGCCAGCGACGAGCTGAGCGTGCGCCTCGTCCAAGTCGATGACAACACTAAGCTGCGCACCCTCAAGGAGCACGGCCGGCCCACCAAGCACCTCGCCTTCGACCCCAAGGGCTCCCTGCTCGCCCTCTCCTGCACCGACGGCATCGTCTACATCTACTCGCTGACCGCCGAGCACCCTGAGCTGATCCGCAAGGTCGAAAACGTCATTGGCCGCGTCGAGACCGAGTCCGAGTCGTGCACCAAAGTCGCCTGGCACCCCGACGGGCGCGCCTTCGCCGTGCCCACGCCGACGCGCGACCTGCAGGTCATCTCTAAGAACGACTGGGAGAAGCAGCGGGCGTTTTCCGACGCCCACGACGGCGACATCACCGCGCTGGCCTGGTCCCCCAATGGCGCCCTGCTCGCCACCGCCGCGAAAGACAGGAAGATAATCATCTGGTCCTCGCGCGACATGAGCGTCGTCGCACGGTACGAGTACCCCAACGTCATAGACATCGCCTGGCACCCGACCAAGAACCTGGCCTCCTTCACCACCTCTGACGGCGAGGTCTTCATCTGCCCCGACTTTGTATCCGAGCAGTTCCTCTCCCTGCTGCGCCTCCCCCGACAGCCCGCTCCATTCATCCACGACCCCCTCGCCGACATCTCCGCCAACGGCAAGCGGCCTGTCACCACTGCTCCCGCCACAGCAGAGCTGAACGGCCAGCACCAAAAACAAATCGCCTCGCGCCCGGCGGCGGCCCGCCGCGGCTCCCTCGACAGCCTCGACGACCTCCTCGACGAAAACTACGGCGACATCGAAGACGACTTCGTAGTCGACGATGACGGCGCAGGGTATACCCTCAACGCCGGCCGCAAGCGCCCCGCCGAGGACGAGCTCGCGGCCGGCCTCCACCCCAGCAAGCGCGGCAACTTCGTCGCAGCCGTGGCGCAGCGCCACGAGGCCTTCCAGCCCGGCTCGACCCCCTGGCGCGGCAACCGCAAGTACCTCTGCCTCAACCTGATCGGCTTCGTCTGGACCGTCGACCAGGACTCGCACCACACCGTCACCGTCGAGTTCTACGACCACGAGTTCCACCGCGACTTCCACTTCACCGACACCTTCCTCTACGACAAGGCCTGTCTGAACGACAAAGGCGCCTTGTTCAGCTGCCCGCCGCGCGACGAGGGCGAAGTCCCCGCGGTGGTCTTCTACCGCCCGCACGAGACGTGGACGCAGCGGAATGACTGGCGCATTGAACTGCCAAAAGGCGAGGCGGTGCTGGCCATGTCGCTGAGCGACTCGTTCGTGACGGTGACGACGACGGGGAACTATGTCAGGATCTATACGCTCTTTGGCATCCCGTACCGGGTGTATAGACCGAAGAGCAGTCCGATGGTGACGTGCGCGAGCTGGCGGGACTATGTGCTGACGATGGGGAATGGGCCCGTGGGGGTGGACGGGATGGCAAGGTTGCTGTATACGATTCAGAATGTGAAGAGGGATGAGATTTGTCAGAATGAGGACACGGTGGCGTTGCCGGAGGGGGTGACGGTTAGGAGTGTGTTCTTTTCGGATGGGGGGGTGAGTTTTCCCTTCTTCTTTTGTTTGTGTTTGTTGTGAGGTTGGTGTGTGAACATGAGCTGATGATCTAATATATAGGACCCCTGCATCTACGACTCAACAGGCACGCTGCTCACGCTGCTGCACTGGCGGCAGCCGTCGCGGGCGTCGTGGATCCCCCTGCTTGACACCAAGCTCCTCCCGCGGCTGGCCTCGGGCAGGAAACGGGAGTCGTACTTCCCCATCGCCGTCGCCGACAACAGGTTCCACTGCATCATCCTCAAGGGCGGCGACCAGTACCCCTACTTCCCCCGGCCGCTGCTGTCCGAGTTTGAGTTTTCCATTCCGCTGTCGTCTGCGCCCGCAGGCGGGAAGAAGCAGAAGAAGAAGAAGGAGAGGAAGAGCAGAGATCCCCTACTTGATGACGATGAAGATCAGGACATGGCTGATTCTCTGTCTGAAGAAGACGAGGATGATGGTGACGAACAAGGAGATGAGAACAACAACGAGACGCGCAAACTAGAGCAGGAATACCTCCTCAAGGGCCTGCGCGCCGCGCAGCTGGCTGACCTGCTGGATGCGTCCAAGTCGACGGCCGGCCAACGCGCTGCACTAGCCCGGCTCGAGCTCGAGATTGACAAGACGCTGCTGCAGGTGCTGGCCATCGAGTGCCGCGAGGGTGAGGATCGGGGCATGCGCGCGCTCGAGGCTGTTATGTTGATGAGGGATCGCAGTGGCAGGATGGTGGAGGTGGCTGGTAAAGTGGCGGATCGGTATGGAAGGACGATTCTGGGGGAGAAGATCAGGGAGGTGGGGGAGAGGAGGGTGAATGGGGGGGATGGGTTTAGTGATGGGGAGGAGGAGGATGATGTTTTTGCGTAGAGTGCGAGGTGTAGGTGTGGTGATGTATGCATGAAAGGGTTTGTATAGTTCAATTGATATTGGCGTTGGTTACCTTATCTTAGCTTGGCTTGTCTTGTGTAGCTGCATACTTGGTTCAGATGGGCTGAATTGGCTGGTTGAAATCGTCTGCAGTGACGATAAGATGGACTAATTCAGTAGGCAGGTTGGGAGCTACTCTTCTGCTGGTGGCGGGGTTATGCCATTGTCCACCGATAGGTTGGTTTCGGAAATATAAAGATTTGGGAACGTGATGGTTATCGACGAGCTTCAAACCACCGTCACATATGTCATTAAATATCGTCGGTGCGGTGTTGACCAACTGTTTAAGTAACGGAAAGAAAAAGTATAAGAAGCCCTCCGCCCAGCAACTATCCCAATCACAACTATCCCATCAGCCAGTTACACAACCAAGCACAAGCATCTCTTTCCAAAGACATTTTCAAGGAGAACTCTCAACGTACCGTACAAAAGGTCCTTCATGCGCAGCTGACCATACATAACTAACCCCAACCCAGTGTACCCATCCAATTCACCCCCAACAACTGCTGCAAGTTTAGAAGCCAATACGCTATAGAGGGACTCGTTCCTACGGCACGCTGAGAGCCTCTCTTTTGGATGTTTTTTTTTAATACGGTCTAGAAAAAGTCTAATGGTATTGGTATCATCAGCATGTTCTCCCCGACAACGTAATTAAATCAATACAACCCCCCCCCCCCTCTCCCCCTTTCCCCCTTTCCCGTCCCCGGTTACACAATTTTTAACTAATACCAAAAAAACTACTTCTTCGGATGCGGAAACTCATCCTCCAACTGCAACCTCACCCCAACATTCATACTGATCAACTCCTGCACCAATAACTTCGCCGCATACGGCATCGTCATCTGCGTCACCTGCCTCGTGCTCTTGCACGTCTGACAATACCCCTTGTACCCAAACAGCCCGCACTGCTGGCAGATATCAATCTGGGTCCCGTCCGAGCTAATCATCAGCCGCTCCAGCAGCAGCTGCGACGCGCCATAGGCAATCAGACAATCTCTCTCCATCTCTCCCAGTCTCAACCCACCGTCCCTCGAACGACCCTCCGTCGGCTGCCTCGTCAGGATAGCCATCGGCCCGCGCGACCGTGAGTGCATCTTGTCCTGCACCATGTGCTTCAGGCGTTGGTAGAAAATGGGCCCATTAAAGATGTACGCCTCGAGCGGCTCGCCCGTGATGCCGCTGGTGAAGTAATCTTTGCCCTCCCACGAGAAGCCGTGCTCGACCAGCACCTTGCCCATCTCCTCGACGGGATGCGACCGGAACGCGTCTCCGAACCCGTATTCCGGCCGCCCGTGCACGATCGACGCCTTGCCCGTCAGACACTCAAAGAGCTTGCCGACCGTCATGCGCGAGGGGAAACCATGGGGGTTCATGATGATGTCGGGCACGAGCCCCGTGTCGGAGAAGGGCATGTCCTCCTGGTCTACGATAATGCCCACCACGCCCTTTTGTCCGTGGCGAGATGAGAACTTGTCGCCCAGCTCGGGCCTTCTTGTCTGCCGCGTCTGGACCTTGATAATGGCATGATCTCGCTCCGTGTTCGAGATCATGACCTTGTCAATGTACGCTGGGTCGGGGATCCGGTAGTTGATCGAGGCGTCCCGGAAGTCATCCGGGCCGCGATCCGTGCCAATCCCAGTGGAGTTCTGATCGATGGGAGTTTCCTTCTTTACCATCGTCTCTCCCGAGTGGATCTGGTAGCCGACGATGGCGAGACCGTCCGTGTCAAGCGAGGCATGCTTGGCAATGACCTCTCCCTCTTCGTTCTTGTCGACGCCTCCGAGTTTGTCTCTGCGCCCGTTGGGGTACTTTTGCAGCTCGGCCGCGTACTTGCGGAAAACTTGACAACGTCCGAAGCCGCGGTCGCACGACGCCTTGTTCAGTACCAGAGCATCCTCGATATCGTAGCCCGAGAAGGACATGACGACGACTGTCGCGTTCTGTCCTGCTGGGAGCTTGTCGTAGTGGATGAGCTGGATGGTTTTTGTGATGACCATGGGCCGCTGGGGGTACACAAGCGTGTACAAAAGGGTGTCTATCCGATTGAACTGGTTAAACGCAATGGCGCCAATAGCTTGCTTACCCATGGCACATTGGTAGGTATTACGCGGAGATTGGTTGTGGTGGGGGAATGGAATGAGACCTGCAACGGCGCCGAGAATCGTGAACGGTTCGATCTCGAGATGGGTTGTGTTCGGTGTGATATCGCCTTCTGAAAGCGCCACCATCGCGTCCTGTTCTTCGTTGACATCGAGGTATTCAACGACACCGCGGGTCAAGAAGTCGTCAAAGTTTGCCTGGCCGAGCTGGAGGAGCCGAAGGTGATCCGCCTTCAGCCTTGCCTGCCCGTTCTTGACGATAATACACGGTCTGCAGATACGCCCCTCATCCGTGGCAATGTGAACCGCGGCGAAGTGGCTGTTGATGTTAATGCTCACAAAGGGGGAAATCCAGCCTTTGCGGCGCATCATCCTGAACCTGGCGCAGAACCGCTTGGGATACCGAGTCAGGGCAAACGGCGTACCGTTCAGATGAATTATGTATGAACCCTCCCTGTGCATCTCTGTTCCTGTGAAGTTTCGGATGGGCTCAACGCCAGAGTCGACGCTGAATATCCACCTCTTAACCGGCTCCTCTTCAACGTTTGTCGTGATATGGGTCATGAGAGCTAAATTCTTCACCAGACCACAGGCCTCTCCTTCTGGGGTATCAGAGGTACACAACATACCCCACTGCGAGGGCTGAAGAGCTCTGGGACCACTGACTTTTCTTGTCTTTTCAAACTGACTGCTGATACGAGTCATCATACCGAGAGCCGAGATGTAACTCAATCGGCTGAGAACATGCGTGACGCCTGCTCTGTTCATGTTGAAACGCTTAACACTCCAGTTTCCGCTCTGGATGGCTCGGTTCACGCCCTGCGTGATGTAGTTGCCCTGACCACTGATGGGGCCTATAGGATCATAGGTAGACGTTCTATTGGGCTTCTTGAAAAAGTGTTCCATGTTACCCTTCAGGTCCGAAACGAACTTCTTGAACAGATCCTCGAAAAGAAGAGAGAGAAGTTGTCCAGCCAACTCCAATCTCTTGTTGCCGACAAAGTCGCGATCGTCGACCAGTTTTGGGTTCTGAGCGGCCATCAACACACGACGGACCATCATAGCGATGTAGATTGCCTTGGGGTAAAAGTCAAGGCCGTCAATGGTAAGATGTGCGATAATAATGTTTGCGAGAGCGTCCAATCCTTCCTCGACGGGGCTTCGCCGGGCGGTCTGGTTGAATTGTCTATTCCTGGGACCACCCATCTTGACTCTGGAGCCAATGTACTCCAGGGCCTGTTGTTGGGTGTAAACTCCAGCCTTAGTGGCCTCGTCAAAGTTGATGAGGAAGTCGTCCTGATATCGTGCGTCGCCGCCAGTGACCAGCTCCATGATCTCGTAATCAGACATGCCACCAAAAGCCTTGAGGACAATGACAATGGGGATGGCCTCGACGAGAACGTTGTGCTGCAGAGTTATCCGCTCCTTCTTGAGCACGACGTAGGTTTTAGACTTTCTCTCGTGGGTGGAACTTGTTACCGAAGCCGAGACGCCGCCGGTCTTTTCGTCCGCCTCGACAATGACACGATTCTTGCTGAGCTGCTCCTGAATGAGGATGACCTTTTCAGTACCATTAATAATGAAGTAACCGCCGGGGTCGAGGGGGCACTCGTTCATAATCTCCATCTCGGTATTGTTGGCGCCGTTGAGGAAGCACTTTGCGCTCTTGAGCATGATGGGGATACGGCAGAGGGGGACGCCCTTGCGGATGATCTTCTTCTTGTCGCGCGAGTAGACGACGTCGACGGTGACGGCGGCGGCGTAGGTCATGTCGCGCAGGCGGCACTCCATGGGGGTGACCCCATTGCGTGCCTTGAAGTCGTTGAAGTCATTGCGGGTGGGCTTGCCAACGTGGATGTCGGTGAACTCGAGCCAGAACTTTTCTTCCTGATCGCTCTTGATGAAGCGGTTGGCTTTGACGATGTCCTTGATCTCCTGGTTGACGAAGAAGTTGAACGAGTCGATGTGCTGCTTGACGAGACCCTTGACCTTGAGGAAGGCGGGCAGCAGCTGGAATTTGTCCTCCTTGGTGGAGATGGGATCCGTCAGCTTCTTGCCGTTGTAAAAGGGCTCGAGGAGGGCCTCGAACCCGTCGTCGATTGCTACCATGTCTGGCTGCTTGCTTTGCAATGCCCGTGCTTGCAGTTGCTTGCAAGCCCCGTGCGAATGCCGGCAGCGCAAGGTTATGACTGGGCCTAGGAAGAAAGCAATCGCAGGGCGCGACCTCGAATTATTTTAGCCCCGCGATGAGCCGAGCGGCGATAAGGCAGGCACGCCTCCCGATAAGAGGTGCGATTAAGCCACCGTGTAAGTGCGAGGTGGGGGACGAGAATTGGCCAATGAGATGGCATAGGAGACTACAAAGCTAAATTCAGAGTTCAGACCAGCCAGCAGAGCAAAGTAAGTGATGGGATACTTTCTTGGTTAAAGATGGGCTAGTCACAGATGGGATAGTTATTGATGGGATAGTCATAGATAGGATAGTAGTTGTAGATTGCCTTGAACATTTGGACGCCGCTGTGGGACCCACGAGGCAGAAGGAAACCAAGGTATAGATTGTTCACCTGTCTTTGGGAGACCTGCCTCCATTTTTGCCTGTGCCTGAGCACCTTGATAGGATTCAAATATTTTTCTCACTGTCAAAGTTTGGAAAATAAACTACAATCTAGGTATCTATCTCAAAATGAGTATGCGCAATGTGCAAAAGGTCAGAGCGTCTCAAGCCAAATAGTTCCACTCGTGGAACGCTTACATAAGGCGTAGCTTAGATAAGTACCAAATGTAAATTCGGGGTTTACACTTTCGTGGAACGTGCTGGCCTCCAAGAAGTCATCAAACTCGGGAAGGGACAGCACTTGACCGCAATCGCATCTTGCCCTTCGAAACGTAACCGAGCGGCGACGCAATTGTGAATATCTCGTAGCCGCGGGATGGGATACCTTTTCTTGACCATCCAAGCTCTTTGAACCATGATTGCTTTTTGACCTCAAGGAAGCAAAAGCTTAGAATTAGCTTCATCCCCAGGCAGGTATGTACCCAAAGCCCTGATAAAGCCCAGTTGAATCATCCTCAACCTTTTTCTTTCACTCAACCAACCTTTGGGTTTTGGCTGGTCTAGCAAGCAGCCTCTTTCGGACAGGAACTGGTTAGTTCCCCGCAGATGGAATTCCACCCACCTTGCCTTAGCGTTTGTATGAAACAGACTTTCTCCTCGGTCCAAAAACACAAGGCTGGTGGTGGTGGTGCATAAGTGGGTAGCTGAGTTCGGCAGCGTAGCACTCGATCAACCCCATCCATCCCCCCAACTCAATTCGGTCAGTAGCACAAAGTAGGTGTGTGTGGCTGATGCAAAAGAGAAACCCCGAAATCACTAAAATGACCAAATGAAGGGACCGACCGAGCGACTGTCGAAAACAGAAAACATACGGGTATGTACAGACTTGATTTGCATAGGTTAACAGGCGACTTACCTTGACGTTATGAAATGAGATGAGACGAGACGGGAGTTCCTGCCAAAGGAGGTGGTCGTCTGGTCTTGTTGAGAACCGGCAGACGAAAACCAACCAACAGACCGAACCGAGCCAACGACAACCCCTTACCTTACCTTGGACAAGCAATCTGCACAAGCACAAGCACGCAGGGTACTGTGCAAGTAGCATTCCGTGCCCCTCCCTTAGTTCAGGGCAGAAGATAGTAGGTGTATTGGCAGAAGCCCTCTCTACCCCGCGCGCGCAAAGTTGTCATTGCATCCGGCGGCAGGCGGTGTATAGAAAAGGGAGGAGGATGAGGTCTGATGTGTTGGCAGGTCGGAGAATTTCCCAATGGTTGACCTTTATTAGGGAGGTATGTTTGTGTGTGATGCGGAAGTGGCAAAGACTTAGGCAAATACTGTGGTTGCGGGCGAAAAAAAAAACCCCATGTCAGGTACTGTGGCTTACGCCGAAACCCATGTTTTTCCGAGCTTTGTACCTTTTCCAACCCTTGCGCGCACACGCCCAACCCTGGCACCTCCCTTGTCAGTACCTGCTCCACAGGTTTTATTTACCCATACCACCACAGTAGACATAAGGGCAACAGAGAAGACAGTATGCAAGAGAAGAAAAAAAAGAAAAGTCAGAACAAAATTGACCGAGTCAAAAATACCATGACGATGCCCCATCCTATCCACAACCACGAGATGCAAATCTGTATCTTGATGAGTCGCCCCTTTCACCCCTCCCTACTATTCTAGAACAGAGACTAATAACCCTGTCTTGCCTGCCTGCCCCATTGCTTGCATTCTGCCCCTCACCTCGACTCCCCCCCCTCTCCGTCTACATTCTCCCCACATCTCAATTCCATCATCTCGTCTCGCCTTGTCTCGCCTCGCCTCGCCGCACTCGGGGGATCTAAGTAAGGTGGTGAGGTGGCGTGGCAGTTGTATCTCTGGGACGGAAGCCGAAAGGCCTCTGAAAGAAATGAATGCATATTGGTTGATCAAATCTGCACCGCCGTACCTCTCCCTCACTTAGACCGCCTACCTAGTCATACTTCATAGACACTTACCCGATGCATTTTCGTAACCTTGATAGCCAGGCAGGCTAGGCATTCTCAGGTTTCACCAGAAAATCCCAAGATACTACCCAGTAAGAATGGTGTTTAAATCTCAAGGCAAGGTACCCAAGGCCTAAGGCATATATGCCCAAGTTAGGATAGTGAGTGGTTGGTTGCATGTATAAACACACTCTTGTCATGTTTGCATACCATTTCTCACGAATAATGTAACATTAAACACAATGTTTTGCGCCTTTTTTTTTCTTTCTCTTTCTAATTGGACTCATGTCAGTTGTTCTCTGCAGTTTGCAGGACGGGCAGCGGGACGCACTCCGGCGGCGGCGATATGCGAGCGTGCGGTGGTTCGGAGCAGGTTGCCGATCCCCAGGACTACCCTACCTGCCCAGACCCTTGGCCCTTTCTTTCCACTTGCCTGCCTTATTCGTGAATTCGGCAGACTCACCAAGTACGTAAATCCCATATATTCGATCTGAATTAGACAAATTGACAGGGACATGGCTGCCCTATGGTTTGCTCCTAGGTTTTCTTTCCTCAGTACAGTGTTTTTTAAAAACTCTGTTAGTCCTCTTCACCGACTTTTTGAATGTCAGTGACTGACTGAGTGAGTGGCGGGATGGCAAGACGAAACACGGTGGAGGTGGAGGGGTGCTCCATTCCATGCTACCTACATATAAGTGTGTGTGTGGTAGGTAGGTAGTAGGTGGGGTTTGAGGCTGACGTAGGGAGAGAGGGATCATAGATCATTAGAACCCCTCAATGACTGACTGACTGACTGACTGGCTGACAGGCAGGCAGATACAAGCTAATCTGTATATCTAGCTAGCCAGGAGGCTAGCTAGGAGGGGTAAGAAGCAAAGCACGCAGCAAGCAAGCAAGCAAGCAGCGTGCTCAGTGAAAAAAAAAAAAAAAAAAGAATAAGCAACAACTGTGATGTGCAGGAGAGACAGCCAAAGAAGTTGCCACCAACCGCCTAATCCACACACAAAAAAAGAAAATTAAATATTCGAGGCTCTGTTGTCGTTGGATTGGCACTTTGTTGTCGTTGAACCCCCTCTCCCAAGCAAGACATCTTTACACAAAAATGTCCGTGATATTGTTTTTATTCCGCCTTTGAGATAGGACGTGGGAAATGGGAAAAAAGACTACACAGACTTCGTCTGAAAGAGGATGGTTGTGACAGGTTTCAAAGCTCCCGTCCCTTGTGTTACCGTTCGAACACATTGGCACGCACGGCCAAAAATGCCTGTGCCTCTCTGCCACATTAACTCTGAGTTTAGCCTGTGCGTTGTTTGTATCTTTCTTTGAGGTATTCAATTGTCAGCCAGGCGCAAAAGAACAGAGAGTCTCAATGTGTGTGTGGGAGCGCAGCCCAACTGCTGCAAGAAGCCGCGTGTGGGGTTAAGCCATTGGGCCACGGTAAGCCTATTGAGAGAATAAATGTAACGAAAGCAACTGGATTGAAGGGAGGAAGATGGGAGTTGCTTAAGCGCGCTTAACACCGAATTTTTGGTTGTTGAGTAGCGGCGGAAGAAGGACGCACATACAACATCCTCTCAACTGCATCCATCTTTCACTCGCCATCCTCGCCATAGACAAAAATAAGAGAGAAAGGCCAGGTGTCCCTGCCAAGAAGGGGGTTGGGCAACTTGGAACTCGCTTGCCATCGTCTCCAGTTGCTCAATCTTTTTTTGACAGAAATAAGTGACGATGGACGATGATGGAGAGACGACTCCGCAACAGTCCGTCCATCGCTCACTGGCGGTCCCCAGCCCGAGCAGCCCAGCAGAACAGGGGAACCTCGCTAAAAAGGGGAGGTAGTGGCCCTGGTCTCTTTGGTGGGGAAAGAAGAGTGTCAGGGAACCTCCGCAAAGATGGAGACGACCAGGTATTCCAGGGAAGAGAACACGGAGCACCAAAGGCCCAACGCGCACCCTGCCTGCAGTGCGTGTTGCTGTGAGCTGCTGTTGTTGGTGCTGGCAAAACTCTCCGGTGCCTTCTAGAAGCCGTTGACGAGTGTTGTCTCCATCCGACTGACTGGCATTGAGAGCACCAAAAACGACAGGAGCGAGTCAGGTCAAGGTAGTCACTAGAAGACGACTGACTGAACGGTAAGCCGTTTTGTTTTTCTGTTGTGCTGGATGGACGGACTCATTCATCCCACCCGCAGCTGTGGTCTCGCCGTCCATTCGTAGGTGGTACCGTGGTGTTAAGAAAGGGCTGCTACTAGCCCCTGGCAAGGTAGTTTCCTAGCTTCCATCCTTCCTGGCTCATCCCACCATGGACAGCTCGGGTCTGGCCCGGAGCGCTGAGTGGCCGTGCGGTCCAGAAAGCAAAAGATGGGCGCCTCCGCAATGTCGCCATCTGCCTTCCCTTGCCGCAACCATCGTTTCTTGTTGTGGGTTGCTGCCCAGATGTTATCGTCCTAAATGATTAGATGCACAGTGTGTGCTAGCACTGGGAGCATTCGACGAGCGAAGTGAGGGGCCGGTGCCGACCGCAAGTCCATGCCATGCCTTCTTACCAAAGGCTACCTGAACGTGGTCTCCTTGCTTGAAACTACATCATCCATGGATATATTCATTGAGGGAAACAAGATCTCCACCTTTTGCCGTCTCATGGGTAGCCCGGGAGACAGAAACTGTTCCAGAAACCTCGCAGCACTGATCCGAGAGCCTGCCTGTGAGCCCCATCTGGTTTGTTAACAGAGCCCGGTTAGAATGATGTCTTGCATCTGTTGAGCCGAGGACGCCGCCGCCGCCACCAAAAACAGAGATCTGCGACGGAATATTGAAACGTGCCATTCCTACTCCATAGAGTGCAGTAAATAGGTATCTCAGTGCGAATGTGCATGTAGCAGCACGGTATGTTCAAGTACGGATCCGCACACATTCGTGATGTACGTAAGGTGTGAGTGTGTGAACTGGCGTGACCTGGATCTCGCCGTGGATCTCTCGGTGGAGAATTGGGCTGTCAAGACACGCAAAAACAAAAGAAGAAGAAGAGTGATCGACACGGGTAGGGAGAAGGCTAGAAGGGTAAAAAAAAATGAATGAATTCAGAATCTGGCAAGCGTCCACCATCCACCCCGGAATTTGCCCAAAAGACGGACAATCCAAAAATGCCCCTCACTTCCAGCCAGCCCCTCCTGAATCGCTCGCATCTTTGCCGCACAGCGATCCAAAAGGGCGGCCAGTCAGAATGCAAAGCTCTGCGGGTTGTGAGATGCGTTGTGTATGTGTACGGAGCAGCAGGGTCGTCGATGACAGGGACAAGCTGCAGTTTGCAGGACGCAACTGACATGGGCCGAACCTGGGGAACGAGGCTTCCTACTTCCTACACCCACCGAGACCTTTTATGCCTGCCTGCCTGCCTCGAAGCCTGCCTGCAGCAGGGCGAGGCGGTACACGGCGGCGGCTGCTTGAATCGGGTTTGTCGCTGCTGCTGCTGCTGCTGCTGCTGCTGCTGCTGCAAGTCGGTCGTAGTCGACACAACCTTGAAAGCCCCCGTAGCTGCATCTGCATCTGCATCGACCTTGTTAGGTACGGTAGGTATGGTTGCTGCGCTTTGCCTCCCTACACCGCTGCTTTCGAAGGCGACTCGACTCCATGAGCTGGTCTTGATTTCTCGGACTGAGGTGAACTGACTGACTGACTTGTCCGCTTGCCGGCGGCGTCATGTAAGGCAAGGTGAGGAGGTGAGAGGAGAGAGGAGAGATAGGGGTTCACCCTAACTGGGGCGACCATGTTCATGTATTGCTCACACACACACACACACACACACACATGGGGTTTTCGTTCTTGGGTAGGGTATTGTTGGGAGCGTTGTGACGGGGCTGGTTGGCTGTTGCCCATCTTGAGTCTGCACACACCACACCTACCTATGTAGTTGGGTTTGCTGCTGCTGCCAACGACATAACAGCAGCAGTATCTGGCATAGACATGGAGAAAGCTAGAGCGGGACGCTCTGAAAAGGCTCGCACAAGATTCTAGTTAGTTGGTTGGTAGCACCGTACGAAACAATCACAGGACTGTTTCTCTCTCAAGACAAGCCATCCTCGTCCACCTGGTCCTGTAACTCGGGGTAAGGTATTTAGTAGGGTTGCATAACGGCAGCGGGCAGCCAGCAGCCTGCAGTTGCAATCGTCATTAGTTCCAGCGCAGTTGTTGCAAGCAAGCACACACAAAAAAGGTGTTGCAGGGAATAATGGAGATCCAATGCCCCCCCCCCCCCCAAAAAAAAACAGCGACTGGGAAAAAAGAAAGAGCGACTAGAGGTTCCCACGGCAAGCACCAGCCCAATCGCTACCGGTGGGGAACGTTTTAGCGCGGGTAGTAGAGCTTGACTAGCGGGGACCCTGTGGGTGGCTAGCATTGGCTGGGTTTCTGCCGTGCGGTGGGTGCTCTCTTTGCTTCCAGGTTGCTTGCTTCGACAGGCGGCGGGCGCTGCTCCCCTTGTCCAGGGGTCTGAGGTGGTGAGGTGGTGTTGCTTTTACTCACAGACCATGCCATAAACCAAAACCTCCACCCAAGACGCCGTTTCCGCATCTTATTCCTCCCCTCCCCCTTCCTCAACCACCACGCTCTTTTGTTGTACTGCTTTCGACCTTTTTTAGCTGCTGCTCCTGGTCTCCAGGGCGCAACTTTGTGCCAACAGACTTTTGTGTGTTTTTTTATTTTTAAAAAGGTCAGTGGACGGAATTTGTTCATCTTGTATTTTTTGCTTGCTTTGCTTGTTTGATGCTGCTGCGGCTGCTGCTGGTGTTGCTTCATTCGCCCCGAGGAAACGTCGTCACCGTCCCGGTTCGCTTGTCCGTCGTCGCCCCCCCCGTTCTTCGTCGCCCGCCCCGCCGCCGCCCGCCCGCCTCGAATAGTCGCCGCCCGAGCTGCCATCCGAAAGAAACAAGTGATAGAAAGAAAATAGTAGTGGTGGTAGCCGGCTAGCGAAAGCCAATCCCGCCAGCCCAGCCCAGCCAGCCCAGCCCAGCCAGCCCAGCAGCCCATGTGTGCGTGGTGTGTGTGCGTGTGTTCGCCTAATGATGGGGTAATCGTGGGCGGCGTCGGCAGCTGGGGCACCGGGCAGACTCGACGACGGGAAGCACAAGGATGGGAACAGGGACAATCCCCATATCTCGCCATCTCCCTTGCGCTTGTTTCTCGCACGCACGCAGCTTATACCATGTCCACCATCCCCCCCTCCTCCCCCCTTCTCCTCCTCCTAAAACCCCCGCCTCGCACTTGTCTGCCCCATTGCTTCCATTGCCCTCTTCAATCCGGGCTTTTTAGTTTCTGTCTTCTCTTTACCAATGTCTGAGCAATTGTTTCGCTGACATAGAAGCTATTGCTGCTTTCCTGTAGACGTATAGAGGAAGAGATTCGCCGAACCAATTCGAAAAAGAAAACCCCCTGTGTACGAAAGTGTGTTTAGTTGTGTAGCAAGAGAAAAGAAAGGAAGAGAGAAGAGACGACGACGACGATATGGACGACTTCTTCCGATCCCAGCAGAGCCCTCGAGGCGAGTCCAACATGAGCTCGGCCTTTGTCTCAACTCCTCGAAATGGCCCCATGCTGCCGCGCCGGTTCACCACCGACTCCGGCCGTGTACCAACACTGTCTTCGATTACGACCCAGCGCGGCTCCGAGCCGCAGCAGGATTTCTCCATCACTGCTACCACGGTACGTTTTCCCGTTTGTTGAGTTTGGGCCGAGAGATGGGATGGGATGAATGTGGAGTAGGTGGTGTTTGCGCTGCGGCTGCTGCTGCTGCTATGGCGGTGGCGCTTTGCGATTCTACCATGGAGGCATTTGGGAGCCGTGCTGACTCTGAACGTGGTAGACTTTACATAAAGTTCAATTGGTATGTGGTACCCCACTGTTGCGTGTTGCCTCGGGCTGGGCGATCCTGTTAGCCATCTGAAGTGGGAATAAGGGGGGCAGGTTGCTCTGGCCCGATGAAACGCGCTTACTTTTGGCTGCGCGCCCATCAGCTTTTCTGAATGTTGAAACTGAACAGCTGGCTGACTCACGGGCTCCTGCTGCCGCGATAACCACAGTTAGAAAGAAAGAGAATGGAGTATGAGCGACTCCGGGAGCACAAGCGGCGCTTTGAGGCCGAGATATCAAAGCTCGACGCCCAGCAGCGCCAGGACGAAAGAGAGCTTGCCATGATGCAGGAGGATTTGAGCGGTGGTAGATATGCTGGGCACCAGTCAGAGCCCACCACACCCCCCGAGTATCGTGAGACGTCATCGGGTTTTCCTACCATGTTTTCTCGGCCAAACCGATATTCGACCTCGAGCTTGACCTCACCGCCAGGCCTCTTTAATCGCCCCGGACGATCGGGCTCGCAGCTCGCCTCACCCCAATCTGGAATTGTTCAGTCCCGATTTGCTTTTGATGACCAAATTCCGTCACGTTCAGTGCCGGGCTCACGAAGAAATAGCGACGAGGACGAAAAGGAGGAGGCGGTTCGCCAGGACCCGACGAGCCACCGCTCCACAAACGCGTAAGTGATCCTGATTGCGAATCAGTGTCGGTGCCTTTTATCCCGTGTGTGTTGCGTTGCAAACTTGTTTGTTCGAAGAGCTACGGAAAGTACACATTCAAAGCTCAAAGTGTGAGCAATGACTTCCTTCACCGCTTTACAGGGCTGGGCTTATTGGATGTGATTCTGTGGTCGATAAAGATCCGGCTTCATACCTTTCATCCAGGGCAAATATGCCGGCTCAAAGACGACATCGTCAAACTGATCAGATACTCGCCCCCTCCTCATACTCCACCCCATGTTATTCGTATCGTCCTATTTTGGGGCCAACGTTTGAGAATCTCGTCACGGGTTCTCAATGTTGTGGACTCTCCTCCCTTCCTCATTCTACACAATAGCATCACACAATAGGCTCTCTCAGCTATTGTCCCCCCTTCACTTTATACCAAAGGAGGCCTCGGGCAGGGTTAAAAACCTGGAGGGAAAAAAACGCGGCTGCTCAATCTTCCTCCTGTTTTCTTCCCTTTCTCCGTTTTCCTTTCATCTTTCTACGTCAGGCACCTCTTATTCAAGGCACATTTTACGTCAACATACACTTCCGCGCACGATTTTCCCCCCCAGAGACCTTTCGAAGGTTCACGACCTCTTTTTATAGCTGCAAGTCATCTGGTCACTGTAGATTTTTTCCCCCGAACAACATCACGCATTCGGTCACACATCTTCACAGGCATCATCACGGGCATCAATACAGGGCATCAGGTCTCTCTCCAGACGCTCATTACTAACGAGAGGCGTATATAGGCTCAACCGATATTCAATGCCTGTCACTCGCTCCAGGACTTATCTGGGTGATATTGGCCTCGAAGACAGCAATAACACGACGGGCTTCTTGTTTGGCGACGAGGATTCCAACTCTGGAGAGAGAGCTACACCTACAGTCCAAGCAAACAACAACAATAGCACAGATCCTTTCCCTACACTATTTCGGCAGCAGGGATATCCTAATATGGTACGTTGACATTCCGCTTGCTTTTTTTGCTTGATCAAAACGGTTGCTTGCTGAATTGCATATCCTATTTCACCCGGTTAGTTTCTGCAGACCCCAAGTGTGGTGGCAGTTGGCGGGTGTTTCGCAACCGTCCGAACTCTTTTTTTCAGGAAGACTTCACTTTTGCAGCCCCACCTCAACGCGCACCGCAAAACGCCCGCGTGTGAAGTCGTCCTTCTCAACTCTTCCTCAAAACCTAAAACCCCGAGGACCGGACAACTTGCAAAATTTTCTCTTTTCCTTGCTTGTTACTCTTCTTTTTCTCTCAGTCACGACTACCACTGTACCCTGCGCTCCTTCATCCCCAGCACTGTAAACAAGATCGTCGCGTCACAAGTGTTGTATGCTCGGATTGTTAACACTGCTTCCTCAAGCTTTCCGCTTCCTCGTCTACCCTGAACCTTGCTCAATCCGAATCGGCTGGTCCCGAGAAATCGTCGTCAGACGGCTGGAACGGTATTAACAAGCATCGTTCTCAGCAGAGTATGTCGGCTATCGGCTCAACTCCGCTCAACGGCGCGACTGGCTCTGTCGGTTCACCTCAGGAGGTCACCACCATTGGCAGCCGCCCAGCTAGCATCCGCCACTCACTTGACGGCATGAAGTTCTACCATGAGGCAGCCACTCCGGCCGCCGCATCGGAGTCGTCTTCGGTCGTTTCCCCTCCGACTAACCATATTACGGCCACTCCGCCCAAGCTTCAGCAGTCTTACTCTGCCAATGACGTGCCGACGGTCAAGAATACGACTCCCTCGTCCGGCCTGGCTACGAACGCCAACAATCATGCGCAGCAGCATTTGCACAATCACAATGCTAGTCTGGGTCGCATCCCAGCTGGTGCTATGCCCCATCGTCACAGCCGTGAGCTCTCCAACGACGCCAGCTTGGCCAACAGTCGTGAAAATGGTGGCGGCTACCCTTCCATCACCTCAACTTTGCATGCCAATGCTGCTCCTTTTGGTCCGCCGTCTACTCAAGCTCTGCCCCCTACCTCGGTCACCTCTCCGACTTCGGCCAACCCCTATTACTACAACGGACCCAACTACGCTCCTAACGGCAACGGCGCTCCAACCAACCCCAATAGCTTGCCCATGCTCTTCAATACCATGGCTATTTCCAGCAGTCTCTCGGCCCCGTACTCCCCCCATAACTATACTGGATACAATCCTCTCTACGGCGCCACTTCCCGACAGCAGCCGCAGGACAGCCAGGCTCGTGTGATCCAGAATCGCCGCCAGATGGACAGCGAAGGTATGTCTTGACTCTTCTTCATTGAGAAGTAACTGAGATGCTAACAACAATTTGCAGCCATGGCTCGCTTCACCAACGTCTCTCTGGAGCAGGTTGGTGGCACTATCTACCAACTTTGCAAGGATCAGCATGGCTGCCGGTACCTGCAGAAGCAGTTGGAGAATCGCATTCCTGAGCAGGTTCACATGATCTGGGTGGAGACGAACCAGCATGTAGTTGAGTTGATGACCGACCCCTTCGGCAACTACCTCTGCCAAAAGTTGCTTGAATACTGCAACGACGATGAACGCACCGCTCTTATCCAGAACGCTGCGTCGGACATGGTCCGCATTGCCCTGAATCAACATGGTACTCGAGCCCTCCAGAAGATGATCGAGCATGTGACCACACCGACTCAGGTGCAGATTATTATTGAGGCCTTCCGCAACCAAGTGGTGGAACTCATTCAAGATCTCAACGGCAACCACGTCATCCAGAAGTGCCTGAACAAGCTCAGCGCGGTCGATGCCACCTTCATCTTTGAGGCTGTGGGCAAGCACTGCGTCGATGTTGGCACCCACCGCCACGGATGCTGCGTCCTCCAGCGCTGTATTGACCACGCCGATGGTCAGCAGAAGGTCTGGCTCATTGACTGCATCACCCAACATGCTGTCACTCTTGTCCAGGACCCCTTTGGCAACTATGTGGTCCAGTACATCATTGATCTGAATGAGCAGACCTTCACCGAGCCTCTTGTCCGACAGTTTGGTGGCCGCATTCCTCAGCTCTCTCGTCACAAGTTCAGCTCCAACGTGGTTGAAAAGTGCCTCCGCTGCGCTGGTGACGTTTCCAAGGACATGATTGTCAACGAGCTTCTTGCCCCGGGCGAGATGGAACGCCTGCTCCGCGACTCTTTTGCCAATTACGTCATCCAGACTGCCCTGGAGTACGCCACACCCATGATGAAGCATCACCTCGTCGAGAACATTCGACCTCACCTGCCAAACATCCGTCAGACTCCCTATGGCCGTCGCATCCAGGCAAAGATTCAGGCATATGATACTCGCAGTGGTGCGAACAGCAACGGACAGGTGACACCGGCCGATCCGTCTAGCGGCCAGATTGGACTCCGACCTGCCCACGGCCGTGCCATGTCCAACAGCACGTCCATCCTCGTATCTGGTGGTTTTGCCAATGGTGGTGCTAACGGCATCAATACCAACGGCGGACGCGGCTCGGGAGGTGTCTATCCCCCCAGCGCCACCATTACGGTTCCTCCTCCCCAGGCCGCCCTCGTCCAGGCGCCGCCACAGCCTCCTCGTGCTCAGCACTTCCCTCAGCAGTTCACGCCTCTGGGAGCTGGCCCCACTGAGAACGGCGAGTCTCAGTGGTTCTAAAGAAGACGGCAACGTGACAACAGCACAGCGCAGCGCCACGCGTGTAAAAACGGGTACGATGAGTTTTTCTTGAGCTGAACTTGGGCTGGGTCGGCTGTCTGCTGGCCTTTTTGCCCTCTCGGTTCCTTTCCTCTTTTGCGCCATTTTTTATCATCGTCCTCTACCTGCTACACTAGTCACGGAGCGTCATTCATGCACTTTGCAACGACAGTCACGAAACCATATTCCTTTTTTTGCTTCTTGCCCATTCTTTTTCCTTACTGCGCGCTCTGTTACCACTAGCAAAAATCAACGACTGGCACGGCATTATACTACCGATTTTCGATTATACCTTCTTCTTCAGGATGGCGGGATCAGTATCACATCACAGCAGTTTACCATTGGCGGGTTGGATGAAGCGGTGGACGACTAGCGAGCGAGCAAGTGGATGAAGGAGAGAAAAGGGGACATGTTTTATATTTCGGGCTCAATTAAGCAAGGGTATTTTTTCTTTTCTTTCTCTTAGCCCACTGGCCCTTTGAGGATATTTGGTGAGGATATTTATCTGAGAGGGAGCGGGGAGAGAGATGGGGAAGGAGAATTTCCTTGCTTTTGCTGTACCATATATGGGCACGAAATGGTTCTCTTTTTTTCACCTTCTTTTGCACACTACTACTACTACTACTGCGACTACTTTTCTTTATTTCTCATTACCTACATTCGGTGTTTGTTTTCCGATTCAATAGCATAGATCTCCTCTATCTCTGTCTGTCTTCTTCGTTATGGACGGACACACTGGACGAACGACGAATGACGACGACGAAATGACGACGACGACGTACGTGGTGGATTCACATTCATCTATCTTGCTTTTTATTCTTCATGGGCTTGATTGCGTCTGTCTTGTCTTTTTTTATTTTTGCTATGATAGGAACCCATTAAAAACTACTTCTCTTCAACACTTTTATGACTTTTCTCGGTTTTGGGATTTTGAGCGGTGCTTGTTTCTTCTCTTCTCCATGGGTGGGTGAGGGTGGGTTGGTTGGTTGATGGTGCTTGTGATTTTGCCTTTCTCTTCTGTGTTGCTTTCTTTTGCTTTGCGATGATACGATATCCGCTTGGTGATTGGTGATTGGTGGTTTGTGGTTTGCGGTGTGGTTGATTCCTTTGCGGATTGCTGGTGATGTGGTTGTGATGTCGTCGTGTGGGTGTGTTCGCTTGTTTGCTTACTTGGTCCCTCCTGCTTGCTCGCTCCCCTTGGGTCAAAGTCGAATGGGGCTGGCTGGCTGGATTGGACTGGATAGACAACAATTAAGCGGACAAGTGAGGACGACACACTCACGCGACGACAACCACATCAACAACACCCATACATAGTTACATACATACATACCTTACATATATACTCGTTATATACTTGACCCCTCACTTCATCAGTTCCTTATTCCTCTTGTTCCATTCGGATGGGCGTGGCTTGGTCTTTCTCTTCTGACAATGAATGGTTGGGTGATTTAGTCGTATAGACGAGATCTGACCTGCTGGCTATGTGCGGACTGGGTTGGATGTTGGATGGGTGAGCGATCTAGCTCCTAGCCAGGGTTAGATGCATGGATGATAGTCAACCTCCTTTTTGTTCACCCAAGCCTCCTTCTTCATATCCAGAGGCCAGCTGTCTATTTTCTTTTGAAGACATCTAGTCTATGGATCTGGGGTTGACTTGTAGTAGAAGAAGGATCAAGCAATACCTTGTCTACGGTTGGTCTTTGACGACAGACGATGGGCTGGTTTTGGGTGGTTTGCGGATTGGATTGATTGCAGTTATATCCATTGGAGGGGAGGGAAAGAGAAAGAGAATTAAGCATAGAGGATCGTCCTTCGCTACGGCCCTGGTATTCGAATATTCCATAATGCTTGCTATAGGGCTCCCAAGACGGTTGGTGATAGATATACATGGTGTTTGGAGTGGCCTAGCATTCTGGCGTTTTGGGCAGCTGCTTTCAACTTGGAAAAAAAAGTCTTGACTTGCTTGAAAAATCACCAATTCCCAGCACAGAGCAAAGTAAAACCAAACAACAACAGTATAGTATAGTTGTGACATGCTACTTGACTAGACCAGTCCATCCAACAAAAGAAAACGTAACCGATCAAAGTAAAGGAAATAAAAAACGCCCCTCCTTCCGTGCCTCCATAAACGCCGTCCTAATTCCCACATCCAGTCCAGACAGATAAGGGATATCTTCCCCATCCCTAGTCCAGCTAACCTGTCCCAGCCCATGCAATGTACGCGAAAGTCACACATCTCTCATCATCATCCCCCATCGCAACTCAACTCCTCAGCGCCTCTAGCCTATTCCGCATCTGATCCATCATGGCCTCCGTATCCTCCTCATCCTCCTCCTCCTCCTCGGCCTCAACCCTCTGCTGCTGCCCCTGCTGCTGCACCGGCACCTTTTGTCCCTGACTCGGCACATTCGGCAACACCGGCGCCTTATCCATCTTATCCTTCAAAATCTCACCCAACACCTTATCCACCTCGCCCTCTGCCTCCTCGTCCTCCCCTTCCATCAGCTCATCCCCATCTTCAGGCAACATATCGCCCACCATCTCCTCGATGATGCCCGCCTTCATCAGCTCGCGGCTGAGCTCCTCCATGGTGACGGCCAGCTGCGGCAGGTGCACGAGCTGGTTGACGTCCTTCATGATGCCGACGCTGGCGCGGATGCTGCCCTCGATCTTGCGCAGCGCAAACGCCTCGTTGACCTGCATCTGCACGCTGCTGAGCTGCGCCTTGCCGGTGACGAGGCGCGCGCTGGCCTTGCGCGTGCGGATCAGCTCGCGCGCGTAGGTGCGCACGTCCTTGGCGGCTTGTTTCTGCTGCGAGGGGTTGCGCGCGCCGCGGCGGTCTGAGGCGAGGATCAGGTTCTTGGCTTTGGTCTCGACGGCTTTGAGGGCGGCGATGTCGCGGTCGAGTTTGCGGATGTTGGAGCGGATTATGGCGTTGCATTTGCGGAACTGGGTGGGTTTGGTGGGTCAGTTGGTTTGCTGGCTGTTGGGTCGATGATGGTCGATGAGGGTATTTGTTACCTGAGCTTGGGGATCCGGCTTGCCAAAGAGGTTCTTGATGGTCTCCATGGCGAACTAAAGAAAATCGCGGGTTTTGCTGGCGTGGCTGGTGATGCTAGGCTATGCAATCAATCCGATGCTAGGTGTGCGCTCTCCCTCGCTCGCTCGATTGCTTGCTTCTAGGAGGAGCGGTTTCGTTGGGTATGAGGTTGGTTGGCGGCCTTGTCTTGCTGTCGGTGCCTTGGCTTGCCTGCCTGGGCCTTGCTTGGCTTGGGGTTTACTAGACAAGGTTTCCCGTGCTGGATGAGGTATGATTTCCGTCAAGTCGTCTGGCGCGCGTCTGCGTCTAGGTCCTGTTAGGTAGGTTATCCTGTAGGTCGTGAGCTGATTCGGTTGGTTAGCCGTCATATCGATAAGAAGGGTGGTTGCTGGAAGGAGAAGATGTACCGCTGTTAGTGAACCTTATTTTGAGTATGGCAAAATTAATCGCTCTACATGCCTTAGTAACAGATAAGTTTCCTGGGCACATACCTAGCGATCGCGCCTGAGGGGAGAGAGCCTGAGAGGGGTTGACGAGTGCTGCGAGGGAATGCGGGCCCCTAAAGCTTGGTTCCCCGCTCGTCATCTGAGCAGCGGTTTCAGGGGCCCCCGCAGTTAAACTCATGCCTGCCTGGTCGAAAACTTCGGAAAGATTTATTCTGTACAACTGCTGCATTCATATGCATTCACTAAGAATCTTTTGAGGCTGTCCTATCCCTTCCATCTTCTTGATGGATTGAGATACGTAGCGGCAGCAAGGTTGCACTCTCCGGTATTTATCTGCATACATATATGGGTAACCAGGTGCCTATAGTAGCATCTGTTCGTTGTATCGAGTCAAGAGTTGCCGCCGTCCATCTGCACTGCCGATGCACCTAAAAGTCTGGCCGTTTTATCTGACGCTTTCGGCCCATGATCCTGGGTAACAGAAACTCCCCGTCGGCCAATCATGTTTTAACCCCTCACACGGAATACAGTTTTAGACATATATGAAGCTCTTGAAGCTTCCTTACATGAACTTTCCGTTGAGCAGACGATTGGAGGATTGCTGCATATCACTGCCGGCGGTGACGAAGCCTCAGACGTGCATGTGCGGCCCCTGTGCACTCATTCAAGAGGCTGGGCTGTTGGCATGCTTTTGACCCTATTCTGTGATTTATTACCGACACAAAACCGCATCTCAGCACAACGGTTGACCGTGGTCTGAATCTTCGCTGTTAATGGAGTTCATATAGGTAAAATCGGGAAGTGGAATTGAAGTGAGTGAAGTGGGTTCTAGAAAGCTCAGATAGTTTCGCCCAGTTGAAGCTTCCATCCCCCACCACAAGACCCAGGAAGCAAACACATCAGCCATTAGCATGATCATAAACCAAATCTATTGAGTGACACCAAGACATATAAATTCGCCAATACCAGTCCATTGAGATGCAATCAAGTCTACACAAAAATAGCCTATACTGTAATGGTAATCGTAGCAAATGCAAACAT
The DNA here is from genome assembly GCA_030512295.1 of Bombardia bombarda. Lineage (NCBI taxonomy): Eukaryota > Fungi > Ascomycota > Sordariomycetes > Sordariales > Lasiosphaeriaceae > Bombardia > Bombardia bombarda. Next base: position 814,588 of record JAULSR010000006.1, on the reverse strand, counting down.
GAGCCCGTTTGCGCCGTCTATGCTGAAAATATACCCATGTCGAGGGAGTCATGATACCAAAGGCTCGATTGTTGAAAAATCGAGAAATACGAGCTGCATGCTATCTGGACATGGAGATGGCGATATAGGTGTACAGTGAAAGAAATGAAAACAAGTTACTGCAAACATCTCACAACACCACGGGGTCATATTCAGAGCCCGTTGGTGGTGCCGTTGTCGGTCTGCATGAAGGTCTTCTCGGCCAAGGCTCCGGGCTGCCCGTGACAGTCACGCTACTGTCTGACTGGATTTCAACATCTGAGTTATCGGCTTGGCTGCTGTCGTTGCCCTCTGACCCAAGTCTCAGGGGAGAACTGTTGTCCAGAACGCTATTTCCGTTGATGTCCCTGGCGCTCCGGGCACCAACCACAGTCAGATCGTCGCTATGGTGGTCAGGTCTGTCCTGCTTGTCCAACCACGCTGCCAAGTGGCGATACAAGATCTTCACCACCGATGATGGAAAAGCATTCCCAATTTGTTTTTTGACGGAAGTGTTAGTTCCGACGAACTTGTGCCTCTGAGGGAAGCCTTGCAGAGCTGCCAACTCGAGCGGTGTAAAAGCCCGTTCACCGTCCCAGTGATAATCCAAAGTTCCACAGCAGGTGATCGTATGGCTCAAGATTTTGTCTGGATTCCAAGGCGCTCTCGGGGTGTTGAATACATAGTTCGCGGGCTGATGGTAAGGACCATCGGGAGCTTCGGAAAGATGGGACAGAGCTCTCGTGACGGTTTCCCAGGGCTTCAGTCCGTTTATGCCGTCTTTATGGTGCGTTGGAGGGGGAAAGGGAGGCAGTTTATCGCCTGGACCAGCACCTATCATGATCAGCCTTTTTCTGGGCTGAGCCAGCCCATAGTTTGCCAAGTGGGCAACCTTCCACCGTACCGAGTAGCCGTGAGTGGTAAATCCCCTGACCAGAGATTTGAAGTAGGATTCGGATTTAGCATGGAGAATTCCATATGTCTGCTCCAGGGTAAAAAGTCGTGGACGAAACTTGTCCACCAACTCGGTGCAGGAATAGAGCGCGGCTGTGTTGATGTCGTCGTTCTTGCCCACTCTGGTATGGGCAGGAGAATACGGCTGGCAGGGGGGCGATAGGTGTAGAATGTCCACCCGGTGCCTGACATCCTTGTCAATAATGACATCTGAGACACTCTTTTTATAGACCTTTGTCTTGTGGAAATTCCGCCTTAGAGTCGCGGCGGCATCAGCCCAATTGTCTATGGCAAACACCAAGTCCAATCCGGCAGATTTGATCCCGCGTGACGCTCCTCCCGCCCCAGCGAACACGTCGCCAGCTGAATAACGGTAGCGCGTACTTGGCAAGACAGATCCAGGGCCATCTCCATCAAGATCGACTGCAACTTCAGGCGTCTTGCTCCAACGCCAGCCTCTCAGCACCTCCTCGTCGGAGTGTCTGAAGTTTGGATCGGCATCTTGATGTGCCATGCGGACGAAAGCCCACTCGCGGGGCTTTTCTTCCTGTCTGTTGCTAGGACCATGTACGCTGTAGTACTCTTCGAACCGGTAACGGCAGACAAGACGTGAGTTCTGCTTAACCCAGTCCGCTCCCATGTCCTCGTACTCTTTGAATGGATATCTGTGAAGAGGAAACGACTCGTTGGTCGTTCTTAGCTCCCTCTTGCCGGATATCCACTTCAACTTGAGATCCATAAGCGCCTGTTCTTGCCAGGGCCTGGGATCCAAGTCATCGAGTCGGACAATCATGCAAACCTCGTTTAACTTCCGCTCGAGAAGGAAACGCAGGGAACGGTTTCTTGCATAGCTCCATCCGCGTAGAGTTGGCTTTTTGTCGTTCTCCAGGAAGATGATTGAGTGTATCTTCAAGAACTTGATCTTGAAATGTCCGAGATATTCTTTCAGCTCGATTGTCATCCCGGGTTTTAATAGTAGGCCATTGTCCATTCTGTATTGATTGATGGTCTTTCCCATTGACCTCGGGGTTGAACGCCTTGAGTTGCCACTGGAAGAATGCCTATTACGCGGGAGCAATGGAGGATCGTCACCGGTCAAGTCAATTACCTGACCGAGAAACTGGGGGCACTCGTCTTCTTGTTCCTCTAACCGTATCTCATAATCTTCGCGCGAGATGTTGAATGGTTGCCTTGCATCTTTCCAAGACCGGGCTCGCTTTGGTGGGCTCTCCTCCTCGTCTGGCTGCGTGAGGTCGATACATCCGTCTTCTTGTGGCGACAAGCCTTCATCGTTATCGTTGTCGTCGTCGTCATAATTATCAGCGTCAATAACAACATACTGTCGTTTTCTTGATGCAGAAGGATACCAAATATCTGCCATCTGGCGACCAAGCGTTGGTTTGTTAATCATTATCAGACAAAAATGGACGGGTGGACTTACCTTTAACGCGGCAGGAGACCTTGGTATTACGAGCAAATCGCAGCCAGTGTGAGACTTACGTGAAGTGGATGATCTTTTTCGGAAAAAGTAACGAAGAACAAATCGTTTGGTGGCGGTGTTCTGATAATCCCTAGGATGCTAAAGCACTGAACAGGCTACGGTAGCAATAGGCAGTACACTCATTGCTTATCGGAAAGCAAAGAAATAGGAAGCTATCGGCAGGAATGACGGCCAGTGGGAGATTTCTATGACCCAGACTCTCATGCTATAAGGTGGAGGGCGAGGCGAGGATGTAAGATCGTACAGCTTGAGAATCTGGGTGCGAGGTCGAAGAAAAGGAAAGAAGGCTTGGTAGGCGGGGGAGGGAGTGACGGTTTTGCAGGCATTAAATTGCAGAGAGAAAAGAATGAGCCCGGAACCGTTTCGTTCGTCCCAACTTATTCCTGCTCATCTGAGTTCGGTGTTTGCTTGAGAGATAGTGCCACCGAATAACCTCATCTGCCTAGATCGCATGATACGACACGGCACTATGGGGCGTAGTCATCTCTTCTCAAAGCAAACAACTTAGCGCAAGCGGTGGCTCTTTATACGTGGCCTGACCTATCCCAGCAAAGAAGACTACCACGCCGACTTCATAATGAGTTCGGATGCCATGTCACCAGCCCCAACATGGTGTCTATCGGCATTGGTACTATGCCCCAGTCATTAGCTGAGATGAATGATACTGGGAATCTAACAAGAATTCATGCCATTCCTCTGAACTAAGGAAAGAGAAAGATACCTACGCTAGGTAGGTACGTAGTTGTCGATGTTCAGATCTTGCTTGTTATACTGGAGGAAACATGAATGGGCCAGTGGGTGGTCTCAATGGGTATCTTTCATGAAAGGGGAGGGCCAACCATACTACCGCCTAAGTACGATGCTTCACAGAAGTTGTTTGAGGTGCAAAAGGAAGTTTTGTCACCGGGAAGTGAAGGCGAGATGAACGAGCGTCAGTTACTGTTTGCTGTGAAGTCCAGCCCAATCGAGATAAGCACTTTTTGGCCATGGAAATAGCAAGAGAAAAAAACGATTTCCAGGGCAAGGCATTCAAACTGATCATTCCCGTGATCAACAATAATACGGGATCCAACTCCCAGTCAAGATAACAACTAAGTTAGGAAGGCCGTCTTCAGTAGCAGCATCATCGTGGGATCGGGACCCCTCCAACGAGGGCGGCACAGCTGCACGATAAACCCACAAGACTGAGCAATGCCTCGAGAACCTTAAAAGATAAACTTGCACAGAAATGTTGGCAGCGAGTCACTGGCTGGGTAGAATTCTGGGACTCGGGAGAGTATTCGCAGGGGAGAGCTCAAAGTAAACAACAGGGAAGGAGCGAGGGAGCTAATCAGGTCGTCCAATGTTTCTGGATAAAGCATATCAGGCCCCCTGCATGTCCCAAGCAGCGCTAGCCAATAAACGATGAAGTGGATGACGGAATTCACCCCCCACCAAAGTGGGCCCTGACAAACGGAACAAATTCGGGGCCGCACCGACCCACTCAGATGGCCCAAAAGTTTCTCCACCTCTGGCTCTTTCCACCTCTGGCTCTTTCCACCTCTGGTTTTTTCCTCGATTGTTTACTTCTACAACATCCAAATCATCCCATGGCCTTCCATCGGGACACGCCACGTCAACCACATTGACGGCAGGAACTGTCCTGCGTCGTACTGTCAATCTGTTCACGCATCTCGACTTCATCTCGTTCCCAAGGGTAAGCAATCACATCTCAACTTGCTTGCCTCCTCGTCCTGTTGCTACATTCCATGATGACTTGTTATATGACAAAACCTTGACTGCTGAGTTCATTAATGCGGAGAAAAACGTTCTGATCATTGCACATTCAATACGAACCTATCATAAGCACTCTTTGCTTGGGGATCTGGCTAACATTGTCCGTCCTTACAGTTTGTTCGGTTCTAGCACGTATTGCATCGCGTAGTGTCTTTTAGTACCTAGCGAATATGATTCAAATTTGACTTTATAAATATGTCTTGACTTTTTTCCCAAATTTGCATGCACTGCACTATCTTACGCAAATGCCATGTTTCACATTGATAAAAAGCGATGGTGTCCAACCCTGGAGCATGAATGGAAGCATGTACATGGACATGATACTAACTTTAAGTTATGGGCAGGCAGGCACGGTGCGGGCTTCTTGTACAAGGAAGCTGGGTTACGTTGCATTCCTGCGTTCTTGTCACTGACTGTATTCCATCATCCCATGATTTTATCCATGACTTTGCAACCTAACGCTCTCTCGGACGCCTGCGTCACAGGCTGGCTCACAGCCTTTTCTATCATAGCTGGCAATTTGATTGTCATCACACAATCATCAACACACCATATCCTCGGCGGTTGGAACCTTTTTAACGGAGATGTACACTCGTGCAGCAGCCAGAAAGGCTGCCTCGGCAACCAAATTGTTTGAAGAAGCAACGGACGATGTCATCATCCCCGCCCACTCGGACGCACAAGCATCGCAAAGTGTGGCAAAGGCCTTGATAATTGATACCAAGTCCAGGCTCGAGTCAAAACGCAAACGCCACAGCAGGATCAAAGAGACACTACTTCTCAGGGGAGGCTGGGATGGCTTGCCTCCTGGCATTCGTCACTTGGGCAAGTTAATAGCCGACTGGGTTCCATCGGCGGCTCAGAATACCGGAACAACTACAGTTACACAAGATGCTTCAGGCATCATGACCCCCTCTGTTCCACCCATTCTTCACACTACATCTTCTCAAGCAAACGGCAAGAATGTGACAACCGTACGACAGACCATTATCCGACTCAGAACCACCAAGGCTCGAACAGAGCCTTTGAAGACGGAAGGTGGCATTTTTATAGAACAAGAAGCCGTAACAGACAAACTCATTAACCCGAAGTCGAAGCTTCAAGACGAGCCGCCGGCCAAACGTCAACGTATCATCCTAAAAACAGCTATTAGCAGAAGCACAGAAGCAAGCAATGAGAATGCCTCATCAAGTACATCAGAGCATAGACAAGAAAATAACAACAGCTTTGCTTAGCAGCCAGATTCGCCTTCTTGATCCAGACTTCAGGAAGCAGATCAAAAGGGGCAAGGACAACCCATCCGGGCTGACTCCCGGGTATACTCCATACCTTTATAGAGAGGCCCCCACCCCGGAAGCATGCGAGGAGATTTATAGGATTTTGGCAGAGATTGATGGAGATGTGAAACAGCCAGACAAGATGCCTGCAGCGTCCTTGGAAGTTGCCGGCTGCGGGGAGGTGCCTTGTGTTCTGGATGCTCTGCTTAGGACACTCGTCAGCAGCAATACGCTCATGGGACTTGCGGACGTGGCCATCAAAAACCTCGGCCGCCATTACGGAACCAGGCGGGATGGAACGGGCGCGGGGAGCATCAACTGGGAGAAGGTGCGGCTTTCGTCACACGAAGAGCTGACGCAGGCCATCAAGATCACCAGCTGCGGACCGACGAAGGCTAAGAATATCAAGAGGATTCTCGACATCGTTCACGAGGAGTGTCCCGAGCTTTACCGCGAGAAGAGCACGGCAACCACAGGCTCCGCTGAGAAAGAGGCCGAGTCGGGCTACCAAACAGCATCAATGCCCGAAAATGCATCAATATCATCGCCATACATCTTATCCCTCGACCACATGCGCGGCATGAGCAAAGACGAGGCAATGGCCAAGTTTGTCCGATTTCCCGGAATAGGCATCAAAACTGCTGCCTGTGTGACTCTCTTCTGCCTGCGGATCCCCTGCTTCGCCGTTGACACGCACGTGCACAGGTTCTGCCGCTGGCTGGGGTGGATCCCCGAGAAGGCGGATGCCGACAACTGCTTCCGGCATGGCGATGCCAAGGTGCCCGATCACCTCAAGTACGGCCTGCACCAACTGTTCATCTGCCATGGCCAGCGCTGCTTCAAGTGCCAGAAGGCCACCAAGTCGGGAACCATGGATTGGGATGAGGCCCCCGATCGCCCGTTGGAGCACTTGCTTGATCGGACTAAGGGTGCGGACAAGGTGGTTGTGAGTGTGGTAAGTGAGAAGAAAAAGGAGAAGGGTCAAGAGAGAGAGATCAGTCTCTAAGAGCCGAGGGTGCCGATGTGAGTGTGGATTTTAGAGAATGCGATGAGGTGTAGCTCTTGTGATGTCAGTTTGCTGCGGCGTGTTTCTTGGTCGGGATTTTAGAAATCTGTAGATTTAATTCTAGTGACATGGTTAAGAGCAATGAATATCGAAGAGAGAGACATGTAGGTACGAATATTTTATCGTTCTCCGTGCGGATAGCGTGAAGCGGTGCCATGCCAAGTATTTCAAAACCTTGAGATTGCAATTCATTGGCCTTATCGGGGTATCTTTCGTATCCTGGAATGGAAGTGGGCAACCACGGCTTCATGTTGACAAGTCGAGAAGTTCAAGGTATAACGAATTTCGTGTTATCCAGTGCCATTTGCTTTCTTTGCTGGCAGGCACCGCTCCCCAGACCAGGTCGCTTGGTTGAGTGGGGCATGGAAGTAATGGACCCAGTACTCCACGCCCTGAACGTTCGTTAGCGTAGTCCTTAGTCTTACTTTTTACAAGGGTTTTTGCTATACAAAATATTGTTTTCGACAAGGGGAGCGCAGCCAAGTTACAGGGCATTTGGATCTAAAAACACTATTTTCAGGGAAGACATTTAATTAACAAGGGGTTATTTGTGTGTAAGAGTGTCCGACCTTACCTAAAACGGGGCCTGGGTACCACCATAACGAACGTTCAGGGCGTGGATTGTAAAATGCGCGGCAGCAGGGGTTTTCAGCTTAGTGCTGCCGCCCTCCTTGCCCCACCCTCTACTCAAGACGCGGTTCAGCAGGTGACTACGGCACACTCAACCGTCACAAGTTCTATTTGTACTTCATACGCAGTTTGGCAGTCTTTTTACGTTTTGAACCTAGCCACAAACAAGTTCCTTTCACCTACCTGCATTCGAGGACTTCCTCCCCGGATTTTAGCAGGCACCATTTAATCTTGCATCGTCATATTTTCCCCATCTTCTTCTCAGATCTGGGGACATCTTGGCAAGGCCAAGCCCGTCGTACCAGCACTGTCTTGCGCGCTGCCTTTCGCCCCGACCGACGTTTGTCGCTTTCCAGAAGATCAACAATCTTCGACACAGCACACAACTTCCACCTCTATGGGAAATTTTTCCTAATCGCGCCCGCAGAAAGTGTGCCAGAGGATGGTGCCTATAGTTGCTGATTCGCCAGCCTATTTCACCTCTCGACTGCCCTTTACCTCATAAGTCTTTGGCCTCGCTCGCCGAACAGCCGCCAACATGAATAATGCGGATAGCTTCCAACGTCAGCTTGTAGAACGATACCAAGGGTTGAAATCATTGGATCCCAAGATACATCTGTTCTGCCCAAAGCTCAGCGACTCCGATATTACCAATTACGATGCACCCAAGGTGGACGACGACGACGAGAGTGGCGGCGTCTCTGCCGCGGAAAAAGAGAAAAGAATTGAAGAGGGAATAAAAAGAAATGGGGTCGCAGTAGCTCTTTCTTTGCTGATGTGGATCAACGAAGAAGATGCTAATAAATGGTTGGCTGAATGGAAAGAAGCAGTCGAAAAATTTCTCATGAAGTGCGACGGCTGTGCCCTATCGTGGCATAAAGGTCGTGGCCAGTTCCTGAGATACTTAGAAGGGTATGTGTTCAGATGTCTTAGAAAAAGCAGCGCTAATTCGTCATAGTGATTTGGGCAAAGAAGCATCTGATCACATGGAAAAACTTCTCAATCAGTTCGACAAAGTGCGCATTGACGAAGGTCTGAAGAAGGCGAAGACCATCCTGGAGCAACATGGACCCATGACATCGTCCAGACTTGTCAGCTTCGACGCAACAGCCGTTTTAGCGTTATTCGAAGCGCTGTGCTGCGAGCCTTACCTAGCGATGCACGAAAATCGCGACGACTTCAATTACGTCTTTGAGAAAACGCAGCAGAAGAAGCCGCTCAAGATGCAGGGCGGCATGATTCCGACAATGACAGTTTTTCTGTTTCACGATGACAAATATCGCAATAAATTTGCGCGGACACATTGGGAGAGGAAGACAGCCGGCTCTCTTACCGCAGATGAATGGGACTGGGCTGTCGAGCATCAACTCGCCGATAGGATCGTTGAGGTTTCCATGACCCGGAATATGGGGGTGGTGGCAAAGCCCGAGAAGATTCTGCGATTCTGGCAGAGTTTTCTCTTGATTCTTCCTTCGCTGAGCGAGCATCGCATTCAAGACTCTCTGCGAGCAATGGAGGTAACGCCAAGCGTATACATGCTCGCCCTCGAACATATGGGCACCAACTCGAATCTTGCTCTGGCCGAGGTTTTGAAGGGGCAGATGGGCCTTATGGAGAAGTCTCTAAAATCATTTTGGGCCGCCTATGATCAGGTCACTCCCAGCCAGCTTGTGGAGGAAATCATCAAGAGCCCAGCACTCGGATCGTTACTCAACACTTCCCTGACTTCGGAGCTGATGATACAGGAAGGAGACCATGAAGTACCAATATTGGCTGCATGGGCCCGGGCCTTTATTCGCTCCCTTGACTTGACTCGCAGGTCAGATGCATGCGAAGCGCTTCTCGGATACTTGTTTGACAACTTTGGGGCCAATCCGCAACTCACGCCCGAGGCCCGTACCACATGTATCCTCACAGGTTTGATTACACTTGCCGAATCCTTAGATGGCTTCCTTGAATCCGGCAAGTTTAATTCGGGAACTTCGCTCATCATAGTCAATCAGCTGCTCAATCGAGTGGTTCACTACAAAAGTGTCATCATCGAAGCAGCTGACATGAAATCCGGAGATCCATACAATCATGGCCGTTCTCAAGCGGCCACGTCTATTATTCACTCGGCACTTGAGTTGGACGCCAAAGCAACGTGGACTGAATGGGACGCTCTGACTAAGAACGTGGCCGTTCAAGACCACGTGAACAGAGATTCCGGCGCCCTCTGGGAAGGATTTCTCGAGCTGCTCTGGGTCGGGCGTGTTGACCTAGCCAAGGCCATGCTTTTAGCTACCATGCCCCTGCGCAGCATTGAACAGTTCATCCCAAAGCGCAAAGAAACTCTGAGAAAGGAACAAGAAAAGTTTAACCGCAGGTACCAGCAGCAGACGACCGCCATTGGAAAAGTGCTCGGCCGCTTGTCTGATTTCAATCCAGCTGACTTGGACATGTTCTGCTCGGAGGAGCAGAGCAAGACCATTCATCCCATCGTGGCATCGTTGATACATGGTGAAGACACGATCCGCGAAGCTGGCTTTGAGCTGATCAAAGCCATTACTGGGGAGAGTCAGCGATCAGAAGCCGTTTACAAGATGCTAGAGGCCTACTTCAGCCAGTTTCTGGATGCCTTTTCTGGCGCCGTGAGCAATATCACGTACGAACAGGACATCAACAGTCCTTGGAGTCATATGATTCCAACTCAAAAGTGCAGTGAATTCGTTCTAAATGGTCTGAGCGACCCTTCCGTAGGCCAACTGAGAAGCAAGACTCTGACTCGTGCTGAACGGGGTGCTGTCAAGCGATGGTGGGAAGTCGAATGGAGGCTTATCGGCCACTCGTTCAAAATGTTGAGGCACTGGCACGTTAGAGTCGATAAAAAGATCATGGAGGACTTTTGCCGAGACACAATGGAACTTGCTGAGAAGTTCCTTGCCCAAGACGGTGTCATTGTGTCTGCTCTCTGCAACGGTGGGGGTATGCAGACGAGCGGAGATTCTATGGCTGAAGCGATGAAAGGCATACTGGAGCCTCCGAGGATGAACTCGTTCAGCTTGACGGATATGCTGCAGCTTCGAGACAAGTACTTGATCCAGGGAATTATTGGCATAATAAAAAAGCTCCTGGGACGACTGAAGGACAACGACATGGAGCTACCCCGGAATTCCATTGCAGCGCTCAACAATATGCTGAAAGGACGCAGGGGGCAGGATGGCCGGTTGGATTACACCACAAAGACCAACCTGAGCAACGAGCAACGCATCGAGCTGCTGAAGGCCCTTGGTGAAGATGCGGAAATTGAGGAGCAGTTTATGGGTAACAAGCCTGGCGAGAAGGATGCCCGGGAAAAGGAACGGGTGAAGAAGCAGAGCAAGCTCAACTTCTCGAAAGCATCCGTCAAGGACCACATCAGCCAGATCACGCCGAGCTTCGAGAAAGATGGGTTAAGACGCATGCTGGCTCTGGAGAGTTCAGAACCTACTCGATCCTTAAAGCCAACGATCTCGAAACCCGATCCAAAGACTGTGCTGGCAAAGCAGACTTCTCTCAAGGAAGCACGCGCCAAAGAAAAGGCTGAGAAGGCGAAGCGAGACGCCGAGGCAATTGCGAGAGCAAAGGCATTACGTGCGCCTGCTAAGCTAGTTCCAGGAGAAGGCTCTGGGCTTCAAGGTATCGCCGGCGTGCGAGGCAAGGACCATGCTCCAGCAGCAAAGGATGAGATGATGGTCGGCTCTTCTTCTGAGGAAGAAGACGACTCAGAAGATGAGATGATTACCCGGCACGTTAAAGCTGGGCGAATGACTATGGACGAGGCTGAACGTCGTCGTCACCTCCTTCTGGCCGAGAAGATGCGCGGGCCAGTAAAGAAGATCAAGCTGCTGAGATCAGCCAAAGATATGCGTGCCCGCCTTATCCCCCGATGGACGTGTTGCATCAAGCCATTCTGGAGTGGGATATTTTCCACGACAGCAATGATCCACCAAATGGGTTTCGTTGTGATAACGTCTCCGACAACTACGCCGACCCGAAGTCGTACAAGAAGACATTCTTTCCCCTCCTTATCAACGAGGCCTGGCGTTCTTTTGTCACGGCAAAAGATGAGGCCACATCAAAGCCATTCGGTATCAAGATTCTGAATCGCATGACCGTCGACAAGTTCTTAGAGGTGGCTGCCTCAGTTGATGCCCCGACAAGTAAAGACCGTGGCCTCTCCGAGGGAGACATCGTTATTATCTCCAGAGGGGAGGATCCACTCAAGGACCAAGGAGAGATTCACTGTCTTGCTAGGATTGCGAAGACGACATTTAAGAAAAACATTGTCGAGGTTATCTATCGACTAAACGCTAAGGGCCACCAGATTATGCAGGTTTTAATACCTGGATCTGAGTTTAACGTCGTGAAGATAACCAATATGACAACGATTGAGCGCGAATATGCAGCTCTGGAAAGCCTGCAGTACTATGACTTGATGGACGAGGTATTGAAGGCTGAACCTTCGCCAATGCTGAACTTCGGCGACGAGGCCGTGGCCAGCGTGATGAAGAACTACCAGCTCAATAATGGCCAAGCACGGGCTATACTGAATGCTAAAGAGAATGATGGTTTCACTTTGGTCCAAGGCCCGCCCGGAACCGGCAAGACTAAAACAATTGTCGCCATGGTGGGTTCTCTCCTGACCGGTGTTCTCAAGACAGCAACTGCTGCTGTGCCCATCAACCGTCCCGGTGCAACCTCCGCAAATGCAGCACCTACGAAGAAGCTTCTTGTCTGCGCACCCAGCAATGCCGCTGTAGATGAATTGGTGCTTCGACTCAAATCAGGCGTCAGGACAATGAATGGCACGTTCCACAAGATTAATGTGCTGCGTTTGGGACGTAGTGATGCTATAAATGCGGCTGTCAGAGATGTCACGCTTGACGAGCTAGTTAAGGCTAAAGTGGATGCACAACTCAGCTCTAGCGCTCCCAGTGACCGCGAGAAGGCACATCAGGAGGCTGGAGAGATCAAGGTTAAAATCAATGAGTTGCGGCCTCAGCTGGAAGCAGCTCGCGAAAGTGGAGACCGATCATTTGCTATGAAACTGCAACGAGACTTTGACGAACTTAAACACCGCAAGGCGCATGTCGAAGCGATAATTGACAATAACAAGAATAATGGAAATACCTTCCAGCGAGAGGCCGAGATCAAACGTCGGCAAATCCAGCAAGAGATCTTGGATCAAGCTCAAGTTCTGTGCGCAACGCTGAGTGGTGCCGGCCACGAAATGTTCAAGAGCCTGAACGTCGAGTTTGAGACGGTCATCATCGATGAGGCTGCTCAGTGTGTGGAGCTGAGTGCCCTTATCCCGCTCAAATATGGGTGTCAAAAGTGTATCCTTGTCGGAGATCCCAAGCAGCTACCGCCCACAGTTCTCTCCCAATCCGCTGCTAAATACGGATACGCTCAGAGTCTGTTCGTCCGAATGCAGAAGAATCATGCCAAGGATGTTCATCTTCTTGACCAGCAATATCGTATGCACCCCGAGATCAGTCAGTTTCCGAGCAGGGAGTTCTACGAAGGGTTGCTCAGAGATGGCGACGACATGGCGAGGCTACGTGTCCAGCCGTGGCATCAGAGCGAGCTCCTCGGGCCCTATCGATTTTTTGATGTCAAAGGTTCGCAGGAACGTGGTCCGAGGAACCAATCTCTTGTCAACGATGAAGAACTCAAGGTCGCCATGCAGCTTTACCGTCGCTTCCGAACAGACTACAATGGTCTAGACCTAAAGGGAAAGATTGGCATCATCACACCGTACAAGGCACAGCTTTTCCGGCTTCGGCAGCGCTTTGCAGATGCCTACGGCGAGGGCATCAAGGATGAGATTGAATTCAACACTACCGACGCCTTCCAAGGTCGCGAGTGCGAGATTATCATATTCTCTTGCGTACGAGCTAGCCCCACCGGTGGTATTGGTTTCATGACTGATATTCGACGTATGAACGTGGGCCTGACGCGTGCTAAATCGTCGCTGTGGATTCTGGGAGATTCTCGTGCCCTAGCACAGGGTGAATTCTGGAATAAACTCATTGAGGACTCGAGGCGGCGTGACCGCTACACGAGCGGTAACATCATGTCAATGCTTAGCCGCCCAGGGGCTAAGGTGCCGCCTGCAACCTTCGCGGCGCCTCTTATCACTGCACGTCAGAGTAACTTTAACAGCCCGAATCCCTCGTCTCCATGGCCATCGGGCAATTCTACATCTCGAGAAATTGCGGAAGTGGATAATGATGTTGAGATGACTGATACGTATCCGGTTGCCGAGAGGCGTGATTCGCATCCTGGACTTAAACGACCAGGTCAAGGCTCGCGGCCTCCTTCAGTTTCTGCTGTTCATCGACCGTCAAGCAACCAAAGCACGCCTACAATGAAGGGTTATGAGAGTGTCCCAGTCACAGCTCCACCAACTCAGTCATATCGTGGAGCGGGCATTGGTGGTTTGAACGAGAGGGGAGAAGTTATGTCTCTTCCCCAGCGCGGTTTAGGACCTCCGACGATTCAGGCCACGTGGGCACCGACTAGTGGGAAGAAGAGGAACCGCGAGGGCGGCGATGTCAGCCAGCCAAATGCCAAGAAAGTATGTGAAGTAGACGACGCAGATGACACGCCTAACCAATACCAGACCAGAACAGACTCTAATTCGGTTTTAGATACATCAAAATGCGGACACGGTATTGTCGAGAGCCCCGAAGGGCCCCAAGTCTTACAGGCCACAGGCCCAGCCGCAATCCCGAGAGGCGCCGATAGATCCGTCAGCAATGGAAGTGTTGGGCTTGGTCCCGCCGAGACAGCCGTCTCCGCCACCACCCCAGCATCATCCTGCAGTCCCTGGCACCCGTCCACCGGGACCTCCGCTAGGAGCACCGAAGGTAAGGGGAATGAACGAATGCAGGGTGTTTCATCCGAATTGGACTAGAGCGCTTTGATTGACGATTGACAGGGACCAATGATACCGCCGAAGAAGAAAGCAGCGGATCCGTTCATCAGAAGAAAGCCGAATAAGCGATGAACATTTTTTTTGAGTTGATATACTAACACTATAGCTATTCTTCTCTTTATCTTTTATCTCTTTTATTCGGCTCCATGGCACCCAGGCCTCGATGGGCGGAGGCAGATATGATATAAAATGCATTCTAATGCTTAACTATGCATAAAACAGCAACAACAACAACAACAACAACAACAACAAACTCGGTCGGCTCTTTGCTACAACGAATGAGCAGGCACTACTTGCGTTACAGTCTTGGGATGGGGTTATGGCGGAAACTTCGGAAATTCATGGACTACAAATACTTACTTAGCTCGGGGTTTATTGGATGAGGTCGGTCGGTCGTTCTACTTTCCGGGGAGTTGGCAGAGGAAATGGAACGGCGGATAAAGTCTACTTAGAGATTGAGAGAACACGATAGCATGGTGCTGGGACTTGGGTTTTACTTGGGTTGGTTTCGAAGAAGATGACTGATGAGGCGGCGCCCTCCATCGCATCATCCAGCTACTGCGTACGTGGGTAGGTTGGTGGCTTGAGGAATGGTGTTTATGCAAGAGACTGGGTGTCGACATTAGTGCGTAGACGGTGGGCATTAGCTTAGGAGCCCTGGTGGGATATTTATGCTGCTGCTGCTGCTGCTGCTGCTGCTGCTGCTGCTGCTGCTGCTGCTGGGGTAGCTCGACCAGAGGCACTCGGCATAAGTGACCCGCGAGACGAATTCCAGCTCGACCTCGCCGAGTCAGTAACTATCCGTACCTGATTTCAAAAAGGAACCTTTCGGGATAGAAGACGGCAAGATGGATGGCGCAAGCTAGTGTCGACGCGAGAACCAGCTCGGCCGTTACTGGGTACACGCACCACGCCAAGCATAGAGGGTGACGATGATGATAATGCATGATGCCATCTCCCCCAGAACCCTCCCCAAAGAATCCCTGTCGCAGATCGACGCCGTTATCCGCTTTCGGCTCGTGTACCGTACCCCCCTGTTCCCTCGCCCGAGCCTAAACCGACAACGCTTTTATGGCGGGGTCGAATGCCCCATGCTAGTTTGTGCAGCAACTGTGTTTGATTGGCTGAGAATGGAAAAAGCTGGGGCTGAGTCTTTGCAATGTTGATGAGCGTCATTTACAGCATGTTCTAAGCATAGGGCATTAAGTCTACAGATGGGGAAATATGTATTTGACCGTTTGCTGTTCGCTATAAATGGAACTACTTAGGTAGGTTTGCTCCTCCTGGGGAATAAGATGCTGACGGTTGAGACTTTTGGTAGTGGCGGAACTTAATTGGGCTCTTTACACTTCACGACCATGGAACGACCATGACTTAAGCATGCCTAGCCTCCAAACCAATGCCGGCAAATCCTCGATATCGCACAGCGCTAAGGTGGCGAGACCGGTAGAGGCATTTTGATCGCTAGCACGACATAGTTCCGCTACTCGGGATGGCGGCCAGAGAGCTGACGACCAATACGAGGAGAAGCACAGAAGTGCTCGCACCATGTCCGACTGACCACGCCATCTCCATCTCGGCATGGCTGCCAACGCCTTCTATATACATCTGGGCAGTCATCTATATCCACGGCTTTGCCACTTTTGTCGTGCCATATGCTCTCTCATGGCCGGGAGATAGTCATTTGCTTGTAATTCGACGCCACCTTGCACGACTTGATGATTAAATGAGATACAATATGCTCTTTTATCCACAGTCCGTTTGTCTACCCCATCTTCTGTTTCTGCTATGATCGTGTCGTCATCATTATTATTATGACCCAACCTCGTCAAGGAACTAGCCGACAAAGTAGCAGTCTCGATCACCAAAACTGACTCAGTTCCACTAGCACCATTACGAGATTGACCGGACGGTCATCAATACGAATCTAATTATTTGGCCACATCCTGTATACTGAGTCAGCATGTCTCTCCAAGACAAGACCAGCGGCAGCCTGCTCGTTAACCCTGACACAGCTGTATCCTCTGATGTCAACCGAGATTCATCTGGTGAACCGCTGACCGACTCTCCGAACACGACGATTCCGTTCATCGAGATGGAGAATGACCGCAACAACAATATGCAACAGCATAATGGCCCCAAAGCGTTCCGAAAGCTCTCCGACGCGTCCAGCATCATCAGCGAGATATTTCGCCACCCAGACATGAGCGAGGACCGTCTCCATAGTAAAATCAACAAGGCCAACGATCGCGACAGTTGCAGAGAGTTGATTGACTTTCTGCGCAATACCTCGCCCCCGCCAGGCAACCTCATGTCCACTTCAGACACGCATAGGACGAAATCGACAGAGCAAAAGAAGACGTATTCTATATGTGCCTGGCGCAGGAGACTGAGGGCCAACAGAGAGAACAGAAATGTCAAAACACAGCCGCCCACCATCCGCCTGCCCGATACGGCCGTAGCAGGACGAACAATAGGGGGCCACCCGCACATTGCCATCTCTATTCCCGTGCAGTATGCACACTTGGGCCCTGAACCCACGCCACACGTCTCTTCCGGCCGCAAAAGATCGCCAACCAGTGGAGAGCACCGCCCTTCAGCCAAAATGAGCGGCCCTGATCGAGGCGTTGTCGCAGTTTCAAAACCTGTCACGGTTCTGAGGCCAGTTACCGAGAGTCGAGAGTCGATCGACATCCACGCTCAAACCAAAGCGCCCGTCACAGTACCTGTCAATCATGACTTGTCTCCCTCACTGCTTCCTTCTCCCGAGGCTGTTGTGCAGACTACAGATGAAAGCGGAGCTGGCCATCACACCGAGCCGCTGCCCACGGCGCCTGAACCAGAGCGTCCTCGGACGGCAAATGCCTCGGTCAGTGTCCAAGACCTGATCGATACTACCCCTAGGCTGACCACGCTTCAAAAAGGCTCCGTTTCTAGCTTCGTCTCATTAACAGGTGATTCGGGTGGGAGGATTCGCCATCCACGCAGGAATTCCAGCCTCGGATACAGCTCCAGTAGTAAACATGAATCACCTGGAGGGCGTTTGTCGACAGAATCCAGCCTAGGAGGTCGCAGATACACATCTATCGCTAAAAGAATCGTGACCAACAGCACCGAACCTACAATCTCGGGCGCAACCACTGCCCGAGGTTATTTGCCACTTGTTGTAGCGACGGGTGTGCCAACTAGGACGCAGTCGTTGGGGACCAACACCAACGTCAACACCGATATACATGCCTACGATCCCGACTCCTACCTAGCAAGGGAACAGTCTGGTTTTACAGCCATCGAGTACGACAAGGAACTGAGTGCGGCGCTGAAAGAGCAGATCAGCACATCCCAGCTGAGCTATTCGGAAGTGCTCAACCAGCGACGCAAGTCCAACGGGCCCAGCGAGGCCTGCGCGCAGCCGACAAGCTCGTCAGATCACGACATATCGCCGACTTCTGGGCATCCAATGCTGGCCGACATTCCTGCCTCGGCGCTGAAAACGATGGTCCTCAGGCCAAAGAAGAGCAACCACCTGCGATTCACACCAGTAATGACCGTGGCTGACGGCAAGCCATCGTCATTGACCGAGTCGGCCCGGGGAAAAGCAGAGTATACGCCCCGAGGAAGATCTCTCACTAGAGATTATCACATTTTCACGCCCGAGGCTGCCAAAGCTCCCAGCACAAATATGAACTCGCCTTACCTAGCAGACACGCCGCCGATTATCCCCCACGATCGGCCTCAGGACGAAACCGGGCCAAAAACACCACCAGTACCACCACCAGTACCACCACCAGTACCACCACCAGTACCACCACCAGTACCACCACCAGTACCACCAACACAAACAACAATACAGCCGAGGGCAGCCCAACATCAGACTTCCTTTCCCCTACTAGAATCATTAGTCCCGCTGCAACCCCCAGGATCAACGATAACCCACACCAAGCATACCGTCCATCCAGTGGTGAGAATGTATCTCAACAACAACAGTACCGCTCAACACCTCGCCCGCAGTCACATTCCGACCTGGCCCGTCACTACGAAGAACTTCGCGACACGCGGGATCGTGAGATGAAGGTTCTCATGGAACCTCTCGAAAGGCTGGAGATGAACAATTACCTATACCTGAAATCAGTCGCGCCTGTGTTTGAACACATGACGCAGAGGCTGGCGCCGCAGCAGAGCCACACTCAGCCCAGCAGCCAGCTCAGGAGCCGGTCCCAAAGCAGGAGTCGGAGACACAGCGATGTGTCTACCCCAGAAGAGGAGGCCAGACTGGCCGAGGAGAGCCTGATGGCCATGAAGCTCGATGCAGCAGAGGAGCCGTCGGCTTTGACCACCCACCTCGACTTTGGGTTCTCCTACCTGCAGAGCCTTGAGTCTTTTGACAGCGTCGACGGCGCCTCGTCTATGTTGAGTCCCAGCAGCAATATCGTCCAGCCTACACGGCAGCGGTCACAGCAAAGTCAGCGTCAGCGTCACCGGCAGCGGCATAGTATGCCGGCGCCTGAGGTGGCCGCCATGAGTCAAAGTGAGTCCCCTCCTCCTCCATCAGGTCGTCGGTATTCGTCCTACGGCAGTGGCTTTGAGCATCTCAGCTGGAATCCGCGGCACAATCTGCTACGGCTGGATCGTGTGGGACACGGTATGGGCGTGTCGGTTGATAGGCTGCCTTCGCGTTGGGGTGATGATAGCAGAAAGCAACGCGCGTCGAGTGAGGGATTTGAGAATATGACTATTAATTCTCCTGCCGCTGTTCCGGTTATCATGACAACCACGCCAACTACAGTGGCCGGAGGGGTAATATCGTCGTCATCGTCGCTGTATCATGAGCGGTCCAGGAGAGATGGTGCTGGTGGTGGGTATCTGGATGATGTGGATGATGTGGATGATGTGGATGATGTGGATGATGATAGTTTGGTGTTGGAGAAGGAACGACGACGGGTCTCAATGCCGGCTGGGAGGGCTATGGGTGGTCGGGAATTAGATGGGGGTGAAGGGAATACTGCTATCCATCACCAGGAGCCGAATGAGTGGGATAAGCTGGAGGTGCTGATGCGGGAGGTGTTGGAGGGGGCTAAGCTGCCAGCGGTGGGGGGTGAGATGGGAGGGATTGAGTTTGAGGTAGTATGAGAGTTGATTGTATAGTTTTTTTTTTTTTTTCGATTGGTGAGGGTGATGGAGTATTTTGCTCGCTTTTTTTATGGTGTTGTTTGTTGGTTTGGCATGTTGCGAATTAGGGTACGATCTTGGTTTGGTCTTGGCAGCAATTGAATCGGGTAGTGACGTCGATCATTTGCTAGCGCTCTCGATCCACAGGCCCCCCTTTTGTCTCGTCCGTCTACATCACTACCTTTATTATGAGGAGATAGCATTTGAGGTGGTGTACCTTGTGGATTTAATGCTTTTACGAGTCCTGACCGCAAGAAAATGGATGATGGCTACATATAGTGCAGCCCCTGTTCGGACCCTTGGGTACATCTTCTCACTGTCTGTCCTTGACATTCTTCTCGAAAACAAAACTTTGCCTACATATATACTCTATAGGTAGGTTGCTATGTCTCGCCCATGGATCCTACTCTGCCCCTCCAGCAGGGGCATCGGCCACGCACTCACTCGGCACCTCCTCCGGTCAACAGACAGCAGCATCCCCATTTTCGCCACCTCACGTTCATCAGACACCGCTGCGGCCAAAAAGAAGCTCCTCCATGGCCTCGACGATGGCAAAACCTCGGCCATGGCCAAGCGCCTCGAGGTGGTGCAGCTCGACGTGACAGACGAGTCATCCGTCTCAGCGGCCGCACACCACGCCGCGTCCCTCTTCCCCCACTCCTCCCACCACCTGCATCTCGCCTTTGCCCTCCCGGGGATCCTGCACCCGGAAAAATCACCAGCTCAAGTCGACTACGGGCGCGCCCTCGAGACGTTCAGGGTCAACGCGCTTGGCCCCCTGCTGCTGATGAAGTGGTTCGAGGAGTTCCTGCCGCGCAAGAGCACCCAGTTTCACCTAGATGATCAAAGCGGTGGCGGCAGCGATGGCAACATGTCATTGCCGAGCCACGCCGTCTGGGTGAGCATGAGCGCGCGCGTCGGCAGCGTCTCGGACAATAAGCTGGGGGGCTGGTACAGCTACCGCAGCAGCAAGGCGGCCGTCAACAGCCTGACCAAGAGCTTCGACTACCAGCTGCACACGCGCAGCGGCGACAAGGCCATGGCCGTCGCCTACCACCCCGGCACCGTCAAGACGGATCTGAGCAAGGCATTCTGGGGGAGTGTTGCCAACGACAGGCTGTTTGAGCCCGAGGACGCGGTCGACAAGATGGCGCGCCTTGTCATGGCGGGGCTGGGGGTCGATAAGAGAGGGAGGTGCTGGGATTACAATGGAGATGAGGTGCCCCCTTGAGGGAAGTGGGATTGAGGCGGCGTTAAACTCCCCAGTTTTCCTCTGTAGTACTAGCACCGTTAAATAATAATCGTCAGATTTTGTGCAAACGTTACCGTAAAAGCACCTAAGTCTATGTGACTATGCCATGTGATAGTAGCAGTAATAATACACACATCTGCCCTGCTCTGCTCGTGAAACACTAGGTATTTGTTTACCCCCAGATTTATTAGCATCAGGACCAGCAGCAGCAGCAGCCTCTTCAACCCCTATTCCCCACCACAAACGACCAAGAGACAGGGTCAACCCATCAAAGCGCCACATCCTGGAACGAGGCCCCATCAGGCGACTTTCCCCCCTTCCCTCCAGAACCATCATCCTTATCATCGTCTTCATCATCATCATCCTCATCCACCGCAGCCGGCTTCGGCCGCACAGCCAAGCCCTGCTGGTCCCGCTCGTCGGCGCGAATCTTTTGCTCGTCCTGCCTGGCCTTTTCCTCGAGCTCGCTGCCCTTATCATCACCCTCGCTACTATCATCCGACTCGGCATCATCGTCCTCCTTTTCCCTGCCCACCCCCGTCTCCTTCTTCGTAGCTGCTGCTGCCGCTGCCGCTGCCGCTGCCGCCGCCTCGTCTGACCCTGTGCCACCACTGCTGCGGCTACTCGTGCCGGCGATGCCATCTGACGGCGGCTCGGGTAGCTCCTTTTGCGTCTGGGGTGAGGGTTGTGCGTGGCTAGTCTGTACGGGCGAGGTAACGCTAGAATCACCACCACCACCACCACCACCAGCTGGGCCAACAGGGCGGACCGCGTCGAGGTAGAATTTCGTCACGCCGAGGATACGACCGTTCTTCTCGCATGCGTCGACCCACTCGGGCCGCACGACGGGTATGTTGAGCTCGTTGGCGCGCTCCCACTGGATGCCGCGGCCCTCGGTCGTCACGAAATGCGTCGTGTCGATCCTGACGCCGTCGACCAGCTTGGCGCCGATCCGCTCGACCGCCTTGCCCAGCCCCTCGCGCGTCGCGGCCGGCAGAATGCCCGTCGTGATGGTGATGCCGCTGAGGTCCGTCATCTTGTGGGTGCGGACGACGACGCGCTCGCTGGTGTAGGTGCCGGCGGTCGTGCGCAGGACCAGGTGGAAGGCGTACTCGGTGTCGACGGCGAGGCCGCTAATCTTTGTCGAGTGCATGGTCTTCGGGTTCGGGATGCTGCCGGCCTTTTGGCCGTTGCGGAACAGCGAGAGGCTGATGAGGTCGGCCGTGGCGAGCTGGATGGGGTCCCACTCGAGCACGACGCTGGTCTGGGTCGCGTTGCGGCAGCGCAGCACGGGCGCGACGGGCTCCGCGGCGCCAAAGGCCGCGAAGATCTGCTCCTGCAGGGCGCGGAAGGCGCGCTCGGCGGCGGACTCGGACGACGTGTTGCGCGCGACCGTGATGTCGACAATGGAGCCGGACGAGATGTCGGGCGGGAGGAGGATGGACGGGAACTCGATCAGGCGCTTGTCGGGCGTGAGGAGCACCGTCACGCCTGCGTCGACTTTGCCGACGGTTAGGGAGACGAGCATTTTTTTTTTATGATTATTTGTTTATCTGGTGGGAATTTGTATAATGGATGCTTCCTCCTTTCGATTGCGAGTGTGGTGTTGTTGTGGTGGTCGAGCGGGTGTGCTGTGATGCAGTGCTGTGGGGATGGAGCTTTGACAGCTGTCGCTGGGTACCACTGTACAGTACCAGCTTGGTGCGTTTTAGCTTTGGGTGGTTCGACCAAAGACCCCTGGACGACCCCTAGGCGACCCCTGGACGACGCTCACCTTATCTTACTCACCGTGACATTGACAAGCCAAGGTTTGTTCGGTAGACTGCAGGTGCAGCTTGCAGTGTGGGATTAAATCAACAGCCATAAGGAATCCGATTTTCATATCGTATTGTTAAAAATGAAGTCCCCTTTGTTTGGAGTCATATATTATCGGATCGATATCCGTACTACCTTTGTGGAATTTCACATCCTCAAATCCCAAGTTTATGAGAACAGCACCTATCTGAGGCGCTCAGCAACATACAAACTACTATGATACAGATACAAGTACAACCGCAATATCTAGCAGTGTTACATGAGAATGTAGTTTTTGTTTAATCGGCCAATCCAGAATCGTGGCTCTTTCTTATGCGTGCGGGAGGTAGTGGTCGTTTTGCTCCTGCTTTCTGGCCGCCGCCGACATTTCTGACAAGTCTAGGCACGAGCATGTCCTCGATAAACTGTGCCAAATCTGCGACAAGGACCTTTTTTGGAACATTGACGATCTCGGTGGCCTTTAGCGAACTAAGCTTGACGGTACCGTAAAGCTCAGTTCCGGCCCTGGGATTGGGGGTTTTAACGTCTCCTAGGTATGGGAGGGCGCGACCGCACTCGTCATAGCCGAGAACCTTGAGGGCAGCGATAAAGGCAGAGCTGGCCATTTTTTTGGCGGTTTCCTTAACCACTTGCTTGATCGACACTTCGCCTTGAGAAACTGAATACAACCACAATGGTTTCGCCGTCGCGTCTATGTACATGGACAGATACATGTCGATGTCGGGCGCTTCGCCCTCGAGTAGCATGTCGATATGGTAGAAGTGGAAGGTATGTCGATCAGAAACCGCAACGGTGAGGCCATGTATCGTCCGGCCCCTGATGATATTCAGTACGCCAGGGTACCCGATATCATATTTCCGAGCGAACTCTACGACGCGGGGGCTAATTGCCTTGCCGTAAATGCGAGTATCGACATTGGATGGTGCATAATACCGCGCCTTGGTGGAGGATGTCTTTTGGGAACTCGGGGCCTTGCTGGAGGTGCTGAAGGCAGCCGCACATCGCCGTGAGCTGTAGCGGGCGCCTGATATGACACTCGTTCGCCGGGTGAAAACCTTCGAGTAGTTTTGCATCGTTGCCATCGCTGTCGTTGTTCTCCTTATCCTTGTCCTCTTCTAGTTGTTTCGCTGCGACAACTGGTCTGAGGACCCAACAAAAAAACCCGTGTTTAGAACCACTAGAAATGATAATTTTTCAGGCGGGTTATAGGCCACGTGACACCCTTCATCGTTACCACTCTTATCCCCGGACTTATATTTATTATTAAATATATTCTAATAACTATTAAAATTATAATAATGTATATTATATTATTAAAAAGACTTAATTTAAAGCTTTTTATTAATATAAACTTTATTTTATTATATATATCTTTTTCTTTATAATTAATTATAAAGTATAGCTTATATTAAAAAAAAAATTGAAATTAATATATTTTAATAATATATATAAAGTAATAAGTCTTAATTAATATTTATAAACTTAAATTTAAAAATAAAAATATATAATTATTATAATAAAATAATAATACTTATTAATACTTAAAACTTAAGACTTTTTAATTATTTAATTAGTAATATATATAATTATATAAAAATTAAATTTAAGAATTTACTTTATACTCTTAAAGCTTAAGAATTATCTTTAAATCTTTATTTTTTAATTTTATTATTTAATATTATATTAAAATTCTCTTTATAACTTTATCTTTTATAACTTAAAAAAGCTTTAAAATATTCTATAACTAAATTAAAAAAAAACCTTTAAATTAATTAAATTAGCTTAATATAATACTAAGATAAAAACCGCCACCTATAACGCTTATTATAAAATAATTTATAATTATTAAAATAATAAAGTTATTTATATAAGTTATTATAATAACCGTAGAGAACGAGTTGGGGGTTATTATTATATTAGTCTGCTTATCTATAAAAAAGTATCACGAACTATGGGGACAGGAAGTGGGTGGTTTTAGAGGGGTTCTAGAGACACGTGATTAATTCCCCACTGTTTTGTATACCTCTCACCCTGTCGACCAATCACAGCCCGACGGCTGCATGCCTCTAATTAATCGTAAATCCGACAATAATATAATTTTATTTTAATTATAATACTTTTAATTATTAAATTTCTTATAAGTTAATTAAAATAAATATATTTTTACTTTTTTTAATTTTATTAATTTAATTATTATTATAAATTTTATTTTAATATATATTAAAATAAAATAGTTTAAATATATATTATAATTTAAATAATTATAAAAAGAATCTAACATATAAATAAAAATATAAATAAATATAATGTTGGAATGACAAGGTCATTCGTACTAGTCACTATAGTAACCGTAGAGAACGGGTTGGTTGGGGGTTGTTATTGTTGTATTGATTTGCTTGTCTATGTAAAAGGATCACGAACTACGAGGACAGGAAGTGGGTGGTTTTGGAGGGGTTCCTGGGGCACGTGACCAATCCCCACTGTTTTGCATCCTGTCGACCAATCACAGCCGTCATAGCCTGACGGCTATATGTCTCTAATTGATCGTAAATCCGACATATAATAATTAATAAATATTAAAAATAAGTTATAGTTATTAAAAATTATTTAATAAATTTTAAATTTAAATAGTTTTTATTTATTAACTTTTAATTAAAAACTATTTAAAAGTATATTAATTATAAAAATATATATTAATCTAAATAACTAGTAAAAACGCGCCTATCTTAAATAGTGCTTAATATTATCCTAAGCTTATAATAATAAACTCTATATTATTAAAAAGCTTTGATTCAGGGCTTTTTATTAATATACGTCCCATTTTATTATTATTATTATTATTAATAAAGAAAAATAAAAAATAAATAAAATAAAAATTTACTTTTTATTATATATAGCCTTTTCTTTACAATTAATAATCTTTATAACGTATAACTTAAACCAAAAGAATGGCTAGAATTAAAGCATTTTAATAATATATAAAGTAATTAGTTTAAGCTAAAATTCATTAACTTAAGTTTTAAAATAAAAGTATATAACTATTTATTATATAAGGCTTATTTCTATTACTATAATTATTATTATTATATTATATTATATAATATTTATATAAGAAGATAGCTTTAATTAAAGGCGTTCTTTTAATATTATTTTTATTATAATAAGATAGTTATAGGTAGATTTATATAAGGTAAATTAGATTTTACATATATACTAGCAAAGAAATAACCTTTTAATAAATGAAATAAAATAACAAAAAATCGTATAAATATAAAAAAAAACCATTGCTATGCTTTAAATAAACTTATCTTCCATAAAAATATGATCGTATATAGATTTATATAGTATATCGTAACTAATCAATTGATTTGTATAAGGATTTATACACGCTAAGGCGATTTTGTTCGAGTGGCCTTCAGACCAGTTTATGGTAATTGTCGGGGTGTGGGGCGTTGGTTGTAGGGCAGGAGCGTGTGTGGTGTAGGGGCCGGGCGGGGGGGAATAAACTGGCCTGATTCTTGAGGCTACCCATAGCCCTTTCTCCGTCCATGCGACTAAAGCTAGAGACAGCCAACCCCACGAAACAAGTCAGAAGTAATAAACGGCCCGCCCGCACCACCTTGCCCCTCGCCCCTCTGTGCGAACCTCTCCCATCCATTTACAACCAAACCCACTTAGCACTCAGCAAACAAATTTCGAGACAAGAAGGTCATCTTGCTCTCGCCATACATTTCGACTCACAATCAAACACGCTTGATAGCGCGACTTCAGTATGCCTAAGAACAAGGGAAAGGGAGGCAAGAATAGGCGCAGAGGAAAGAACGAGAACGAGTAAGAATAATCACCCCCCAAAAAACAAATAACAATCATGAGAGCGTAGACTATGCTGACGCCGCATCCCATTACAGCAACGAGAAGCGCGAGTTGACCTTCAAGGAGGATGGCCAAGAATACGCACAGGTCCTGAAGATGCTGGGTAACGGAAGACTGGAGGCCATGGTACGTCTCTTTCCAATACGCATCGCGCATGGCGGGGCCCCTGTTGTCTAGCAGTGCATCCATCTAACTCGGTCTCCGATAGTGCTTCGACGGCGTCAAGCGCCTGGGTCTTATCCGTGGCAAGCTCAGGAAAAAGATCTGGATCAACAACGGTACGTTTTGCTGTCCTGCTTCTATCTCTATTCTGTCTGTTGGGCATGCGGAGGCAGAAGAAGACGACGGGGGAAAAATGCATGCGCTGTACCAGTTGCTGACACATCATCCACCACACAGGAGACATCATCTTGGTTTCCCTCCGTGAGTACCAGGACGAGAAGGGCGATGTTATTCTCAAGTACTCTGCCGACGAGGCCCGTTCATTGTATGTTACTTTTCCAGTCTTTGTCCCCACACATTTTACTTGCTAGTGCCGACTAACGCCCCTGTCACAACAATAGGAAGGCATACGGCGAGCTCCCCGACACAGCCAAGATCAACGAGACCGACACCTTCGGTCCCAACGAGGATGGCGACTGCGGCTTCGAGTTCGACGAGGATCGTGACTCCGAGGACGAGGCCGGTGGCGCCACCAACAACAAGGAGATTGAGATTGACGACATTTAAATCATCAACCACTCAACAACTTCTTCTTGGACGAGCATTGCATACCGGCGGCTCACTCTTTTCCTCCGCTCCCTTTTTCCGAGGCAAACGAACAGCCATTCCTTCCCTTCCCTCTAGATTCATCCTTTGGAGACGGAATGGGGGAAAACCTTCATGGTCGTTCCATAGTCTCTAGCAAAAGTTGGTTGGCAGGAAAAGTCAAAAAAACTGTCTTCTCTCTCAAACCTTTTAGCGGTGCCAGAATGTTTATCTTAAACATTCCTCGCCAAAAGGTTCCCCGACAGTTGGTGGCGCGCTCCGGCAGCGAACACACACACAGACTCACATGGGTTGATGTGGTCTGTGTGTGTGAAAAAGGGAACGAGACGGATCATGTCGGGAGGGACGTCATGTTATTTGTTAAGCTCCTGGAATCGATTTTCTATAATCAACTATTGTGTTTTTTTTGCAATTCGTCTTTTGATATGGCGGGAACGACACGCACCACATTCGTACCAGACATGATCATGCAGATGCCTAAAGAGGAATGCTTTACACGCTTTTGCCACAGAACTTATATGTGAAACACTAAACGGCATGTACATATAGGTGTCAATGTTGTCAAATTAAAGCTTAGATATGATGGCAAGCCATGGACACACCCCTTCATATCCTGTTCTCGCTGATTGACAGTCCCTGATATGAGGAAAACCTCGATTTTTGCGCTGAGCCCTTGGCTCATCATCCATTTTAATAAAAAAAAAAACGTACTCCAGAATGATAACCCTGCTCCCTTTTAAGCGGCAGCGGGAAAAACACAAGAAGAAAGACACCACAGTCTGAAGTAACGACAAGTTCACGAGGAATATACGCAATATTTCGGTAAAGTCCGATATTTCCAAAAAAGAAAAAAAGACAAACATACCTACTCCTCCCCGCCATCACCATAACCCCCTTACCCATCCATACCCACTACCTCCTTCGTCACCGCACTCATACATTCAACAATACCTAGCCCCAGCCTCCTTCTCACCGCAACAAGCACCTGAGTTTCACAACTCTCTAGGCCCAATCTGACACATCTTTCTGTCCTGGCTCTTGCAGGTGGCGGCCAAGGTTCGTGCCCACAGGCATGAGATACACCAATTGCGCCTCCACTCATCTCTTCTCTCTCTCTAAAATTTGTTGATCCTGCTACGTTCCCTCCAACCTGCCCAACAGCCGGCTCTCTATCCTATCTTGCCATGGTATATCAAAGTCAATTAGAAAGGAATAGAGTGAAGTAGAGCAAGAGCAAACGGAAATGCCCAACTACCAATCGTCATCGTCATCCTCATCGTCTGTGAAATCATCACGTTAGCATGAGCAAAAATAAAGCGAAAAACATACTACCCAGCACAAAATGCCAGCTGGACCTGTACAAAACAACCAAAAAAAAATAAAAATAACTTACCACTCGCGCTAACCTTCTCCTTCCTCTTCTGCAGCGCTAGAGCTAGTGCATCCGCCATGCCGCCTCCTCCTGCACCCGCTGCCGCCGCTCCGGCAATACCCGCGGGCGGGAGTCCGCTCCCGTGTGGGCCAGTATCGCTGCCCCCAACGGTGGCGGCACTGCGGTCGCGGATCTGGCTTCGGTCGACCTTCCTCAGCGCACCGATACCTCCTGCCTTCTGGATATCGCCTAAGACTGCGGACCGCGTGGAGTCGACCGGCGGTAGAGGGGCAGCCGGCACGCTGGATGAGTAGCCCGAATCGCGGTTTGGGGGTGGTGGAGGTGGCGGCGGCGGTGGGATACCGCCCATTCCGGGTGGTGGAGGCGGTGGTGGTGGAGGAGGGGGAGGTCCGCCGCCACTGCCGGATGAAGGCATCGGAGGAGGGGGAGGTGGTGGTGGTGGAGCGTGCGACGACGGGAGAGGCGGTGGTGGCGGCGCGTGGGATGATGGTAGCGGGTGTGGTGGAAGCGCGTGGGAAGAGGGTAGGGGTGTTGGTGGCGGCGCATTTGATGATGGCAACGGGGGAGGTTGCGGAGGACCCGAGCCTCTAGCTGGTAGTGATGGCGGGCGCGAGCTGGCAGGCGGGAGTGGAGGCGCGTTCGATGCCGGAGCTTTGGGAGGTAAAGGTGGGGGAAGAGACTGGGCTGTATCCCTCGACGGTGGCGGTGGAGGTACTGGCCCACGGCTGGGGGGTGCTGGAGGAACGTTTCGCTGGCCAGTGAAGGGCGGAGGAACGCCGTATCGTTGAGCTGGCTCGGCGTCTTCGATCGGTGTCTTTGGTGGCCGAGGAGGAGGCGGCGGCCCGGGAGCGGGAGCAGGAGCTGCCGCCGCAGCGGGGCGTGGCGGTTCCATACGCGCATACTTACCCGCATCTGAGATGGGAGGGGGGACGGCGAACCTCGGTCTGGCCGGAGGAGGCGGCGAGTCGCGCGGGGGAGTGGGCTCACGGTGAACAGCAACTTCGGCCTTGCCTGACCTTCTTGGTGCTGGGGGTGGCGGAGGTGCAGCTCCTCTCTTCGGCAAAGATGGCGCTGCCAACTCGGCGACCATACGAGATGCTGCTACAGGCGGCGCAGGAGGCGGAGGCGGCGGAGGAGCCCTCATACTCCCAGACCCATTAAATCCATTAACGGGGGCTGGTGGCGGCGGCGGCGGCGGCGGCGGAGGAGCTATTTGCCTGCTCTGCTCTGCCTGCTGCGCCTGTTGCTGTTGGAGGAATTCGACGATAAATTCTTGATTTTTGCCGATGAAGTCGTCGTCGAGTCCTTCCCTTTTGAGATCATCTCCAAAATGCTCCCTCCATAGTGGGTCGAAAGCATCCAGTATCTCGAACTCGGAACGAGCCCTATGCCCATTGTGCCCGTTGTGCCCGTTGTGCCCGTTAACGCTCCCGGATCTACCGTGGTTCATTGGCGGGGCGCGCGGTGACTCAGGTGGCGTTGGAGCTGAAGAATGCCTGTGGCCGAAGATGCCTCCAAGCAGCCCGTGAGGCTTGTGACTGCTCGAGACGGGGGCGGCGCCTCCAAAGGGCGTCCGACCCGTAGATTTGCTTGCATTCTTTTCCCTGTCGTTCATCTTCTTCAGAAACGCCTTCGCCTCCTTCTCGTCCGCGAAGGATAGGCCCGCGAGGCATTGCTCGAGCTCGAAGGTGTGGAAAAACACGCGGTCTTGATTGTAGCTCCATTTGTCGAAGATCTCTTGGTCCCATATCACTCCTCTGTTTCCGGGCTGCCCGTATGTTAGTCCGATTGCAATCGAGGAAAATCAGCTGGTCCCAAAGAGACACTTACCGAAATGTCAACCAGCTTGATCCATAATGTGTTGCCCACGAGATCATTCGCCAGCACCACGGCACCTTGCAGGCCGGTGTAGGTCCAACTCGACTTCTCAGGGTAAGCTACATAGAGCTTGGCCACGGCAACGGCATGGATCTTGTTTGTCGGCTTGGGCACGCAGCGCTTGACAGTCTCCTTGTCGTCATCGGTTAGGATACTAGACGGCATAATGAAGTGTGGGGCGAGTCAGAGTCGCGATAGGGGTCGGTGTTGGCTGTCGCGCCCTTTAAGAGCCTCGCAAGGCAAGTGGGCATGGAAAGGAAGTCGAGAGATGACGGAGATGACGGATGCTGTCGCCGTCGTGCGTAGCGCAGATATAGACCACGCGCCAGTGTTTGTACTCGGTCGCCAGTCTTCGGTCCTCACTCGGTCGACGGGTGGTGGGCAGCGAGAAGCGGGCAGAGGCGAGCGGGATTGGGCTCGGCGCTACTGCAACGTCTTCGATGCAAGCGCGTGCGTGTGTTTGTTTGTACAGGTATTTGTACAGGTACGTAAGTAAGGTAGCGCTTGTCCCAATGGGCCGGCGGCTTGTACGAATAATGAATATTTAAGTAACAGCAGCGGAAAGGCTGTGTCGTCGAGCTTCGAGTTCTTTTGTCGGGGGGTCGGAAAGGCGGCTGGAGGAAGTTTGATCAAAGCTGGGCTGCGTGCGCTGTAGACTTGCATCACCGGCTCGCTGAATCATTCCACATTGAACCCTACCAGGTCACAGCTCCAGTGCTCCAAGTGGTCCCCTAGAAGCAGGAGCCACATGAGGCACAGGGATGGCAATCTAAGAGCCCCGCACAGCCACTGGTCCCCAACCGATCTCTGGAACTGATACGAAGCCTTTCGAACCAAAGGAACTGTCTCGAGACAGTGCACACAAGTTTACACTTGAAATAAACATGTCGTCGTGGAATTTTTGTAGGACCGCCTCAGAGACGCGCGTCGATTGTAGAACATTAAGTTAGCATTGAACGTTGCCTACTGTTGACGAAGGCCTAGAACTAGCGACTGTTACCTAAAGTACTGATAGGCAGGTACCCAAATACGGACTTGCAGTTAAACGGACCATATTAGGTAACCAGAGCGCCGCAATAGCTGACATTGCGTACGCATTGCATTCATCAACAGAACTGAATGGCATGATAACATCGAGGTGCCGCAGAGATATTTACCTGCAAGTTGTGTCATAAAAGTTCATCATTGGCGGTCGTCTACTTCATACAAAACTACTAATACACCAACGGAAAATGGCTAGGTAGCTTCATAAGGAAAGCTCACCCTATAACCCGGTGCCTCAGTTCTCGGACTTCTATTTAGTTGTTCTTGTTCAACTCCTCAGTCTTGGCGCGGCGCTCCTCCTTGGTCCCCTCCTCTTGAATGTTGAAGTTTTGGGGAATGGCGGGGCCGGGAGTCGCGGTGTGAGCCTCGAACTTGGCCTTGACATCCTTGCCCAAGTCGTGCAGACGACCACCGTCTGCCTGTTATGATAAAAAAGTAAGCTACCGTTTCGCATTGCAGAGCAAACTTGTGTATTTGTCAAACTTACACCCTGGGTGGGCTTCTTCTCCTGTTGAATACCCTGGTTTGAATCCATGTTTGATGGTAGTGCTAGGTTGCGACCTGACGTGCAGGGGTCGATAGGTTCGGAGATAGATTTGTGACGGAGCTGGCTGACGAGCTCAAATGAGAGAGAGTCTTGCTGAGTTTATGAAGATGAACTTCTTGTGCGACAGACAAGTCTAATGAATTGATGATGAAGAATTGGAAAGGATATAATCCAGAGGAATGAGTGATTATTTTGGTCTTAAATGGAAAACTTGGTCGCTGCATTCGTAACACCCAAGCTGCTGAAAGATGATGACGTCGGCGTCGGAGTCACGAGTCTGCGTACCAATAGGGACCTTGCCTACCTAACTACCTAGGTACCTTAAGGTACTCTAGCCCGCGCCCGGCTACTGGCAGGACCCATCAACGCCCTGAGACTTGCACAACGCCACGGAACGCGGGATGGACGATCGCGTACCCAAGGTAACCTTTGATCCTAGCACCAACCAATGGGCATCGCAAAACTAGAAATGAGAGTCATTGGACGTGTCAAGACTGAAGCCCCGACGACCCCGACGACTCAAGCGCGAAGTTGAAGACGAGACGCGCCCCGCATGTCGGCTGCCGGGGTTCCGCAGCCCGTGAAGCTCTCGCTACCTCTTGTATACCAGCAAAAGCTGTTCGAGGAGCTTCGCAAGGAGGATGAGCTCGTCGTGCTCGCCCGAGGCCTTGGCCTCATCCGTCTCGTCACCAACCTCCTCCACTCATATGACGCGGCGGGGAACAACCTGATCGTGGTTGTCAATGCTGAAGACAGGGAAAATGCGTGGATCGGTGAGGCCCTCGCCGAGCATGCCGCCATCAGCATGTCGCCCAAGGCCCGCGGCCTGACCGTTGTCAACACCGACTTCCAGAGCGTGGGGGCCCGCGAGAAGATGTACACTAATGGCGGCATCTTCAGCATCACCTCACGCATCTTGGTGGTCGATCTGTTGACCAGTCTCTTGAACCCCGAGACCATCACCGGCATCATCCTCCTCCACGCCGACCGCGTTGTCGCGACATCGCTGGAGGCCTTCATTCTGCGCATATACCGCCAGAAGAACAAAGTCGGCTTCCTGAAGGCCTTGTCAGACAATCCGGACCCCTTCACAACAGGCTTCTCACCACTCGCCACCATGATGAGGAATCTGTTCCTTCGCAAGGCCTCTCTCTGGCCTCGCTTTCACATGCATGTCGCACAGGCACTCGAGGGCAAGAAGAAGGCCGAGGTGATCGAGCTCGAGGTTCCCATGACGGATGCCATGAAGGAGATTCAGACCGCCATCATGGAGTGCGTCGAAGTCAGCATTCACGAGCTCAAGAAGGGCAACACGGGACTGGAGATGGACGACTGGAACCTGGATAGTGCCCTTCTCAAGAACTTTGACGTTCTGGTCCGAAGGCAACTGGACCCCAACTGGCACAGGGTCAGCTGGAAGACGAAGCAGATTGTGAATGACCTGACTGTCCTACGCGGCATGCTTCAGTCCATCGTGGCTTTGGATGCTGTATCCTTCTTGCAGCAGCTGGACACTATCCACGCAGCCCACTCGCCCCCCCCCGGATCTACAAGGCAGTCACAGTCCCCTTGGCTGTTCCTCGATGCCGCTCAGACCATCTTCGACACTGCCAAACGGCGTGTCTATTCCGGGAAGCAAAAGGCGGGCCCAAATACAACTATCGAATCTCTGCGAACTGTGCTAGAGGAACAGCCAAAATGGGCTGTTCTCGCCGAAGTTCTAGAAGAAATTGACCGAGATTTGTATTTCGAGCCTGTTACTCGCGATGACTCAAACGGCACCATCCTCATCATGTGCTCAGACACCAATACGTGTCGACAGCTCCGTGATTATCTACAGACCATGCATGTCCGTCCAAGGACAGAGAAGAGGGTAGAGGAGTTTCACGACCCTGAGGAGGACCAGCCCTCGGGCGCCTTCATGATGAGGAGGAAACTTCGAAACTACCTCAACTGGAAGCGAGAGTTTGCCCATGTCAGCGCGACTCTGTTTTCCGAGAACCAAAAGGCGCTCAGCGGGGCTGTCGACCCGCGGCTCGCCCAAAGCAAAGGCAGAGCGCCAGCGAATAAGAGACGGCGAGTCCGTGGTGGCGGCTCCAGTGGAGCAGGCCCCGGTCGTTTAGAGAATGGAAGTATCGGGCAATACTTTGAGAAGCCGGGCGAGGTCGCTGACCTGATTGCCGAGATCCAAGTCACAGAAGAGGAAGCCAAGCAGAAGGAGGATATCGTTGCCGATCCTCTCGAGGATATGGATGATTACTACCAGATGTACGACATGCAGGACCTCGTAGTCATACACGCGTATGAAGGTGATCAGGACGAACACGTCCTCGAAGAGGTCAAGCCAAGGTACATCATCATGTACGAGCCCGATGCCTCGTTCATACGACGCGTCGAGGTCTACCGCTCCTCCCACAATAACAGAAGTGTACGGGTCTACTTCCTATACTACGGCGGCTCCGTCGAGGAGCAGCGCTATCTATCCATGGTCCGGCGCGAGAAGGACGCCTTCACGCGGCTCATCAAAGAGCGCGCCAGCATGTCCGTCGTCATGACAGTCGACTCCCACGGCATCGAAGACCCACAAGAGGCTTTCCTCCGGACCATCAACACGCGCATCGCCGGCGGTGGCCGCCTGGCAGCCACAGCTGAGCCGCCGCGCATCGTGGTCGACGTGCGCGAGTTCCGCTCCTCGCTCCCCTCGCTCCTGCACGGCAAGTCCATGGTGATCGTGCCGTGCATGCTCACGGTGGGCGACTACATCCTCAGCCCCAACATCTGCGTGGAGCGCAAGAGCATCAGCGACCTCATCAGCTCCTTCAAGGACGGCCGCCTCTACACGCAGGCCGAGACCATGTTCCAGCACTACAAGAGCCCGATGCTGCTGATCGAGTTCGACCAGAACAAGAGCTTCACGCTCGAGCCCTTTGCCGACCTCTCGGGCAGCATAGCGAGCGTCAGCGCCGCCAACGCGGGCGCCAACGACCTGCAGAGCAAGCTCGTGCTGCTCACGCTCGCGTTCCCGCGCCTGCGCATCATCTGGTCGTCGTCGCCGTACGAGACGGCCGAGATCTTTGAGCGGCTCAAGGCCATGGAGGAGGAGCCCGACCCGATCGCGGCGGTCCAGGCCGGCCTGGACAGGGACATGCGGGCCGAGGAGCAGGCGTTTAATACGGAGCCGCAGGAGATGTTGGCGGCCGTGCCCGGGGTGACGCCCAAGAATATCATGAATATCACGCTGGAGACGGAGAATATCAAGGAGGTGGCCAACATGACGGTCGAGGAGCTGGATCCGTTGGTAGGTAAGGAAGCGGCGAAGCAGATCCATGGGTTCTTTAATAAGGATCTCATTGAGGATTACTGAGCGGTGTCTTTTTTTTCGTGTGGCGTATGTTTCTGGCAGAAAGGGGGCGTTTTATTTGTATATTTGACATGGATAGATTCATCAGATCTCTACTTTAACGCCTACTGAATAATAGGATTACAACATAACAAACGTCTTGCAGATATTCGAAAACAATGATCATGAACTAGTAAGGCTAATTCGAAAGGTTAGTCTCAGAATGTCTGGAAAAGTGCTTGATTGAGGGCACATCCCAGTCTATGAAGGTTGTAATAAAAAAGCAAAATGCTAAATAAAGCCGTAAACGCGCGCATGCAAGCCGATCCATTCTCCTCCTGCCCCTCCTGCACAGTAGCAAAAAAAAAGGTAGTCTGGGTATCTCAAGTCGTCGTGCTGCTTCCATCTTCCCCCCCGCCGTCCAGCCAGTCCCAATCATGTCGTATCGTATCGTACCGTAGTCGAAAAACTAAGGAGAAGCGTTTATAAAGACAGTGCAACCAAAGAAAAGGGTGGGTATGTGTGTGTGTCGTCATCGGTCACTCTCATCGAGTACCATCTATCAGTCTATGGATTGACCAGTGATTAGATGGCACTCGTCGTAGTCGTGTGGCCATGGTGCCTACGGCCCATGCCGCGGCTCGTGCCATGCCTGCGACGTCCACCGCAGGTGTTGCAGGTGAGGAAGCCGACGATGATGCCGAGGAAGCTCACGACGCCGTTGATGATGGCCATGAGGATGCCACCGATGCCGTTGATGATGGCCATGATGGTGCGTCCGATGGTGCGGAACACAGATTGAATCTGTGGTGGGATAATTAGTTGATTGTTGTGTTGTATGCTATTTGTGACTGGAGAAAAAACGTACGCAAGATACGACGGCGCCCATTTCGAAGGTTGTTTTAGATGTTTGGTTCTGTGTGTTGTTGAAGGTGATGTTTAGTTGTTCGGTAGACAATGTCTGTGGTAGTGATGATTGATGATGTTGTTGTTGTTGTGGATGGGAGAAGGAATTGGAAAATGTTTGAGAGGATCAATGGTAGATATATTCAGTTTTTCCTCATCCTCTTGTGGCCCGTTCTCCTTTCTGTTTGTTCCATTCGTATTTCCCAAAATCGTCACTGCTTCCTTCTTCCTTGGTGGTGACGTATGACGTCACTCGACCGCTCCCGACCACCTCTGCACGGCCTGCAAGCCACTAATGGTTCCCCATTCTGCTGTCGTCCGGTCGCTCAACCTAGTCTGGGTCGATCCTAGCCCCACGGCATTTTTTGCATACGACGGCCGCTAAAAGAAGTAGTAATCTCGTCGTCCATAGTTGCTCCTTGCAGTCACTTGCAGAAATGTCAGGCGCGCGTCGTCCAGCCATCTCACGCCATTCACGCCATCCACGCCATTCAAGCTATCTCATCCCTAATCCGACCCATCGAGAGTCGAAATCTCCAGCACTAATCAATAGCAAACTCGGTCTTCTAGTGTAGACGCTGCCAGGGATGGATGTCAAACCCACGTGCATGGTGTCACAAAACCCTGATCAGGGACGGGGCATTTGAATTTCTATGTATCTGTCTGCACTTTATACGCAAGGATGGGCCTGAACCTTACATCATGGATTCATAGTTTTGTGTCCCATTTAATTCTCTGCCTTCTTGCGCATAGCGATCAACGATGGAAGAACGTGACAGGAAACGTTCCAGCACATGGCCCCGCACCGCCCTATGTGGCTTTCACCATTTATCCATTCTTGACATTGCCCCACTGGTGGGGTCATCTACGTCATCGGACCCCGTCCGCCACATGTGGCCCCGCCTTCCATGACATGTCATGGGATG
This sequence comes from Bombardia bombarda, assembly GCA_030512295.1. Taxonomy (NCBI): domain Eukaryota; kingdom Fungi; phylum Ascomycota; class Sordariomycetes; order Sordariales; family Lasiosphaeriaceae; genus Bombardia; species Bombardia bombarda. The sequence goes on along the minus strand of JAULSR010000006.1, from coordinate 777,497 downwards.
GGCCTCAACAGCAAAACAGAACGAGTGGTGACGGCAAGCCGCAGAAACTGACTGTGGCTGGCAAGCCGCTTTTCCGTCTTGGCAGATTCTATCAGGACCAAGATCAAGTCTGAAGCATTCATTCGTTCGGTGGTTATGATTGGCCCTTCATATGGAGGTTGATGTTTTCACTCCCAAACTCTTTTCATCTCCGCAACCGTGGTCCCGGAACCATTTTTACACTACCGGGCTTAATCTAGTGGACCAGTTACTGTGAATAGCAGACTAGACTAAAAGATAGAAGTCACCGGCATCTCTTGTCATGGGTTCAACGGTATGAACCCTACAAAGGCAGCCACCTGGGTGTCCACCTTCGGCGGCTGCAGTGGTATTATAAGATTAGCACCACGCTCGTGGGTCCTTCTACCCGGCAGCAAACGACCAAGGTAGTGGCTAATAAACTATGTATACATCGAATTTATATCATTCCGCCAATTGAGCTTTTCGTAGACATCGATGCCCATCTCATCAAAATTTTAACTATGCTTTGGGTCTGGCTTGCGCTTACCATCTTCTGTACTGCCTCAACGCGTTTGTTGTGCAATGAAACGGACTGGACCACCTGTGAATCATCACTCATCTAACCATCCCTATGACGCCTCCGTCCTAGATCCCCAATGTTTTCCCAATACGCAAATATGAGAATTTGGCTTCTGGCAACTCGAGCGCGCTTCCACTAGGCCATCAACTGCCGCTGAATCTGGGCAAATTTGGCAAAGTTCATCTTCTCCGTCCCCTTGTTGTCGACGTATTCACCACTCACGATGGTATGCACACGCATGCGCTTGTCGTAACGTAGATCCGGCAGGAGTTTTGGCGTGATGAGAAAGTACTGGCTCGTATGTTCACAGCAAGCAATCTCAACCATGCGCTCATGTACCATGCGCTCGTTGCGTGGGTCCATGCCCTGGTTGATCTCGTCAACAACGCGGAACGGCGCTTGAGCCATCGATTGTAGTGACATCAGGTAGAAGATGGTCGACACAGCACGCTCACCACCCGATTGGCGGTGTTGGTCAAGCCTCTGGAGTGTCTCGTTCTCTCTGTATGCCGAATGGTTAGCGGCGCTCAATATTGTTATATCTCCATGGGACGGACGAGACTCACCGGAACTTGACCCTGATTTCGATTGCCCACTTGTCAAAGTCCTCATCCTTATGGACGCCGACCTCGCCCGCGCAGCTGATCTGTTCGAAGTTGTAGCTGAAAGCATTGTTGATCTGGCTCACCAGCTCATCAACCCGCGGCTCCCACTGGGTCCTCACGCGGTCAATCTTATCGTTAAGATCAACGAGTCTGGCCTCCTGGTTTGTGTGGTTCAGCCGCTCTCTCTCGATCTTGGCCGCCCAGTTCTCAAACTCTTCCAGTGCATATGGGTTACCAGCCTGGATCACCTCAAGTTCGGCTTGCTTAGCGCTGATCTCCTGCGAGACGTCTTCGAGGGTCTTGTCCTTGGCTAGCGCCAATAACTCCTCTCTGTTTTCCTCTTGGAGGAAGTCATTAACCTCTTCCCTCGCTTCTGTTGCGACACGATGGAGCTCATTCATCCGGTCGGCGAGGTCCTTTAGAATGCTTTTCGAGGCCTCTAGCTGCTCCGTGATGGCCTTGTTCTTTTCTTTAAGGGCTGCTACATCTGACTTAGCTTCAATCAGAAGAATCTGGACTTCAAGAAGAGCTTGGTAAGCGTTTCTGATGTTGGCTATCGTTTTTTCGTGACGTAAAACGGCCTTGACTTTCTCTAGAACTGCCTCATGTTGGTCTTCGACGAGCTTGTTTACCCGCGCTTTGGCTTCGGCGAGCTCTTCTTGTTTCTGGCCCTGTGCCTTTTTGTCGGCCTCTGAAGCAGTGTTAACAAAATGCCACCCAGCATAATTTTATAATAGCCACATACCTATCTTGTCCGGAGTTGCTTGCCACTTGCTCCACTCGCGTTGAAGCTCATTCTTTTGCTTTCGGAGTTCCGACTGTTGCTATGTTAGATGATAGCCGACGACAATGAAATCAACGACTTACAATTAACTCTCTAATCTCGTCCCTTTCCCTGTCTAGAGTCTCCTTCAAGGCCGTCTTTTCGTCATAAGTTACTTTCAGCTCGCCAATTTCACCCTTGATTTCGTCCAACTTGCGGCGCAGATCTGTCTGCTCAGTAGCCTCTGATGGCTGATCTGCCCAGAAACGTCCTTTTTGAAATTGAGTAACTCGCGTGGAGACGGCTCCAGGCCCATATTCCCTCCGACGCGTTATGCGGTATAGTTGCTTTCCGGCCGCAAATTGACTAATTCTTTCACTTTGTTCAATCGACTCAAACTCCTTATCAGAAATGTCTGATAGCGAGACCGCGGATGCATGCAGACGCTTCTCGGAGCAGAGCATGGCTAACACCGGTTCTGGTCCGTCCAGGTAGTCTGTGACATAGCCGTCAAGCCCCAGCTTCACAAGATCTGCTTTCGGTAGAGGCGGCTTGAAAGAACTATATGCCGTGAAACAAGAGCGAATCGTGACAGAAAGTCCCATCGAGCCGTAGAACTGATCGCTAAGCTTTTTGTGGTCCTCTCTCGTCTGAGCTGTGAAGCACAAAAAATCGTCTTGTTGAAGAACAGACTGAACCAGGTCGGAGTAGCGACTGTCGTTGACTGAACAGGTAAGTATTGGAGGGCCAAACACTTCCTTGTCGAAATTGCCCTGGTTTTCTCGCAGCCATTCCCACCCCTTGGCCACATCTGGGCTAATCCTTCTCAGCTGGTTGAGAAGTTGGCCCTGTTGTGATTCAAGGAGGGCAATCTCATTCAACAGCTTTTTCAGCTCTTTGTTCTTTTCTGTAGCAATAGACCTAATCCTGGCAGCCTCTGCACCAGCATCTGCAGCTTCTGTCCCTTTATCGCGTTGTAGATGCTCTTGTTCTCGCTTCAATATGTTAGCTCTACGATGAGCTTCTGCTTAATCACAGACAAGGGGATTGCCTACTATCTTTCGATTATGTTCGACGGGATCATAACTCTTGGGCGCCTGCTTGTAGCTGGCTTCCATATCGGTGATCTTCTTGCGAAGACGAGCAAGCTCCTGCTTCTTAGCCGCGAAACCCGCCTTCTCGGCCTCGTGTTTTGTGCTCAACTCTTGAGATTGACTCTCGGCAGCTTCGATGCGCGCGACGGCTTCGTCCGCAGTACTTTCAGCACTTCGCAATGCCACCTTCCGATGCTCAACCACTGTTTGGACTTTGGCCTGGTAGTCTTGCTTCCTATCAACTGCCTGTAGCGAAGGGGCAGCGCTGTCTTGGAGGCGCTTTAGGTGCCGCTCCGATTCCTTCTTCTGCTTCTTGATTTCACCGTACTGCCGCCGGGCCTCGTTGTATTTTACTATTAGACGCACCTTCTCGAGTGTTGCGATGTTTGTCTGGATCTCTTTCCGCTCCCTAAGCTTCTCCACGTCGGCTTGTAAGACTTGCTGCCGTGCCTCCATTTTCCGGAGATGCTCGTTGCTTTCCCGGGTAATACGCTGGGCATCCTTCTGCTCTTTGAAGTATTCCTTCAGGTCCTTTTGCCACTTTATCATCTCTTGAGGGGCGGCTGCTTGAAGGGTCTTTTCCAAAAGATCGACGGGGCTGAGACCAGCAAACTCGGCAACTTTGTCTTGAGGTAAGAATTGGCACAAATTGTCGATCTGGATTCTCAGGGACTTCATCAGCTGCTGAATATCTTTGAGTGTCGCTCTGTTGCTATTTATCGTGAATTTTCGACTGTTATCCTCTCGTCTTATGCAGAGTCCAACAACGAAATTGTCGGCATCTCCTGGTCTCTTCTGGAGCTCGATCTCGATCTCGGATTCATCTTTCCCATGCTTGACAAATTCTCCATAGGCGCTCGCACGGCCCAGAACACTTGAGTTATATCCTAAACCCAGACAAATGGCACAAACAAGAGAACTCTTGCCCGTGCCGTTGGGCCCAATCACCATGTTCAGGTTAGGGCCGAGAGTAAACTCTGCCTTTTCGTACGTGACAAAGTTCTCAAGCTTTACTCTAAGAATAGCTCCGGGCTGGAACTCGGCGCTGGACAGGCCATTCGATCGTCGTGAGGCGGAGGCGGCCACCCTTCGCCGTCCTGGTGGCTCCTCGTCATCGTAGCCCTGTGAGCCGTCACCACCCCGTAGATTCAAATTTCTGAAGGAATCGTCGTCGTCGGCTGCATAGAGTGCAGGCCTACTATCGCTGTTCCGCTTGCTGCCGAGGTGGGGTTGGGGATTGGGATTGCAGTGTGCGATTCGGCTGGCCATCCTGGCGCGATCCTGACGGACCAAAAAGCAGCGGAAAGTCCTGCTGAAGATGTCCCAGCTCTTTCTAGGTGTGACTTTGGTAATGATATCGACGACCTGACTTGTGAATAACTGGGGCTGGAGAATCGAACGTGCCACGTGCTGAAGCAAAAAACGCGACGCGTCTTCAATCCGAACGAAGTTGGTGACTGGGGCACGTACCTTAGTAACGCCTGGTCGATATCCGTAGAGTGGTTTGAAGTGGGGAAGGCACCAGGGTGCACAAAGGTGGGGACGACGCTCTTTTTGCTGGTGTAGCTTCGTTTAAGTACCCACCTTAGGTACCTACCCGTGGCCCGTGGGCGTGAACATCAACCAGTGGCTCTTGGGACCAAGCGTTCAATACCCCCTGTCCATCCAACGAGCAGCCTCCACTTTCTTGTCTCGACTTCACTTCATTAACGGGAATGGAGACTTGAACATTCAACATGGTCAGGTACGAATATGTGTTTGTTAGTGAAATTGATGCTCCATGTGTCCCCGTCCCCTCCCTACTAGGCATTACGGGCGTGCATACTTGAGTAATCACTAATCAGTGCTATATGTATCTGCCCGGTATGCGGGCAAGCCAATCCATCAGAGATTCAGAGTATCATATATCTGTCGATTATGGTTATGCCGCCACGACAAAGAAGAACAAAAATCCACAAAAACGTGGCGCGGTCTGGAAATCCGAATGAGCGTTGGTTCAACGTCGGTTCAAGCCGCTTTGCTATTGGTCATTACGAGATCTGGCCGGACCGGTTGCTAGATTGCGGCACAGGTCCGGGGAACTTCCAGTGATCCGTAACATAGTAGACATGGAATTCTGGAGCGGTAGAAAAGGGGCACGGCGTAGATTCAAACAAAATGCCAGGTATGGCATCATGGCCTGGTTCCATGGCCTCTCCACCTTCAGGCACACACCATCTCAAGTACTTGTTTCCTACTAAAAGGAGAGACTGTCCTTCGGTTGATAGTCCGCGTGTACAGGAGCGAAACATGATATAAGCTAACACCATTGTAGCCATAGATAAGGTAGCATTGGAACCAATTTCAGCATAGGGGGACGAGGCGAAGTGACTCTAGTTTTTTATCTGGTTTAGTGTCACCCCGGCCGAGATGCGGGCTAGGTGGATGACCAAGATGTACGGCCTGCAGGGCAAGCGGTCGACCTGGTACACGGGCAATGCCATTGCTATCGACTTTACCTCGCAGCTGTGGAAGATGAACGACGAGACGCTAGACAGGTTGATTAGTGCTTGGTAGAGCGTGGAATATCCAGATGAAATATTCGCTTGATATAAATTAGTTTTTTTTTGGGATTGGTTTTACTTACGTCTTTATGGGTGCAAGCTCGCCGGTAGGTTGTAGTCTCGATTACCAGACCAGTTGCCCGCACCCCCCCTCTCCCAGCCAATCGACACACCCCCACGGCCCACACTAGCACGATTACAGTGGGGTGCGGAGTTTACGGGCGCAAGCGTAACAACTGGTCTGGGCCCTTGAGACGGCCTCTTTCTACATACATACAACAGAGGCATCACGAGTGTGCTATGTCTACTCAACCACCTGGAGGAATGGATGAAGATTACCTACCAGTAGGCTAGCTGGTCAACACTGCTTGTGCTCGCATATCTTTTAGTCAAACAATCCTCTTATTTTCCGCTAGTGTCAGCTGCGTGGGCCATCTAGGGATATATATGATTGCCTACATGCCAGTGCATAGGCTCGGCTGAGCAAGCTCGTATAAACCCTCAAGGAGGCAAGAATTGAAGAGCGTTGTGCTGCCCTGGGTCGAGAGCCTACGTCACCTACCTTACCAAGGTACCTTCAGGCAGGATCTGCTCGCTGTACATGGGAATTTTGGCTCACAGGTATAGCGGACTACCTTGGAGGTAGAAGCGAGCAGTGAAAGGCAGGTGGACAGTCAACTATGTTGCTACGCAACCGCGCCTAGAAACTGGCTCACAAAATGACATTCCTCTGCGGGAATTGGGTGAGTGCTTTAACCGGTGCCTAGGCAACCGATAGGCAAGGTAGCTCATGTGGGGTTTCGGGTATGTTTGCGGTCCCGTATGTCTCTTGCGTCCGTCTAGTGTAGGTGTTGTTATGGTCGTTCGCTCCTTCCCCGAGCACATCTCGACAGCTGCTCAGTTGCTAGCCACGCCGACCAAAACATCAAACCCGGAACACGCGCAAAAGAACTGTACCGAACCCCTCCGAAACCTCTTCATCCTCCAGCCAGCCTTTAACCTGCCGTCTAACTCCCCTCCCTTCTCATATTTTGCACCAGAGTCAGCATTCCTCGCTCACTGCCAGCCGGCATCCGGATAGTGCACCATTCGCCTCGTGGTTCTTACCTCCAGCAGTGTCGCACTTGCTTGCCTTGCTCACTCGCGTCTCTCCGTTCCCTCACGGCTCCTTGGACGCAAGTTACCGACCCACCAACCGTACGATCTCACACACAGAAATCCATCCCACTGTGCTTCGGTCTACGTGATCCAATTGCTTCTGGCCCACATCTCTCTGATAAAAACATGCATCGAGCTCTTGCTTCCTTGTAACTTGATCATCATGGAACAGCGAAGCAGTACCCGCATGTCGATCAGTCGGCAGCCATTGGGTGACGCGACGAAGCGGGTAAACAATGCAGCTGTTGCGAACGTAGGTCGTCAGCATCAGCAGCATCAGGTCGACGATATCGACTACGTGCCTTTGAAGTCCAAGAAAACTGCTCAAGGTCATAGCGCACCGCTTATTGCCGCCAAAAGGCTCTCTGCTGAGCGCTATGGCGGTCACGCACGAGCTGCGGCTGCAGAAGTGGCCGCTCCCATCAGCCCTCTCCCATCAGCTCCAGTCCAAGATCCGTACGATACAGCTGATTCCCGACGCGTTTCCCAATTTTCCACTGTGTCGTCGAATGCGTCCAGTACCAGACAGCTCAAAACTCGCATTGGACCATGGGAACTGGGCAAGACTTTGGGGAAAGGAGCGACGGCACGCGTCCGTCTTGGTCGGCACTGCACAACCCATCAATTTGTGGCCATCAAGATTTTATCCAAAAGCACCGCTCATATCGGCCAAGCAGGCAGCCTGGCAAACTTGGACACGATCGACTACCGACGCCCGACAACGAGTGCCGACGGAGGTCTTCGTCGAATGCCAATTGCAATAGAGCGTGAGATTGCCATTCTCAAGCTTATCCAGCATCCGAACATCATCGAGCTCGTTGACATCTGGGAGAATCGCTCTGAAATGTAAGATCAAGAATTCCTAATGTACGTGCTCTGCTGACTGTTAAAAAGCTACATGGTTACGGAATACATCGAAAAGGGAGACATGTTTGCCTTCATTAACTGGCGTGGTTGCTTGGGAGAAGAGGAGGCCATCTTTTATTTCCGCCAGGTCATGAGAGCTCTCGACTATTGTCACACCTTCGGCATCTGCCATCGCGACTTGAAGTTTGAGAATATCCTGCTGAAAGCAAATGGCCAAGTCAAGATTGCCGACTTCGGAATGGCTGCTCTGCAGCAGGGTCCTAGTCATCACTTGAGAACGGCATGTGGCAGTCCTCATTACGCTGCCCCAGAGCTGCTTCGGCATCAAAAATACAAGGGATCAGCAATTGACATCTGGAGTATGGGGGTCATTTTATTTGCCATGCTGGCTGGACGTCTGCCATTCGATGAACCTGACGTAAATTCTATGCTCGGGAAAGCCAAGAGAGGCGTCTATGAGATACCACAACATCTCTCCAGAGAGGCTAAGGACCTTATCCGGAGAATTCTTGTGGTTCAACCGACCCACCGCATCACGATGAAACAGATGTGGCGCCACGAGGTCATCAAGAAGTACGCTTATACAGACGAAGTGCAGACGTGGAATACAAAGCCTCCGAATCTTGCGCATCTTGAGAACCCTGAGCCGATTCCTGATGGGGGGATTGATCTTCAAATTCTAAGGCAATTGAAGGCTCTGTGGCATTCTTTCACAGAGACAGAACTGGCGGAGAAGCTGTATGAGAGGACGTACGTCAAAATCAAGGTCTAATTTGGTGCGACATGGACTAATCGTGGACTATAGGATCAACGACCAGAAGTTATTTTATCGCCTGCTTTACAACCACAGGGAGACTCGACTGGAAAACTACAACAATGACATCCCAATCTCAAAGAGCGATTTCCATCATCTGAAGCCCCCGAATTGGAAAAAACGCATCTCAACCTGTGAATTTACACAGGCCGGGCGCAAAGGCCACCCGAGAAGTGTCTCTCGGTTTACCGTCATCTCTAATGTTCCTGAAGTGGACGAGGTTGGCACAGTCAGGAGCTATGATCCGTACAAGGCATCCCAGATGCTGCAACCATGCATGTCGCAGGTTAGCCATGCCAAGATTACGGTTCACCGCAATAACGCTGAGCCCAGCGTACGGCGAGCTCCATCTGCCATATCTCGCTCTTATCGTTCCTATACTTCCATAGACGGCTCCTTCCGAGAGCGCTCGAGAACTTCGCACCGGGTGACTACAACCGGCCAGCTGAGATCACCTCGGGGCTCCATGAGCTCCATCAGAAGCCATCAAAGCACGCCTCGTGTTCGTGTCAATCCTCGAGCCAAACGGTCCGTCGACTTTTCAAATGTTCGAAACAAGGATCGCCGTCACCGTAGAAACCGTGACACATATCAAGGAGCTCCAGCCAGCATTGCGGGGGAGAGCACTGCCACTAGCCAGGGTCCTCCTTCTCCTTCGCGTATGAGCAAGGCCAAATCCCACAGGGCCACAGGAAGTCAATCCATGATAGACATTGGCAAGCCGAGGGAGGACAGCTTTATCTGGAACGAAGAGCTGCAGCAATTGAACCATAGAATTGCCCGGGATTGTGATGAGGCTTTCCAAAGTTCTTTGATCATGTCGGAATCTGCTCCGGGATGCGAGTCCCGTGAGACCAGCCCCTTCTCACTCTCTCTCGGAACTGCTACTCTTCCTAAATTCCCAGAGACTCCAACCTCTGCTTCCAGCGCACATCAGGCAGACACTCGACCATGGGATACGAGACCATTGCCTCCAATTCCATCGCAGGAATTTCCAACTCCAGACTCAAATATGACCTATGGTGAAGATATAGAGCCAGTGTTTCAGGTGCAGAGCACGTATGATGTCAGAGCTGCGCCTGGACTCGGCCCTACAGCTGAGCGGCGGATCGTCTCGGAGCCCGTTTACAGCCAGTTCAGCAGAGACACGAGACCGTTGCCTCCGATATCCGAGAATACCCCCACAACTTCGCGGGATTCTACTGGCAAGTATCGCCTTTTCCCGGAAACACCAACTGCAATCGAGAATAAAGGACTGGACTATCTAGCCAAAGCTTCAAACACTATTCGAGTTGTCACCTCACCTGCGGGTCTCGGCTCTGAGGAGCAAGTAATGATTCCCGAGCCTCTCAATGTTCGTAAGGTATCCCGCCCACCATTGACAACTGCCAACACGATGCCGGCACCGTTGGCTTTGAAAGCACAGACAACTCGTGGAGCCCAGCAAAAGGGCACCGACGACGATCGTCGGAACAGTGATTCCAGTCTTGCTGCCAAGAAAAGAGTTTCATTATGGTTCAAGCGATCCTCTAGGGAGGATATGAACACTTCTAGCTTTGTGAATGTAATGGACAAGAGCACCCAACCCATTGATGCAAGGCCCGACGAAATTTCAAGCCATTCACAGCGTCCGACGTCACAAGTATCGACTGGAAGTTCGACCTCCCAGCCCGCGAAGAAGAAAAATTTCAACCTTTCATTCTGGAAAAGCACTAAGAACGAGCCGAAGATGTCGCTTGCAGGTAAGAGAGACATGTATTTCAATCAAATAGATAAAGTTCCGGGTTTTCTAACAGAGTCAACAGATTCTGACTTTGAGGATATGCCCAATGCGGAAGATGAGTTGCCACCTTTAAGACACAAGGCAAGTAAGTATGAGCATAGTATTGCTGGTAGTGCTGGACCAAGTGGATATCGCGACGACGCAGTGGGAACTCGAAAGATTGAAGTTGAGCAGAATTGGCTGGCTCGTCTATTCCGAGTCAAGCCAGCCACGAGATATCTCTGCTTCGGCATCACGAAACGGCGGGCTCGGCAGGAAATTGCAATTTTGCTCAAAGATTGGCGCAAATATGGCATCAAGAACGTTGAGGTTGATAAGGAGCGCAACATTGTGTTTGCTCGTGTGGGCGCCAAAAACTGTCAGTCTCTTTCTCTCCCTTCCCATCCTAAACATGTGTGCTGACAGCTGTACAGACCTGAACCTGAAGGAGGTTTCCTTTGCTGTGGAGCTTATGACGGTCATCGAGCATGGCAAGCGAAATCAGCTCGCAATCGCCCGGTTCACTCAAGAGAAGGGAGCAGCTAGTAGCTTCCACAAGGTTGTCGACGAGATGAACTCTCAGTTCAGCAGCCGTGCTCTGCTTGTAACCGACCAGCAAAAGTCCAGGATGATGATCAAGACGCTCAATTCATGATTGAGACACTTGCATACTCGGATGCTTTAGGGAATGGGATTTTGTCGATGTACTGTTAACTATTTGCTCTCGATTTACCAGCACGTGGGGTGCTGGTATGACTGGACCGTCTGAACTAAGGATTCTCTTGGATTGGCTGTCAATCTTGTTGTGCGTTGGTTGCACACAACAGTATCAATTTGTCTTGAAACGATAGATACCGGTTGGACAAGTTGAGCGGCGGATTCTGGAGAATGTGGACATTATTGTCACGAGATGGAGATGGGGAATTGGGGGAGAAGTTATTGAGCTAAACTGTTGGGTACTGTCTTTTTAGTATGTTTATCTTCGGTTAAGGTCTTCATGCTGTCAGAGGTGAATCAGTTTCATGAAAGAATGCCCGGGGCGTAAAAGGGGGTTTGTTTATTTATTAGTAATCACACATAATTATAATCGTGGGGATCCGCGCCTTACCCCTAGACAAAGGCACAGATGGACATTAGCCAGAAATTCATGTTTATTTATTGTAATTTTCTTCCAAGTTATGTCTGTGGCCAGTGCATTCATTGATATGGAACATGATTTCCGGACGGCGGACTAGGGGCTGCGGACTCGGCATTAAAAGGGAGAGCAGGCGAGGTGGCAGACGGAGACGGGTGGGCGGATGGAGCGGGCATGGGCAAAGGTTCGGAGTTAATCGCTCTGGTGTCGGGATGTTCCGGAGCTACTGAGCGGGCCGGCCAAGTTGTTGGGGCGGGAATGGATGGGCTTGATGGGGCACTATGTTCCACCTCTCTTTTTTTGGCGTCGCGACAAATGCCGCTTGGCCCAAGCTGCCGTCTTTTTTATTATTTTCACTCTTTGGTTTCCATCCCCTCTTTGTGGTGTCGACTAGATCCAATTGACTTTTTTTGGTGCGGCCCTCGTCGTCATTGTCTCTTGTCGTCATTGTTGACTTGTCTTAGCTCGTCTAGTCGACCTTTGCCCTCCTACGGCCAGCAAACGCTGCTCCAGCTGCTCCTCACTAGACTAGGGTGCTACCTGCGACTACTGTCAAACGTACGACGTCAGTCATGCTTCGATCGGTGCGAGCTGCCGGGCCCGCAGTCCGAAGGGGGTTTGCTAAGCCGAGGGTGCCCCCCGCGAGACTGTTGAGCACATGTCTCGTAACGTCGACCCCGATTCCGGTTACGTCAATTGCTACCGCTACCGTTGCCACAAAGTCGTTTGGTAACCCCTCTTCGACGCCACCGACCAAGCAGCAGCAACAACGAAACTTCCACGCCAGCTCGACCAGAATGGCTTCAGCCACCAGAACCGAGAGCGATGCCTTTGGCGAGGTCCAGGTCCCCGCCGACAAGTATTGGGGTGCCCAGACTGAGCGCTCCCTCGAGAACTTCCGCATCAACCAGCCGCAGGACCGGATGCCCCCGCCCATCGTCAGGGCCTTTGGCATCCTGAAGGGTGCCGCCGCGACTGTGAACATGCGCTTTGGACTGGGTATTTGCCCCTTTTCTCTCTTGCTCTCCGCTGCCTCAGTTGCGACTGGATGCGCAAGCTAACGACTAGATGCGCAACTTTGTAGACCCCAAAGTCGGAAAGGCGATCCAGCAGGCTGCAAAGGAGGTCGCAGACCTCAAGCTGATTGACCACTTCCCCCTTGTGGTCTGGCAGACGGGCTCGGGCACGCAGTCCAACATGAATGCCAACGAGGTCATCAGCAACCGGGCCATCGAGATCCTGGGCGGCACCATGGGCTCCAAGAAGCCTGTGCACCCCAACGACCACGTCAACCGCTCAGCTTCGTCAAACGACACCTTCCCGACCGTCATGCACATTGCTGCCGTTCTCGAGCTCGAGGGCGAGCTGCTTCCATCGCTGCGCAGCCTGCGCGATGCGCTCCAGGCCAAGGTCGACGACTTCGAGGCCAAGAAGATCATCAAGATTGGGCGCACTCACTTGCAGGATGCCACCCCCCTTACCCTTGCACAGGAGTTCAGCGGCTACGTCGCGCAGCTCGAGTTCGGCATCAAGCGTGTCGAGAGCTCCCTGCCCGACCTACGCCTCCTAGCCCAGGGCGGCACAGCCGTCGGCACTGGTATCAACACCTTCGAGGGTTTCGCCGAGGCGATCGCCGAGGAGGTCACCAAGATGACGGGCACCGAGTTCAAGACGGCGCCCAACAAGTTTGAGGCTCTGGCCGCGCATGACGCCATCGTGCAGGCGTCTGGCAGCTTGAACACGCTGGCTACGTCTCTCACCAAGATCGCGCAGGATATCAGATATCTCGGCAGCGGCCCCAGGTGCGGTCTTGGCGAGCTCAACCTGCCCGAGAACGAGCCCGGCAGCTCCATCATGCCCGGCAAGGTCAACCCCACGCAGTGCGAGGCGCTCACCATGGTGTGCGCCCAGGTCATGGGCAACCACGTCGCATGCACTATTGGTGGCATGAACGGCCAGTTTGAGCTGAATGTGTACAAGCCGCTCATTATCCGCAACCTGCTGCATAGCACCCGGCTGTTGGCGGACGGCATGCGCAGCTTTGAGACGAACCTGGTTGTCGGTTTGCAGGCAAACGAGGCCAAGATCGCCAGCATCATGAAGGAATCGTAAGTCTACTCTTTGTTTACCTGGAATTCTGTTTGTTTGCAACATGCTCACGGATTGTCGTTTTATTCTACAGGCTTATGTTGGTTACCTGCCTTAACCCCAAGATTGGCTACGATATGGCCAGCAAGGTTGCCAAGCATGCGCACAAGAAGGGGCTGACGCTCAAGGAGAGCGCCATGGAGCTCAAGGCGCTGACGGAGGAGGAGTTTGACTCCTTGGTAAAGCCCGAGCTCATGGTTGGCCCCAGCCCCTACAAGGGCTAGACTAAACCACTAAACCGGGGGACGCCACTGCATGCTCGGGGGGAAGAAGGCGGGGAACGCGTGTTTCGTGGACGGCCAGAAGGAAGGAGCCGATGGCGGTCCACGTCTCTTCTCCCCGCACTGCGCCAACCATTGCCATCCCCAGTGTAATAATTACCACCTACCACCTACCTGACACCTTACCTACTTTATGCAGTGTATGACGAGAAGTTGGGAAAGGACTTGATACCACCAGTATAAATATATATTTTTGACACAATCGTTTACTTGTCTCTGCTGAGTTGCGTGAGGATGCCGTTTCAAGGACCTTGTCGCCGCTACCAACCAACTTCATGATCCATGAGGTCTTGTGATCTTTTCCGTACTGCAAAGTAGCAAAACGCAGCTTCCGTTTCTCCTTTTTCTGGACCGAGATGCCGCTTTCGAGCTTGTCGGAAATAATCGGCATAGCCGTGCTTTCATAGGCGGCTAGGTTGCTTTCCCCCAGCTCCCCCACACCAGCCGCCGACCCGAGTAAGACCTCGGCTCTGATCCGGCTGTCATGCATGGCCCAAGCTCCCTTCTCCAGGGCTTAGCTACATGGTATTCCAGGCGCTAGGGTTGCCCCAGAGCGAGTTGGAGATCAGCGATACGGGCTGCTTAGTTGCTGGCTGGTATGTGAAAATGTGAGGTAAGGCAGTTGACGTCTTATCTCCAGAGATGTTGAGCTTTGAACAAAGCGGCTATGTCTATTATCTCTCGATATACAATAGTCACTCGTCCTAAAAAGATAAAAGATGAAAAAGATCCTTTCGTCCATCAATCATTTTTGCATGTGGATGGCGAACGGGGGAATGGCGGGGTTTACGCCCCCCAATGACCTCACAAAACCCGGCACTCGATGTCACATGTGAGGTGTGTCCACCGTCACAGCCATGAGCTTCCCCACAGCGAGCGAGCGTGAGGGGTCTTGTGCCAATTGGATTTTTGCTCTTGCCATTCCCAACATGTTTCGTTCTCGTCCCTCCTACCGGGAAAGCATCCCATCAACCGATCAATTGATGGAATGAGAAGAGATGCCGTGCATCGGTGGGAAACAGCTCGATCTGGGAGCTATCTACAGATAATAGAGGGGTCTGGTTGATAAGGTGAGGTAGATATGGCCTCCGCCAACCACATGTTTTAGACCACGGCACTAGATACGGATAGCGGCTGGGGACTGTCATGGCACCCAGGACGGCCCCCCGGTCTTTTTCGTCATGGTCGTCTCGTCGCTCGCCGCATGCGGTGCGTCCGGGTGTCCTAGTGTGAGAGAGGAAGGATATCCGATCCGATATTCTCCAGTGACTCAGTCAGGGCCCCCAATTCAAGATGCGAGATCCGTACCTTCCATATTAGCAGTATCCGTCCATGTATTTGTAGCGGCGGCCAGCTACAAGAGACAAGCGCCCCCTAAACCTCCCTCTCCCTTTGTTCAACTTCTCCACATTCCCCAAAACAAATCCAACTCCTCCTCCTCCTCCTCCCTCGCAGCTTCCTCGGCAATTTTGACTAGAGTTCCTTTCTGCGTGTATTTGAAAATCGTCTTCTCAATAGTGACGTACTTCTGAAAACCACGCGCCAATTGTTTTCCTTCCCCCACCGACCGCAACATCCACCACCCAAACCAACAATCCCAATCACAACCATGGCCTCCCAAGACGCTATTCTGCAGGGCGTGAGCGTCCTGGGTCGGGTGCAAGACTCGCAAAAGAAGATCCTGACGCCACAGGCCCTGGCCTTCTTGGCCCTTCTCCAGCGCTCCTTCAATGCGACGCGCAAGAACCTCCTCGAGCGCCGCAAGGTTCGCCAGGCCGAGCTCGATAGGGGCGCCCTGCCCGACTTCTTGCCCGAGACCAAGCACATCCGCGAGAACCCGACATGGAAGGGCGCGCCGCCTGCCCCCGGCCTGGTCGACCGCCGCGTCGAGATCACAGGTCCCACGGACCGCAAGATGGTCGTCAATGCTCTCAATTCCGATGTATGGACCTACATGGCTGATTTTGAAGGTTCGTTGGTTAGCCCTTATAATCAAAAAGGGGGACGGGGGATCGAATTACGGTGCAGAAGCAGTAGTAGCAGCAGCAACAGCTTGGACTAACCATCTCTTCCGTTCATAGACTCGACCGCCCCGACATGGGACAACATGGTCAACGGCCAGGTAAATCTGTACGACGCAGTGCGGAGACAGGTCGACTTCAAGCAGGGTGCGAAGGAGTACAAGCTCCGGACGGACAGGACGCTCCCGACCCTCATCGTGCGGCCGCGTGGCTGGCACCTCGAGGAAAAGCACGTCACGGTCGACGGCGAGCCCATGAGCGGCTCGCTCTTCGACTTTGGCCTCTACTTTTACCACAACGCCTTCGAGGCCGTCAAGCGCGGCACCGGCCCCTACTTCTACCTGCCCAAGATGGAGTCGCATCTCGAGGCCCGCCTGTGGAACGACGTCTTCAACCTGGCCCAGGACTATATCGGCATGGCGCGCGGCACCATCCGCGGCACCGTGCTGATCGAGACCATCCTCGCCGCCTTTGAGATGGACGAGATCATCTACGAGCTGCGCGACCACAGCTCGGGCCTCAACTGCGGTCGCTGGGACTACATCTTCAGCGTCATCAAGAAGTTCCGCCAGAACTCGAGCTTTGTGCTACCCGACCGCGGTTGCGTAACGATGACGGTGCCGTTCATGGACGCATATGTAAGTTGCCGTCGCTTGCCTTGGCATATCCTGCTGCTGCTGGTTACCTTATCTCGACCTCGCTGCCCCGCCAGAAGAATTAAAAGAACTTGAATACTGACCTTTTTACCCTCCGTGCCAGGTCAAGCTCCTCATCCAGACCTGCCACAAGCGCGGCGTGCACGCCATGGGCGGCATGGCGGCGCAGATCCCCATCAAGGACGACCCGGCGGCCAACGACACCGCCATGGAGGGCGTGCGCGCCGACAAACTGCGCGAGGTGCGCGCCGGCCACGACGGCACCTGGGTCGCCCACCCGGCGCTCGCGAGCATCGCCACCGAGGTGTTCAACAAGCACATGCCCACGCCCAACCAGCTGTTTGTGCGCCGCGAGGACGTCAGCATCGGCCAGAACGACCTGCTCAACATGAACGTGTCCGGCGCCATCACCGAGGGCGGCATCCGCAAGAACCTCAACATTGGCCTGGGCTACATGGAGGCCTGGATCCGCGGCGTCGGATGTGTCCCTATCAACTATCTGATGTAAGCTCACTAGCCAAGCTTTCCTTAATGAGTTTCTGTCGTTGGATACTGACAAGATGACAGGGAGGACGCCGCGACCGCCGAGGTGTCGCGCAGTCAGCTGTGGCAGTGGGTGCGCCACGGCGTCACCACGGCCGAGGGCAAGCGCGTCGACAAGGCGTACGCGCTCAAGCTGCTCAAGGAGCAGACGGCCGAGCTGTCGGCAAAGGCGCCCAAGGGCAACAAGTTCCAGCTTGCTGCGCAGTACTTTTCCGGACAGGTGACGGGAGAGGATTATGCGGATTTCTTGACATCGTGAGTTTTGTCCTTCTCTCCTTTGTTTTGACGAGCGGTCAAACTGATGTGTGAAAAAATAGGTTGTTGTACAACGAGATCACATCTGCAGGCAGCCCTTCGCCGGCTTCCAAGTTGTAGATGAATAGGATGGAATGATGAAGAGATTGATGTGAACAGCAAAACAACATGAGATTGTTGAGCTGTTCTGGTGATGGTGAAAGTGCGGATGCACATAAATACACATACCCCCCACGGTCTGGAGGAAAACACCTACCTAGCTGAGATGGGAATTGAGAGGGGAGGAAAGAAAGATGAAGCTGTGTCATGATGTTGTTTTTGTTATATGTTGGGGTAACTGATTAAGGGCCTGGTTTGCCTGGATGTAACTCTGAAAGAATGAAAGAAGACATGGATACTGAAAGCTTTTCCTTTGCAGGTGACGATGCTGAGCAGGTTTGCATGGTTGATTTTCCGTTGGAATCGAGTCACTCGGGCTAACTTTGAACTTTCAACGCTGACATGTGGAGTAGGACGAGCAGATTAAAACAGGGTTTGCTCATGTTCAGGAGATGCCATGATAGTGTACCTAGTTAGGGGATGAGGCAAGTTTGAAGATAAGGGCGGAGCTGTTTTCTTGAACCTTGGGGGACTGGAGATTAAGCTCTGAAGCATGGATATGTTTCAGGAGTGATGTGAATGCAAAGTTTGAGGTGGAAGATCCATTTGAATTGGGGCAATCGCATGATGTATGAGGCAATTTTCTTGTCAACCTTCTGTTTATCTCCTGGACTTCTCCACAAGAGAGGTTTAAAACGCTGACACCTACCAGGTACCTGCCTACTTATCTAGGTACTTGATAGCTGCAACGAGACACATGTGATAAACCGTATGGGTAGATATATATCAAGCTATCATTGATCTTTAGTGCTCGAACTGAGCCAGTTGAACGATCAGCCGACAATGCCAGTCCAAGAGTAAGCGATGAGGCAACGTCAACTAAATGGGGGTAAGGAAAGTGTTTCTACTTTAGCTTCTGATTATCTTGATGACGCCCGTCATTGTTGATAGGTTATGACTAGGAATCTTCGGAGCAGTTTTGAGCAAATCGGTAACAACTTCCATACTGGCCGGACTCTATCGTATCTCTTCATGTTACGAAGTAAACAATGCAACATCTCATCAGTTTAATGACAACACACAATTTACGTACTTCCATTTACATTGGATCTATACATCATTTTGTCTTACTTTTGTGTTTCTCATTTATGCAAAGCAAGATCCACTCGGCGTTATCTTCATCCCTCTTACCACCGCGATCGTCAGGGGGAAGAGAGACAGAGACACGTCTCGGAGCCACGGACGCCAGTTCTGCCTCTGTCCCCATTCTCGAAAACGAAGGGCATGATGATATTCTCCCATCCGTGTAAGCTATAGAATAAAAGGACGAACAGGCAAGCATAATCCTTGTAGACGTCACTCAGGGGGCCGATGCAGCTTCAGCAAACAGGACCAAAGGGGTTGGCTATTTTTGTCAACACTCTCACGTCGTACGTATTCAATTTCCGGCTAATAAGCACTGTCGCTGCAATGCGTGTGACACAATTCAAGATAGGTGACTTGGCACGATTCCATGACAGCTACCGGTGTGACATGAATGATAGGCCGAAAGCATTGATGCTCCCTATAGTACGAAGATCACATCTAGGACGGCCGAGCGGGACACTTGTCATTTGTTCCGACGAAGATATCCGAACCATGATGCAGAAAAGGGTCTTCTTGAGCAAACACGCATCGTATCTAACTACTCCGTAAGCACCTGTACTGTGTAAACCGCTGATAACGCCCCGGAACAGGACCGGTCGGTCACCACATGCTCTCTCCTCAACGGGATATTGACATTTGGTCTCGCAAAAACAGAAAGAAAAAAAAAGAAGCCCCGGTCAATATATTCTGCATATATTGATTGCGGCCTCGAAAGAATAGTGTGGGAACTCTTGACAGCTTTGGAAGAAGGAAAACTCGGGACTGTGTGACTGGACATAAATGCCTTAGCTTAATCTTGTGTTACGGGTGATGACCGAGATCCAGTCCGCCCTTGTTTCTGTCCACACCAAGAGTGTTCTATTCCATGGCCGGGAAATCAAGGAGAATCTCAGGCTCAAAGCATCCCCTCTAAACCTAGACAGTTGCTACTGTGGAAAGGGAATGATAATAATTACCTACCTACTTCAACGATACGACCTCGAGACAGTCGCTGACGGGCGGCGGAGAGTGGGGCAGAAAAAGACCGTGGTCTAGACCATGAGTGAGGCCGTGCTTTTTCAACCTGAGTTAAGGTTATTATCTTTGGATCGACGCCAGGGTCTGCACCCCGAAGCAGGAACGGCCCTGTTCTGTTTTCGACAAGACGAATATTCGTACCAAAACCACGGATATGGAATGAGAAATGCCCCGAGGGTCGTTTGTCATCGACGAAAGGCTATGTGTTGTGTGTTGTTGCTCATTGCAAAGTCGGCGAGGTGGGTGGCGTGAGATCCGTCTCGCCCCGGAGATATTGTAAGCCAACGACTTGCTGCCCGGTGGTATCGTAGATTAAACTTTTCATTGGTGAGACGCCCGCAAATGCAGGTGCGACCCTGGACTTAATCAATCGACCTAATACCTACCTACCTACTAAGGCTGCAGCAAATGGGCGCCAGTACGTTTCTTCCGCAGCACGTGTACCTATCTAATCAACTAAGGTAATCTCCATGGTGAGATGCTACTTAGGCAGGTAGGTGAGGTGGTCAGTGAAGGCAGGTGCTATGCTGTCAGTGGTTGGCTGCCTGCGATTGCCGAGCTCCGGAATGGCCTCAAACGAGCAACTAACAACCGCTTCTCTTTGGCTACATCAGGTTTGGGGGCGATACCCGACGCCTTGGTCCCATGCCCCCCATGAGCCCCAGCCTGCCAGTTTGGGCTTGCGGCTTCGCCGCCCAAATGCGCCTTTTGTTCGTCACGCCAGTGCACTTTAGGCCGTAGTTCTTTAGTTCTCTCTGCGTGGGAAACTCTGGGGGCCAAATTTCTCGAATTCGATTGCGAACAAACGAACCCCTCTATCCACGAGAGAGAGAGCGAGGGGAAGCCTGAGCTTCTCCGGCACGCCGCCGCGCGCCGCATTCCGTTTATTAACAAATAGAATTGCCCAAGATGGTGCCCGTACCCGACCGGTTGGGAGAAAAAAAAAAGTGAGAGGCCTGCTTTTGCAGCATGCTATTTCTTCTGGTCGGGACTAACTTAAAGCTCAACAAAGGTATCACCAGTCCTTCAGTATGTTACAACAATGCGATGTTGAAAGATGGACTCGGCTTGGCTGCAATCTTCCTTCCTGAACCTCTTCCCTTTTCGACCATGACACAGCAAAGTTCCCGAAAATCCTGCAGCCCCGGTCCCTAGTGCAACCCAAAGATGGATCCCTCTCATCCCCGACAGCTTGCAGGACAATATTGGAGGGCTCCAGTCCCCTTACGGCGATAGAATCTCGGTATTCTCTAGCCTATCGTATCTGGAAATTGCACTAGACATGGGGCATCACGGACATCAATGGGTCAGGGCCCGTGACATGCCGGCCATTTCTCACAGACGGTATCGTGGCTTGCTGCAAGCTGCTTCTTCGAATGCCCCAATGTGCGCCTTGACAGTTGACAACTGCGCGACACTACACCAGCCAAGGCAACAACAGAGCAAGCCCCATTCGGCACTGGAAAAAGATCTTCATGGGATGGCGCCCAGGGAACACACGGCGCACACACTACTTTAGAAGACCGGGTTCTCTACCCAGCACAGCGCCTCCAAGTCCAGTAAACAGTATTAGAACCAACAGTAAGAAAACCACGACATCGAAAATCCACTGCGTGCAGATGTTGTATTCGTGTGCTACCAGAAGAAGGAAGACCTGCATTTTACCGACGTCTTGTCCCCATACCAACGAAGCGCACCCCTTCCAGCCTTTGAGAATGCGACGTCGGCGACAGATTGTCAAGCCGTCATCTGCATATAGCAATACAATCAGGACGGGGTATTAGGTGCACGGGAAAGTAGACTCGGCGTTGCAGCCCTGCTCCATTAGCGTGAGCTACCCGAGCCTGCTGACGGGAGAGGCTGACCGCTTAGGCTTGATGTATTCTGTTCGACCTAGGTTACGGATATACCATGCGCAGACACCCGCCAGCTGGAGCCTGTTGCTTACAAGCTCAGAGCAAGGGTAAGAAGACCGTCGTTTGACATCTCTAGCCGTTACGACTTTGCCAATTAAACCCGCTAGACCTGCTCATGAATAGGAAAAGGAAAGAAGAAAGGCCAGTCTAACACTACCCAGGTTGGGATCGTCAAAAATAAAGACAGCAAATTACCGTCGTCGAGCTAGAACGACCCGATACAGTTATTTTTGACAATCTGCAAGGTCTAGGTCAGCGGAACGATTTTGCTCCATAGTCAGCGCTTTCCAGGACTAACCCATTTGCTCAATGATGTCTGTCGCCTGGCCAGTCGTCCCACTAGGGAATCGGCCATTTTCAACCTCCATCAAAATTCAACATCATGATGATGAGATGCGTAGCAAGTTTGTCAGTGACGTCTTTGCCGAATCGCATCTTTGCCACATAGCCAACACAATGCGAAACTCATACATCAGTATGGTCAGGTTCCTGAGACTACCCTGTCCATTGGCATGAGTCAGGGCAGGGCGTGAAACTACTTCAAGGTGATGCATCACTAACACAACTCTGCTCAAAGTGCGGACAGATGTTCTGACAGATTAAAGCTCGCACGGCTCTGCTAGTGCACAGGTTATTAGCCCATGTTCTGAAGCGACCTAGGAAAAGCAGGGGCTCTTAAGTTCAGTCGCTACTTTACACTATTCGTGATGCAAAGATTGTGGGTCTAGGTACAAAACCACAAACTGCGTACTGTGTAGAGTGCACGCAGCAGCGTGCCTACCTGGATGTCCTTGCATGCCTGGAAAAGACCTCGCGCATTCATCGATCGAAGGGAAGAGCTTACCAACATCCTCCACTCCTTGAAACTCAAGCGCCGATCGCTCATTGGGGAGAAAGAGACTCCTTGAGCGCCCGAGAACAGATCGACTACACCCACGAGCAGAGACAACGATGGCTGGCCAGTGACGTCCCATTCTCGTCAAAAATTCCCGAATGGAGGAAAGACCCGTTTTTCTTCGTTGCCTCAATCCCCCCTGGTCCGTTTTCTCTATCTTTTACATTGGGTAGACACATTGTTGCCCGCATTGCCCGTCCTCGAACACACAATCGACCAGATATTGACTCGTTGCTGGCACGTCATGACCCCTTGTTCATTATGTTCCAGGGTCCAATACCAGTGCTGATAGTGAAGGGAAACAGAGGTGGCGGAAAGCCACAAACGGAAGATCAGGGCAGTCAAATTTGGACGGGAAGCGGCGCGCGGGGATGGCTCTGCGGGGGATAGATTAACATTAGTGACATTCAGCCATCCACCGCCTTTTGGCTGGCTCGAGTCTGGACATCCGTCCCAGGGCTCTGTATAACCCCTGCATTGTGGAGGCAAGCCGCAAACCCGAGTCTTGGTGGACCAGATTTTCTCTCCTGCCAATATCCAGTCGATTAACTGTTTGCATGTCGACATTGGCCCTCCGAGGCCCGCAAGACCTCCAATTGGCTCGATCTGCCTTTAAAAATTGCACTCCCCGGAGTGGACATTAGGAGGGATTTCAAAAGCTACTATCCTGTAACCCTTGATGCGAATAGGGGCTGAGCACTACACTTGGGTGTGCGGGAAACGTATGAATACAAGGCGGCTGAAGAGAAGATGCACTGTGGTTTAGGTGAGGCAAACATGGATGACTGCTTTGCTTTTTTGCGTTTCGGCGTTGCGTTAGCTTGACTTTGACCAACGTCCTTTCCTCTTCTTGGCTGAAAAAGATGCTTGTCCTTCCCTCCCCTCCCCTCCCCTCCCCTCCCCCCCTCCCCTCCATCCCTGGGGAGGCCGGCCATATCTGATCATCCCATGCAGCTTGCAGGAAAACTAGTGGCCCAGCGCACCCGACGACTGGAAGGGAAGCGATAAAAAGGCTACCGCGAGATATGCTCCTAATACCAGCCGGGATTGCCCCTGAACAAATACTAGACCATCACTGGTCAAATTCTCCACCTGGTCACCCAACTCTCTCTTTTTCCGGTCTAGTCACGAACCGTCCTGCAATCAAATGCCCGGACCCCAGCTGAAAGCTGCCCCCCATGCACGTACAGCTTACACTAGTCATTGTAGACGGATTTACTGTTACACTGGGCTACTGGGCCAACGGCCGTGGACATACCGTCTCTTCTTGGATTCGACACTATAACAAAGTTATCGAAACGGCAAACAACCCCTCGCTTTTCACTCTGAATATGGGATGGAGGACAGGCATAGTTGAAGGCAGGTGTTCTATGTTGCCCTGCCGTGTTTCGCTAATACCGTTCAGGAACCGTCCATCATATGTGCATTTTCGTTCCATAGTAAAGGCAAGCCGTGGATAAGTTTAGCGACACCTCATCTATTTGGTGATGATAAGACTGCCGCCGTCCGACACTGTATGGCCGAGGGAAAACTGAAGACCGACGGGCCGTATCTCGAAGAATCCCTCGAACTGGTTTGGCTGACTGAGCATAGGGAAAGCGGGCGGGAGGCACAAAGGCGTCACACATTGTCGGATGGGCAGACAGTGCCATGGCTGCATACCCCAGTGTGCCATTGCCGTAATATAAGGCTACATCTGAAGACGCCATACACGGTCGCCTAACCGCGCATGCATTCCGCTTTTCAGCGTGCACACACCTATCAAGCACCTATGCGACATGAACAGAGGCCCCGGGAATTTGCGACGCAATGACAGCGAGACATTAGCATACTAGTCTACAGGATAGTAGGGGAAATTCCCGTACGAGGAGCAAACTCACAACTATCCCGTACTGGCTTTTCATTACACAGTCGCATCTCGTATCTCGCGTCTCGTGTGTCGGGTCTCGCTCAGAGCAGAGCTACGAGACGCTCTCGATTTAGATTGACGAGGACAAAAAAAACACTACTGCTAACAAAAGCGGAAACGGAAACGGAGCACGCCCAAGAAAGGTCCAAAAAAGGTCCTTGGCTGGCTGGCTGGCTGCGACCTACGGATACACAGTGAATCAATTCCACAATGCTGGAAATGTCTAGTCCAAATCGAGCAAGGCATGTCTTGGTCAAACAAGGCCGCCAAGCCAAGATGGAGACACCGGTGACAGGGACTGTGCCCTTTTCCCGGCTGCCAGGCTTGGTTGGATTCTGGATGGCATCCTGGATGAGCATCGGACCTTTGTCGTGCTTGTGTACTGTGGTACGAATAGTATGCTGTGTGCTGTGTAGGCAAGACGAGCAGACTGTCAGCATGCCTCCCTTCAAACTCTGTACCCCAGCTCCGCAGCACACGCAGCCGCCGTTCAATCACGAGCCATAGGAAGCCTCGTCTCGTGCGTCAATGGAACTGTCAGTGGACTCTCGAGTGGGTATCTTTTAAGCATCGTTAGTCCTTTGTTGATTGACTTTGGACCTTTGGCTAGATTCCGATGGGCTCTGGGCATGCTGAATTGAGTTTTGGACTAAAGTGGACCAAGCAGCAGGCTGGAGCCTCAATCCCTGCTGCACATCATGCTTCGGTTGATATTACGTCGGAGTAATATACTGTGTACTAGTCGCCATTGCTGGACGCTTGTAGTTGAGCGGCATGGAGTGGAGAGAGCGAGTGAAAGCGACTAAGACGGACACGGGGCACGATGGGTGGGTTTTCCCAGGCTCTATCCGTCCCTCACTAACTACTATACTGCCGTTAAACACCTAGGTACCTATCTTGGTGATGGTATAGTCATTGGAAAGTATTATCACCAAGTTCCACTCATGGAAGCTATGTACATTCGATAAACAGACGCTCCTCTCATCTCTTTGCCGCTGCCATGGCTAGAATGACACACACCATTCGCGTTCGCGCACCGCACTCCCCCAGATCTGGAGTCAATACATTTGCAGGACCCGGCAGGAATTGACCATGCCCATGCTTGCAATAGCTATCCTGGTTAGGGGAGGTGTGCGGATGCATCCCGGATGCTTGGTGCATGCACGGGCAGAGGGGAGAGAAGGAGGGCAAGCACCGTCACATCCGCGCCATACAATCAGCAGCACCAGCACCACCATCAAAGCAAGGTTCTTTTGTTCTTCACCGCAAGCACTAATTGCTGGGGAGCTCTGGTCCTGTTTGATTACATCTCTACTTTCCAAATCGTCAACAAGCGTCGTTATGGGGGGCGAAATTGTACATGGGTTTTCACCACCGACCACCACCTTATTAGGGCAGCAACAGATTCTTGGTTCCCCATCGTCATCAATGGCGAGCTTCCCCTCCCTCAGTGGAGAACTACTTGACTTAACTAGATTAGTGTTTCCTGTTGCGCTTAAGGCTGTGACGCCTCTTCCGTAACACTACCCCAGCTATGGACCTTAGCCAGTATTTACCTAGTTACCTCCCTAGTGTAAGAAAGGGCGTCCCCTCCTCTCCACAGTGCATCGTACTCTCCGCTCTGCTGCCCTGTGCTGCTTGCCCAGCAGTCGCCCAGCACGCCACTCCCACCGGCCAGGTACCGCCAGGGAGGCAGCGGCGCTCTGTTCAGCCTGGTCCCCCAGATCTGGAAAGCACGGGAAGGACATGGTTAACAGGACGCCTCCCATCTTTATCCTTGGCGCGCCGCCGCGCACAATACCTAGGGTCTGGTGTCCCTGGCTCGAGCTACTAAGTGCTATTACTAGTACTTGCTATTTCATTTCTCCTTGTTGTTGTTGCTGTGCCGCCAGCCTGCTCGTTAAGTACAAACCTCTCCATCTACACGGTACGCACATCACATACCTGGGCACACCAGAAGCGCTATTCTTCCTGTTCCTGTTCCTCTACCACGTGCGAAGAAGAATCGGAGCACCGTTCGCTTGCTTCTCCAAGCACACGCGCACCCCTGAGGGACGCTATATGCTCACAATATTGCTCAACTGTAATGGTGATATAAAATTTGTTCAGAATCGTCATAGTGTAGGTCGCGACGCGGTTTCCATACGTAGTATAAGTCCACCAAGGCTAACTTAGCTCAACGAGCAACACGCCTCGTCGTTTCAAGAGCAAGCAAGAGGTCGAATTGTGCCTACGGGATATATTTCTTGTTGAGGTGCGCGCGACGTGGTTGGGGTGTGAGCTAAGTTGTGGGTGTGAGCGTGGGAGTGAGAGAGAGGGAGAGAGAAGGTGCATGCGTGTGTGTCTCTCTCTCTGTGTGTGTGTGTGTGTGTGTGTGTGTGTGTGTGTGTGTGGCGTCTTCCTCACTCGCACCTTCCTTCGACCCTGGACCCAAGTCGATTGTCTTTCAGCCCTCCCGCACTAGGCCCGTCTGGCTTGATCCAAATCAAAGGCGCCAGGCCAAGTCCACTATCCAGTCCACTGTCCAGTCCACGGTCCAGAACAAAGCACAAAGCACTACGTTCCAAGCTACCTTACATTAGCATTTGGCACGAGGCACACAACCAACCACAAGTACCGGGCGGCAGTCTGGAGTAGAGGGCCGTGACCGTAGCCCGGACTAGACTGGAGACTCTAGCAAGCACACAAGACAAGTCACAAAAAAGGGCAGAGACAGACAGACAGACAGACAGACAGACATGAGAACCTGGGTACTAGAACTACTAAACCGACTCCTACTTGGCCAGTACCAACCTTGACCTTACACCTACACGCCAAGAGAGAGATCGGCAACTCCACATGCAAGTGGTCTACTGAACTCAAAACACCAATTCGCCAAACCTTCAAAAAAAAAACCAAGCCGCCATCTCTGGATGCTGCGGAAGCTTATCAAAGTCACAAGTCATCGTTGTTGCTCCAGCCGTGGTCCAGTTTGCATATATACCTTGTCCACGCTACGCACAAGACGGGTACAGTTTTCGACTGCGACTTCAACTGCACCATCAACTACACCATCAACTGCACCATCAACGTTGCCTCCCACCTGGCAGCCAAAAAGTCAAAACCTACTACCCTCCATACCTACCGCCCTCCATACTTACCTTACCTGCTTGCTACTCACCTGCTTTACGTTCCTGCCTACTACACACTTCTCTAAGAGTTTGTCTTGACTGCAGCTACCTCGGTATTCCACAGCTCGGTACAGACGCAAGCCCAAAAAGCCCCATCCTCTTGACGGTGCCGCAAGAAAACGACGTCGACCAATCCACCAAAAACGCCAGTCACGACCAGTAAACTGCCGTCATGGATGCTCCGGGCTTCACCTCGCGTAGAGCGGCAGCCGGGGCCTTGCCCAGCTTTACATTGCCTCCGGTTCCGACCGAGATACCAAGTACGCGATACCCTAACCATGCTTCCACCATAATGATCGGCCGGAACAGCAGTGGCCTTGGAGCCACTTCCCCCTTCCCCCAGCCCATTTCTGCCTTCTCCAGCACAAGCAGAAGCACCAGCAGCACCAACAGCAGCAGCTCCTCCATACCTAATCTTATTCTGACTCCCACTTCAGGAAGATCGTCCGACGGACTGAGCCCATCCTCGGGGGTGAACAGCCAAGGTGGCTCTCAATCCTCGCAGCTGGGTGGCGGTGGTAACAGCTCCATGTCCTTCGCCAGCCAAATCCCAGGAGGACAATGGTCGGCCCAAGGAAGCCCACAGAATCCGGGATTCACCTACGCGAATTCCACCTCATCGGCCACACCAGGCCCGCACCTTCACTCAACATCGTTTTCGTCGCGACCGTCGACGCTGTATAACATGGTCTCGCCACCTCTCTCCCAGTTCGGAAGTGGAGGAGGCGGCGGCGGCAGCCTCGGGTCCTCGCAGGGCCAAGGACCATTGCTCAGCTCGCAAGGCCCAGGGTCGCAACCGCCAACACCCACGACAAGTTACTATGGATCATCTTCACCGGCGCCACAGCAGACCACCTTCTCCACCTTTCCTGGAGCCCCGCCCCAACAGTCACCCACGATTCCGTCGCCGACCACGTCCACGGGAGCTGGCTCGCGCACGCTGGGCCCCATCTCCAGCGGTGGTATGGCGCCTCCCTTGGGATACGGAGGAGCAGCAGCAGGCCGGACGGCCCACCCCATGCCCTCGGTCGGCCCATATGCCCCACAGTATACAGGCGTGCTGAGCAACATGCATCAGCCCGGAAGCGCCCTTTCCATGGTTGGTATTCCGGGATACGGCGCCCACCACCATCATAACGTTCTATCGCAACATGCTTCGCACATGTACGGTTCTAATGGCAGCGGTGGCCAATCTCATAGGGAGCGGCCGTTCAAGTGCGACCAATGCACCCAGAGCTTCAACCGCAACCATGACCTGAAGCGGCATAAGAGGATCCATCTTGCCGTGAAGCCGTATCCTTGCACTCGCTGCGATAAGAGCTTTTCAAGAAAGGACGCCTTGAAGGTGAGTAAAAGAAAAGCTGGGGTTCTTTTCCTGCCTCCCTCCCCCCTTTGTAGTGTCAGCAAATAGTCGCTGACTTTCACGTATCAGCGACATAAGCTCGTAAAGGGATGTGGCGCGAACGGCGCAACCATCAGTGTAGCCTCACCGCGGAGTGATGGTAGTGACACCTCGGGTAGAAGTCCGGTGTCGATCCACAAGCTCTAATGCACCGCGGACGACAATATCACTGCATACTTGGCCACACTTTACAACATCGAACAGTCATTCAACCATTCATTCATAAGCCCGACAACACATCACCAGTCAATCGAAACGAGGCCGCCCTGTTATTCTCTTCCAGTAGTACTAGCTACTGCTTTTCCTGGTTTTTTGGCGAAATGGGGAGTGCGCCAGTGAAACGGGGGAACATGGTACTACAGGACAAGGGGCAAATTATAAAATCAAAGCTCAACACACACACACACAAGAAGCAACAACGAAACCATCATTCGAATACGCGGCATCCGTACAATCGTCGGGGAAAACATTAAGGAAGAGGGTGAGGGCTAGGTTTGGAGAGATGCAGGGGTTTGGTTCTGTTTTCTCTTGCACATATATTTTTTTTCCATCTTGGGAGACGCGGCGAGGGCGAGGGTAAAGGGGTGAGGATGTGCAGGAGGGGATAGGGATTTTTGTTTTTTGTCGGGGAAGGGTTTCTTTTTCAGTCCCTTCTGGTTTCTGGGTTTTCTGGGTTTTCTGGTTCTCAATCACTTCCGGTTTCTGCTTTTTCTGCTTTTTCTCTCTCCTTCTCCCATGGTACTGTGTTGTGGGCTCGTCATATGATGAACTATGATGCTCTTGTTTCGTGAACATGGCATCATTTCATTTCAACCAGAACTGACCATGGATCGACACAACACTCGTGCGACAGACACACAAACGCTGCCAGTTTCGATCCTGATTACTGCCGCATTCGCTTCCGCCGCTTTCACTGGGATATTTTTGATCAGTTTCAGGCAAGAAAAAACTATATTCGATTGGGTGGATGAGAGTGTACGGGGCAGGGACACGGCATAGATTGGACTTGACGGGAGAAGGTTGGGAAACAGCGTTCTTGTTGTTCCAGTTTCGGGCACCCCCCTTTTTTTTTTTTGTCACTTTTTCTACCCCCAGCGCTCTGATGCTTGGCTTCTCTTCGTGTATTTTGTTCGTATCCTCAGATTGTATCTTGTGTAGCAAATCTCTTCTTCTGAGCTTTGCTCCTTGACCTTCTCGTTCGATTCTGCGACGAAATTTTGGCTACGATTTCTAATTCCGGTTTAATTTGGGACCGGTATTCTATCTAGGGTTCGGTTTACTTTGGGGGTCAGGGTCAGGTGAAGAAAAGGGGGAGGAGATATTGTTTCTGTCTTTTAAAAGCAGCCGTGAGGGCTTGTCATGGGAGGAAATAGGGGGGTGGGGCTAGACTGAGCTTTGGCGCCCTCCCTCACTCTACCTTGTTATTATTTTGATGGCTATTTGGGTACTACTATTATTCTTGCTCCCGCTGCTACCACTCGCTTTAGGCCTTTGGCTTGTCTGCTGATAGGGGACGCACGCGTGACGTGGGTATCAGAGATGGGGAGGGGGGAAGGGTCGTGGTCATCGAACAAACTCATGATACCTTGTTTTATTTACATTTGTGTGTTGGATTTGATTGGTTTGGGAGGAGGGGGAGTGGGAGTGGACCGGAGCTTACGGGAGTTTCGTGCTACGGCATTCGTTTTCGAGGGGCTTTTGAGTCTCTGGGGGCAAAAGTTACAATCCGTCGACAGCCAAAAAGCAGAAAAAAGGGGGGAGGGGTGACAGGATCTGAATTATGGCCGGTGGTGGAACGATGCTAAAAGCATTTTTCTTTCCTATATCCAGCCTACACGATCGTTATCGTCTCGAGTCTTGAATTATTAGAGAAAAGCTAGAGAAAGGCTCTACTCCTTTTAGTATTGTCTACCTGTTTGCCTTTTGTGGTTCTGTATTTCAACTACATAGTTTGAACGTAGTACCCATGAATGGATGACAGATACTTTTGAAAGAGGCCGCCTATGACACGACTGATTGGGCCATGATGTCCTCCTGCCCAGGGAGTCACTGAGTCAGTAGTTAGTTCTCCTGAGGTTACTTGTCGAAAGATTGCTCGTCTTTCGCTGTTGTAGGACAAGAATGAGTATGCAGAACTCATGTGTAAACCTTCTTCTCTGTCCTCTCGTTGGCTGTGACAGAGTCATTTTACTCAGACTCATGTTGCACAAGGGATAGATAGAGAACAGAACGGGTTAGTAGTCTTGGTAAGGTGTGGGTGAGCACGACCACAACAGACAGGGGGGGAACAAAATGTTCAGCCATCGATTAGCACACTATAGATGCACATACCCACCCCGAGTCACATCGATACAACAGCTTTCCTGTTAGTTTGTTGCCTTTTAATTAGTGTCTCCGCGCTCGAGCAAACAAGCAAAAGTTCGATGCATTTGCTACTATGTATACGTACTTTTTGTCGGTCAACTCGCCCCCCCCCCCCCCCCCTTTCCTCTTCCTTGTTCTTTTTTTTTCCATCTCCCCCTTCCCCACCTAAACTAATGTCTCAGGACTAGCAAGCATACAGTCCCCATTAGGGGGCAGGGGGTGATAAACTGGCGTAAGCCCGCAGTGGTTTGGCTGTTAAGAATACCCGATGGCCATGTGGTGCGGCTGACAAGTAGATCGATAACCTAGTAGACGAAGAGGGTGTGTGTGTGGTTCACCAGTCTTTACGCACAGCACACCCACCATCTAGTCTGTCTTTTTAGCACAAGAATCAGAAAAGGGTTCGAGAAAAGTGATACTGGCGTAGAGCGGGGAAGTAGGCAAACAAAGAAAAGGAAGCATTAGTGATGAGTCGGATCGGCTATGCCACTCTGCAACCCGGCAGAGATTATGTGCTGGGATTCCCCCCTGGAGATCAAAGAAACTGAACAAATCACATCGTACATACTGTACCAGCTACATCTTCTCCCTTGAACTAGTCAGACAAGAGGGACAGCGCGGTGATTGTTCACAACTCTGTGAAAGGCGCAGATGCCCACAGAAGCGAGGTGCGGCACACAAACCCATAGGAAGCATGGCATGCCATGCCCGACGGAGGAGGACAAGACCGGCCCACAAAGGCAAACGAAACGGGGACGGCCCAGAAAGCTCTTCCCATCGGCGGCGTCGCCCATTGGAGCAAGAGCCGACAAGTTGGTGGGGTTGGAACAATCCAAACACGAGGACGGGCAGGGCCAACACGGGGCGGCAGCCCGTGGCGTTCTGGGACGCAGCTCAGCCCGCCCGCAATCAGGAAAGCGTCACTGCAGTCTTCAAGGCGAGCCAATATCTATTCGGGAGAGTGGCATATGTACACTATCGCACTGTGCATACATGTAGGGGACACGCTTTGGCGATGGCCCTGTGTAGGAGGTCGACACACATACGGGTGGCGGCGGATACCATCGTTTTGACAGAAGGATGCAGTCAATCAACTCCAGTAAGAAGCGATTATCACGTCGCCTTGCTGCATGCGAGTCGACAACGGCCCACGTCCGGCCGTGGTCGCTTCAGGATGGGGAGGATGCGAGCATGGGGTTCATATTGGCATCGTGATTAATCTTTCTTCCAATTGCCTCCCCTTGTTCTACTTTGCCATGTGACGACATATCGGACTCGCATAGTTCGACCGCCTCCCCAACTTCTTTCGACTTTATTGTCTCCCACCATGAGCAACTACCCGCCAGGAAAGCAATAGTTGCTCCCCTTGGCCGTTCGCAAAGGGTGTGGTAGCGGGAAAGCCTTCATTGGTTGATGATCGGAGAAGATATTCCCCCATTAGGGACCGTCTCATGTAAGCAGGAGACAAAAATGGTTGGAGGATGAGATGGCATGGCCAAACACCGGTTGACCACCTCAGTCTCTATTGAAAGGCTAGCAGCCAGAAAGGAATAATGAGAATGCCTCCTCCTTAGAAGTTGGGCTGTGTGCACTACACGTGTGGACTAAGACATAATCTCTATCTACATCTAAATTGCTAGGTACAGCAGCCAAAGCAAGCCATTAACGCCATAACCCAAGTAGAAGGAACCAGCAAGATGTAGCAGTTTCTCGAACTTTGGCCTCCCGTTCACAATGAGCGCCAGCGACGGTACCGCTTTCCAAAGAGTGTGCGCTAAGCAAGCCATGGCTGAACGTCTCGTTCTTCCCGGAAGATTATCGAAGTCGACGTCTCTCTTTTCAGCCAACCACATCCCGTGGAAGAACTGGCTGTTTCAGCCTCTTTCCGCCTTCAAAGTATCCAGCCAGAGGTCGCGGATGTCTCCTTGAGGCCATTTGCGGCATTCCCTGTGTATTTCTTTCCCCAAACAAACCGATCCGTTCGAATGCCAAGTCTTTCGGAACAGTGCTTGAAGGATCTCCCCTGGCTTTCGGGCAAAGGAGAAGAAATTGTCGTCACTGCCTCTTGTACAAACTCATAGAACCCTGCTCACGTTGGACAGAAAAGTCTCCCGAGACAGGCTTGTGCTGTGGCAATTCTCGTTGTTGCCTTTTCAACCTCACGTTGCCTTCAGCAAGTTGAACAGCAGGATCCCTAGGCAAGCTCGTCAAAGATTTAGCCAGGAAAAGAACATCTATTTTGGGGGTTGTTTCGGCCCCTTTTTTTGCTTTTCTCGGAGGTCGGAAGGGAACTTGAGCCACTGGAGTCTGTCCTCCCTCGATGTCAGTTCCATATCCTGTCATTAAACCGAGAGGAATGACCCTGGAGAGTATTATATGGTATTGAATGAGTAGGCTTAGTCAAGTCCTAATTTTCCAAGCAAGCCCATTATTGATTTCAAGTTGCAGACCCCCATAAGAGTTGGCCTCCAGGAGTGGACAGTCAGACTTCGGGACAAGCATGTACAGTCACACAGGCTTGTCTAGAAATAATACCGAACATATGAAGATTCTCTCATACCTCTTGGCGATGGAATCGTACTATTTAGACATAGCACTGTGTATCATGGTTTCCGTGGCCCGAAACCTCGGCCTTGTTTCGCCAGATTTATGGAGAGATACAAGGCAAGGCACCCAGAGATGTCGGAGATATGCTACCCTGGCATTGCAATGCGTATTTCATCCAGTAAGTGCATTCATAGCTTTTTTCCCAAGGAGTACGAGCGAGGCTGACTAACATTAAGTTCTAGGTTCTATCAATGTCAAGGTGAAGATGATAACATTGTCAAGCTCCGGATCGATGAAAGTTCCAGTGTCACAGCATGAAGGAGGACATGGGACTGCGTAACCGTGGTGATATGTGAGGATCTGTTCCCTTGTGCCGTTGCCTGATGTGGCTATACCGCCGGCCGTCTCTAGAAGAAGCTGTAAGGAAGGATAGGCATGGCTTGTCGTCAAATTAGGCTCACCAGGTCTCGCAGCAAGCAGGAGCAGCAGCAGCAACCAACGATCCAGCTCCCCGGGTTAAATTCGATGCAGCTACATGCGCTGAACTTTCCGGCTCCATTTCAGGTCCCCACTGGCCTGGCAAGAAGCAGGCAGATCCTGTTGCGTGACAAAGCTGGATATTACCGGGAAGTGCCCGCCGAGCTTGGCAGGGTGGCAGAGTGGTAGTAGTAGTGGCAGGGCAGGGCAGGCGCGGTCTGCGCGGTACCTACCTGCTTGGGTTGTGAGAATGCGTAAGGTATGTAGCAGCGGTGCAAGCAACCGAGCTGCTTCCAGTAGCTTGTTCTGAAAAAGGCTCGCAAACCGCAGATCTCGACTGGAATAGCGGTTAAATCCCCGTGATGGCTCCACGGCTCTGTAGGTAGTGCCTGCACTGTCTTTGATTGTCTACACCATCCTGGACCATGGTGGAAAGGTCCCGACGGGTGACTGCATGACAGAATTGCGGTCCGGGACTGGAACCTGCACAGTACCTGCAGGCGAAGGGAGAAGGAGAGGGAGAGGGAGAGGGACAGACAACGGAGGAAAGTTTCTGACCTTGGCGGATATTGGCATCTGCCCGGTTGCTGTTCCCGAATATACATTTGTACGGGAAACAGTAACCAGGCGAGTATCCAGTATGAGTATATGATTGGTAAAATCAGTGTGCGCGATGCGTTGATCCTGCGAAGAGAGGTTCAGGTACGCCCATTTGCACAACTGACGTCAGTTTCTGTCGAGGAGAAGCAAAGACCAGGTCTGGTTGGCCTGGTTGTCATTTACTCTTTCCATGGCTGCTTGCTGTCGTTTTCCGATTCCCGACTTAAACAGGAAGGAGCAGTCCCGCAGATGCTGCCTCTATGGCATGTTAAGGTTGCCCTCTCGTCCATCGTGGCGTGATCAAACGGCTCCTTCCCGTCAACCAAACTCCATATCCACGAATAACGAATGATCATCCCCACTGCATGATAGGCGGCCCACGAAGCAGACACCAACTGTCTGCATTACTCCTTCCTTCGGACCCAGTGAGTTATCCGGCCTCGGGATCATGGTGGGCTTCCCCCGTACCGTGGCTGGCTGGATGTATGCGGTGAGATAGCCGCGCCTGCCATGCATGCCGCGTAACTGGGTCCATGACTTCATCGGCAATGGTGAAGTGCCCACGCACTTGCATCAAGGTACTTCCGAGGAGCGGACCGTGTCTGTTGCTCTTTCCTGTGTTCGCCAACGATACGATGCCAGATTGCAAACAGCCAGTTGCTCTTTCCCTTCGACGAAATTCGACATTTTAGTGTGCGACTATAACCCCCCCCCACCCCCCCCCTCGCGCGCTTGGTTTCTTCCTGCTCTTCCTCTTCTTCGCGTCCCCCACCCGGAGTTACTTTACCGAACAATTGTGCAGCTGGTAGCCTGGAAATTGTTTGATCACTGCCGAGGCCTTCCTCTCGCCGGGTATATTAAGGCAGGCCGAATCGTGTGCGGCGGCCATCACCTTAGTGAGAGAAGTCCAAGAACAAATATGTGGAAGACAGCTCAGTCATTGGTCGGCGGAAGGACGTTGAGACCCCATGGGTTGTGCGGTGTCGTCCAATAGAGAACCACATGTGAGAATGTCAGCGGTGTTGGCAGTGCGGACCGCAATAATGCAATAATATGTCAGAGCAGTCATGCCATCTTCCTTCTTTCAAACGGTGGATGGGCGAGATGATATGATGCTAGAAGACGCTTCGTAGATGACTATCTCCTCTTGGGCGCATTAGAAGGAGCGTATAGGTATTATTTCTTTTGGCCGTTACATTGATATAGAGAGGTGCACAGCAAATGCTGACCAGAAGGACCCGAAACCGTGAAAGAAAGATCAAAGTACCTCTGTTGCCGATCTGTTAAGAGGGCATTTCGAGGGATGAAATTTTACATACATAATTTAAGCTCCCCTAACAGCGGGTACAACATGAACCTGCTCTCTCTCGCAGTGCTGTGGACTGTCAAGCAGGAAGGCGCGAGTGGTTCTTCAACATTGTACTCATCTCCGCTCTTTGCACACTCCCATCTTGGAGTGCTCATGAAGGAGGCTCACACTTGGAAACATGACAGCAACGTGTAAGGAAGCCCCTGATGTTAATATCGCAAGGCTGTGTTTGGGTCAGACAAAGAGTTGGGTATCCGTACCTACCTCACCCCTCTTGGTGACATGGGAACCTTTCCCTGTGAAAGCCAAGGACCGGGTTGGTTTCCCCTCAGAAAGACTTGTCCCAATCGAGCATCACCAAAGTGCTCGGTCTTGATCTCAACAACATGACACTAACTTCCAGGGGCCTTCGCGCCGCACACGATGAGTTAATTCTTGAGCGCCACTTGTTAGTGCAGCTAGCCATGCCGTCACCGAAGGTGAGCCAGGTGTAGCCACCATCGTGGATGACAGATAGCTCGCAAGGGCCACTCCCTGTCTGCCGCTCGAACCCCACTTACTCGCCAAGCCTGGGATACTGGGCCCCCCACATTGAGCACGTTTCTCAAGCGCCAAGGTAAGCAGCTCATTCTGGCCAACACTCTCGAGCCACCAACCGTGCTAGCCCACTTTGACGGGCAGTCGACATTCCGATGTGATCTGCACAGATCAAAACCTTGTGGGCAACGCATTCCTCATGCTTCCAGCTGTTTAATTCTCTCTATATCTCTCAAGCGTGTTTTGGACCCCGTGTTGTTCTTGCTAAGCAGCACAACTAAACTTGCTCACCTAAACACTGACATATATCATCGCTTCTCCTGCTCACGGTCGGACCTTGTTCGAACCCTTTTTTCGCACGCAACCAATACCGAACGCTTAAACAGCAGTTGACCCGCACACTCACTATCGTCCCAAGAGACGACGAACCTGCGCTTATTTATCACCATCAGCAAAGAAAAAGAAGAGTAAAGTTACGCATCGCAGCGCAGGCGCTTTGTACTTTCCAGTCGACAACAGTTCCTTTGACAGGACCTGTCAGCCAGCCAGCCAGCCAGCCAGCCAGCCAGCCAGCCAAGAAGAGAAAATAAAAGAAACGCCTCCACGCATATTTTATCCTACTCTCTCACACCCCCTTCTTCCAGCAATGTCCCACAGCCACACCTCCACCTCCATGTCGGGGATGGACGACTCGTCCTCCTCCATGTCGCACATGGCCATTTTCCAGACGGCCATGGCGACGCCCCTCTACACGACCAACTGGACGCCCACCAGCACGGGCACCTACGCGGCCACGTGCATCTTCTGCATCGCCCTCGCCGCCATCTTCCGCGGCCTGCTCGCGCTCAAGTCGGTGCAGGAGACCAAGTGGCTCGACGCGGAGCTGAACCGGCGCTACGTCGTGGTCAACGGCAAGGCGCCGCTCGCGCAGACGCTGAGCCACGACTCGCTCGCCAAGACGCTCGTCCTGAGCGAGAACGGCGTCGAGGAGAACGTCATGGTGGTCCAGAGGCGCACCTCGCGCGCGCGCCCCTGGAGGGTGACGGTCGACCCCATCCGCGCGGCGCTGGACACGGTCATTGCTGGAGTGGGTTATCTTCTGTGAGTATCATTCTCTCCGTTTCGTCTCGTAGTTTGCTAACTGGATATTGTAGCATGTTGGCGGTTATGAGCATGAACGTGGGCTATTTCCTCTCGGTTCTTGGCGGGACCTTCCTCGGCAGTCTCATCATCGGTCGGTATACGACGAGCGCAGAGCATTGAGCCGGGCGGCGACGATGGCGGGCGATATTCATGACTATTGATTAATGATGCTTTTATTTGGGAAAGCCCATGTGCACGATAGGACGATGGATTGGCAGGTTTGGAGCAACGGAGTTCAGGGGGCATATTTCTGGGTTTTAAAATGTTCTAGGCTGCAGCGTCGTTCTGCATCGGTTTTCATCTCATGACATGTAGGACGATAGATCCTCATGGTTCATTAGCGGGTTAAGCTAGGGGCTCAGGGAGTCCAGTGCCTTGGGACATAATAGTTGGGATGCCATCTTCTTGAGTTCCCTTCGCAGTCATTTCTTTTGGATTTCTAGTATGTCGCTGTTCAACTGTCCAGTGTCTCACTCTATATCCCCACCAATCGTATCATTTCCGACATGGACTGCGACTTCTCAGCATTGCAGGATCTCATCGGGCTAGTGGCGCCGAGGTGGCTGACAGGTACCTCTGCATTTGCAACGCTAAGGGGTCGTCGATTGGTTGTTGCAGAAACTTGCTCAAACCAGCGCGGGCAGCCAACCCTGCTCTTGGTTGTCACCTTGTTTAGCACCAGCAGCCTCTAAATACGACCCTTTCCCCAATTCCCTTACAAAGAATTCCAAGTCAATCAGCACCGTCAGCCACACCGTCCTTGTCGGAGCCGGAGCCGGAGCCGGAGCCGGAGCTCTTGAGCAGGTGGGGCCCCCCTTGTCACAGAGTCCGAACCGTGATATTTCGAGCTTGGATCCTTCGGTTCCGGCCTCCCAGTTCAGTACTCACTCGGTGATATCGGCAAGTTATCGGCCCTGAGTATCGATACCTGGAGTCAACGTCAAACAGGTCACCAAAAATAGAATTTGAGAATAAAAGGGGCAGTAGCAAACATATATCACATTCGATGTCCGATGCAGAACAGCAGCAAACATGCCTTTTGCTTTTTCTCCTGGCCGCGACAGGCGCAGAGGACACTTGAGTCGGATATATTTTCCTTTTTGCTCATGGATGTTCGAATACGGTGTGTCGACACCAAACCAGCTCCCGCAAAGGCTCGAAGCAAGGGGTGAGTGATGTGCAGCAAACATCATCTCTTTCGGAGCGCCACCACTACCACCACCACCATCCGCCACCAATCTCTGTCATTTCCGCCTTTCTTTACCACGGGAAGATCATGCATATAGACATCGGATCGAGAATGTGGCGTACAGTACCCGACGGCGTGACGGGTGGTGAAGTAAGGGCAGTGGTGCTACTCCCGCTCCCGCTCCCGATTCCGAATTCGTCACCAATGACCGCTTCAGCTAGCCAGGAAGCCGGCCTGAGTTAGCCACCGTTAGTTAAACCCATCCGTTTCTTTTCGTCGATAACAACCGTGTGCTGTACACAAAGGGGTACTGGAAACACGGTATACTGAGTGCTGCACTCCCAAAGTATGACCGCGTAATTGCTTCCAATAGTCTTGACACACAGGGCAGGAGAATACACGTCACTTATCAAGTACATAGTTTTTGGCTTTTTACGTCCTGCATATCTTTCCTCGGCCAATACCGCACCTCCACAACTTCACCACATCTGTCTACCTAGATACCTGCCCCCTGTCTCAGTTAAGATCCCAAAGAAAGAACAGCCCCCCTAAGCGTTATTGAAAGTGCTGCTACCAGATGGGCACCCTCCTATACTTACATGTGCGGGTAAGGCCAGAGCATAAATTAGGCAAACTCCAAAGTACACAAACACCAAAGAAGAAAAGAAAGCAGGCAAGCATCGGGCTGGGCCAAGCCAAAACGGTTTAGCCGGAATTCCTTCTTTTTGTTTTGGGTCTTGTTTCTGTTCTCCATCTTTTCATAAGTAAGCATTGACCCGTCTCTACCCTCCCGAGTTCCGGGTACTCGAGACTGCTTACTTACCTACTTGAGGCTAATGAGGAATTGAAGAAACAGCATCTGGGTAAGGTGTTTGACTGGGTAGGTAGGGTATCAGTCATTGAAATAGCGAGTTAGCTTATCCAGCTGGTATAAGTCACCAAGGCAGGGACCTCCTATACACTATAGGTACCTAGCTACCTTAGTGCTACACTATTTTTCATCTAAGCGAACAGCTTGCCTGAAGAACAAACCCTCCCTGAACAAACAACACTAGAATGTTTTCGGATAGCACGGGCGTCGTCAGACTCCCAAGGCTACAGAATACTAATGCGGAGAGACCGTTGGGGAGAGAAGGAAAGCAATATCCAAACCAGGCACAAGCTTCTTCAAGTCAGCGGGTTGGTTTTTGAAAAGTATCAATGTGCTTGCTGTATTCTTGTGGGTTTATGAAAAAGACGTTGTGTGCTATCATACAAGTGGTGGTATAGTAGAGCCCCTTTTTTGATGTCGGTCATCTCCCTTCTTTCCGTCGCCGCTTCACACACATAATTAGAAAACCAGGTATCCTCTCTCGCGGATTCCAATCTCTATGCAGGAGTAAAGCAATGCAACCAGGAACCGCCAGGAAAGCAGAGTGACGAATTGAGTAGGAAGAGCGCCCAACAGCAGCAACATGGTTGGTGGTGCACTGGCAACCGATTGCCACGGGTCCCAGATACGACTGCGTTGAGGGGAAAAAATTAAAATGAGACCGAGTCAGAATCGCACCTCCGGCGATGGTAAAAATAAAAACCGAACCCGCCAAACCCCCTCGACAGCCTTCAGAATTGTGTAGGCTAACTGTTCATGGATCGTGACTTCGTGCTTGCCACCCCAACCCTCAAAAACCTGCAGAGAACGACTACCACCCGCCGGACGAAGGACGTACACGTGTGTGCACGGCGCCGAAAACAAAACTCATCTGACGCCGGTATGCGCAGACAAGCCTCCCTGATTCCCTTCCCCGAGGAAATATCGGTTTACACCTTTCACGCACACCACGCCTCCCCACTCACTTTGGTCCGTTATATAACCCCCTTCCCCCCCCCACAAGACAAACATGTGCTTTTCTTTTCTTTGCGTAGTGAATGTTGAACCAAGCTGCTGCTGTCCCAATCATCCATCGCAGCCAGAGAGCATGTAAAAGTCGTGTCGGTAGAAGTGAAAATTTGAGGGGAAATACCATAATAAATGTATAAAGATAGAGCGCGCACCAAATAACCTTGTCAAACGCCGGACCAGCAAAGCCCCGCCAAATGATGGGGGCATCCTAAATATGTCGATTGGAAAAACGACGTGTCGCGAATGCATTAAATACCGGGTATCAGCGTGCTATGTGAAGTCATAAGACGAGGCGATAAGAAAGGTTATGACTGATGACTGGCGTGCTGCTGCAGGCTAGACGAGGGCATATACTGGCCGCCTCGCTGTTGCTGCTGTTGTACGTAGTTGGAGTACGCAAGTTGTTGCTGAGGATCCATCCCAACGCTGGGCATATAGCCCGGAGGCATATGGCTCTGCGGTATACCGGATCGGCTTGCTTGAGGAGGAAGATGGGTATTTGGGATTTCTTCAGGCGAGTCAACCGCGTTAGAGTCATCGACACCGTTCTCGTTGCCGGCTGCGGGCTCTGGGGCATTCAGACACGCCTGAACACCAAACGTTAGCTTCACGCACGACGCAACACGGAGGCGGGTCGGCGCCCAAATGTCCCATATGCTATGTTTCGTACCTGAATGAGGTTCTTTCCCTCTGCCTTGGTGACTAAAGGCTGCAGCTTCGGCGTGGTGAAGGTGTAGACGAGGCCGGTTTCCGACACGACGAGAAGCAGGACTTGAGTGCCTGTCAAAACCGACAGTTCGTACGCCTGGAGAACAGAGTTTAGGTCAGCGACAGGTACGCGATCGAGAGCTCAAGGCTCTCCAAATACAAAAAAACGCGCCGCGCTTGACAAGCGCGAAAGCTGGGACGGCGCCGACAAACCTTCTTCATAATACCAGCTTTGCGCTTCGAAAAAGTGATGTGCCGACGAGATTTGTCGCTTATGAACTTGATCTCAATCTTGCGACGCTCGCGGCCGCCCTTCTCATCGTCGTCCTCGTCATCGTCAGCGGTGCTGGGGCGAGCGCGTTTGGTACCGCGAGTCTCTCCAGCGCCAGAATTACCATTGCCGACCGAATGCGCTTCGTCAAGCTCGGTTGGCGAGGTTTGGTCGTGTTGATCGGTGATGTCGGCCATTTTTGGTCAAGGTATCACGAGGTGCAAAAAGGCAAAATGGTGGAGATGCTGTTTTGAGCGTTGTGCCGATGGCCTAGACTTGATCTGGCGTTGAGCGGAGAGGTCGCCCTTTTGTCGCAGAAACCTGGTTGGGCACTGCGCTGTATTGAGTTTGGTGTGCCTGG
Source organism: Bombardia bombarda (assembly GCA_030512295.1). Taxonomy (NCBI): domain Eukaryota; kingdom Fungi; phylum Ascomycota; class Sordariomycetes; order Sordariales; family Lasiosphaeriaceae; genus Bombardia; species Bombardia bombarda. The sequence goes on along the minus strand of JAULSR010000006.1, from coordinate 735,330 downwards.
CGGAAGGAAGCGAGGAATCACGTTTTATTTTTAATTGCTTTGTTTGACTCTGGGGTGGCCTTGGTATTTTGCGTGTGGCATGCGTACTGGCTCCGCTGATAAAGTAGCGAAGGCAGTCAATGGATCCGTACCGTGTGTCGACAGCCGACAGTGCAACACACAGTCTGTGGAGCGGGCTTGTACTTGACCCTGGGGGCGCTGCGAGGTGACAACGGGGGGACCTGGAAGACGGGGCTAGGTAGCTTTCAGTGCTGGGTAGGCAAGGTGGGTAGGTAGGCGGGCTGGATAGAGGCGCGCGTGCAATTGGTCGGAACTGAAGACGTGTGTGATTTGACTAAATCTGAACGTGTCAAATACCTTTTCGGATGGCTATTCCCCTGTCTAGCAAACAAGCAATTACAGTCAGTAGGGGCACCTCGACTGAACAGGCTTGGTGAATGCGGAATGATTGAAAAGAGGATAGCGACGTGGTGGCACACAAGCTGCAGGCCACGGCCGGACGAAACTGTTTAAAAAAAAACGAAGGCGGGGGGTGGCGGTCTTGCAGCGGGTTGGGACTTGGGAACTTCCAATCTTCTCTGTAGTCCAGTGCAAGGAAGGAGGAGGTTGGGTGTGTGCAGCGTCTAGGGTCTGCCGAGAGAGGGAAGGTGGCAGGTGGCAGGTGGGAGGAGGCCACTAGAATAGCCCATGGCGGGAGCAGGCGACCTGGGAGGCTAGCAACCTGGCAACTACCACGGGCACCACCTGCACGAAGCTGCACCTTCAAGGTAGCTCTGCAGCTCTTGCAGCTCTGCAGCTCAGGCTCCCAACAACACCACCACCCCCGTTGTACATTGTCAACCGGACCGTGCTGCTGCCCGCGTCTAGGTAGGTACATACGAGTCCAGACAGGCCCGCCTACACAGTACTGTTTGAACTCGTCGACTTTTCTTTACACAGTAATAACGACACTGTCGCGTTCCGGACGGCACAGCCCAAGATTCTCCGCAGCAGTGCAACCGTCACTATGAGCTGGAATGCTTTGCGCAATCGATGCGTCTTCAACACACTCGCTCACCTTGAATATATCCAAATCTTTTCCGTTTCCGTCCTTTCTTTGTCCCCTCAAACGGGAGCGGAGTGTGCAGTCATAGCCAGGCTGACGGTTTGTCAGGTGACTTCCCTCTATCCCTCTTTGGGGGTTAGGTACTTGCTTGCGCCGCCGTCCGCACGTTCCTACGCGAGGCGTCCGTCCCTTGCTCAACGACTGGCGTCAAGAATCTCTGTCAGCAGGCTCCTTTCAAAGCACCAACTGCCCCAAAAGTACACAGTACGCAGTATTAGATAGGACAAATAAGCAGTTCGGGGCTAAGCACGCCGCACTGTGCTAATCAGGACTCCGCGGTCGCGAACAAGATGGCCGAGGACAAATGATATGGATGGATTCGGAGTAAAGTGGGACAGAAGATTAGATTATGGAGTGCTCGGTGGGCGCGGCGGTCATGTGGTTTAAGAGGTAGCGCGTACCGCAAACCATACAACAGCGGCGATATGGTGGAGCGGACGAGGTCTTTCGGTCCAGATTTTGCTTTTTCCTGCTGACTTGGACGGGATACCATTCAAACTTCGTCATGGAAGGAATCGAAAAGCACAGAAGCGAGGGGCAACTATGTCGTTGCGCGTAAGACTTCCGGCAGGGCACTTGCATCTAGCAGGGCAATCTCAATGGCTACGCAACCGGCAACTCCTGCATGAGAGGCTATTCGCCGAGCATGTAGATTGTCGTGCCAGCACCCAGCACATTCCATGTGCACTTATTCACTACGAACCGCAAGTTCGCAACATCGGCCTTTCAAGCGTGCAGGCAACAGCACAGGGGAGAGAGGTGGGAGGGGAGGGGCCGGGGCGGAGGGGCATTAAACGACCTCGGAACCAGTTGGGAGCCTGGTACTGTCTCTGTATCCAATGAGCTTGGGACTGCAGAGTCCCACGCATCTCACCCTCATCAGACGATGCAGGTGTGTGGATGATGGACTTGGGACTATCGAATATCGATGCTCTCCGCCACTCCGGAGAGTTGGGGCCGACCTTCTACCATGTTGTTGCCATTGTGCTTTTGTGCTATTGCTGCTCGACAGTGCGACTAGAAACTTGCTGTGGTTGACTAGGGCTGAAATACAACGTGTAAAAGAGGAGAATGGCACCTTATATCGCAATTGCATCTTCTTGATATCGTCTACTGGTGGATGTGGCAACGAAATTGGAAAGCACTTGACAATGACTTTTTGGTGACTTATTCCAGTCCCTCGGATCGATAATCAAACGAGATTATGCCCCACGCTGTCAAAACGTCGTGGATGCGTGCTTGTGCGGGCTGTTAGGCAGGCCGAGCCGGACTAACCCGACATGGTAGGCATATGCGCACCAGGAGAGCAAAAAGCAAAGTAACGCAACCCAACGCAACGCACCGCTCCGCATCGCACCATGCCTCTCAAGATCGACCATGAGTGTCTGGTACTCAACAAAAAAAAACACGAGGGTTCAGCAGCCAGGGGAAATGGATATATAATTACGGATATAATCATGCTTTTGTCCAACTGTACAGACGACCTGGCAAGGCTTCAAAGATAGGGGGATGCTAGCTCATCAAAAAATGTCCAGTTGCACTTGCGCCAATGCTGGGCCGCCGCCCAGGTGGTGCTGATGCTACTGTGCCACTCTATGCCCCACCCGCTTGGCTGACGGGGGTCTCGCTCGAGAAAGGGGGGCTACTGGGCTAGGGCGGAATGGGCTTTTGGCCTTACTGTGTACTTCGAAGATTGGTGAACTGACAGGGATGCCAAAGCGGGGGTAGACAATAGCGCGTGATTGCGTGTGAGGAGGATTTGCAGGCTAGTTCTGCTGGTTACACTAAAAAAAGAGACGAGGAAGAACTGGGTGACTGCTGCCTGTTGTTCGAGAAGAGGAGAAGCCTTCAGACCATTGAATTGCACTAAGGAATGAGGCAAGGAGATACGGGATGGGTTGATGCGTCCCAGACATTCCTCATTCGAAATACAAAGCATTTGGTGCAATCTCATTGATGAGCTTGCTGCATGAACGCGGGGATGGGGGACAAGTGGGAGGGGGGTAACTTGACCGGCCGAAGAACGCGGAGAGGGAAGGGGGGGAGGAAATGTAGCCGAGAAAAAAAAAAAAAAAAAAAAAAGGGTACCTAGGTACCTACCTTACAGTTTTGTGTATCCGTGCAACTGAGCAGAAGTCATAGTTTACCTCTTCTCCCGTAAATATAAACATTCAAACCGATCAAGTACTTTATTATTGAAATTCGTCCCATGATCGATACCATCCGACCTCGTGGTCCAATTGTGGTCGGGATTGGATCATTCTCAACTTGAGGTTCGATGTGTGTAATATGTACCTTATTCGTATAACATGGAAGTGTGTACAAGTTCCAGTGTGTGAGCGACATGCGTGCGTGACAAATCCGGTGTACCTAGTCTGGTGTGGTGGAGGTGTGGACCAAAAGAAGGCAAGCGTCATGCTAAATCGAGGAAATGAGCGGCAGCTTCTTCTTCCGGAAGCCTGGCCTTCTGTGATTCGCTGGTTTGTCTAAGAAGGAAGGCACCAACCAGACGAGGTGAATGGAGCATGGAAGGTTGTCCACCATCGGATAGTGGGCGGGTCTGAGGGCCGAGAGGAGAGGTGAGCTCTGACTAAGGTCCCCGCCGATGCCGCCATCCGTTGTCAACCGAAGCCATTCGAACAAACCTCGACCGACCCCTCTACTCAAGCTCTGTGTAAGGTATTTTCTGTCTGGCTGCGGGCAACGCCCTCTATTGAATATTACGACTCTTTGCAGCACACTGTTGTTATTGACGTTATGGCTTACGGTACCTGCATTGGATTTAGGTATGGTTACAGCGACTGGAACCAAACTTGGTCGCTACTCTCAATGGCTTCAGACTTTAGTTGATGGTCGAGATGGTCGCTATTGAGTCGCGCCTCAGATGATACCACGCCGCCGCCGAGCCTTGTTGATAGGTTCCGAGATACTATCGCGGAATCTTGCATTCGGATGTGCAGCTTGGCCCATCCGGAATACCAAGACCTGGTTAACGCGCCCGGTCAGCCTTTGTTCGAGCTGACAGTCATCACGAACATCTTCGATAGCCTACGTGTTATCCTGACACTTGCGGCCGGGCAGTGGCTCGGGACTGAATATATATTGTATTGGATTGCGATGCAACGGGCCTCACCGCTCGGATCCCAAATCTTCAGTTTCTGATGTGCCCCAAAGCCCTTATAACGCGCGCACTGTGAACAGCGCACAGCGACAGTTACTCCGACACGCGCACCCACTGGCATTAACATGTCCGTCTATCCATATGGTCGGGATAAGTACTAGGACAAAAACGGGATTCTCTTCGGATTCTCTTGGTAGTCTCTCTGAGCCAGAGACCTACCACCGTATCTCGGCGAAACCCAGCCAGTGGCCGTCAGTATTTGCTGATGGAAGACCATTCGCTGGTTCACGCCTCGATTGATACAGTGTCGGGATCGCCGCCACCCCCAACATGCCTTCGGGCATGGGAACCAATATCTGCGACCAGGAACAGGAAGGATGGGCGGGTAGGAAGGCGGTGGTGTGCGGTCAACCCCAGCTGCACTAGGCATCAATTCCATGACTTTGCTTGACACATGCAGTCCAACTCAGCTTACCAGTAATTACCATTTACTGGAAGAGCCGTCTGTGCCTCTGTCAATGGAGGCCTCGTAAGTACCATTTAATTTGATCATATATATGATCATCGGCTCAGTCATGCCTGGTTGTGGTGAAGGACCTCGCAGTGATCAAAGGACCTCGTGTATTGCATTAGTAGTAAAGCTGTACCTGCCCTCCGCCTAAGAATACCTAGGTTCCTAAGGCAGGCAGATACCTAAGGTGGTGTAGGTTGTGCACTGGCATAGGGAACTTTCCAGTAGTCTAAGAAGCGTGACAGTCGCTATTTTGAACGTGCTGCGCCAGCTCGTCGTCTCATGAGAACTTGTCAGTGCAGCCTGTGCATTTGCAGTGCGACCTGAGTATTGCCAAGCAGGGCATTGTCAGATTGAATACAAGATAAGGTATTCGTAGTATGAACTACCAGCAACATATGGGATAAATGAAGAGGCGTTTACACAGTAAATAAACGCCACAGGATATGTTCCCCAAACAATTGCTAAAGCACCCTGGCACGATGTCGAGGTCTTGGTGATTGAGCGTGTTTGAACTCGACATTCAGTGGTTCGATTCGTTTGGATCCACCTGATTGGCCTGGCCTCGCCTCCCTGGACTCGCCTCCCTGGACTCGCCTCCCTGGACTCAACGGCACACAGCGCGCCATATGGTCAATGCGGCGCCACGGCGATCTATGAATGGCCCATTTGGCCATCTCATAAGTCGATAGCCGCCAGCAATCGAGCCCCATGCCCGCCCAACCCCCTGCCCTAGATTCTTCCCGACACCATCTGAAACGGCAGTTGTCAGGGACCTGCGAATCTCCTACCCAGACCTAAATTGCTGAAGCAGGCGATTGCGTGGTGCCTGTGGAGCTGCACAGCGTGTTTCTGGTCCCGATCCCCCAGGGCATGCTCCGACTGGCTCTGGGCCTGGAACCCCAGGGGTGCAGACCAATAATGTGGCAGGTTTGACGTTTTAGACGACGCCTCCTTTCATCCACCACTCACGCTCTCTAACCTTAACTCCTGTCTGGGACGACACACGCATTCTCATCATCCTCGTCGCTGTCGTCGTTTCTCTCCCTTCTATCCCAGCCAGCAGTGACTTGGACTGGTCTAAGCCCATCGAGCTGCGCTCCCTCCTCGATGTGTTTTTGATCTTGTCGCCAAGCCGATTTCTCACATCTTCTCACGCTCTCTCAATTCTTTTTTCCTCCTTTTTGGGTTGCACATTTTCATTGATGCTAAGGATTGCAGGTCGATCTCGCCCGTTTTCACTCATTAACCAAATATACACACGAAAGACGCCGGTCGTCACACTTGCTTGCAAACCGGCATCATACAAGGGCTTTCGATCGGAGGAAAAGAACACGAACAAGGGCAGCCAAGTCCCTTTGAGGCGGACTTCTCGAGGATACAGGCTGCACCTACACCAGAGAAACAAACATAAACGATGGCGAATAAGGTGCTTGTGGCCTATGTGGTCGCGGATGCCCTCTTCGTTGTGATGGGCATCATCATGCTTGCCTTTTCGGTCGTCGTTCAGAACATTCAATCTGAGATCCCAACAGAGGGAAAGCAGGCGGCGCGAAACCTCTTGTACCAAAGGTTTCCTTTGACAGGTTAGTCACCTACATATGCGTTTTCATATCTTTGCTAGTTTGTGTCAGCGAATCGGCGTACTGCCATCTACCTCGTCCGTGATTATCCCTCTCTTGCCTTGTGCTGACGAGATATTTTGCAGCGGGTATTGCGAACGCCGTGCTTGTGTTCATCACCTTCCTTTTCACGATCCCGGGTCTCGCCACACCAGCACGTATATGGCTCAAACTGGGCGCCGTCATGGCGACCGTTTGCTCGCTCGTCAGCCTGGTTCTCGGTCTGTACATGTGGATCTTGACCCTCAAGACAAAGGAAGAGTTTGCGCCGCTTTTCATGGCCCAGACCAACACCGTCCAGGAACTGATGCAGACTGCTGTACGTCAAAATTCTTCATTTCCTCCACCTCTGGTGTACCTAGACTGACACAAATGAACAGTTCAACTGCTGTGGCTACTTGAACAGCTCCTCGCCAGCTTTCATCACCGACGCAACCTGCCCCAGCCCGGCAGCCGCAGCGCTCATGCGTGGGTGTGCGACGCCCATCACCTCGTTCGCAAATATCTTCGTCGACGACATCTTCACGGCCGTCTTCGGAATGGTGGGCATCGACGTTGTCCTGATCATGGCCACGGCGTGTCTTCTGAAGGAAAGAAAGGAGCGCGAAAGATTCCGCCACATCGATGAGAAGGCAGGGGGACAGTTGGGCCAGTTCTAAGTATTGCTCAGTCACCACCACGACCAACGCCATGAAGCGATTTCGATCTCTGCTCAGCCCTCGATGGACCATGAGACGGCATATGATATCCCCTGCGAATTACGGCATAGTGGGGGCCCAAACGTTCAATGGGCCTGGGCGTTGTTGAGCTGGGCGTATCCGGATTTTGGCTAGCTGGGAAGATTCGCGAAGCTTCTTTGAGGTCATCTCCGTGTGGTAAGTGAGATGGAGAGACCATGGTGCTCTATCTGACTACAACTTCTAATGAATCTACGCCCGGCTGTTGTGTTTTCTGCGCCACTTATTTGATATATCACTACACCTCGCATGCATTTTCCCACCATCTCTATACAACTACCACTACCACCACCACAATCGAAATGCTATTCCTTGTTTTATTCTCTTTCTTGGTGTTCAGTTTTTAAGCTTTGCCTTCTAGTTCTGTAGACGTATCAGTATACATTTTGTAAATATCTCTAGAAATTTCATTATATCACTATCAGTAACCTTACGGGTGCATGAAACTCGACCAAATAGGGTGTGAATATATGCACACAGTGAGTGAATTCTGGGAGCTTTGATGTGGGCTAGGTACTGTGCTATTACTTTCAACTGCGTCTTCTAGAAGCTGCTGGTCGTTTCCGGGCAAGGATTTTGTTCGCCATTTCCGTGTTGAATGTTTTAATCGTTAATCTGAACAGTAATCTAGATGGTTTCATTACAGGTGATTTACTGCGTTGACAGTCCCTCTACACTTGTTGCACAATAACATGATATTGTATGCGGTATGTTATACATGTGATTTGATTCTACCATGATGAAAAATAATGCGATGTGAACATGACTGGACCTGACCATGCCAGAGGTTGACCGCCCGGCCGCCGACTGAGCAGCCAACTTAACGAAAACTGTTACATGCCTTCTATTTCCTTTATACAGGCGAATCATTCTGCCTCCTGCGGTCATTACTGCCCCTTCTTGGGCTTTGAACCACCACTTCTGATGGCGGTTCCCCTTCCCCCGAGGATCTCGGATCAGATGTTGGTAATGGCCCGTCGCTTCTCGGAGAATCACGATATCTACAACCAACAGATTCGCCGATAACCAGGGAAGGCTGATCCCTATATGCCGTCCAGGTGGCCAGGCTCGGTCGTGGGCTTTGGGCCGCTGGCGGCAGTTCTGATGGGGTGTTTGTCTTCCGGCCAACCATGTTCTTCCACCACCGTAGTTTCCAGATGCTCCCGACTGCACTTTGTAGCCCACCCGAGCTCTTGCGCATGGAATTCCGTCTGGCCGTGAAGCCTGGAAAGCCGGTTGACTTACGCCTCCGTTTAAAGGCTCTCCTTGGAGAAAACGCCAACTGATCGGTGGTGGAAGAGGCATCACCACCATGTGGTAGGCCGGGGAGTTCATTTGTTCTCCTTTTGGAATATTGGATGGAAGAAGATTCGGTAGAAATTGGTAAAGTTGTCGACCGCCGCCTATTATATGCGTGTGGCGATTTGGGTGTGTCATGATCTTCTAGCTCGTCCCATATCTCGGCACGTTCCGTCCATCGCGAAGAGCTAGGTACAGCTCTGACCGACTGCGCCATGGACCGTTTCCTTTGCGGTGCTGTGGGAGTCGATTGTCGAGATATGGTGCCATTTGATATGGGTTTAAATGTCTGGTAGTTGTGTCGTGCTGGAGCCGGGTTGCTCTCCTCATCCCCGATGTCAGAATGAAGTAACAGCTCTTCTTCCTCTCCCTCTCCATCCGTATCTTCGACAAGCCCAAGACCGGGCGTTAATGTAGACTGCCCAACACTGGGGGTGTGCTGCTCATCACTGAGGCGCCATGACAGGGCCAATACACCTGACAGAAGAATAGCTGTGCCGAGGGAAATGAGACATGCATCCAAACGGGTGATGAGATCAGTCTGGTCGAAGTAGATCAGTCCGTCGAGGATGGCGATAATGTTATAGATGCAAAAAATTAATGGGTATAGAACGGAGGTCGAGACTAGCTTGAGGCCCCGATGGAGGTAGTATAGTTGGCTGAGGGCGAGAGTGACCAGGCCCAAAACGAGCATCCAAGACTGCCAGTGGACAAACTGGTTATCGCCGTCCACGACAGTCCGGACCAGCAGCTCAACAGCCGACTTGGCCACCAGCAGAGAATGCGCGGATAAGATGCCACTGATGCAGCCGTAAGCAAAGCCGCGCGCGAGACGGAATCGCGGACTATGTGTCAGCTGGGGGACGCGGCTGAACAGCTCCGTCGCAACGGCTATGGAGATGACAATAAGGGCCTGAAAAGACATCCAGACGACAAACGGGCGCCGTCCCAGCAAGTCCAGCAGTTCGCTTAGCTTATGGGCCGGCGATGGGATGGCGCCAAACACCGCGATCAACACGGCGCCGCTGCAGACCAGCAGGGTCCCCCACAGCGACCATCTCGTAAACGGCTCCCCGAGTATCAGTGTCGCGCAAATCGAGTTGAAGACCAAGCCCGAGGCTTGTAATGTCGAGAGGACTGGTAGAGGGAGTATGGATATCTGGATCGAACTCCCCAGGACGTTGGATACTATGAACATGCCCATGCCCAACTGCCATCTCCGTCTTCGATAGGGTGGTCTCCTAACGTCATAAGGGCCCTTTTCGTCTTCGAGAATGTGCGACTTTCGTTGAAGGGTGAGGCCGAGGCTCTGAACACTGGTGGATATGAGACCGACAATGATTCCGAGCTATAGTTGTCGTCCAAATATCAGTACCCCCATGCAAGAACAACAACCACAACAATAACTGCAGGACTTACAGCAATACTCCCACCAGGAGAGATGCCGCCAATGAGCCCCATTGCGCCGGAAGAAGGGCGGTCACCGGGCAGCCGAGGCGAGGTGACGGCTCCTCACTGAACTTGCATAAGGACAACTATGGCGGGTGGTCGGCGAGGGCGAGGGCAAGAGCGACGGACGGCGATGGATGAGATTGGCTAGGGATAGATGGATATCGAGGTTTGGAGCTTTCGCAGAGGCTTCGATTCGAGATGGGATGGTTTTGGTTGACGAACGTAGCTGGTGGAACCGGCCGTTCAATGATGCTGTCGTCGGCACTTAAGAGAGCCCGGCAGGTGGTCTCGAGGTACAGGTAGCACTGCGTCGTCTAAGTCGACGGGGACCGGGGTGGTGAGGTGCGATCACGGGGGTTGGACAGAGGGCGCCAGAGAGTTGAGACAGGTGGGCCGCGAGGGCCTGACCGTTTAGTCTAGGATCTCGTCACGGGGAGAGTGGCCAGAAACACTGGGCTGGGCTGGGCTGGGCTGTCGGAGAGAGCACACGCAAGAGCATAGACGCATGGACGTTGGGGATGGAAACAACGGCGGAAAACGATGACACGGGCGAAACACCCGACCTTGGTCGACTGGCACGGCTTCTACGACGGTAGGTAGCAAGTAGAACTAGGTGTGCGCTTGAGACTGTTTGGCCTACGCCTGACAGCCTGTATTCTGTCCAGTAAATGGATGGGACTAACTCAGGCGCCGCTGGAAGCGTGCGCCATGACTAGCGTGTCAGTCTTGTTAAGGCTGTTAATGCGCTGGAGCTTGCAGTGCCTATCAACTCAGGTCAAGCCACCAAACTCAATGTATACAGTACCCCAGCACACACAGCAGTCGCAGCCTGCTACCTAGGTAGCGAGCCCGCCGTCCGTGCCAAGCAAGCTTACCTAGGTCGGTCCGCATCCGGAGAGCTGCGTCAAAGGCGTCGTTTAGGTCGTCGGCGACGGGGCATCATCCAACACGATCCCAGCTCCTGAACACAGCAACTTTGAACCGCCTCCATTGCATCCTACTCAACAAATCAACAACCCGCCTAATTTTCCCCTGTCCCGCTGACTCTCGCCCAATTACCTGCGACGCAGCTCTCGTGAGCTTCCCGACGAGTCTCACCTGTCTCCTCTCATACCGTCCATACCGGACACCAAACGACCAACAATTACTACAACCCCCTCAAACACAGCCAATATGTCGCAACACCACGCATTGTCCGACGAACAGGTATGTCGACTCCCTCTTTGGAAGCTTGCCCGCTCCAGTCCAGCCCCAGCCCTGCCTATCCAGACTCAACCTCGACGCTCCAAGTCCAACGTCTTCGACGACAGCGGCGACCACTAGCATAGACGCACACATATGCATACTACCGAGCTCCATCATGAACATCAAATAGAAGAAAATGGCACAACTGCGCAGCCCCCTCCTTCCCCTTTCTTCCCGCTCAAAGCTATCCTAACTAATGCCGCCCCGTTGCCCCCACCCCCCACAGGTCGGAAAAGAGCTGCTCAAGATGACCAGCTTCATCAAGGAAGAAGCCGAGGAGAAGGCCCACGAGATCACGATCAAGGCCAACGAGGAGTTCTCGATCGAGAAGGCCAAGCTCGTGCAGCAGGCAAAGGACGCCATCGACGACATGTTCACCAAGATGTTCACGGCCGCCGCCATGTCGCAGTCCATTACGCAGTCCACCATGGCCAACAAGACGCGCCTCAACGTGCTGGGCGCCCAGGAGGACCTGGTCGACCACATCTTCCTCGAAGCCGAGAACAAGCTGGCTGAGGGCTCTAGCGACAAGGCCAGCTACGAGGGCCTCCTTAAGGCCCTCATCATCGAAGCCATCCTCGCCATGGACGAGCTCGACGTCCAGATCCGCGCCCGCAAGGCCGACTACCCTCTCGTGAAGAAGGCGATCGAGGCCGTCGTGAAGGAGTTTAAGGACAAGACTGGCAAGAATATCAAGGCGACTATTGATGAGAAGAACCCCGTGCCGGAGGGATGGTAGGAATCTTTTATTACCCCCGCCCTCCTCAACCCTCTTTTTATCACGTTTTACGTGTATCTAGACACTAGATTGTCATGAATGGTGAACAAAACTGACATCTCATCACAAACAAACAGTGCAGGAGGCATAATCGTTGTGGGCGGCAATGGCTTTATCGACATCAACAACACCTTCGAGACCCGGCTGGCTCTGCTTAGGGACAGTGCCATGCCGACCATGCGAAAGACCTTGTTCGGGCTGAATTCAAACCGCAAGTTCTTTGACTAAACTCATTCATCCATCCTATATTCTCTTGGTTGGCCGATGGGGGGAACAGACATGGCTATAATATTGTAGAAAGTCACAAACAAACAGACTGGTGAGCGGACGGATATCGAGCAGCATGCGTGCGAGCAAACGTCCTACGTTGCCTTGCTTGGACGAGTACTAGTATCAATGCTGAAGGAATTCAAACGAAATACCGAAGCCAATGGCGCAGCAAAGCGTGCGCGGGCGCGGGCGCAAGAAAGGGGGGTATCTTAGAGTTTAGGTTGTATGATACAGAGGCAACGTTTGCTTCCACACACACATCATGCTAAGTAATTGAACAATGACATCAAGACTGTGTGTGAGCATATAGTCCCCCCATCGGTATCCACCCATATAAGACATATAATCATCTAACAACGCCTCTGCTATACAATAATACGAAAGCAATAACACTAAGAAAGCAGCAAATCCGAAATCACCGAGAGCCAGGCAGGTGGGTACGTATCATCACGACGATGGCAGAGCCCTTCGGCCCTTTGATAAAAATCTCTGCATAAATAGCTGCCGCTCCACTTTGTCCTCATCCGCCGTCTGCAGCCCGAATATGCTCACCTTGGGCGGCGGACGAGTGCGCGTGACGTGCTGCAGCTTGCGCTCGAGGTCCTTGAGCTTTACGCGGGCCTCGAGCCGGGAGACGAAGGCGGCGCCTTGCTCGTGAATGTTTGACCACATGATCTTGAGTCTCTCTGCCACCTTGTCGACGTCGGCATTGTACTGCCTTACGGCGTCTGGGCCAGCGCCGGCGGGAGGGGGGCAGCCGTCGCCTATCGCGACGCTGAGCAAATCAGTCAGCGCAGCCAGCTCATAAAAGTCTGTGTAGTTGCGGTCGATGATGAACTCGTCGGCCTCGAGCCGGTCCAGGACGGCGCGCATAGTAAAGCTTTCCTCGGGCCGCGAGCGCGCCCGGTGCGGGTCGTCAAACACACAGACGAGCGCGAGCCGTCGGCGCAGGTCGATCAGCCGGGGATGGGTGAGCGGGATGGACGAGACGGCGTCCCAGCGGAGAGTGGCCTCGTGGATGTGTCCGTAGAGGGACATGCACACATCTCCACACTATATGACATAGACATTAGCAAGGGGGGCTTGAGGGTAGAGGGGAAGTTGATGGGAGCAGCATGGCTTACAAAAGAGTCCCACGATCCACTGGGAATGGGTTGCGCAAGTTTCGACAGTGCGTCTTGATAGTCTCGTGCGATCCCAAGGTCCTCGCGCACAAGATTATCCATGCCAAGTCGAAGCAGAAGGGCCATGCTCTGTATCAGCGACTGAAACTCCAAACCGGCTGATGTCTCGGACATAATTCGGAGGAGAGATCGGAGGGTGGTCCAGTCTCTCTCCGCGTTGTATGGGCCTCCCTTTTTGGGACGCCCAGCCATTGAAGGCAGTGAGTCGAGTGCTCGCTCAGCCGCCCCCATATCTCGAAACAGCTGGACGATGAGGTCCTTGTCCATGAGCCGACCGGCTTGTTCTAGACTGACGCTGAGCACCCTCAGATATTCCTCGCGGAGCGTCCTGGATTTCTCTGTGGGAACCTCGTTTAATATCCAGAGAAAGATCTCGTCGGGTAGGCTTTGCAGCTTGGCCTGGATGTGGTATGGGACGCCGTCCTCGAACAGCTCGGCTCGGCTTTTGGCCGGAGCCAGGAACTTCCAGGGTCCCTTGGCAGCGGTTTGCGGGAAAGGATGGCGATCTTCAATCGAGCCGCTACCAGTGCTGCCGCGATGATCGGGCTCCTCTTGGTCGAAGAAATACCACACCTTCTGATGGACAGTTGCCTCGGTCCTCCTAACAGCCCGCAGCAGCTTCTCACGGTTGGGCTCGTCGTGGCTTCCTTCGGGGTCAGAAAACACATCCAGCATAGTGTTGTGCAGACTCGTGGTCCCATTTCTCCTCTCAGTTGCCGCTGCAGCCAACCCCCCATAAGCAGGGACGGCGGTGGTGGTGGCAGATTCCAAGGCGGTGCGCTGCTCGCTGGCCTCGAGGGCGCTGTCGGCCTCGGCGTCCTTCATTAGCGCCTTGATGTCGAACTTGTGCTTGGGCATGATAGTCAAGGGCGACGAGTTGAGGAACGAGTCCTTGGCGGTCCGCTTGGCCCGGGGGTGACGCATTGGTGGGTACCCTTCCTGGCGGGCGGCACGGGGACAGCAACGACGGCGGGCTTGTCGAAAAGAGAGGGGAGGTCATCGTCGGATGATATCAAGTCGTCGTCGTCGCCATTTTCGTCGTCGGAGCCGAGAATGACGGCGTCCCGACTGCGGACAGATGACTGGAGCGGCGCTAACGGAGAGGAGGGGAAAAGAGGCGGGGAAGACGTGGGCGCTGACGGGATGGAGATGCGTGGGCTTGTGCGTGATGCAACGACGGTTTGCGAGGGGGCCTGGGGTTGGGAGTGGGATTGAGATCGTGGACTCTGAGAGTTTTTGGGGACCCGCTTGAAGAAGCTGGTTATGTCTGCATTCTTGGACATGATTGTTGTCGTCCTTGATAGAACGACGACTTCCTCATACTGCGGAGCGTTGACTGGGATCGTGATGTAACTAACAGCGAGCGAGCTGCTGTCAAGATTGTGCCAAGACTTCTAGTTCGAATTGCTGCTGTCGTTCCTCGGTACTGAACGCTCTGGAGTTTAGACGCGCCAGCCCAATCAACCGCGTCGGGAGCGCATTGACTATGCAGGTGCCTGGAATCTGGATAAGGAAATGCTAAATATTGATTTAAGGTGTAGTCATGTATTAAAAGGGGACCTGAAACCCGGCAGCAGCATCCCATCCCATCCCGTCTTTTTCAAATCGCGTATCCGATCGGAATTCCGGATACCGCTTGGGCCAGATCAAGGGGTTGGCGACCAAACGTCGGACACCATCGCTTTCTTTCTTCCTGGTCACCGTAGACGGGTAACGGGTAGTCCACAAAGAATTCAAAGACAGGATGAAAGAAAAGACTGGCCCACTCAGGCCGTTCGGCGGATTTAGTAGGGGTTAAAGGAAAAAAAAACCAGAAGGAGGTGAGGAGGGTGTCCTCACTATCTCCGGATGGCACTTTATCAGATCTCATCAGAATCATTCTGCGTTTCGTCTGTATCCGCCATGTGTGAATGCTCTAGTGAAGGGAGTTTCTGAGGTACATAGTCGCCAACAACTGTGTGTTTGTTGTTCGTGTGCCGTATCTCGCTTGGTTGAGATTTGAAACAACCTTGTTGCTAATTTCATCAGCCAAAGATCACCTCTGCTCACCACATGGTTGGACAAAACCCAGGTTTTGGCATCATCTCATTGATGCTACCTAGGGGCTCGGAAGTGGCGTGCCAAAATCCGACCTGCAGTCGTCATATGGCCGCCGGTTTCTGGATGCACGCATAACTTTTTGTTGCCGGCTGTTCCTGGATCCCGATGAAACTGGCCCAGGTCAACGGTTGGTGGCAGTCCCCGCAGCGGGCGCGATTAAGCAATGGCGCACCGCAGTGGACTTCAGTTGCGGACTTGCGGTTGATCAGAATCCCCCGTCTCCATTTCCACCGCCCTGTTGCTCCACTGATTTACCTCCTTCCTGGCAGCAACCAAACCCGGAAATCGATCAAGAATGGAACCGAGTTTCCCACGCTTCAACTTGAGCATACAAAGCCCCCCTGTGTGTAACATGTACGACAACATCATAACTAGAGAGACGCACACGTCTAATTTCTCTGCTTGACTTATGCGAGAGTTGGTTCATGAGTAACATTATGGGTGCGCGACGCGCTGTCGTCCGCCTTTTGAGGTTAGTTGGTCGGAGGGCTGCTGAGCCGGAATCTAAAATGGATTGATAAGGTAACCGTTAGTAAGGCAGATGCACTAAAAGCCAGATTGAGCCCCTGGGTGGGACCCTCTATCATTGATATGCAATGTACCATGGTCCCTGACGGGGCCCGTTATGAGGATATTGAGGATATTGCCAAGGTTAGCAAGAACTGAGCTCTTCACTCCTTCAAGGCCTGCCCATTCACCGTATCCAATCAATCCAGAGGCGAGAAAAGGAGACTCCATGCTGAACAGCGGCGGAGTATGCCCAGATATGTAGTGCAGTACTCCGTGCTCTGGATTGGCTGGGCACACAAGAACAACAAAATGGATGGAACAAATGATGCCAGTCGGGTATTTGTTCAGCCCCCTTTAAGTTTTTTTTTCTTTAACATAGTGAAACGTCGTGGCACGGCAGTTACAGCTTGCTCGCGTGCCTTCCTTGGTCGCAAAAAGAATTACTTGTGATAATACCTGAACTCAATAAGAGAGCATCGCGTGCCTACAGTATCCCCGGGCTTCATCCAGGCTGTTAGTAGCACACTAAAAGACACGTACTCGGCGCCGGGCTGCTGCTAGAACCCCGAGCGAAAAGGTGGGCGAGCGGGTCTGGGCAGTGGGTTACACAGGCAGCCCACCATCAAGTGCAGGTGGCGCGGGGAGGATACCCACACAAAATAAACGCTTCTATAAGGGTTTGGACACCTAATGCCATGGTTCGGAGTAAGGTGTTATGATGATAATAATAAAAGTGTAAGCCGGATCTGTCCCGCACGATGCGCCGGGGTTTCTTCTCGGAAGTTGCTCTGGAGAGCGAATGTGTCAATCAATACGGAGTCACGGTACCTGCTGGTCACTTGCGCTATTTCAGTCCATGGCGCTGTGTGTTACTTTGTGTTGCTTCAGCTTTGCAAGTTTGCTCGAAAGAAGATCATTGCTCTATTTGAAAGCAGGGCAGACAGAAAGCAGCGCCGCCCGCTCACGCTCACAGTTGGTAGTACTTTGCTCCTGCCCGGGGCGGAGTGCAGATGGATGCGTCTCGGCGCACGCGTGCCTCTTTTGTCTGGCTTCCATGGTCTTCGGATTCTTCGACAGTATTGGAACGGATATGCAGATTGCCACAGGTGGACAAGCAAGCTACCCCAAGTAATGCTCATTGCTGCAAAGCCCCAACGCAGTAGTCATTCACGAGAGGCTGGTATGATGGTGTCTGAACAAGCTCTGTGAGCACAATAGAAATGCTGAACATTCCGTCGTGCTGCTATGTTCACCACATTTTCAAGGCCGGCTGGGAGGCGGGCTGTGGCCGGCCAAGAATAAGAATTTATCACACAGACAGGCGCTGTTATTAGCACGTACGTACAAGATGGGTTGGGGAGGGAGGAAACGCGCAAATGCCCCACCTTAGGTCGTGCCGCAACGCCGTCGGCGAAATGAGAGTTTACGGCGAGGGGCCGCCCCATCTTCCTTGCCTCCCTGGATGCCTTGATTACCAATTAGGGGTCCGAGGTCCCCAGCATCTTCCCCGTCTCGTGTCTTGGTGCCTTTTGGTGCCTTTTGGTGCCTCTTGGTACTGCTGCCCAGTGCCAGTGTGGCCTCTTGAAGAGTCGAACAACGGGTCCAGAAAAAAAAAAGGTGTTTGTAGGGTTCCCTTGCCGACCTGTTTTCCCTCCCCCTTCTCTGTGGTAGGTACACCCACGTACGCCCCATACGCCCTAGGAACGCTCCAAAGTCCGACTCATGCAACTCGATTCGCCCATTCTGGAAGACCGCCCTGTGACCCACAATTAGTCTCCTAGTGTACTGTGTACTGGCCCCCTTCACACGCTGCCCTCTGCTCTGCTTCGTTGCAAAACGCCCGGCTTACCCGAGCTGCCAATAACGACGGGGCGAGCACTGTTGGACCCAAACTTGCAACCTCCAAAATCTCTCTCCCTCAATCCATCGCGAAGCAGCCTCCCGACTGCCCTCAGCCCCGACGACCTTCATTGCGTAAAGGCTGGAATTCAGCCGACAATCGTGGTTTGCTCTCGGGTCCCGGTGCACATTCTATCGACGTCTTTTTTTTTTTTCGTGAACAATTTTAATCGGGCATTGGTCTCCTCCACTCGACGACGACGACAACGACGACGACGACGACGACGACGACGTATCCTAACGCAACCCGCCGCACCGCACCCTAGCACGACCCTTTCGCAAACTCAATTGCAGTGGCGTCGGAACAGCGACCAGGCCACCCTCGGCCGTCCTGGCGGAAGGCTAGGGCCGATCGGGCTCTGCCCGCGATTGCCTCTTGACGATGGCGCCGCCCAAGATACCCGACAATGGGGACACCCCCGTGCCCGAAGGCCAAAATGGAACTGCATTGACAATGCAGAGGTCGAGATGGGCGACACGAAAATTGACAGTCAAGAGCAGCGGTCTGAAGCGTATTGCATTGGTGGGCAGGAGACACAACAGGGCCGTGTCGGGTGAGAAGAAGAGGGCGTCTGCAGGAACCGAATCATTACGCCAGACCGACGGCGCCGAGAATGACGAACCAAATAACGGCGCCCATAACGACAACGCCAGCGTCACAGGCGAAGGCGGTGGTGCCGCACCGAGAACCGTCTACTTTAATATTCCGCTACCTGACGAGCTCAAAGACCAAGATGGACATCCCGAGCGCCAATACACACGGAACAAGATTCGGACAGCAAAATATACTCCGCTCTCCTTCGTCCCCAAGAACCTGTGGTTCCAATTCCACAATATCGCCAACATTTTTTTCCTCTTCCTTTGTATCTTAAATGTGAGTCGCTACGCCCCCCTAAGTCTTCTCTCGGCAGCGATCGCCGCCCGTATCTTGTGCTTCGACGTTAACAAACAACTAGATATTCCCTATCTTCGGTGGTGTAAACCCTGGACTAAACGCAGTTCCTTTAATTTTTATTGTTGTTGTCACCTCCATCAAAGACGCCGTCGAAGACTACCGGAGATCAAATTTGGATAACGTCTTGAACAATGCGCCTGTTCACCGACTGGTAGGCTGGGACAACGTGAACGTTGAGGACGATAATGTCTCGCTGTGGCGGAGATTCAAGAAGGCCAACACCCGCATCTTTGGCGCGATATGGTATTCCATCGAGGGGCTTTGGTCCAAGGACAAGCAAAGCTCCAACCAGAAAACCGCTGCCTACGATGACCCGCGCGCTTCTGTCGAGACGAGAACTACGCCATGGGAGTCAATGGGTTCCCCACGGTCACAGCGTGATTCCTTTGTGACCTCGCAAGAAGAGATCCAAATGACACCCGTGCCATCGCCCCTTCCACGTCAACAACGAGAGCTCGAGCAGCGGCTTAGTGCAGACGGACTTGAGCCTTTACCCGCTTACCAAGAAAACACGGCCACGTACGAAAACATCGAAGGCAGCTTGATCAACCCAAACGTTCCGATATCTGGAAAGGCTAGATTTCATAAGGATGCATGGAAGAACATTGTGGTTGGCGACTTTGTTCGTATTTACAACGACGACGAACTTCCGGCCGATATTATCATCCTGGCCACGTCTGACCCAGATGGCTCTTGCTATGTTGAGACGAAGAACTTGGACGGTGAGACCAACCTAAAAGTCCGATCTGCTCTCCGGTGTGGCAAAACCCTGAAGCACGCTCGAGATTGCGAGCGAGCGCAGTTTGTGATCGCCAGTGAACCACCTCAGCCAAATCTTTACAAGTACAGCGGCGCCATCAAATGGAAACAGGCACCCCCCAGCGATCCCCACGGAGAGCCCAAGGACATGTCAGAACCTATCAGCATCGACAATGTGCTTCTTCGTGGGTGCAATTTACGAAATACCGAATGGGCTCTCGGAGTCGTCGTCTTTACTGGCCACGACACAAAGATCATGATGAATGCTGGAATCACTCCCAGTAAGCGCGCTCGCATTGCACGGGAGCTGAACTTCAACGTCATCTGCAACTTTGGCATTCTTTTGATCATGTGTCTCATCGCAGCCATTGCAAACGGCATAGCATGGTCGAAGACTGATGCTTCTCTGCACTGGTTTGAATACGGATCCATCGGCGGGACGCCAGGGCTGACTGGTTTCATCACTTTCTGGGCTGCCGTTATTGTCTTCCAAAACTTGATCCCCATTTCACTCTACATCTCGCTCGAAATTGTCAGAACCCTCCAAGCATACTTCATCTACAGCGACATCGGGATGTATTACGATAAGATCGACCAGCCTTGCATCCCCAAGTCCTGGAACATTTCAGATGATGTCGGACAAATCGAGTACATCTTCTCGGACAAGACAGGCACCCTGACACAAAACGTCATGGAGTTCAAGAAAGCCACCATCAATGGCCAGCCGTACGGAGAAGCGTATACAGAAGCACAAGCAGGCTTGAACAAGAGAATGGGGCTTGATGTAGGAAATGATCCAAGCAACATCATGGCTGAGATTGCTGCAGCCAAAGTAAGAGCGCTTCAGGGCCTCCGCGAGATTCACGATAACCCTTATCTACACGATGAAGATCTGACTTTCATCGCCCCCGACTTCGTTGATGATCTTGCGGGCAAAAACGGGCCGGCACAACAACGAGCTAATGAGCACTTCATGTTGGCACTCGCCCTCTGTCATACGGTCATTACCGAGAAGGAGCCAGGCGATCCCCCAAAGATCGTCTTCAAGGCCCAGTCCCCAGACGAGGCTGCTCTTGTTGCTACGGCCCGTGACATGGGCTTTACTGTGCTTGGCATGTCTAACGGCGGAATCAATGTCAATGTGATGGGCGAGGACAGGCATTACCCTGTTCTCAACACCATCGAGTTCAACTCGAGCAGAAAGAGAATGAGCGCAATCATAAGAATGCCCGATGGCAGAATCACTCTGTTCTGCAAGGGTGCTGATAGCGTAATCTACTCGCGCCTCAAGAAGGGCGAGCAGCCTGAACTGCGCAAGGAGACGGCAGAGCATCTTGAAATGTTTGCTGTTGAAGGTCTCCGTACACTTTGTATTGCAGAGAGGGAACTCTCGGAACAGGAGTACATTGAATGGAGGAAGGAGCATAACTTGGCCGCCACCGCTCTGGAAAACCGCGAGGAAAAGCTTGAAGAAATCGCCGATAAGATTGAGCAGGACCTAACTTTGCTTGGTGGAACAGCCATTGAAGATCGTCTCCAGGATGGAGTTCCCGACACCATTGCGCTCCTAGCCGACGCCGGAATCAAGCTCTGGGTTCTCACTGGCGACAAGGTCGAGACAGCAATCAACATTGGCTTCTCCTGCAACCTTCTAAACAACGACATGGATCTCATTCGCCTGCAAGTCCATGAGGACGAAAACGGCGGGTTGAGCGAAGAGCAGTATTTACGCGATGTGGGGGCGCAACTCGACACAGGCTTGAAAAAGTTCAACATGATAGGCAGCGATGAAGAACTGAGGAAGGCGAAACGCGATCATGAACCCCCTGCCGCCACACATGGCCTCGTGATTGATGGCTTTACCCTCCGGTGGGTCCTTAGTGACGAGCTGAGGCAGAAGTTCTTGCTATTGTGCAAGCAGTGCAAGTCGGTACTCTGCTGTCGTGTCAGCCCCGCTCAAAAGGCTGCCGTCGTCGCCATGGTCAAGACGGGCCTGGATGTCATGACGATGTCCATTGGCGACGGAGCCAATGATGTTGCCATGATACAGGAAGCCGACGTTGGTGTCGGCATCGCTGGTGAAGAGGGACGCCAAGCTGTTATGTCGTCTGACTATGCCATCGGGCAGTTCAGGTTCTTGCAGAGGCTGGTGCTCGTTCACGGCAGATGGTCCTACCGGCGCTTGGCAGAGACAATTAGCAACTTTTTCTACAAGAACATGGTATGGACTTGGTCCATCTTTTGGTTTCAGGCCTTCTGCAACTTCGACATATCGTACATTTTCGACTACACATACATCCTCATGTTCAACCTCTTCTTCACGTCTGTTCCAGTTATTCTTATGGGTGTTTTGGATCAGGATGTGAGCGACACAGTGGCCTTGGAGGTGCCTCAGCTCTACCGACGCGGCATTGAACGGTTGGAGTGGACACAGACAAAGTTCTGGTAAGCAATTTTGCCGTGCCTATGTTTTTTTTAATATGTCTGATTTTCTAACACACTCTATGCAGGGCTTACATGATCGATGGTATTTACCAGTCTGTCATGAGCTTTTTCATCCCATTTATCTTTGTTCTCTTGTCAGCGTCGGCTGCCGGAAATGGGCTCGATGTTGCGGAGCGAACGCGGTTCGGAGCCTACATCGCCCCCCCCGCTGTCTTCACCATCAACCTTTACATCTTGATCAACACGTATCGATGGGACTGGCTTATGCTGCTGGTCATTGTCATCAGCGACCTCTTCGTCTTCTTCTGGACCGGAGTATACACGGCTAGTACCTATGCTGGTCCATTCTACAAGGCGGCCCCGCAGGTCTACGGGGAGTTGACCTTCTGGATGTGTCTAATCATTACGCCATGCATTTGTATACTCCCGCGTCTTGTCATCAAAGCCATACAGAAGCAGAGGTTCCCATATGATGTGGACATCATCCGTGAGCAGGTCTCGATGGGCTTGATTGGTCGGACCAATGAAGGCGCTATGGCCGCCGACGAGGGTCTTGAGGGCACATCGTCGAAATCATCGGAATCGTCGACTCGGAAAGGAAAAGGCTCCAAGCATAATCACTACGCCAGCGTGGACGAAGACAGGCGGCCTATCTATCCTCCTTCCGTGGCCACGCATAATACACGAACGCAAAATGGGAGCGACGGCACGAACTACACAATGCACCACCGGGGCTCTCTCGAGGTACAGCAGGAAGACGAAGTGCCAGATAGGGCAGTACGGCAGTCGATCGACCGGGCGAGACCGTCGTACGACAGGATACGAGCATCTATGGACCGAGTACGGCCAAGTCTCGAGGCAAGTAACGACTTTACTTCGGCAGCGCGGCTCAGTAGAATCGAATCGTCGCATTCGGCGCACAACGCAACAGGCGGACGCCGTTTCAACCTCAGTACGGTGCGGAAGCGTGGCATGTCTGCTTTTTCCAAGAAGAGCATCGACCAATGATTATGACTTGGGGCGACGCTAAAGGGTGCTTTCTCTTCGATTGTACATTATAATGCTCAGATGCATGCATACACAAGTTGCGGCGGCATGCGTCATGCCAGCGATTTTGCGACGTCAAGATATCCCTGTTTTTCTCTTTCTCTCCGTCCTGATCCGTCTGTCGTTCGGTCTCGTCTTTTTGTTGATATCCCGAATTCCTTTATTTTTCCTTCATGCATTGGACCGAGTCAGCAGGATTTCACCTCGATACACACCAGGAGATGGAGGGTTGTGGAGGAAGGTGCTGGTGGAGAAAAGAGGTGCGGGTAATCGTGCGACTGTCTCTCTTTATTCGTTTCTTTCTGTTTTGTTTTTTGATCTTTTGCGACAAGTGCATGTGTGATTCATCATCGGGGAGGGAGAAAAAGATGGAGAAGGAGATTGGAGTTGTACAAGTGTGGACTGGGCCGTGTTGAATTTCCCATGGGAAGGCTTTTCCCCTTTGCTTACTTTCCTTTTCTGTACTTGAGCTGGCGTTTGGGGGAATAAAGGGGCGTGAGGAGAAAGGGCAGTGGACAAGTGGCATTTACACACCAATTAGTCAAGCTCTTTTTGGGGGTTTGTCTGGCTTTATTTTGGTAATCATGGACACAACAACAAACACAAACGCACAAGAAGACGCACGCAGCGGACACACATACAAGCCGTCTCAAAGCTTCGTTACCTTAGGCCGTCAGCATTACATTACCTTGCCACTACTACTGGTACTTTTATACTGTACGAGGAGGCACGATTTTGCATAACATACATTATTAGCAGCAGTAAATCATTTGTAGCAAAGAGAGAAGTTTATTGTCTCGATTATCGAAGTGGTGTATATATGCCTTGGTTTGACGTTTGATAATGCTCCCAGACGGGGAGGAACTTTGACACGAGGTTCCTGGCGCTAGCAGGCGACCCCTGTCGAATTTTTTTCCCAATTGGGCAAATCAAGTGCTTGGCAATTGGTACCTGCAGCAGCTTCAACTCTTGACGAAACAACTACAAGGTTCCCGGCTATCTGAGCCTAACAACGGCATCTAGACGACGATGATGGCGACAGAATCGGTTTTTGGGCTGTTTGAGAACCTCAGGATGGAGGGCCTAAAGTTTGCGAAAGTGGTGTATGAGCCTATTATATTGTACCATGATCTGAGAAAGCCCTACTAAGATATTGGCCCAGGACGTCGTACATTTTCAACACCACCAGCACCGCCTCGATTCCCGGACTTGCAATTCCTGTGTTGGCAGTCTTCTGGTCTGGCCTTGCCACGCTGGCTGTCTGGTACATGGTGATCCGAGAAAATGACCAGCCTCGACGATATACCGTGCCTGGTCCCAAGATGCCAAGCGTGGTGGAGATTCTCGAGCACCCAGCCATCAAGGTATCGTCGCCAGCGCCCCCCGAACTGAGGAGTTGCCGGCTGTTTCTGACACGTCGGCGCAATGGGTAATAGGTGTCGGGCTCGTCGGCCATTCAATGCTACGCGCCAGCAACGGGACAGTTCCTGGGGCTCGTCAACCCATCGACGCCAAACTCGATCGATCGTGCGACTGAGCAGGCCCATGGGGCCCAGCCCGCCTGGGCCGCCACCTCGTTCCGCCAACGTCGCGCCGTCCTCCGCTCCATGCTGCAGCATGTCCTCGACAACCAGGAAGAGATATGCAGAGTGGCATGTCTCGACAGCGGCAAGACCATGGTGGACGCCCAGCTCGGCGAGGTCCTCGTCACGGCCGAGAAGCTGCAGTGGACCATCAGCCACGGCGAGAAGGCCCTGCGTCCCTCGCAGCGGCCTACCAATCTCCTCATGAGCTACAAGCGCAACACTGTGCACTACGAGCCGCTGGGTGTGGTGGCGGCCCTGGTCAGCTGGAACTACCCCTTCCACAATCTCATCGGTCCCGTCATCAGCGGCTTGTTTACGGGCAATGCTGTGCTCGTCAAGGTCTCGGAGCAGACAGCCTGGAGCTCTGCCTACTTTGCGAGCATTGCGAGAGGCGCCTTGATTGCTCATGGCCACTCTCCTGCACTCGTCCGTATGTCATGACCCTCATACTGGTATGTCTACCTATATATGCATGGGCCCAACTGACCAACCACCACAAAACAAACAGAAACAGTAGTCTGCTGGCCCCAGACAGCCGGCCACATCACGAGCCATCCCGGCATCAGCCACATCACCTTCATCGGCTCCAAGCCCGTCTGCCACAAGGTGGCCGCCTCGGCCGCCAAGTCGCTCACCCCGCTCGTCGCCGAGCTCGGCGGCAAGGACGCCTGCATCATCCTCGACTCGGTCTCGCGGCGCGACCTGCCCCGCGTCGTCAACACGCTGATGCGCGGCTCCTTCCAGGCCTCGGGCCAGAACTGCATCGGCATCGAGCGCATCATCGCCACCCCGCCCATCTACGACGCCCTGCTCGCCGCGCTCGAGCCCCGCGTCCGCGCCCTCCGCCTCGGCCCCACCGGCGACGTCGGCGCCATGATCTCGGACTCGTCCTTTGCCCGCCTCGAGCGCCTCGTCGGCGACGCCGTCCGCGACGGCGCCAGGCTGCTGGCCGGCGGCAGGCGCTTCACCCATCCCGACCACCCCAACGGCCACTACTTTTGCCCGACGCTGCTGGCGGACGTGACGCCCGAGATGGCCATCGCCAGGGAGGAGTGCTTCGCGCCCGTCATGGTGCTCATGCGCGCTGGCTCGGCAGAGGTGGCCGATGTACTGCGGGTGGCGAACGCGCCTGACTTTGGGCTGGGCAGCTCCGTGTTCGGGGCCGAGTCGGACCCGAGGCTGGGGGAGATTGTGAAGGGCCTGAAGGTCGGCATGGTGGCGGTTAATGACTTTGGCGCGACGTACGCGGTGCAGCTGCCGTTTGGCGGCGTGCGCGGGTCGGGCTATGGCCGGTTTGCCGGGGAGGAGGGGCTCAGGGGCTTGTGTAATCTGAAGGCGGTCTGTGAGGATCGGTTCGGATGGCTGCTGGGGGTGCGCACGGCGATACCCAGGCCGATGCAGTATCCTATTGGGGAGCAGGAGCGGAGCTGGAGGTTCGCCAAGGGGGTGGTGGATGTGGGGTATGCGGTAACGCTGTGGGGTAAGATGAAGGGGGTGTTGGGGATTTTGAAGAATATGTAGACCAACCTGGTCTCATAGGGTATGGTGGTATGTTTGGGTTGGTTGTGATGGATGTTGAGGTAGGTGCGTGGGTTGGGTCTCAATAGGGTAGAGGACCGCCAGCTCTTGGCGAAGGGGTGGGTGTACAATTATTCGAAAGAAAAGGGCTAATGTTCTGTATGATAAGATAACAAATACATCCTTAATAGCAATGATATTCACCAATGACTTTCACCTAGGGACAGTGACTGGATTTGTTTATATTTAAATGGATGGAAAGGGGGTGGGTTGAGACCCAAGCCACACACAAGCCTCGTCACCAAAGGCCAATATCAAGGCCCTGACCAATTTTCGCCCAAACATATATGTTAAATGATCAGCCGTGACCTGTTACGACTGACCCCAGAAGAAATGAGAATTAGCCATGTCATCCTGCAAGCTTAGGCCCAAGACGAACCTCCTCCTCCTAATTTGAAACTCCGAGATAACCCCATGCCTATTGGTCTCATAGCCGCCGAGTTCTTGGTGTTCAAGCACGAATATAAAAGAAAGCAACGCACTGAACCTCAAAGCGAGTGAGCAATTAACGCCAAAGCCGCATTCAGCGCCCACGGGCTAGAGCGCCGGTAGTAGTAACTGCGGCTGAGCCCTCACTATCTTCATGTGAAACCTTACGGAAGATTCCGCACATTTCACTCATTCACATACACAGTATGCACTTTCCTCTAGACTTCCTCGCTAGGTTCGTTCCCACGTTTTCCTTTCAGAGCACCTACCAGGTACACATTCGGAAGAGGAACACCCCTTCCCTTACCAGACCCAAGTACACTACTATTAGGCGTGCCGAGTATCAGCCAATTATTATTCGTTCTTCTCTTTGAGACATCGGACGAGCGAAGTTTGTGAACCCCCCCTCCATCTCCCCATTCCCGCTCCCCCCGCCACCACGCATTCGACATTGACATGTGCCTCAGTCCCCCAAGACCCACACCCGCAGACGCACGCACTAACCCCAGTGCATACAACGCACTGCACCAAACCCGCCAACCAGCCACACCCCTTTCTTTCTTAGTCAGTCCGATACCGGACAGTCAACCACAGTTCAGGAATAACATCCCATAATCAGCTGGGATGGATACCAGGGTTGTTTATCGTTGTGTGTGATGGGAAACTTTCTCCTCGTGTAGCCCAAGTTGATACGTCTTGTGCAGAGAAAGGGCGGGGGGGAAGGGGGCAGGAAACTCAGGCAACACATCCTCATCTGCCAGCTACGGAGTGGGAGATAGAACCAAAAAAAAAAAACGAGGATATACTGAACATTGGTGTGGTATGTAGACGAAGCAGCAGTAGTAAAACCCATTCGTTGATGACACACTCTTCACATGTGCGCCAAGACATGAAAATTCCAAGCAAGGCTGATGAATAGGCACCGAATAACCCCCCAACAAGAAATGGGATGGGTGGTTGGGGGGGAGGGAGAAAAAAAGAAAGAAACGAGACCAACACCCAACTCCCCCGAGTCCGGGGCTCTCCCGGAAAATTCCGTACCTCCCGCACTGGTCGGATCGGTCACGACTCAACGCAACACCATAGACAAAAGAAGAGGCGTAAGAGAACAAAACCAGTTAGTTAGTCAGTTGCCTGTAATAGCAACAAACACGAGCTGGGTATCCCACCCGGACCAGTCCGGGATCCAAAACGAGGAAAGGAGACGAGAGAGTGGATGAGAAGGAAAAGGAACACATTAGTTCTAAGAGGGCATAGCTAGCTAGCCATTGTCATCATCCAATCATAGAACCTTGAGGGGGAAACGGGCCCAAAAAGCCAAAAGAACAAAGCCTGAAAAAAATATAATCAATCGTGGTATCAAGTGAGAGAGAGATGTATACAAAAACGAGAAAAGGGGTGCTATTAAACAACCGCCCACCCTTCTAACACTCGTAAAACCCCCTCCTCAACCGGCCTACCAACCAACCAACCAACCAACCAAAAGCCAGACCCCGGTGTAGAACATTAACAGACCTCTTTCCTCTCCCTCCCCAAGTGTGCCCGACTCCGAATAACTGCATGTGCTGTATCATAGATGGGTAATCTAGAACAGTGAGCGCTGCAGAAAAGAAATTCGCTGGTGTGTGTCGGAAAACCGAGGACGAGTTGGACATTCATTTCTTCAAGAGTAGTAAAGCAGTAAGCTAGCTGCAAGAGTTGGCGGGTATAGTTCACGTCATTCATGACGAGTTGGGAGAGCATCTGTCCCCCTCCTCTCCTCCCTCCATCCTCCTCTCTCTCTCTCTCTCTCTCTCTCTCTCTCTCTCTCTCTCTCTGCGTGTGTGTCTCTTCTGTTCCCATCTTCGCGTCCAATTCCGTTATATCAAAATTAGAAACACAATAAGTCGAGCGCTGTCTGCCTATCTCCAGCAGTAATTCGCTTTGAGCCCGTCCGTCTGTCCAACCGTCCGCCCGCCCGTCTATGCACGTAACCGGCATCAAAATCGCCGAGGCGATGGCCATAAAGATGTAATATTCGTAAAGAAAAGAAACAAGAGTATTATGCGCCTCTAGTGTGGTGGAGTGCGACTTTTAGAGACTCATAGTCAACCACTCCCATTCCTGAGGGCCGGCGGCTCCAGTGGTGCCACCGCCGCCGCTCAGCATCGGCTGGTTGGACTGGCCCCCTGGCATGACAGACGACATGCCGGACCCAACCATCGGTCGCTGGGTCATGCCAAAACCGCTGCTAAGACTCATGCCACTGGCATTTGTTTGCATCGCCGAGAAGCCACTACTAGAGCCTAGAGATCGTGCGGCCTCATTAGATCCCGTTGAGCTTTCTGGGCTATCGATATCCATGCCACCGGCGGACTGGTCACCCCCGGCGCTTTTGCTATGACGACGTTGTCGTTTCGAGCCCATGACTGCATTCCGCGGCAGAGAAGCGGCACCGGGACCAGGCAAGTTCTTTGGTGGCGCGGCTGCGATAGAAACGACGCCTTTGCCGCCGACAACGCCGTTGGAGGAGCCGCCACTGCCGTGATAGCTAGTTGGCGTGCTCCCTGCCGTATTACCGCCCGACGCAGGGCCGCTCGCGGGGCTCTCACTGCCGTTGACGCTCCCGGCTCGGTTATGAGCTGGCGGCGTGGCAGCTTGTGCGGATTGAGGATTGGCAACAGAAGATATGGACAAGGTCGAGTTTTTCCTGGTGCTAATTCCTGGAGCATTATTTGACGGAACGCTGACGCCAGAAGTCTTCTTTCCGGATCGCGTGCTGGTGCCGCCAACAGGAAGACTTGCACCAGACCCGCGGTTCCGCTTCTTGATAACATCCGTCTTTAAGCTCAACGGCCTTACGACGCCGTGGAGTTTAAGGAATAGGCCACAGGCGTTGCAAAGAGGTTGGCCCTCAGGGTTTCGACGCCACAGTGGTGTGGTTTGCGTACAGCAGTTTGTACATGTTGTCGGAGCACTGCTGTCTCCTTGATTGCCCGCTGCTCCTTGCAGGTTCGATGTCGATCCGTGCTTCGACCCCGGAGGAGGCGACGAAGCCCGGCTGGGCGCGACTGACGAGAATCCAGATGCGAGTCCCGCATCTCCTGGCGGCGAGCCCGGGTTCGACTGCCCGATTCGGTCAAATGCGTTGCCCCGGCCTGCCAAACCTGGTGTTGATGCAGTCCGCTGCACCTTGCCCTGGCGTTTATCGTTCTGGCGGAAGGACTGTGACTGCGACCTACCCAAGCCTGATCCTTCCCAGTCGCCGTTTGCCTCGACATAGTCAGTCGTCGCACCGCCAATTGTGACTTGTTTCCGAGGCGGGCCAGCCGGGTACCTTGCAGCCTGGGTGTTGAAGTTGCCGGGGAGGGATGGATCCCATTGTAGGGATGCGGTATCAAAGCCAGAATCATCCATGCCTTGTGAGGGGAAGTCCTGAGACATTGAGATGTTGCGATCAGCAAATGCACCCCCTTCATCATCGTCAGCATCCGAGTCAGTGCCGAAAGAGAACATGTTCTCCTGCATCAGGGCGACACCAGGAGAGCGGGCGGGATGGTCATGCTGGAACACCTGAGTTGGATCTATATGACCAAACGAGCCCGGCGCGGTAAATGAGGATACAGGATCTGGACCAGTGGTGGCTGCTGGAAACATTAAGCTGCCATTGCCACCATAGGGGAATTGGTGCCCCAGTGTGTTATTCATTCCCGGAGTGGGCCTATAAGCTTGCTGGCGAGGATAGCGGATATCCATTGGTGTGAAGTAGTGATAGTTCTCGCCGTCGTTCAATGGATGTGGGGTGGAAACGGTTGACTGATAAGCAGATCCCGGGGGTGAATAGTAGTCGGTGGGGGGCAGGGTGTTTGAAGCGGTCGACGAGTTGTTGAACATCGCGGAGAAGGGGTCATGGGCCACCATTGGTGAGGTAGATGGAGAAAATGAGAAATTCTGTTGAAAGGGGCCTGCGGAGGTGATAATAGGGTCGTTATCCAAGTGGAAGGTGTCGAGCGGGAACGGGATCCCCGCGTGATTGGGCGGCTGGGCCATGCTCGTCTGGTTCGAGTGGTCGAGCGAATACTCATGGAGCTCAGCATCCGCATCGAGCTCATTTGTTGCAAACCCGCTGCTGTTCACTGCAGGAACATGGGGCGAAAAGTCGGCAGGACGTTTTCGATTCTACACGGAGCGGATGAAATTAGCTGATCAGCAACTGACGAAGAACATAACCTTGTTTGAGTACCAAATATCTCTGGAGGCAAAGGCAGACATCGGGGTGCGGAGACAGGTGACAGGGCGTCAATAGTCAATTTTGCACAGCCGAAGCAGATGGTGTTTGGATAATGCGGAGAGTAAACGACTTAAAAACAGAAGGCAACTCACTCGTCGGCTCGTCTCGTCAATGCTCGTCTTGCGAGGATGGCGAGGGATGTAGCCAAACTCATCTTGGACTCTCTGGTGATGTTGAGATACAGGCACAGACTGGGGGATTAGATGCTGCGCCGACTCCTTACGGGACTTGATAGGAATGGCTGAGGTAGTGGTGTGAGCCGAACGGTCCTCAGCCTGTCTTGATGCTTCGAGAGACAGAGTGAGAGACATGCCGGCGGGCGTGCAGACATTGTCATTGTGTATGAAGTCATCCAGATTCATGGGCTCAGGCTGTGAAAGATTCTGCTCTGAAGTCTTGCGCAGCTGTGCAATGCCACTGGGCGCATTGAGCGACGCGGCTGGGGGACGCTGAGGCCTGCTGGTTACGGAATTAGCCTTTTTCTCGAGGGCAGCAGAGCGCACAGGAAAAGAATGGCCAATGTGCAAAGCATAACCTACCTTGCTACCTCGGCCTCTCTGCGCTTGCGAAGGTTCATGTGCATCATCCGCCAGGTCAAATTCTCCATGCGCTCCTGGTTGGGCAGGAGCTGTTTTGTCTTTGAGAAAAATCTCCAGACCTGGGTGGCCAAGGGGTCCTGCCTCTGCATCTCGTCGGGAGTTTGGCTCATAACCGCCACGCCGTTCTCGAACGGAGGGAAGGCGGCAGAGCGCAGAAGGTCATCCTGGGCACTGGCGTAGGCGGCTGTGGTGGTCGACGTGTTGGTCGGCAAGTCCAAGCGGAGGCCGTGCAAGTGGGCGGCGCGCACACCGGCAGCGGCGGTTGGTGTGATCCTCGAGAAAGGGGTCGGAGACGGAGCGCCTGGCTCGGCTTTGAGTGGTGTGCCGGTCGCGGCGGCGGTGGTGGTGGTGGTGGTGGTGATGCTAGTGGCGGCGGCGGCAAAGGGTTGGGCGTCGCCTAGCCGGCGTGGGAAGCGATAATCGTGATCTGTCGTGGTGGAATTCATCGAGGCCGCCGGGGTCGACGTCGCAATGGGAGTCGCTATGCTTGCTGCCGCTGTCGTACAAACGAGCGAGACCTGCTGCGAGCGACCTGGAGGGGATTCCGGGTGGAGGAAGGGGCCGCCGTCAAACAGCACATGGGCAGTGCTGTCTTTCATTTTGCCCTTCCCCACGTTCGGGTGGCCGCACAGGCTTTTTTCGCCCTCGGGACGCACAAGCCCAGCAACCCAGTCAGAAGCTGTGTCCGCTGGAGCCAACTGTGGGACGCTGTCGGGGCGCGGCAACGGGCAGGGAGCCTGGGGCTTGGCAACTTTTGGCTAGCCCAGCCCGGGGGCAGGGGGAGGGGGAGGGGGAGGGGAGGGAGGAGAGGGGGGTCTCTTGTCGGCTCGGAGCAAAGGCAAGCAAAAGCAAAGAGCCCTTGTTAGGTCGGTAGACCAGTGTGCAAGGTACCTGAGGAAGAAGCAAAAATTAGGGTTCTGGCGGGTACTGTATGTAATGTACCGACCGTATTGGCTTTTTGTGGCGCTGCACAGACAGACGCATTCGCGCACTTGCTGTCATTAAAGCCCAGCCTGGAAGATGTGTGTCAGAACAAAAGAACTGGTCTAGTCAATGGTTGGGAAGCTTAGGTGGGCGAGGAAGGTATGTGATGTACATAGGTATGTATGTATGTTTGGATACCTTGGAGGTGCCGTCGTCGCTGTGAACTAGGGGACCTAAAGGGGAGTCGGGCGTGCGAGGCAGGAGAGCACTAATTGCCTTAGTCCATACTGGGCAGCGGGCTCCCGCTGGGGCAATTCCTTCGCTCGTGCTTGAACCAGGAAGTGCCCGCAGGCACAGACAGCCAGCCCAGGTGAAGTGGAGAGACAACGACCCGGACGGGGGAGAAACGGGGGAGAACGGAAGCTGTCGGGGGCTTCGCCGGGCAATCACTGAGGTGCAAAGCACTGAACTGCAAAACTGGACTTACAGAAAGAGCAAGTGGGGAGACGTCGTGCTACTAGAACTAGTTGGTGGAGAGAGAGGCCGTGAAATGGAATGACACGCGTTGCCTCCCGCGAGTGCAGGCCAGTAACCACCTCAAAGATGTTGCAGCTTGCAGCTCGTGCAACCTGTGCCGTCTACGGGAGAAGCTGTAGCGCCGCAGCATCGCAGCATCGCAGCACAGCGCTCTTCTTGACGCCGACTTCGCGCCCTCTACCACAGCAGGGACACTAACAGCTACCTTACCAGCGAGGTCCAAGGAAGTTTGGTCCCCGCTGGCTGAAGAGGACTATTCCCTAGAGGGGGGTCTGCTCCTGCTGCACGGATAACGGACCTGCACGTAGGTACGAATAGTGCACGCACTCCAGAACAAGTGGTTAGGCTGTGAAGCAGGTCGACGTTGCGGTTGCGGTTGCGATTGCGGTTGCGATTGCGGTTGCGATTGCGGTTGCGATCGCGGTTACGGTAGTGTGCTTCGTAATCGTAGGTAGGGAAGCCACGGTTGCCCGTGGGCCGTACTGTGTAGTTGGCAGTTGCGATGGGCCAATCTCACCAAGTATTAACTCCGTCAGCGGAGTTGGCCGGGTGGATATCCAAACGATACCTAAGGTACATGTACCAATTATAACTGACGGTGGTAAAAGGGGGTTTTTGGCGGTTGATGCTGCTGGCTGGTTACGAAAGCCACAATGGCCCATCATCATGCAACAACAATCTACGTCTTTAAAGCACGAGAATCTCTGAGGCTACCACTGTCCACCAGTCTTTGCCCCTGGCCCTGCGGTGACTTGAAGGCTTCCCCTCAGCAACTGCTCTGCTAAACTGCCAAACGTGTTAAGAGGAATACTGGTCGTCAGGTAGGAAAATACCGTCATTTGCCGAGCCCCCTCACATCCATCTGCTCCATTTACCTTGGAAAGATTCTGGAGATCCTGACCGGTTTACGGCTCTACCACAGCATGTTAGCTCACACTCACCTCACCCACCCCACCCCTGTTTCATTGTCCAGCTGCCCTTTTGGCGATTGGGCGCCGCGTCCTTGGAATCAAAGTTATCATCTCTTCAGGACCTCATCCGACAGCAAATACTACAACAATTTCTACATGGTCAGCTATACTTTTTCTTTTTGCGTTATCCACAAAAAAAAAAAAAAAAAAAAAAAAAAGAATAAGATAAATGATATTTCCCGTTGCTCCCTAGTATAGGGAGGGTGTAATTGAGATCCCTTGGTGGCGACGGTGAAGCTGACGGTGAAGCTGGTGGTGAGAGCGTCGGGTAGTCACCCACACTCTGGAGGCTAAACAGGAAAGTGCAGGACGTCGAGCGTGGGGACTGCAGCGGGCTTTTTGACTCAAAGGTAGCGAAGTCACTGGTACTTACTCATGCACCACCAGTTCTGCAGCCAGGGATCTGAGCAGGGATTCCGATGTGGGGTCATAACTATGGGGATGCTGAAGGAGGAGACGAGAAATGGTTTCCATCGTGGGCCTGCGCTGGTTGGCTGGGACTGTGGCGCGTCGCATCGGCGAGCCTGCAGGATGTCGCATCCTCAGAACATTGGGTGCCCTCGCCGTAACAGTGCAGAACCTCAGTCTGCTGTTGCGTTTGTCGTCTCTTTTCTTTTGCTCTGTCTGTGGTCCTGTTTCCATTCCACATCGTCCTGTTTGCACATTCGGGCTTTTACTGAATTGCTAACAAGAATGACTCCAACCCCCACGTGACGGTGGGCTTTTTTTCTGCCTTGGAGCTGCCAACTGCAGCTGGGTGTAATATACTGATGTACTGTACACATATTCGGGTATTGTACCAGTCCGTCCCAGTTCGAGTACGATGTAGATCACGCATTTATGTGTGTGTTTTCTGGTAACGACTCCTTCCGTCCCTCAATTGCGAAAAGTCAATAACCTGACCAGTTAGACAGTCGCCATACACTCAAGAGTTGCGACACTCGTTTTGCCAGGACCAGCGTTCCTCGGCTGACGTTTCTCCGTCGGGAATTTGAACACAACCTCGGTGCTGATATATTGTGCGTTAAGCTTTCTGTCATCCAACTCTACCGTGTAGCTTTGCTGCGAGTCTCGGGTTGGTGCATAGGTACTTCGATATGTACATACGCGACGTACTGGGCAGTGAAGTAATGCCCTACGAAGTTGGCAAATGTCAGCTCGAGCAACAGAAGCGAGATGATGCGGCTAGTCGAGGCTCAGGACTCTCGCCTTCCTTCGAATAACCATGTGTGGCGTCTGCGGGAAAGCGGAATTGAGGGTGAGGGTGCGGATTACCACCCCAGAGCCAGAAGGTACTGTGTAAGTTGGAGGTTCATGAATCCAGGACATCCCGCGCGGATTTGCAGGCCTGCTCCAGTAGCCAGATATGAAGTAAAGGCAGCTGCTGGACCCTACAACTTGAACCACGCAAAGATACACGGTCCCCTTACTTAGGCTTCGTCTGAACCTATCGCAACTCTCAGTCGAAGCACATTCTGCTGTTTGTTTTGGAGGGAAGAGAATGAGTACGTAGTTGGATGCTTCGTACTGTGGGCGGGAAGAGCATGGCGAACGGCGATGGTTCCATGGTTCGGCTTAGCTCTTGTGGCAGGCAATTGAAAGTGTCACCCCACTCTCTCAACGCCCAGCGCCGCATACCTGTGGAGCATCGCCCGCAGTTTAAGCGCTCCAACTCTCAGACGCGTGGTGCTACTCTCTGGGAAATGAGTCCGGAAGGGGGCCTCGGCCTGCGTGGGGTGAAAAGCGCGACGCCGTGGTCGTCGACGACGGTTCCAGTGGTCATAGATGCTGATTGCGGGGACGAGCCTCGGTCCTTTTGACTGTAGTCTCTCGAGCTGAAGACCATTCTAAGCTATGATTCCGGTCCCCAATTCCGACATCATGTGTGGAACAGGTAGGCTGAGAGTTGAGAGGTTGGCTGACTCTGAAGCCCAAGGCCATGAGATGAGGGGGCAGGTACAATTCATTCGTATGGGCGCCAAAAACGGTTCCGCGACAGGGACATTGGCGGGCGACGGCACGAGGTACGAAGTACGAAGTACCGACCAGGGTATTGAGCACTTGCATGAAGGTTGCATGTTGACCCCCACTTCAGAAAAGACACCCTTGCGACCCACTCGGTCGTTCTCGAGCCCTGGCTCACGCCCACTCCCCATTCGGAAACGAAACCTGCTTCTGTTAGCTCGCAGGCTAGCGGCCATACTGCCGTGAACCCCACTCACCAGCAGCCTACAAACTCTCATGGCGAGGCGTGAGACGTGTCAGGAAAAAAAGACAGACAGGGTGTTGTTTAAAGTGCACAGTAGGGATTCCATGTTGGTTTCTTCCATTTCTACAAAATTACGGTCGGAAGCTTCGAAGTAGAGAGCCAATCCAAATGGACCGCCCATTAATCGGACAATGCAAGCCAGTGCAGATCCACACTGCACCTGGGAACATCTTTCTTCAGGTCTTCTGGCCCTGCCTGCCCACTGCGAGTGTAGGTAAGCGGGTACCTAAAGCCCATGAACTTGATTGACATCCCCCGCATCGTTCTTTCCTCATCGATGTGGGCGCTTTGGAGGCGTCTGCGTCAATCAATTTTAGTTGAACCTAGACCAGACCCTCCGCTCCGTGATGTCCACCGCCTCCACCACCACCTAGTGACCACCAGATGATGTTGTGCAACACCCAGCGACTTGACATTGCACGTCATGCCTGACAATGGGCACCATCGGATCCAAGCGAGCTTCTGGAAGTGGAACAGTCGATCCAATGCCTAGGATGACGACAATGTGACCCATGCTAATGGAGATTGGCGATCTTGATGGGTCCAGGCCTCGGGCAGTCGCTCATATGGGATCTGACACCGTATTACAACTATTCCCTGCCTTGAATGTTTCTCTTAGCACGTATTCGTTAGCATCGCCACGATGCACATGGTAGAAGTCACAATTGGCCTATTACCTACACAGTAGGTCCTTGCCTACGCAGCACGCTACACAACTGCGAGACACGGGACGGATAGCCGTCCGATTCCATGACCGCCACCAATGTGTCGCACCTATTCGATTCGTGCAAGAAGACTCTTCTAACTATCCACCTAGCTGGAGTTGTTGATGCTCTAAGGACTGATTAGTGTTTCATCCAGCACCTAGGTTCGTTCCTTTATTTTCCGATCTGTGGATAATGACAAGGTTGGACCATCACGTAGCGTGCGGTTCATTATCTAGAGCCACGGCTCACCGTTCAAGCGTGCTGATCTGACAGTGCGCTATTGTTCGCATGCATGCACGCACCTTGCTCATGCTTGGCTCTTGCTTGGCTCTCACCACGGCCCTTTCCCATATGGCACCAAAATTCACCAGAGCCGTTCTGGGAAAGGGCTCGATTCGCAGCTCCAGTGTGACGCGGCTGTCTGGGCGTTCCTGTGATTCATCTAACCACGGTGCGTGCGGTAACGGCATCAGCCAGTAGCGTCATCCGGTCTCCACGGAGCCGGCTCACAGCCCTAGCCTTGTCTCGTGTTATCGTCGTCCCCAATATTTACATGTGGCAATTGTGTAACGATGCGAGCGAGCTTTCGGCTTAGGTACCGGTATAATCCCAGGGTTTGCCCGACAATCGGCCCGCCTTGATGAGGCATCGACAAGGTTGGTCGACAGTGGCGTTTCTGCCGGCTCTAAAAGGGCCCTAGAATAGATCCATGCGAGGCTGCCAATCGGTTCGGCGCACCGCTTCCTCAAAGAGCGGCATTGAGACTGCCACAGGGTAAAGCTATCCGACCTCGCTGAGTGCGGAAACACCCGCGTTTTTACCGCGCAAGTGGTCTCTCTGTCTAAACAGTACGCAACTCTACAAGGCCAGACCCATGTCTACAGACTCTGTCTGCACAGAGGTAAAAACTTACCCAGGTCAATTTGTCTTCAAGGCTGGTGGCTGGGCTGGGCTGCTGTCAAGAGGTCAGCAACAGACAAGACAGGTTCTCACTCACACTGCCAAGGTTCCTACCACCTAACAATTCGGAGCAGCTTATGTCGGTTGACAGTGCCTATCCAACGTGGTTCACTGAGCCTCTCCCACGGCAAGAAAAGCCTGCCCCCCCCCTCAAGCAGCTGTCGCTCTTACCGCGTCGTGTCGCGTCGTACCAGCTTAGAAGCTTGTATCGGGACAGGTACTCGTGGGCCTGGGCCCGAATCTGACGACAGGCACATCTCCAAAAATGACAGCAACATCCCCCCTTCCCTACCCCATACACAGTACGCAGGTCCTCTTCTGTCACCTGGTAATGTGCGGAAAGACTGGTCTAGGTCGGACCAGTCGAAAAGGATTGCGGGATTTAATCGTGCAATGTTCGAGAGGCTGTTGGTCGGCGTGGCGGTAGGGCCAATGAGAATTCTGGTTCGACGTGGGGGTTTCCTCAAGAAGCTTCTCAATCCCACCCCGCAACCAATTCGAAGAGGGCGACACGAAACGCGGGGGATGGGAGGCCGAGGGTATGCAGATCTCGATGAAAAGGGGAGGACAGAGGACCATCAACAGTACTTTTGCTGGGCGGAGGACAGTGCCAGACGCAGAAGAGGGTAGGGTTGGCGATTTGATGCGTCGAGACCATGACTGGCCCGTTTGTCCTGCTCTTTCATTTTTGTTGTTCTTCGGCCAAGCCCCTTTCTTTGATCCTCCTCATCTCTAACCCCAACCCTGACCCGTCCATGATCAATCTTCCCAAGTCGTACCCCGGGCTACCTCGTCACCCCAAACTGACTGCGTGCTTGTATGTTGGTGTATGGCGAAAATTTAGTGGTCAAGTGACTCCAATGCATGGCGAAAGGAAACTCGTTTCGTCAAGGCTTGTAGGACCTCCGGGATGCCCAGCTGCTATATATATGCGCCCGCAAAGAAGGATTGCATCTGATATCGGCTTTGTTGTTCACCTAAAGCGTTTGATTCATTCCTTATCTCTGTCATGATAACCCCCCAGGTCTCTGTCCATTCAGGGCCTGCGAATCTGGCGGGTGACCAGTCGCAATTTTCGGCCAACATGAGCAACACTGGCATTGTTTTATCTGGGCATGTCATTAGCATGGCATGGAAGGTCGTGGCGTGGTAGGGTAAGGCGCAGGCACAGGCAAACAGGCAGGGGGATAAGGAAGATAGGGGCCACCTGCTCTTCGAGG
The DNA here is from genome assembly GCA_030512295.1 of Bombardia bombarda. Classification (NCBI taxonomy): domain Eukaryota; kingdom Fungi; phylum Ascomycota; class Sordariomycetes; order Sordariales; family Lasiosphaeriaceae; genus Bombardia; species Bombardia bombarda. Next base: position 696,241 of record JAULSR010000006.1, on the reverse strand, counting down.
ACAAGATCAGCCTTGTCTGTCCGCGACCGCCTATCTTTGGGTCAGAAAGTGCCATCATGTCCTTTATACGCAGACTTTCTCTCGCGACGTTACACGTATGGGATGCACGCTACCACCGCCTACATAGTACATACCGCGAACAAACCGATCGGGAAGTTAAGCCAGCCATCACTATCTTATCTCGCCAGCCATCAGCCCATGTCCCTTTCATCCGGCTGCCATCTGCCGTCTGCACGCTTCCCCATACATGTAATTATGCACGGAGGATCCAAGGCCATGCTGATTCCCTAGATGAGGAGGTTCCGGCGTCAATATGTCTCTTTCTGTGTCGCGGCTAGTTTAATTCTTTCTTCATGTTACGTCTTGTGTGGCTGCTATAAGACGACCCAATTGTGCAGATAAGGCGTTGACACAGCCGCCAGCACTATCCTTCCACTCACGCCAATGGCCCTGCCAAGTCGCTTCTGGATGGTTGACAGTACACTAGTCCAGGGCAACGACATTGCTATCTCTTATCACGACATAATATGCCATCGTGCTTATCGGATGCTCGGAAGATATCCAGTGGCTTTGCGTTATCGTCGATGTGGTAACATCTGCTGTCGGGGACTGGTCCTGCTATAAGAGAGGCACGTAGCCCAATAACTCGAAAGCTCCCCCTGCTTCTCCTTCTGTTTCGCCTTCCTTCTTCTACGATATCCTACTTTGTACTGGGCGTTACATTAACGTATTTGCTTACCATGAAACCGCTGGCCAGTTGCAAACTTTATGGCTTTCAACTTCAATCATCTATCACTTGTCTAGCTGAAGCAACTCATTGGTCTACGGTCTTTGGCAATCGATACTCTAACCAAGGGTGATGTAGGGAAAGCCCACCATAGGAATATGTTTGGCCGCCCAGGAACGATACAGCCAGTGTTACAGGCATTGGTTCTTGCGAAGCTGTCCAACACACCCGTCAGACCGTACCCGAGGATAGTCAGTCAGTGGGGATGACCCTCAGAAGCTTGTCAGTCGTCGGGCGGGTAGCACTTATGCCTCTTGGTTTACCTCTCGGGGTATTACATCTCGTGATAAGCGATTAAGCGATCAGAAGAGTCGGTCTCGGACCATCACCTGAGAGGCAGACCACTTTTGTGGATAGGGTTCGCGCCCACCGGGTCTGGGCACCAGCTAATATCACATGTTAACTGCCAACAGAAAGTACAGGAAGAGTATTTGAGCTATCTCGGCCAAGTCAAGCTATATATCTTGGCTTTCCATCGCTAATAAGATGTGCTGGGTAACTAGGAAGGAGGGCTCACGGGAAGCTAAATGTCACTTTGGTGGGCTACCCCGAATATGATCCTTGGGGTACATTCATTGCCTGCCTTCTCTTGCCGTAGTAACTCGAGATGTAACACGATCTATATATGTTACTCTTGTTGTACAAACAGCAATGTACACAGGGCTTGTTAAGCAAGCTGTCCATCATCGAAGGTGATCACAGGGGTGGTGTACTTGGAGTATAGACTGAGATGAACAGTATATTATTGGCACCGTATACCATGAAGACCTGGGCAGCATAGTTTTGCAGTTTACGCTGAGGAGGATGTGGCTGACGGGTCGGGCATCGGATGACCATCTTTTATAGAGCAATGCCTCGCTTTGCATGGATATGATATACCGAGGCAGTACTTGCAGAAGAATCTCCATTGTAACCGAGAGGGTCTATATTGGCAATGGGCGGCGAAACATGGACGAATGAAAGTGAAATATCTATGTCCATCTCCTTGGTCGAGCGTCGATGAACCAAATAGACAAACGCGGTAAATTTTGATTCAGTCTTAGGCCCGTGATTTTCAGTAAATACATGGCGGCTCGATAAATATTTACTCTTCCTATTCGTCCTCGGGAGCATTCCGGACCACAGTATAATATTGAGTTTCCATTCTCATTAAAATCATATCACACTGTACTGTGGCTTGCCGAAGTTTAAGCCACATCTTCGACCATAGCATGAGAAGGGGTTATTCATGTGATCCGTATTGTTGGTCAAATCAACTTCAATACGAGAAGAAGCCGAGCTAAATGCTAAACATTTGTTCATCTCTGTGACCGGCATATCTCGTTGCTACTTCTTAGTAGGTAGGTACCCGAACTATGTTTGGTCGGTTTCTGTTCAAACTTTACAGAAGTGAGTGAGCATATAGTACAACATTCAACCATGTGTTTAACTGATCTTTTTACTTTGACAGTGTTGACCTTGCAGACCTAGGTGTAACATGGACTGCTTTCTTCCAATATATATATGTATATACATATTTCCCGTGTTAATATACCTATTGAAGGGGACACACACAAAGGCTTAATATATTCTCCCCTTCCGTCAGCTAATCGGATACATATTCCCGTAGTTGAGACAGTATATCATGACCGAGGACTTCTATATGTGCACCTGATGCTATATTGGCGGACATATTATTGCACAAGCTCTGCTGTAAGACACCAAACAATGAACAAGAACCGCCCTTGCCATCTTAACCCTTCAGTGATAAAAAGAACCGAGATTCTCAGATAAAACCATAGTGCTTTACCAACCAACAGAAATAGGCTTTGATGCCATGGAACATGAAGAAATAAGCATTGCCCAGATCTCAGCCCTGTTGATGTGATTGGAAAGCTACAATAATTGAAATGTATCTGCCACCATTTCCAAGTATTCACTTAGTAATACCCATGTGATTTCTCGACAGAATGCAGCTACTATAACCCCGGATTACTTATTCAGCACGTTATATATAAAAAATGCAATACGTAGAGGTTCAGTGTTAGACCACTGACTAAGTATTTTAGGATAGTAGAGGTAGGTTCGAATGCAATAAGTATGTAGCGAGTCTGATGTGAAAGTTTTCTGGGTGTATGGAATACTGCATTGCTGCTAGCACTGCTAGCTGTCATGTATATACCGATATTTCCTACTAATGATTACACTTACCATCTTACTTACTTGTCGAATCAAAAAATATGTGGTGAAGCATGTCTCATATAGACAGAAAAACTGATATGTAAGGCATTTACTTCTTTCCCCCTTTCATACCTACAACCGACATAGCAAATCCTATGAGATCATTAATAATAGAGAGTAGATAATACTGCGACCGCATAACTATTTGGGGTATCTCTAAAGTTCAACTTATGCTACTCAGTATGTGCTGAGATACTTGAAGTCATTCGGTCCTCAGACCTCAATGGTGTATGGAGGACGGCTAGAATCGCTAAAGCAAGCGTTATGGTTGGTATTAGTAGCTGTATTCAAGTGCGTCTTGCCCCTTCATGGGGTGAACAGAACAAGGGATAATTCATCAATACTACATCCATAGTCCGCGTTTTTCGGCAATCTCCCGTCATTAAGCCTCTGTAGAAGAGAAATTCATATTCACCCCTTCATTCGTAACACCTTACCCCAACACCATCGCACACGGCTTTGTCCTTTTGGGTCAATGGGTACCTATCATCAAATTATCAGTCAATATTAAGAACTGGTTAGATATCCGAGTCATCCCTGCTATCTCTCCATGCCAGAATTGAGTAAAGTGCTCGTGATCCATCGTCCTCATCCGTCGATCTCAATTACAATGGATGGTATGCAGCGCAGACCTCTACGAGCGTTTCTGTTTCTGTCTTGAAAATGCCACAGAGGAACGAGCCTGTTCAATAATTAGGTACCTAATGTAGAAATTGAGCGAAGCATGGAAGGAGAAAGAAACATTACTGGCAGTCGTGCCTGCAAGTTTGATGTGATGGTGCACGGTGACGTTAAACCTGGCAGCAAGCCGCCACCGTGGAATTCAGGGTCCGCTGGATGGGGTCCAAGGAAATGATTTGGCGTGCATGACACTAAACCGTATTTCACTGTAATTGCCGGCAGGATGACGAGATCTAGACAGCGCCTTCCCGGATTGCCTCGGGCGGGCAAATCCGAACCCATGAATTTTGATTTACCTTCAGTTATTACTATCTCGACTGTTTGGGTCAGTATGAAGCAAACATGCGCTGCTAAGAAGAGTTTAGACCAGCGACTAAAAAGCTGTCAGGCGATGATGGGCACCTTCTGGGTTGATCCCCACAATGGGGGCGGGCAGCTGTTTTATTTTTGGCCACGAACCTGCGCAAGCTGCCGTACCAGTCGGCAGGGCTAGCTTAGCGCCACTCCGTCCGTCCACCACTCCCGCCAATAGGTTGATCTGAAAACTGTTGGCAACCTGAGCGATATCTGCAGACAACAATATCATGTTCACATTCACATTGGCAGTCCGGTAAAAATTGCCTTGCGGAGTCGCATACACAGTAGTGACGACATTTAGTTTTGTACAGATCTGGGTCGCATCGCAAGTGGCACTGATGACAGAGTACCTACCCTATGTGTACAAAAGGTTTATGTCTGTACTGCGTCGGGTATGTAGCCAATTATTGGGCAGGATATCTCACTTGTGCGTGCGTCACCCAGGCAGGTCCCTCGAGCATTTGTACAACTGGACGTACAGGAGTAGTTGTGGGTTTTGAGCAATGGCAACCAGTAGATCAGTCGGTAATGGATGTCTTAAAAGATCTAACGTCCACCCATTAACGAACGTCATATCTGCAAGCTGCCCAATTTACAAAATACAAATATTGTTACTGGTAGTTGCCCGTTAAGTAACTAACGGCGTGGTTCTCGCCGGGTGGGCTGAGTTGGTTGAATCGGCTGCGGTCGGCTCCTGCCCGTGGGATCGGTCCTGAAGTCCTGGAGGCCACCCAAGGACGAAGAAAATACGAGCTGGAAAGCCCGTCAGCGTTTGGCGTTGTGTGTGCCCCACCACACACCCTGGTCATACCTGGTGCACTTTCCCCGTTTGAGTTCGCGTCCCGTTTCCATTCCTGCGAGCCACCCTGGATCCAGTCTTGTCGTCAAACCACATCCTCTTAGGCTTCTCTTGCTCACGACGCTTACTTTTCCCTTCGACATTACCCTAAGAAATAATTACCATCGTTCACTCGTTATCCCCTTGGTACTTGGGCCCTCTGCCAAATCTTTATCCTCTCGCTTGAAACCTTTTTCCCTCATTCCACAGTTTCTTTGTTCGACCAATCTCCCTTGCGTGTAGCGTCACACCCCAGTACCCCTTCATTTCGACCCCATTCTGCCGCCTTCGCGCCTTCCGCGGTGCCTGAAACATCCCGACCGAGACAAATCGACTTGCAGAACATTGCATGCGAATCCCTAGGGGCGATCTACTTGTAGAACAGCCCTGCATCTGCGGTTTTCTGCACATCTACTGAGCTTTTACTGCTCGCGACGACTACCTATCCCAATCAGCACTACCAGCAGCCTTCCGAACACACTTCCCGCCAAGATGCATTTCGGACGGGTACTCGATGTGCTCGTCGTTGGCCTTACGGCTCTGTCTGTGGTTGAGGCGACTTTTGTCGGCACCAATATGGTCGGTCAGAATCGGAGAGCGATTCAGCGGAGGCAAGATGACGATTCAACCGTCAACAGCGGATCTGAGACCGCTGCTACCGCTCCTACTTCATCAGTAGAAACGACAGCGGCACCTACGTCGGCGCCAACATCTCATTCGACCTCGTCCAGCTCGTCGTCGTCTTCGTCGTCATCAACAGGAGAGCAGCCAACCTCACAATCAGACTCTTCAGCTCCAACAACAACGTCACCGCCTGCCACATCTTCGACAGACAACCAAACCCCATCGACTACCACCCCGCCACCAAAGACTTCAGAGGATACGCCTAACAACACACCTGCCACGTCCTCTACACCCGCTCCAGTGGACGACAGCAGCTCGGAGTCCTCCATCACCTCCACCACAATTATGACATCAACCTACGTCTCTACTGTCACTAACGGCGACGGTACGAAGTCGACGCTTACCTCCGAGTCGGTTACTACGCAAACCGCCGTTCTCGCAGCTGGCGGCAACAGCGGGCAATCGTCGGGCATGTCCACACAGACCCGAAATACTGTGATCGGAGTCGTCGTTGGTATCGGCGGTGCTATTGTGCTGGCCGGATTGGGCATAGTCGCCTGGAGAATCTGGGGACGCAAGAAGCATCTGGACGAGAACGACGGCCTGATGGACTACAACAACCCCGCCGAGAAGTCGGAGGTTGGGGGTTCCCTGACATCCCGAACACCGTTTCAGAGCACGCTCGAGAGCTACCACGCACCGCAACATGTCAACCAGGCGTCCAACTTTTGATGATGGGCCGCTCCTCGATATGAAATAAACCCAACACAACCCCTTTTGAGACAGATACCCGGACACTCGGTAAAATCTAAATTATCGTTCATGGGTATCGCCAGCGTCATTAGTTTGCTTCACTTGTTGATACTTCTATCTTTTTGTTGTTTTGTTTGATCGACTGGCTCTCTGGGAGTCCTTGGGAGTTATATTGGCGCAGCATCGTCGCATTCAGCATCATTGTTCATCACAGAAGGGGGATAGAGGCGGGCATAATCATGAGCATTTACGTTCTGGTCAGCATCGATCGGATGGATGGGGCAGAATGGTTGTAGAGGAAGTTCATCACTCACAGCTGCGCGGTGATGTGGAAGAGGTGCGGATGCAGTTACTGGCAGAGAAAGCTGCCGGCTTTCTTGACCCTTTTTTTTTTTGGTGCGGATGACGATGAGGACAGAAAAAAGAAATTGGTTGGTGACAGCGGCATTGGGATGCAGAAAATGAGTTTTTTTGTTCTATCTTCATATTTCCTCTCTTTTGTCATGTTTGATATCAAGGCCATTGCCCAGATCAAAGCGGGATGCTTTACTGGTTGAGCCCTCCGCAATACTCAGGTTTATGCTGTATGTTGTTGGAACCCTTAATAATACTACTACTACTACTACTACTCCTCGCCATTGTCAGAGTTGTGGTCTGCTTGCTCTCTCTCCAGATTTGACACTGGCTATTCGTGCCTAACGGGTGAGCATGATTTTTGTGATGAAAGAAATTTGAAGGTTTTCTAATTTGTAAACATACTTGCCCTGCATTCCCAACACCCCCTTCTCGATGATCTGAATGCCCATGTATTTCATCTGGTGGATTATTGGGGTCCGTTCCATCGGTCGGCTGCCCCTCTTCCCTGAATCACGGGAGAAGCGTGTGGATGCTCGCTTGTCTCATGTCGGTTTCAGCTTTGACTTTCCACACTCTGAGCGAGCCTTGAGTCTCTTGGGGGCATTTTGGGGGCAATTGTAAGCTGATTGAGATTGAATAGTGCCTCGTAGCTGCTTGAATGGTGTTTCTCGTTTTGTATTTTCCCGCTGTCTGCCATTATGTCTGTGTAAATACTACTGTGAGGCATTCAGCCGCACCAGCACCAGCACGCACTTATACATGTCCTCTCCCCTCTCTGCTCGGTCGAGTGGCTGGTCGGCCATTCTCGAAATCATAATATCTATCTCCCGTGCTACAAATTTGATATACTATACTCGATACCATTGAGTCTCTTGTCTCTGCCTCGTTGTTAACTATTTTTGCTTGGGTTGATCATGAAGTGCCAGTCCCTCTCCCTCCTGGCGGCCTGCCTGGCGAGCGTCATGGCGTCGCTGGACTTTGAGGACTCGATCCGACACGAATTCAAGATGGGAGCGATCCTCCCTCGACAGAATGTCAATAATGCCTTTCTGACAACCCCCGTGGGCGGAATCCCAATACCTCCCAATCTACTTGCACCGTCCGGCGACACGCAGCAGCCATTTAAATTCGAAGGCAAGGAGAATCTTGTAGGTTGCTTCTTCTTGCGGATTCTTCTCCTTGATCTTCATGATGATGGATTGCCTATCTACCGTAATATGATCCTATCACAAGTGGTTCGCTAATTCGTGGATGACTGAACTCACGCAGGACGCGAATACGGCCGCCGAAAAAGTCTGCAGTGCCCAGCGCGATAGATGCCAAGAGAAAGCCAAAGACAACAACAATAACCCGCCCTTCAGTATCGCGGATTGCGAGGCTCAGAAGGGTAGGCACCCGCCTGGAGCTTCTAGGGATGATCTCAACTATGTTGAACCTTGTTGGGCTAATGAGCAACTTTCTGTTTACAGGACAGTGTAGGGATCACCTTGACCCGAGCGCCCTGCTGACGGGGGCGGCGACGACGGCACCATTAGCAACTTTAACTTCTTCCGCCAGACTGGTTCTGCTTACCGGGGAAGTCGGGGAAGTCGGGGAATTCGAAACTTGGTGTCCAGAATGAGACGTGATTTGAAGGGGATATATGGCGTACAGGCTGACGCAGAGCCTACAAGGAGTTGTGGGGACTGAGACCGGGGACTCGGGACGATTTTTGGATGACGTATTGGACTGTTTACTGGGTATCCTGTTGGAATTCCGGTGGTTTTTGGAATCATGTTTTCTTTGTTTAGCGATGTTTTTCTGGAGTAATATGGGCATGATTGGGTCACATAACGAAAATCTAATGAGGATACGTAGAAATGTGATGCGCCTGTGGTTTCATCGCGAGAACCTGTAGTCCAAAACAGATATGAGGGCTTAACAAGGCGGGCAGGTAAAAACCAAGGTCTCTTTGATATGAGAGTCTTGGAAGTTTCCTAATGCTGTCCATTCCATGATTGTTACCTTTTACATCCAATTGCTCTCTCTCTCTCACCTATCAAGTTCAATGTCCGCTTCGCTGTGAGAAAGACGCTGATTGGGAGATGGGTAATGGCACCTCGCCTCGCCGAATCAACCGGCTTCATTCAAACTTTACTCGGCATGTTTAGGCCCTGGACTTGTGATCTTGCTATGCCCACATTGGCTTGATAGGGTGGATCTTCGGGGGTAATCCATGGTGTCGTCCAAGGGAGTTATGTGGACAGGAGAGTTCGTCGATGCCTCCGTACAATTTATGCCGATACTTGTAGAGTGTGACGAGACTTGGGGCTCTCGGTGCACAAATTGAAAGGAAATGCGCGTTGAACGCGAAGCAATTGGCTGCAGTTGGACACTCATCGGTCAACCGTCTTTTGCCCGATGCCAGTCAGTGACAAGCGACAGTCTTGTTACGGGGTACCTTGCAACAGGGGTGCCTGTGGGTCAGAATGGCCCATGCCCCTTACCCCTCGCCAGGTACCAACCATCTGGCAAATGACAGCGAGATTATCGGCCTCCATATGTGGAGCGCAGGGACGTGTTCATTAAAGAAAGGAGCTGTTCCCAGCAAAAAAATATCGCTAGCCGGCCCTCGACACGACACCCACGGCACCACCCACGGCACCACCCACGACACCCCATCCACCCGCCTTGCCTCTAGACCACGGTTGTCTTCGAGTGTCCGAGTCTCGTTGCTGCTGCGTGTTGCCGACTTGAGTTTCCCCAACTCTCACCGCGCTTCAATTCTTGACCCGGGCAGTGAACGCGACTCGATGTGTCCGGACCTCCAGAACCGCCCGTTCCCAGCTTCTCTTTCCCTCTTCTAGCCCCACGGCCGTACCGACATTTTTAATATTGCCTTGCTTGCTTTCCATTCACCCAGCGGCACCCAGCACCGCCTACACCTACGTCCCCGGCTGCCGACAACGCGTCGCGCCCTTGTTCTGCCCTCTGCTGTCTACCTGACGATAGTAACTGTCTTTCGCTGCTTTTTGTACATTATAGTTGTCTGCGCGAGACAACACGTTGTTGACGACACGAGAGAAGCGAGAATCAGCTGCGGACGGCTTTAGCTTCGTCTGCGCTGATCTCTCTGGTGAGCTTAAATTCCACACCCCCACAGCACGCCGTCCGCCAACACTTGCCCGACAACCTACCTTGCCTACCTCATCCGCACCAGCGACCAATGAATGTCTCACTCACCAATTGCTATTACTCAAAGTTCTTCGAAGACGTCTTCCCCAAAGTCGTCGCCAAGAACTCCTCGTGCGTCTGCACACGAGGGTTCAAGGAATCTGCGAACTCGGTTACAGTCGTCGCCCACATCCCCAGCGCTGTCCAGTGCATCTACAGCCGACGGTGAAGCGTCTCCCGAGATCCCTCCCCTCCCGGCACCGCGACTGCCCGAGCGCGTGCGTGGATTATTGAGGACACCGCCTATCGACTTTGAAGAAGACGAGGAACCCTCTCTGCCCGACGCGAACCAGTTGGGATCTCCATATCCTCCCCATCTCCGTCGTGACAGTTTGAGTAGCGAGGCTTCGGAGGGCTCGCCCATCCACCATCTCCAGCTCCGAACCCCTTTCCTGCGTACTGTCCAGTCCGCCCAAGGCTCGCAACTAGAACCCCAACCAACTGTCATAAGCGCGGCCGCATCCGTGCTTGCGAACCGCGCGAGGCGCGTTGTTGCACACGGTATCACCGAGGATTGGATTCGCCAACATACTGCGGGTGGAAGTGACCTGGAAAAGCGCCATTGGTTCAGCGACGGCACCGGCGATAGTGAGAACTCTTCATTGAGCGGCTCATTTTCTGGCGAAGACGCTGCTTGGCTTGGAGATCACGACAACCGAACCCCAAAGGCAAGCCGCCAACACAACAAGTACAGGCAGCTGTCTCGAAATAACCCCAAAAAGAGATCGAGCAGTGACACCTTGAGGCAGGCACATTTGAATAGTAAGGAGGACGATAGTACCACGAACATGACTTCAGACGAGAGGTCAACGCCAGACTCCACCTTCGATGAGCCAACATCAGCGGTGGAGGCCTCGGGCACCCCAACTATACAAGGCGACGTTGGTCTGGATGTCTTGGCCAGAGGTAATGGAGAGCATGGCATGCCCGCCACGCCCCCAAGGGTGAACATTAAACGTACTCTGGAGGCAACGACGCCACGTCTTAAGAGGAAGGTGCCCTGGAAGGGCAAAAATATCATGGTCCTTCTCCCTAGGGACGACGACCGTGGACAGCCAGGCAAAGCCCCTGCCCCTCTGACCGATTCGGAGGTCAAGGACATGATGCGAAGCTGGGAGCAGCTAGGTTACAACGTGGACGGCTTTGACCTGCAACCTCCGGCAGGAATCTTTGCTCCAGGTGAACAATCCCAAAGCAGAGGCGCTTGGCCGGACTTCGACGATCTTGCAAGAGAGCGCAAACAAGGCAACTGGACGGTTCTCCTCCCAGACTTGAATGGTAAGCTTCCCCAAAGTCCAAATACCACTTCATACATTTAACCATCTCTACAGCGTGGAAGAGGTACGTTGACGAGTTAAATGAGGCAAAACTGCGTGCCCTCGGAGTCTCATTTGGTGATGACGATCCAACACCGGCATCCGCATCGCCGGCACCTACATTGAGTCGGCAGCCATCTGTAACGCATTATCCTCAACTTCCATTCTCTCCGCCGGTGCCAACTTCTTCGGCATCAAGCAACCAAGCAATGCAGGGGTTTCCGTTCCCTGGCCAGTTTGTTACTTCAGCCACCCAAAGCCCCGGTATTCCGGCTGGGGTGTCGCCAGCATCGTTTGCCGGGAAATACAATCCTCGGGCATCTATTTCTGGGTCCTCCCCGCATGGGTGGCCGCCACATTTAATGCTTCACCAAGGTCACCGTGCTGGCTCGCCATCGCTTGCTAATTTCAGTGCGATGATGTCGCCACCATCACCGTTCTCGGCTGACGGGATGTCTGGCCAACATGGCCATCAGCGTCACCAATCACTTCAATTCTCTATGCTTCCTCACCAATTCCAGCCACCGGCTAGGTCATCGCCACGTCTGCAAGACTTGAACGAGGTAGAGGAAGAGGCCCCGAGTAAAAGTCCATCAAAGACACCGGAGCCAAGTCTCGTTCGCCACAATGCTAGCAACAGCCTCCAGAGAGAGATCGATGAGGCTGAATACCACCTGGAGGAGCAGATGCGATCCCAATTCGAGAATGACGAAGATTACAGCCCGCATAACGATGACGGCAATACAGAAACAATACCCGTGTTATCCACTGCTGCCCACGCGAGAGACCCATCCGTCCAATTTGCCGCTCAGCCACCTCGGTTTGGAGGTGATGTCAACGGGCCGATTCTGCACCATCCGAGGCCTCACAGCCGTGGACATTCCTTGTCTCAAAAATACTTTACGGATGATGATGTTTCCAATGATGCTGGCTTCAGGCCTACATTGCTAGACATCAACACCCAGGCTAATGATGAGTCTGAAGTTGAGACTAACCCAAGTAATCTGGGAACGCCGATACAGGCACTAGACTTTGCAAAGCTACTACACCAACGTTCATTCTCTACGCAAAGCAACCCTTGGACAGACAACGAGTCTGGCAAGCCTACTGGTGGGCCCCATGTGCACAACCCCAGCCACGGCAGCAAGGCTTCGTTGTCCAAGTTGAATGTGGAGGCTCCAGAGTTTAAGTTCAACCCTTCAAGCACATTCAGACCGGCACCATTTAATTTTGCGACAAACAACTTCCAGCCAGCTGTCTTCAATGCAGGTTTGAGTTCAGCCACCTCGGGCCAATTCAGTCTACCAGCCATCACCTCATCCAAGATCAACGTTAATGCCCCTATGTTTTCCCCGGGCCAGACAGATTTCAGCTTTGCATCCTCTGGTCCCAAATTCCGTCCAGATGCTCCGGCTTTTACTCCACACTCGTTATCTAACTCCATTACCACGGGCCCATTGTCAGGAGGCGAGAGCATCAAGGGTGGAAGCGCGATCTTCGGCAATATTGACTTGAATGCCGCCGAGATCGTAATGCCAACAAAGAAATCGAAAGCCGTGCCTATCGTACAGCCGGAGAGTCGTCAATTAAAATCACCCCGGCCCGACGAAATCCATGACGGACCCGATGGTCGTCCGGTCGACGAGTCACGGATTAAGCGAGCTCGTGCCAATGACACCGAGAACAGTAACGTACCTCTGTTTGCTGAACAACCCACCGAGGAGGCTACTCCTGTCCCGGAGTCGATATCTGAAAGGGTCACCGAAGACGAGGCAACCCCCCTGGAAGAGAGATCTTTCGATGAATCCAACCTTGGTCAGGCTGATATGACTCTGTCATCGACGATGGTTTCTGAAGCAACCGATACGAAAGCGACTGTCAGCCCAACCGCGACTTCCCCTGACCAGGCAACAATGAACTGGGCGCCATTTGAATTCGAGAGCAAGTCGGATATACAATCATTTGCTGAGGCCGCGCCTTTCGGAGATGATATGAGTTATCTGGGACATAACAAATCTCTTTCTGCAACGGCCAGAGTATTTGTGCCTGGCGTGCCTGTGTGGGGAACTCCAGCTGAAGAGCCTACTGACGAAATTGTTGACACCCCTATTGCCGCACCTAATACTGAATCAACGACAACGCATGCTGAACAGGCACCCGAAGATGACTTGGCCGGAGAGCTTCCTGAACAAGCAGCCGAAGAAGCAGCACCAAGTCCCAATGAGACATTTGCGGAAGAGATTTCGCATATTGCAGCAGTCCCGAAAGGATTGGCTGCATCTCGATATGCTTCGCCGCCTCCAAAGCCAGCTGGACTTGCTGCTTCTCGATTCGCCTCTTTACCCTCGCCAGTTCAAGATGACGAGGTTGTGGAGGCTGAACAGATTGTCTCACCACTTGAAGCTGACGATGCTGGTCGATCCTTGTCCATCTCTGCTGAGGCTTCTGCTCCAGTCGTAGATAGCGAACCTACCAATGCTTCTACTGAAGATCAAGAACCCACATTTGATGATATTGATGCTATCATGCGTCATCTTAACCAGAACCCCAACATGGGCGTTAACAAGAGCGTGGAGAGCCCACCCCGGTGGCATCAACCAAGCCCAACACGCCATATATCTTTGGCTGCCGTTACGAGCTCTTCGCCTTTGCATTTGCCTCCCCAAGGCCAGTTCCAAAGCGAAGCTCCAAGCCCGAGCTCACGTCAGTACGATGTGGTCCATACTGAAGAAGCCCAGCCGGTGCTCTCAACTGAGCTTGATGATCCCTTTGTCGACCGCCCTAAAAGTCCCCGGTCGTTTAATGGCCCCATTCATCATCTCAATGGAAGTGAGAGTTTGCCTGCTAGTGATTGGGATGGTGTCTTTAGCGACGACGAGCAGATAAAGCTGGAGTCCCGGGTTAATTTCTTCGATGGCCATGTCAACGAGCTTGTTGGTGGTCTTCTGGCAGCTCGTCTAGGACCTCTCGAACAAACACTTGACACTATCAAGCATAAGCTAGCAGTCGGGTCTAGACGAGCACCTTCTAGTCGGCCCGATAGACGTAGCATGTCTGCAGATATCCGAGAAAGCGATGCCGATGATGAGGACGATGATATTCCTGTACCTAGGCGCTCGATGAGCCCACGTCGGGATCGCAAAATGGAGCAGATCCGATCTGCCGTCTTGGATGCCTTTTCAACTCAACAGCGTGTTCAACAAAAAGAGGTGGCAGCTATTGCAGCGCCCGTGTCAATCGACGATTCTATTGTTCTCAAAGCCCTTGCGGAAATGAAGGAGCAGTTCAGTCAACAACCACTACCTGACATCCGTGGAGAGGAACTCAAAAGTATCATTGAGGAGGCTATTGAGAGTCGGATACCCCCTGCCCCTCAACCTGCCTCCAACAATGACGAGCAAGTCAACGAGCTCCAGGCTCGCGTGCTCGAGCTCGAGCAGCGAATCCGCCTCGAAGAGACCAAGGTAGAGACTGAAATCACTTCAAGACGGGCTGCCGAAGATCGTGCTGCGGAACTCAATCGGGAGCTTGAATCAGCCGCGACCAAGATTGAGGTTGAGATGATGAACAACAGTGCCTTGAACCAGCGCATAGCAGACCTGGAGGGCCGTGTTCATCACTCCGAACAACAGGCAGAGGAAGAAGTCCAGGCTCGGAGAGCTGCCGAAGATAGACTGTCAGAAGTCCAACGCCTATTGCGTATATCTTCCGAGGAGGAAACTCGCCTTCGGGAAGTTATCGATGAGAAGGAGCAGAAGATGAAAGCCGCGGAAGCGACTCATAGCAAGAACTCTATGCGCCTTGCTCTTCTGGAGGCTGGGCAGGCAAATTCTCAGCAGTCTCAAAGTGAAGGCCAGAGCCGTATCAATGTCCTCGAAGCTGACTTGCGGGATGCTCGACTGGAAGCCCGAAATCTGCGAGCTGAGACAGATCGGTTGACTGAAGCTGCCCAAAGACGCGGGGATGATCTTACTGAAGCCCTTGGAGAGAATAAGGCCATGCATAAGCTCATTGACACTCTTGCCACACAACTCGAAGAGAATGAACGGATTCGGGATAACTGGCGCTCAAAGTTTGTGCTGCTGCAGGAAGAATTAGCGCAAACTGCACATAATATCACGGAAGAAAATGCCCAGCGTGCAAAGAAGGAGCAGGCAATGCTCGCACGCCAGGAAGTTCTCGATGCCAGGCTTCAAGCAGAGGCTAGAACCCGCGAGCGCATTGAAACCGAGCTTGAGAGACTGGAAATGGGCGAGCGTCAAGGCATGCGGGCTGTTGCGGAATGCAAGAGACTCGAAGCTCTGCTTAGCGAGTTACGTACAGAGAATAGCAAGCTACAGCAGAGCACTCTTCGTTTCCAAGCCGAGTTCCAAGAGGCCAGGGAGTCGGGCGCTCGCGAGGTCCAGCGCACTCGGGAGACGATGCAAGCTGAGGTGGAGGACGCGAATCACCAGGTTAATGTCGTCCGTGGAGAGCTCGAGGATCAAATGGCGAGATTCAGATCTCGGCTGGATCAAGTCAAGATGGATGCCGATACCGCCAGAGCCCGCCACGAAATGCTTCTGGAGGAAGCTGAAACCTCGAAGAGAGCGGAGCTCGAGGAGCTTGAACAAAAGCAACAGAATGAGATTGAGGATTTGCAAGCCCGCTACGAACGCCAGCTTAGCAACACGACCGAGGATGCCCAACGGGCCGAGCAAAACCTGCTGGAACGTTTGAGCATTTCAACGTCCAAGTCCGAGTATCTGCAGGATAGGGTGGCCCACCTTGAGGAGAGACTTGAGGTTGCTAAGGAGGCTGCTCTTGCCGCCGCCCAAGCGGCGAAGTCTTCTGTTGCTAATTCGGAGCCCTCTGTGCAGCCCAAAGCTACCTCGCACCAGATGGAACTACCTGAGAAGATCTCACCACAGGCTCTTCGCGAATCTATTATGGTGCTGCAGGAGCAGCTACAAGAGCGAGAGCATAGAATCGAGGAGCTTGAGCAACAGGCTTCCAAAGTTGATCCCGACGCAGAAATTAAGATTTCAAAGCGCGACGATGAGATTATCTGGCTTCGTGAACTCCTTGCCGTACGACACTCGGACCTTCAGGATATCATCGCGGCTCTTGGACGTGAAGATTACGACAAGAATGCCGTTAGGGACGCTGCAATCCGTCTAAAGGCCAATCTACAAATGGAGGAACAGGAGCGTGAGAGGGCGATGAACGGCGGGTCAGCTATCAACCTGCCGAATATCGCCGCCACAATCCGGGATGCCGCAACGCCGCGGGTCGCTCAAGCCGTTGGCCCTCTGGCCGCAGCATGGGGCAACTGGCGCAAAGGAAGAGACCCAGGCTCATTCGGCAGCTTGGGCAGTGTACTGTCCTCTCCTGCGCCCACGAGTGGAAGCAACTCGACGCCTTCAAGAACGAGTTCATCCCCTAACACCTTTCTTGGGGGACTTTTGACGCCACCTGCTTCGGGCATGCGCCAAACCCCGCCCGCCGCCTCAACGCAACAGCCTACCGCGTTTTCCAATACTGGTCGTCGATTCACTGCTCAAGATCTCGCCAATCGACCCAGAGGGATATCAGGAGTTTCTTCGGGCTCGAAACAGGAAGGGAAGATGCCGTCGGCTGAGACCCCTCCCCGCCGTTCGTTGCCCGGCCCTGTGACACCTCCCATGATGCGTCCCAGCGCCTACGACTCGGATGCGCAGGCAGAAGATTTCGATGATGCAGGCTTCTTCGAAGAAGATTAGGAGATGGATTGCGTCATGTGCCGAAGAGGCAACTCAGGTTGGAATGTTGTGGAAGGATGGATATGGCATAAACCAGTAATTTATTTCCTTTGTCAATTTTTTTTTTTTTTGCTCGGGAGAGAGAACACGACAGATATTACGAGCGCACATACCCATACCATTCGGACTGGCATACATACTATTGGCGCATCACATCTTGCTTTCTAAACGAGCAGCACAAGGCTGAACTAGAATGATACCCCCTTTTGCGCATTGTTTATCTGCTTTCATTATTATCATTTCATTCTTGTTTTATATATCGGAGGCCAATGAGAGTAGCGCCGCTCATGTTGGGCCAGCTTACATCTCTTGTTCTTTTCACTCATTCTTAAGGCTGCACAATGCAGAAACAAACTCTCTAGCACGCCTGTTTTTGCTGTTTTATTTTAATTTCTTTTGTCAGATATGAAACGAGATTCACATTAGTGACGGGTGGTCGATAGGAGGCATGAGACGAAGATTGTCGGAGGAGGGAGAGAAAAGGAAGTTACTAAGGCGTATGATATCGATGTTTCTGTTATTGTATAGAATATGGTAATCGTACCTAAACCTACCTGCCTTTAGCTCACCCTGTGTAATTAAATCACCTACACCGTGTACTTGTTGGTGTTTTTGTCAGTTCACCCGTCCAGATGCCCGGATACAGACCTATGGGACGCAAGTTGGGGACAGAAAGATGAGACAACATATTCATAATGTAGTAGTAAATGGTTCTGTGAAAACGAATAGGAGAAGGGACGGGACCACTTTGTGTAATATATAAAACTATAGATAGAGCAATTGTGCGAATAAGGTTATTCGGTCCGTAAATGCATTGTAAGGTACCTTAGACATCGAACGTCATTGGTTTCCTTCATTCTTTGTGATTGACGACTCAGCGTCTTCGATTGTGCATCTCCAAGTTATTATCACGAACATATATCCATCGTGTTCATGATTTATATGGGCAAGGCAGGGCAGTAAACCAAAGATGGAACTGGAAATAGAGGACGATTCAGGGTGTCAAATAGTATCTGGCCGGGAAAGGTATCCAAACTGAGAGGAGAGAATGAAGTGTTTCTCCCCTAACGAGAAAACAAACAGAAAAAAAGGAAACAGAAAAAGAAACACACAAGACCGCAAACTTGTTCCTTCTCCGGGCCTCGACCACACACCTACACCTACCCAGGCAGTCACGACGTCACTTGCTCTCAAATGTCACCCTGATACCCTCGGACTCGCGAGCCGGCATGGGGACGAACCAGTCGGCCACCATCATGGCGTCGCGCGTCGTCGTCTCATAGACGCGCACGACGCCCACGTCCCCTTTGCGCTGATCGTCCGGGGCGCCCCAGACGCGCCACATCTTGGCAATCACGATGAAGAGCTCGGCCATGGCGAGGGGCATGCCCAGACATATGCGGGAGCCGCCACCAAAGATGGTCAGGAACCGCTCCAGCCGCTGCTGCTCCGACTCCTGTTCCGGCTCTTGCTCTTGCTCTTGCTCATGGTCTTCTTGCTCCTGCTCCTCCTGCGTTCCGGGGGCGAGCCAGCGCTCGGGGCGGAACTCGTGTGGGTGAGGGAAGAGGTCTGGGTCCGTGATGGTCTTGTAGGTTGTCATGCTGACGGGCACGCCCGGGGGGATGGCGGTTGTGATATCGGTATCGGGATTCGTGTAGGTCAGCGTCTCGTCTGGACAGACGCGGGTAAGGCGGCCGCTGGTGCCGATGGCGTGGCGGAGTACCTCCTTGACGACGGCGTTGAGATAGGGGAACTGCTGGAGCTCGGCGACGGGCATGGGTGCGTTTGAGTCGGGGATCTTGGCTATGAGCTCGTCGCGCAGCAGGCGAAGGGTGATGGGGCGGTCAAGGAGGTGGAATGTGGCGAGGGTCAGGGCCCATGAGGTGGTCAGCGTACCGCCCTGGACTATAATCTGGCCCTCGTGGGAGAGACGCTGGGCTGTTTTCTCGGCCGGCGGGAGGATCTTGGATGAGAGCAGCTCGTGGAAGAGGGTGGGATGGGATACGTCGAGCTCCCACTTGTCGGTGTTGGAGGTCGCTTGGATCTCGGCGATTTGGTGCAGAATGTCGTTTTTGAGCTTGAAGAAGCCACGCAACGCGGGGGCTACGCGCACTGAGATGGTCTCGGGCAGCGCATTGATGAGCTTGATGATGATTCCCACGTGTTGGATCCATTTCCTACAACATAACTAAGGCTTAGCTGATTATCTGAGCCTCCATGATGATGATGATGATGATGATGATGATGATGATGACTTTGTCGAGTTTAGAGTATTTGGCCTACCCGTAGAATGTTCCTGTCAGGAGGCTGTCTGTGACTTCCTTACCGAAGTCGGGCTTCTCGACTGTAATGAGTTAGCACGCGGGGGCTATTGAAGGGCATGTGGACAGCTCACGCAAGTGATAAGACCTGGCAAAGCTATACTCGTTGATGACATCTGGTTGGAGGTCAGGTACATGGTCTAGCCAAGAGAGACTGTTTTTTTTTTTTTTTTGGTAATTACCATATGTAAACGCAGAGAATGGATACATCATATCCAAGGGCTGCGTGCCAGGATTCTTGCCATACTCGTGAAGCCGAGCCATCAAAGTGTCCACTCTCTCCTCGACAACCGGCTGCAGTGCTCTGACAGTCTGAAGAGAGAAGAATGGATTTAGAGCAGCCCTACGAGCCTTGTGGTGCTCATGATCAGTCGTACAGATGCTGCTCTCTTAGCAAGCTGTCAGCATCAGCAGATCAACGAGTTATTATCCGTAAAAAGCTCATAGAGCATGCTCTGATACGCACCATCAGCACCAAATTGTTTGGTATAGAACCTCCATTTATCTCGCCGCCGATTCGAGGTCGGGTATAATTCTGAGTGAAATTCCGGATCGCCTATGTGAATTTCATAAGGGTTGATCCGGATGATAGGGCCGTACGTTCGGTGAAGCTCAATGATTTTAAACGTATACTGTCCTCCTAGAATGATGTCGTAATAGAACTCATACCACCAAGTCAAAGCTGCAAGTTTTGGGCCCGGAACATGGGAGATGGGGCTTAGGTAAAGGCGCCAGACCGCCCCATAGAGGGCATATACAGTGACAATAAGACTGATGGCCACTACCAGGTGGGCATATGGAGACGAAGAGAGAATATCTGCCACTGTCATCTTATCTCGTAAAGATAGCATATCTTTACTGCGAACGAGCGGCAAAGAAGGCCAAAGAATGCGGACGGCGAGAAAGCACAAGACAAGCCACAAATACTGATAGTCGGCAATGTTTTTGACTTTCCGGCCGTTATCGTCCTTGGACAAGCAGTCGGGAAGCATCTCCTATAGGAAGCGACTCTCTTCCGAAAAGACGTCTGTGCAACGGAGCACACGAACTCGAATTTACGAGAGACGATGGTGGGTAAACCATAGTCGTGCGAGGAATGGCAAGGAAGGTAGCCATCCACCACCAGTCGCAAGAGGTAGGAGAAGAGGAGGAGAGGAGCCCTCATGAGCAACCGGATGAAGAGCTTCCTCTCTACTATCCCTCGGCCTAGAGCCTGAATGACCCAGAGAAGGTTTAAGGTGGACTACGCCACACGCCGGTAACCATAGGTCAAGTGTACTGATAGCCTGACCCATGCACCCATCCATGGTCAACCGCCTGGCTCCGGAGAATTCTCAGTAACTGGATATGTGCGGCCGTGTGCTGGCCTTATTATCTACGTTCGGATGACAGGAGCAACAATCAGATATCTTGTTCCAGTCAATGATGGGGGGTAATAATGCGTTCATAGGTGGGCTAAAAATAGTTAAAGGTTTGTTTACAGCTGATTGAATGGTAGACTCAAAACTGTTGTCAGTTTGGTGATCGAGTTTGTTGTTTTTGTTTCAGTGAGAAGGGTGTTGGAAGCACGAGATGATAGAGGCGATGCGCTAACGGGCGGGCTGGCTACTGCGGCGGGTTAACAGACGCGGGCCCGCAGGGCCAGGCAAACAGGGCAGATTGGACCGTGTCCGTGATTCACACTGCTAAACCTGCCTCGCTCGGTCACACTGGGCAGACTGGTGACACTGGGAGGCTGGCTATGATTTCCGCAGCGGTTGGCTTTGCGACATGAAAATGTCTTGGCAATAAGCACTGGCGGCCGCCCAGACGCCTCCCTCTCACTCGACCAAGCATTTATCTCTCTGAGGTGGTCAGCCGCATCTTCTCTTGTCCGCCAGTTCTCTCTGGCTTGACTCTCGCCATCGAAATTCTCATCACCACAACATTAAGTCGTCAACCTCCAGCGCCAAGCGCCAAGCGCCATCGCCATCACCGCGATGCCGAGAATCACGCCGCGTCTGACTGCCGCGGCAAGTCGCATACCACTCATGGTCGACATCCGCAGTCCCAAGGGAGGAAAAGGCGGCGGCGGTAAAGGCGGCTCCAGGGGTGGTACCACCGTCATCATCTACAGCGGTGGCGGCTACGGGCCAAACAACAACCTCGCCATCCCCGTCTGGGCCATCATTCTCATCACCTTTGGCTCGCTGCTCCTCTTGTATTTCCTCTGTGCATTGGCCCATTACTACTCCAAAGGTATGAGGGTCATCCCGTCTTGTGTGTGGCACATTGCCCCTCCAGACTAACACTCCGTAGAGCGCAAGAAGAAGAAGCAGCAGCAGGGAGAAGGTCGCGGCATCAGCCACGGTCGCGTTTTCTTGAAAGCCGTCAAAGCAGCCCTTTTTGTCTGGGTTGCAGCGAAGCTCTGGAAGTGCGTCCGTGGCCGCCGCCGCCGCGCGTCTGGCGCAAAAGTGGGCACTTACACCAAGGTCGATGAGGGCCAGGACAGCACCGGCGACAGCGCCCAATTGCTTGGCTCCGCCGCTGCACCAGCATATGGTGAGGGCGCTGCAGGCTACGTGACAGCCAGAAAATACGAGCCCATGACACATGCCGGCGGCGACACGGGTGCGCCTGTCGCCCAAGGGGCCTCGATGAGTCTGAATTCCCCGCCCCGTATACCGGTGCTGGTGGGGGAGCAGCACATAAGTTCTACTCCTCGGATCCCGACTCCTCGCCCGGCCCAGTTGCCGTTACCTTCCACGCGGCATAAGTACACCCCTCGCAAACTCCCGAGCACCATCCACTCACCTCAGCTACATATATGCCGGGCCATCTGTGAGCGAGGGTCGGGAAGCGTCACCATGCAAACGCAACGCGATTGTATCGTGTGATCATGATGGGAATTCTGCTGGCGTTTTGATAAGGGGTTTTTAGGGAGGTGTTCTTTTCGACGGGTTATACCAAATCGGGAGTAACTGGACTAGGCGCATCAATTCTTAGCCTTTGCTGCTTTATACACTTCTCATTCTTCGCTGATTTCGGGTGGTATTCTCCCGTCAGGGACCTGTAGTTAACTGAACTTGGGTGATATCGAAACCACCCTCTATGACCGCTTTCCCATTGCCTGGCTTTTAGGCTCAAAGTACACCGAGTGGGTAGCTTGGGTGGATGTTCTCCGAATTCGGTCTGATAACAGGTACGTCCGAATAGTGTTTCTGCTCGGCGGTCATGTTTGCAAAGACGGGCATTCTCCTCACGGGAACAAGCTCGCTGATATACGTTGCAATATCCATCAGCAGATCCTCAGTCCACGGCCGACCGAGGATCTCCATACCCACCGGCACGCCCAAGGGTGCATCACCGGACGGGTGTGAAAACCCAACCGGGACCGTGACGACGGGACTTCCAGTCAGCGCTGCTAAAATTCCGTTCCGCCCGCTCTGGGAAGGGGATCCGATCTTGACAACTAGGTTCTTTTGCTCGGGATAAATGATGGCATCCAGGCTGTTCTGCGTAAATGTAGTATGAAGAGCCTGGATCAGGTTTTCGATACCCCTTTGGGCTATGGAATACCCCTGACTGCTGGTAGAAGAGCCAAAGGCCGCATTGATGTATGGATATTGGCTTGGTATAACCAAGAAGTCACCGCCGGTGTAGAGCTCGCCGAAACTTGCTGGGCGAGGTGCACCGCCGACATGCGGCTGAGCCAGGTAGGCATCCAGCAGTTCCCTGTACTCGTATGTCTGGACGTCAAGGGTCGCTGAGATGGCGACGGCATTATATATGCTATCGGTGATGTTGAGCACCTGAGCTCCGGCTGCAATAAGCTTTGATACGATGTTGGCCATAATGCCGTTGACAGGCGTAGTCTCCGCCGAGGCAGTGTGGTTATAAAAACCATCCAACAGACCCAAGCGTATTCCCCTGAGATTGAAGTTCCCATACAGAGATGCAGAACATTCCCCACGCCCGACCTCGGAAGGCATCAAGGCCGTGGTGTTGTCTGTGGGATCGTATCCAATACTGGCCATAACAGTCAGGGCAACAGCAAGATCTTTGGGGTTCCGAGCCATGGCGCCCGCAGCATCCTGGGTAAAACTGACGGGAATGATACCAGCTCTGGATATCAAGCCCCTGGTGGGACGGAAGCTGAAGAGGGAGTTTGCGCTTGCTGGGCTTCGTAAGGAGTTTACTGTATCTGTACCGGTTCCCAGAATAGCAAAGCTCGTTGCAATTGCCGCTCCCGCGCCCCCGCTGCTTCCTCCTGGCGTTCGAGTATGGTCATATGGGTTGACGGTCTGTCCGCCAAACGACGAGACAGATAGACCCTCCAGAGCCCTGTTTGTTGTTGTCAGTAACGAGACTTCTATCTAGGCTTGAATGGAAAAGTACGGCGCTTACTTACATCTCGTGCATGTTTGTCTTGCCCAGAATGATGGCACCAGCATCTTTCAAGACCTTTACCGAGGGGGCGTCAACCATTGGCTTGTTGTTTTCTAAAGCGCGACACCCCCCTGTGGCGCTCATTCCAACAGCATCGTAGTTGTCTTTGAGGAGAACCGGAATGCAGAATAAAGCGCCCGTGACATTCCCAGACGCAATCCGAGCGTCCATCTCATCAGCAATGGAGAGAGCCTCAGGATTTAGGGAAATGATGGCATTTATGACAGGGTTAAACTCTTCTATTCGAGATATAAAGGACGAGACCACGTGCCGACACGTCGCGAGGTGGTTAAAAAGAGCATTGTGCACACTGTCGATCGAGGCTTCTCGTGGGTCGAAGGCCTCGGTCGGTCCCGATATTATCGGTCGAACAAGTAGAAGCAAAGTCAAGACTTGAACGACAAGACTGCCAAATATGTTTGCAGGGCTTGACATTGAGAAGCTCACTGCAGCCACCTGGCAATCGTCTTTGATTGAGGACGCTTGGAGTACCAGTACTCCAGAGAGATGTGTGATGTGCGATGTGATGTGTGTGAGGAGTCTGTGAGACAATGAGGGGAGGTTCCATGTTAGCCAAGCGAAGACCCCACTATCAACGACAACCCCCAAACGTTCGATTGTGATGTTTTTGGATCCGTTGTCGTGGGCCCATTTCGTGTAAGATATAGTAGGTGGGTGAGTCCCCCAGATCTCAGTGGTTCTTGGTGTTGTTTTTTAACAAAGCAGTGATCCTAGAAGATGAAGTCGTCTGACAGAAATCGCCGCCTATCAAACCGCGTAGATACTTGCTGCAGTTTTCAACAAAGCAGCCTGGTCGTAGCAGAGAGGGGACATTAATATTCAGAATACATTAAAGCAAATTGCCGTAGTGTTCATTTATGGCAATGGAGACCATTCAACCGTGATGGATTCATGTCCCCGGAAGGATCCAGGGCCAAGCTATCTAAGGCGGCTGTGTACAGGTAGGCAAATGAACCTGGATCCCCTGTGGGGAAGTGGCCCACCCTGTGTAACCATAGGGCCAGGTGGGTCCAGGCTTACATCATTCTTTTCCAGTATCCTCTGTGTCTTCTGGCTGTTGCGGATATGTCCAGCTACAAGCTCCTGATCCGGTTACTCTATCGCCATTTCCTCCCATGTGTAACGAATGGCAGTTGCCGGCCCGAGGTTAGTCATGTAAGGTTTCCCGCGATGATATAACAATGGCGGAAATGCGGGAAGGAACCTGGGCAGTTGATAAGAGGGAGGGAAGGAGCCACTTCCAATAAAGAAACCAGCCCACACCGAAAAATCGAGCGTCAACTTGGTTCAGCGGTATGGGAGTTCGCCCTCGTGGAGAAATGGTAACTCATCAGACTCCTAATCTGAGGATTGCGGTAAGCCTTTTCCCGCCCCAACTGGGCATTGTCATCAAAAAACTAATAGTAGTATTCAGGGTTCGAGTCCCGTCGGGGGTGCTTTTTTTTTTTGTTCTTCTCATTTTACCAAGTTTATCTCTTTTGCTTTGCCTCCCATATTAAATAAAGTGTCTGACCCTACATACGCGCTTTGATCCCAACAAACTGGGAATAATACTGCTTTGTTCTGCCCTTTTCAACGCTGCACTATAGAACCTCACGATTCTTTTCTTCATGACAAGCGCAATAACAGCATTGGCCATTCGCAATATTTGCACGACTTTATATATAATAGACGTACAACCACTTCTATATTATGGCAAATCATTCGACGATTATATCCAAAACAATGTACAGCATATATACCAAGAATCCAGAGCGTTACAGCTCCTTTTTCTCCTCTTCAACACTCTTTGACTTCGCCCTCACGGATCCAGGTGGTGTCTTGAGCCCGAAGAAAACCAGCAGAACTACGGCAGCAATGCCGGTGGCACCCATCCCGTACGCAACTTCACGACCCGCCCACCAGTACACGCTGGTGAACAGCACCGGGCCCAAGCCTCTCCCAAGCTGGCCCCAGCTCCTAAGAATTCCCAGCTTACCCCCGCGCTCGCTCTCATTCGCCTCAAAGCTGCTCAGCGCATTCAGACCCGTCACCACCGTCGCCGATGTGGCCGCCAAGTACGTGGCCGCCAAGTAGAGAGCAGGCACCGTCGAGGTGCGTCCAAGCAGCACAAACGCAATGAGGCATGCCGCCACGCCTATCCTGACAGAGACCAGGGGAGGGAGACGGCGGGTCACACCGCCTTGCAACAGCGAGGCGATCAGCCCCACGTAGCCGAGCAGCCGTCCGTTCTTGGCGGAGCTGTAGCCGAAGAGATCGTATGTCATGAAGGGGAGGGAGAACTCCATGCCGGAGAAGAAGAGCAGGAATGTCATGTGCACGAGGTTGAGGAGGAAGTGTGAGTTCGTCCTCTGGGCCAGGACAGGGGTGGTGGTCTGGGCCGGGGTCCCTTTATCCGACTCTTCCTCGGGGGTAGCAGCAGCAGTCGCGATCTCAGGCGTTACCATGGACGGCAGGGTCTCGGGCAGGTTAAAGTACAGGTAGACGGTTTCTGTGATGATGAGGAAGAGCGACACGCCGGCGGCCGTGGCGAAGGGATTGGCGGCGACGGTGGCAATGGTGCTCAGCCAGGCGCCCAGCGCCGGACCAAAAGTGAAGGCGATGGAGAAGCAGGCACCGATGAGCGCCATAGTGGAGCCCCGGCTGTTCTCGTCTGAGATGTCGGTCGCGATGGCCGTGGCGAGCTGCACGTTGCCTTCGGACAGGCCGCCGACGATGCGCGACGCCAGGAAGGTACGGAAGTCGGTGGCCATCACCCAAAGCAGCACCGACAAGATATTACCTGCCATGCTGGCGAGCAGGGCGTTGCGCCGGCCATAGCGGTCAGAGAGGTGGCCGATGACGGGGGAGGCAACTGCCTGGAGGAGACTATATGAAGATGGTTAGGACTGGGGTGTAATAGTTGTTAGCCGGGGGGCTGTCGACATACGAGAAGAGGCTCCCAAGGGCACCGCCTAGTAGAACAATATCGTATCGGGAGTCAATTGGGCGCGCAAAGGCGGCCTTGTATGTGTTGAGGTACCCTAAGATGCTCGAGAGCAGAGTCGTGGATGGTGGGGCAGATGCATCAAGGGGGGCTTCGACGTTGCGGTAGAACTCGAGCAGCTTTGGGAACAGTGGGAGGATGAAAGTGAAGGATATCTAGCGTCCACTGTCAGTCTGGGGCACGTTGGTGTCCAGGTGAATCAACAACGAATGGGTAGATGCGACTTGCTAGATCTAGGAGCAGTGAAACAAAGATGACTTTCAGGACCCTCTTGCGGGTGGCAGCAGCAACCGGTAGTGCCATCCCTGCGAACTGGTCCAAGAGCTTCTGAAAGCTGTTGGCTATGAGGGGGAGGGGGAGGGTGTTGAAATTGACGCGAATGCTTCGTTTCTTTAGTCCAGTTACTCGGGGGCGTCGACCGTTGGGAGAAGGGTAGGGAAAATATACAGAAGGCCAATGGAAGTCTATCTATCACGACCGGCACGTAGAGAGAACAATCCGGGGTACCGCTAAAAGAGAACCGACGAGCGAGAGAAGCGAATTAAAGTCTAAAAAAAAAATTAGGTGAGCGAGAGGCGTTGCAGCATCCCACTATCGACAACGTGTTGAGAGAGAGAGAGTGCAGGGAGGGTGCAGGTACCAACTGTCAGGGCACCGGACGCCAAGATCCGCTTTCCTGGTAAGCCACATGGATATATTGCCCCGCAATCTAGCCACAATGATCAACTATGCAGAATGGGGACACCACAAATGGCAGCTTGTGATGTCGATCTTTCAACCTTCAGGGAATACGCAAATCCATGGGGCGCCGAGATACGCTTTGCATTCGAATGGGCTGCATCGAATTCCTGTGAGGCTGAGGCCAGCTGAACCGGGGAGGCGAATACGCGAGGGTCGAACTGAGATGCGGGCATGCCCACCAATGTACTGCGTACCTACTACTTCAGGTACGAAGCGAAGAGCGTACGCAGATGCACAACTCCCCGTGCTGGACGGCCCGCTGATGGCTCCCGCATCGCATCTTATCTGGGCTTGAAATTTGGAATTGACATGTTATCTAAGAGGACTTTTCCCTCTGTCTGTTCGCTGGTGCGTTGTCACACCGTTCAACATCCTGTACCTGTCAAGTGCTTGCACTGACGCCAAGCCAAAAGCGGTTACTAGACTTAGCAGCTTGCCCGAATTTTCTAAAGCTTCCATTGCATCTCCAAAATACTGACAGTAGCCCTTTTCCTCCATCAAACACGGGATGACGACCATCCATTTCTCTGACCAGTAGGTGGGATTCATTATTTACGCATCGGACCGAGCGAGCCGAAACGATTCTGGACGGGTCCTTTAACACTGAAAGCACACGTACGATTATCAAGTACATTCCTTTGCTTTTGACAATACGCGGCATCCCCACGCTGGCCTTCAATTTCTGTTTTTCGACTTCGAAGCACTTTGCTCTCTTCAAAGCACCTACCTCAACATGGAGGAAGCAGGCGGGCATTTAGTAATGTCCCTCTAATCCTTTCATTTCATTTCAATATATGCCATTCTTCGCCTCGAACGTTCCCATTGCTTTCGAGATCGCTCTTCTCTTTTCCCGAGGGCCATCATAGTGTGAAGGAACTCAAGATGCTGCGAAGTCAGCCACTCTAGGCGACCCGGAGGTGGGGGACAGAGGGACGGAGGGACGAAGGGACAGGGCCATGCTTGTTGCATGAAGCGGCTGCTCGGCTGAGTCCCTTATTATCCCACAGCGCACGCACTATACCTATCCCCGATACGCGAATCGCAAAATATATTGCTACCCCCTTTTCCCATGATATTTGTCACCAAAGACCGGTCCAGCCACCTGGCCTCCTGAGGCGATCTGGCTCGCCAGTCAAACTAAGCTGTTGGCGCCGAACATGACAAACGCATCCATCTTTTATGGACAGCTTCGTCAAGACCAGCCAAGTGCCGACAAACGCCGCATCTTTGGATGGTGTTAGCTCCATGCACATGCAAGGGACGGACACGACAGCTCGTCTTTCCGCGCCAGTGTGCGCCATCCGAAGCCACCAGGAACAAGATCTAAGCGCACATGTCAGAACATGCAAAGAGTAAGGATCGATCGGCTTAAAACCTTAATCCGCGCCGATCAACAGAGCCCCTTTATTATTGTGTCTCTGTGTAGTTGGTTCTATGTCATGACTTGGTTGTCTCACACCCCTCACTATGTGCATAGCTCCTTTACTCAGCCAGACTCGTGTGTATTGTTGCCACACATCGCCGTGTTTCTAGCACCATGTTTACATGTCAGTCATAGGTCCGACTTTGCAACCGGCGCCATGTAGTCTCTTGTCTACCCCCTGAGTCCGCACCATTCGGACCCGGGGACTGCTGATCGAGCTTGTAACTTGTCTCATCACCCCATGTGCCATAGCCTTAGTCAACGGGTAGAGATGGAAGAGATGGGTCTTTAAAGGGAACAGTCATCCCCAAGTCCATTTTCAACTTCTTTCTTATCCCAGTGTGCGCAATACCACTCATCCATCCCTGTCTCATCACTTAGGTACGACTTTTCGCGCTTGAAGAAGCTATCGCCGATACACTGCGACCATCAGGACAACCAGGATGAAGACTGCCGTTTCCTCCATTGCCTTCGCTGCGAGCGTGGCCGCCGTAGGTGAAAAATGGGGCAGTGACGGGTTGGAACCAACCAGCAGACCGTATGACACCGCCCCGGCGAACTGGCCTTCCACCTGGGTTCCGAACCAGTGGACCACGAGCACCATCTACGCCACTCAAGTTCACACAGTCACCAGCTGTGGCCCGACGGTGACCAACTGCCCAGCTCACAGCACTGTCGAAACCACTGTGATCGTCCCGGTCAGCACCACCATCTGCCCCGTGACCGAGAAGGCCGTATCGGCCCCACCAGCATCGGCAGCCCCCGCTTCCTCGGCCCATTTCCCGGCCTCTGCTGCACCGGCAGCTCCTTTCCCGGCTCCGGCTGGGGCTCCCGCCTGGGTTTCAAGCTGGAAGCCTGCCTCTGTGCTACTTGTCACTGCCCCCTCGGCTGGACCTTCGCACCGACCAGCAGCTCCGCTGGTCGCCCCCCCGGTGGCGGCTCCTTCGGCCGGCCCGCACGCACCTCCAGCTGCCGCCGCTGGCGCCGCCCACCCCTCCGCTGGCATTCCATACGCCCCCTCGGCTGCTACTGGTGGTGCTCCTCCTGCCGTCTCCGTCTCGCATGCCCCCCCGGCCCCCGTCGGTGTCCCCTCGTATGCTGCTCCAGCGGCGCCAGTCGTCTCCAAAATCTGGACCCCTCCCGCGCCCGTCGGCGTCCCTGCCGCGCCAAAGTCTGTCGGCGGGGTGGGCACTGTCCACGCCCCTTCGCCGACGAACCCCGTAAAGCCCGCCTTCACTGCTGGCGCGGCGCGAAGCGCTGAGCTTGCCGGTGGTGCTCTTGCCGCGGTGGCGGTGGCGGCAGCTCTCCTTTAGGCTGGCTCCTCTTTGCCGACTGGAAGATTCCAAGTGAACGGCAGAAGAAATCTACACTCTTGGTAGGAACAAACCAGACTTCAAAAGCATGGTG
Organism: Bombardia bombarda; assembly: GCA_030512295.1. Taxonomy (NCBI): domain Eukaryota; kingdom Fungi; phylum Ascomycota; class Sordariomycetes; order Sordariales; family Lasiosphaeriaceae; genus Bombardia; species Bombardia bombarda. Next base: position 665,988 of record JAULSR010000006.1, on the reverse strand, counting down.
ATTGGAAGCATGAGGCAGACTCGGTGGAGGAAAATAGAAAATTGTGGAAACAAGACCGGTTGGTTCATAATCAAGAGAAGGTCAGAAAAAAAATACGGCCACCTATATTCCCCTTTCCATTTGTTCCTACTTCTTTTAAATATTGTATTTTCTTTCTCTTATAGAAAAGTGGCTTGGAACACGGGCCTTGGTCTTTCCACCTACCAAAGGCGCTACCCTTCTAGATAGCATTTCGATTTTTATTTTATAGATGTAACTAATAATTCCTTTTGTGTTCTACTGCCATCTCTTTCTTGCCCCTTTTTGTTGTGACTTATGTGCAAGTGATTCATTGATGCAAGCTTGGTGGCTTGGTACTAGACCTGACCTGATGTAAGAGATTGAGACGTTATGAAGAGCTGCTGGTCTTAGGTCTTCATCTTATTTCATTTCCCTTTCCGGGACGAGGGCATGGACAGTTACATCATCGCAAATGCACTGTTTGTTCGCCCGTTCACCGCTACTGCGGCTTCCCACCTGGAAGAAATAAACAGCATTTCAACTGGGTTGAGCACGCGTCTTGTTCCCTCCAGAATCTCAGGCGATCGCCACTATCACAACAAGGTTGAGTGAGGTTAATTATCGAGCTGATAGTATCGACATGGCATCCGGTATTGCTATGACGACTCCTCCGCCATATGAAAGCATTATTAACTTCTCCCTTCTTTCTGTTATTGGGATATTACCGGTGATCCAAAAGAATTGAGCGTGCTTAGCCCCTCCAAACATATTGGCTCGGATAAAGCCAAAAGGATGAAGCCAAAGTCGGCTTTCCTGGCAGTGACGGATTTGGCCATTTCCTTCTGAGGAACTACCCTCGCCCAAAGGAGGCCACACCAATGTACTTTTAGGTGAGAGGTTGGACTATTTCGCAGAACGAACCATCATCAGCGTCAATTGTGGTGACGTGGCTCAGATGTACGGTGAGTACTACCTTGTAACCATGGTTAGCATATAATGACAAAAATCGTAGAAACGTAAAGAAAACAAGCGATAAATCGAAACATACCTCTTTGGCCCATCACAATCCATCATGACTCCACATTGTCGCCGCCGCCTTATTCCATTCTCTCAACCCATCTCAAGAATCCGCGCGCTTTTGTTGGTACGTCCTCTAGACAGCCGCCAACCTCTTAGTCACGTCATCCACTCGACTCGCGCCACCCAGCAGCTCCCTGGGCGCGTCGCGGTCCCGGCCGTTGTCGCCGACCGCGACCAGCTTGAGGACCTCGCCGTCATCGCCCATGACCAGACGCCCGATGCGCCCGTCGGCCCACTCAATCGTGACCTGCTTCGCCTCGGCATCGGCAGTGCTGATGTCGACGAGCCGCTCGCCATCGTCGTCGGTGGCAGTTTCTGGCCTCTTGTGCCCTAGACCAGCGGCCTTGCGCAGGTCGGCCACGACACCAAGACGATGATGGTAGCGCACGATTTCGCGGCGCAGCGAGCGCGCAAAGCGGGCTAGGTCCTGGTTGGACGGCTGCTGCTGGTCGTTGTTGTTGTTGTTGTTGTTGTTGTTGTTGTTGTTGTTGTTGTTGTTGTCGTTATCATCGTTATTGTCGGCGTCTGCGTTGCGGGTCTTGGGTGGCGGGGGAGGGGGCAGGTGACGTGCGGCCAGGCCGGGGAGCGGGATGCATGGCGGGACGGTGTGGCGGTGCAGACGGAGGTGACGGCTGCCGGCTGGGTAGGGGCGGTTGAGCAGGACGTAGTAAGGGCGGAGGAACTTGGCGCGGCTGACGACCTCGATGCGGATGCCGAGGACGGCGCCGCCGTCGACGGCGTTGGGGTTCGGGTCACGCACCCGGAAGGTGGTGATGCCGGCGCAGGTGCGGTAGAGGCATTGCTGGTTGTGCGCTTGCTGGGCCTCGGACCGGGCGAGGAGCTTTTGGCCAAAGGGGTTGTTGTCTTCTGCTGCCAGAGTGAGGGCGGTGCTTTCTGTGAAAAGCTGGCGTGTTGAGGGGGACGCGATGAGCGTCGATGTTTGCAGGCGCACTTGCTTCTTCAAGCCTGAGACTGTGAGAGGGATTTTTGTTAGTTGTTGACTTTGGTTCTTCTTAAAAAGTGGGCAGTGGAATTGTTACTTTTTGCTTGGAGATTCTCAATCTCATCGTCAAGGGCTGACGCCATGTCGACTCGCGACGCGTCTTAAGCGGTTTATGATCAATATTTTGCCCACACAACAGGGGGGGAGTGAGATGGGTTCTGTAGTATGATATCGATAAAAATCGGCGTCTCGTATATTGTGAAGGAGTGAGCGAAAGTAGAATGTCATATCACTACATCTTTTATGAGCCTCAGCGCACACATGTAATGGGAGCCACGGTTCATAGCAGACCTTGGCGTTTACTTCCTACACAATTTAGTGTGCACACACTGACGTGGTGGGGCCACAGATCCCAGTGGACCATGCCGTGCCTCAAGCGTGCCTAACGGCCTGGTTGGTCCCGTCTCCTCGCCTTATCGATAAGCTCCGCATTCCCCAGGAACCAGGCTCCCAGGCTTCCTAGGCCTGCCAGAGCGGCGTGAAACCTGGAAGCTCAACACCCTGGCTTCCATGCTTCCATGCTTGGAGCTGCCATTCGCATCCAGCTTGGACGTGTTGGTAGATGGGATTGAAGTCTACCGTAGTCTTAAAAACCCCGTATAAAGTATCGTGAATTACTTGCACCCTCTTCTTCACCTTGCCCAGCACCACAGCATCGAGATGTCCATGTCCATGGAGCTAGCTTCCTGATCCTGCCTAGTGGGCTGCCCTGTGATGTAGCCTCTCATCAGGCCTTAATTTTTGTACTAAATAAACATTTGCCACCAAGCAAACAGGAACCCCAACCCCGAGCCAGTCGAAAGGCCACGTTCTATCCCCAATCCCCACGATCGAAACCCAGCCGGGTGCCGGGGGCTGTTGAAGAAGAACCTCCACGACGTCCTGGGCCCATGACTCGAGCCCAGTCTAGACCTAATCCCTAATCCATCCTCTGAATTTTACGTGTCTGCCTGCCTGCCTTGGATCTCTAAAGAGGCCACTTTCCTTCTGGAGACCGCTCTCCATCGCCATCGTCATCGCTCCGTTCCACGCGCCGCGCATTTTCCTGGGACACGCAACCCTCTGCGCGCCCCTTTCTTGTCTCTCGTTAAGCCAGCGATTTCAGATGCCAAAGTAGGATAGGTAGTCATTACTTGTCGCGTCTAGCACAACTCTCATTCCACACACACGAAGAAAAAAGAACGACCGCCACCCCTGACCAAAGGGGAGTTACACATACGCCAAGCGAACGACGTCTGACGCCGCCCTCTTGTCCACCCACACCACCCCTCTAGGCCCAGCGCCAACGACAAATACGCGACCCCTCGGCGATTCGCTTCCAAGCACGCAACATAAACACCTATGGGTACCCGAGCTCGTCGCGCAAAATCGCCGACGCAAATCGGAAAGCCCCCCAAGCCCTCGAAAGAGGCAGCTGGGACCAACGGCCACGCCAGCCGCGGCAGCACCGCCACTGCTGCAATGAACCAGAACGTCGAGCTCCTCCGGCGCAACATACCCCAGGACTCGTCGAGCGCCGTCACGGCAAACCTCATGTCCCGCGACTCCTTCTCCCTCGACGACCCGGTCCCCAAGACCCCGACGGCCAACAACCATGGCTTCTTTGACCTCCCCAAGCGCGACCAAAAGAACTTTGGCCTCCTGGTCCTCCTCTACTTTCTCCAGGGCATCCCCCTCGGCCTGGCCACGGGCTCGGTCCCCTTCCTCCTCAAGAACCACATGTCATACGGCGAGATCGGCATCTTCAGTCTGGCGTCGTACCCCTACTCCCTGAAGCTGCTATGGAGTCCCATCGTCGACGCCATGTGGAGCCCCAAGGTCGGCCGGAGGAAGAGCTGGATTCTGCCCATCCAGCTGCTGTCGGGCATCGGCATGCTGTGGCTGGGGTCCGAGGTCGAGGGCATGATGGCGTTGACGGGCAAGCCGGGCGGCCCCACCGTCTGGGGCTTCACCTACTGGTGGTTCTTCCTCGTCCTCATGTGCGCCACCCAGGACATCGCCGTTGACGGCTGGGCCCTGACGTTGCTGACCCCGGGCAACGTCTCGTACGCGTCGACGGCCCAGACGGTCGGCCTCACGGCCGGCCAGTTCCTCTCCTACACCGTCTTCCTCGCCTTCCACTCCAAGGACTTCGCCAACAGATGGTTCCGTGCCGAGCCGCTCGAGCACGGCCTCATGAGCTTGGGCGGCTACCTGACCTTTTGGGGCTGGGCCTACATCGCCGTCACCATCGGCCTGGGCCTGTTCAAGCGCGAGGAGAAGACCAAGAACGAGGACGGCATCTGGGACGTCTACAAGATCATGTGGGGCGTCCTCAAGCTCAAGAACATCCAGACTATCATTATCGTCCACCTCATCGCAAAGATTGGCTTCCAGGCCAACGACGGCGTTACAAACCTGAAGCTCCTCGACAAGGGCTTCGGCACCGAGAACATGGCCCTGACCGTCCTCATCGACTTCCCCTTCGAGATCGCCCTCGGCTACTACGCCGGCAAGTGGTCCCAGGAGTTCACCCCCATGCGCCTGTGGTGCTGGGGCTTCATGGGCCGCCTCGTCGCCGCCGTCCTCGCCCAGCTGACCGTCGCCCTCTTCCCCGCCGGCGGCGTCACCTCGTGGTACCTCTTGGTCGTCATCGGCGAGCACATCTTCTCCACCTTCACCAACACGGTCATGTTCGTTGCCGTCTCGGCCTTCCACGCAAATATTGCCGATCCCGTCATTGGCGGCACGTACATGACCCTTCTTGCAACGTAAGTGTGTCCAGGTCATCCCCAGCCACTCACAGGCCACATATACACATACACTCTTGCTAACTTTCTCATAGTGTCTGCAACCTCGGCGGGACATTCCCACGTTTCTTCGTGCTCCGCCTCGTCGACTACTTCACGAGCGCGACGTGCAACCCCCCAGCTTATCCTGACTCCAAGCTGTCTGCCCCTGCCATAACGCAGCCCTTCAGCTGCTCCATTCAGGCAGACAAGGAGCGCTGCCTCGCAGGTGGCGGCACGTGTGACGTGACGCGCGATGGCTACTACATTGTCAACGTCATCTGCGTCGTCCTGGGTGTCGTCACGTTTGCCCTGTTTATTCGCCCCAAGGTCTTGCAGCTGCAGGCCCTGCCCCTGCGTGCGTGGCGGTTGTCACCGTCGTCTCCGTCGTCGTCGGCAAAGTATTGATGAGAGGGTTAATATATAGTAAACGCATAATTGTCTTTTTCGGCATTTGGGGCTTGCCGTCAATGGTATGGCTACTTGTAAATGGAAAGTCGTGAGGTGAAACATCATGATGCCCGATAGTATTCCGTTAATTAGATGTTAGAAAACAAAATACCAATAATTAGTTGTTCACACAGCAAGCACAATAGCTTAGTCTTTGAAAAAGTAAAATCATACTTGGAATCATCTGTCGCGTTCCACTAAATTCTAGAGTATAAGCACACCTAAAGGTTGAGATGGAGACTTTTGATGAAGTTACGATACGGCAATCTAGAATAGACGACTTACACCCGCCCGGGTCACGTGCCGCCACGCCGCTTTTGCCCAGGGCCGCTCAGGCGCTAACCACCCTATGCTCACCCTATGCTCACCCAGCGTAGGCACTAAGGCCGCTGTAGCGCAGCAGTGTTCTGAATAGCTTCAACTATAACCGAGGAGTCCCTGAAATGCCCCCCTGGATATTTGAACCTTGCTGACACTAATAGAAAGGCGCTGATTATTGGCCACGAGCCAACAGCACCTACGCTGTTCAGTAGATCTAGGAGATCGAAACTGGGTATCGAATAACACGCAAGATGTGCTGCGAAGAGTCCATTGAGCAACCCCGAACAGGCGCCTCAATTTTCATCTTCCGAATCCTCAAGCCAACTCATCCTCCGAATCCTCCGCATCCTCCGAATCCTCACACAGGGTGGCACGCCAGATCACTTTACCATCGTGATGCCTATGGAAGTATTGCCCCTTTTCTGCGTCCCATTTCCAATACGCTTGAGCCTCGCTCTGCTGCTTCCAGTGCTCCATTAGCTGATCCCTTATGGCATACGACTGTTTCCTCGCATGATCCTGTCCATTCCTAAGCCCTCTTCGGCCGTCCTTGAGCCCCTGGTGAGAGTCTATGAGGAGTGTTGACTTAATGGGATACTGGTGGTACTTGAGTGTGCCATCCTCCGATGGGGAGGCATAGTGTGCAAACAAGTTGAGAGTAGTGCCGTCTGTGGTGAATGTCGTGATCTCGGCATGACCAGGAAGATCAGGTTTTCCGACAAGCTTCAACGCCTCGTTTCGGGCGTAGACAAGGGCAGCTCCATCATAGGCGCTCTGCAGCCTCGCCATTTCCATATCCTTTCCACGTCCCTTCCATTCCCCGGCAATATGTGGCAATACCAAGGAGCAAGGATCATTGTTATAAAGAACGGCCCCTTTGACATGCTCGTCGACCGGAAATGGGCTGTATGCTGGCATCTCAAGCCCTTCAATATAGTCGGGCTGCGGCGTAGACAACCCACTGTTGAAACCAGCATTTTTCGGGAAACTCGTGAATGCATGGTTGAATACTCGACTGTAATCCTCCATTGGATACTTCTTCAGCAGTTGCGAACCAGCCTCGAACACCATAGTCGCTTCATTACGAGCTCTTCCCACTGTGTTGACATATTCCTTGTACATCGACTCAGTCGGCGAAGCCGTACCGCGAGACTTGATGTATCGTTTGTGGATATCCTTAATGTTTGTGGGAGACTTAGAACAGAGAGGGCCGAGGATGCCGTTTTTGTAGGCCTGGATGGCAAAGCCAGATGATGTTGTCGAAATGGTCTTTGTTGACGATAGCTTAATCTTAGATTCTGAAGCAGCAGACGCCGACGCCTTACTGGCTTCCTTCTTTCCCATTCTGTTGAATTTGGCCAAGTTCTCCCGCGTCAATCGTGGCCGCTTTGGCTGGTGTTTGTTGTCGCTGCCGTCAATCTGTCGTTTCCGCGATAGCGTGGCTGGAGAGATTCGCTCTTCTTCCTCCGCTTCGGGTTGTGTACTCCTCTTCGTCAATCCGGGTTTCTGTCCTTGAAGTCTTGCACTTCGCCTCAAGGGTCCTGTACCTGATACATTAGCATGTTTAACCCGTCTTGCAGACATGATAGAACGCTCACGTCTTTGTGCGTCCGTCCGCGTCAACCACACTCTCTTCGCAGGCAGGGAATCGTTCGTAGATGCTGGGTCCGGTAGCCGTTTGCTGGACTGCAGAGGCGTCGTGTCTTGCGGCTTGGAAACTCTTCCCCTCATGATGAGAAATCGATCTTGTATTATTATTCAGGCCGGCCGACGTAAAGGGCTGGTTAGACCAAATGGCCGGCAATGGGCAAGTCTGTTTTCATTGAGGTGGTCTTCCAACCTGATCGAGTGACACCTAGATTGCATGTGTCCTGCGAGCAAGCACCAACCACTCTTTCATTTGTTGTATATCGGCCGCGTTGTCGTTGAGGTGTATGAGGGCATCGCCGTGCCTTTTATACACTAAATCTTTCATCTTTGTCTACACGTGTTCAATTGGATTAAGATCAGAGGAAATCGGGGGCCAGTCGATGGCTCAAATACCGTATCGCATAAAGAATTGCTTGGTTGCTAGGGCAGTATGAATCCGGGCATTGTCTTGTTGAAAGAACTTCCCCGACTCCGTAATAAGGAAAAAAAGTTTCTTTCAAAGCCTAAATACTATATCTCCATAACACAAAAGTCAGATCTTCCCCCCTTCCAAATCATCTTTTGGATCATTATAGTGACGATTCTTTTGACGTGAACGTTAGAATAGATATACGGCTTTTTCTATTTATCCTTGGGTGTACGAAAGACCCAAATATTCCCTTTGTTTGGCTTGTTTTGAACAGATGCCTCATCACTATAGAAACCAAGGCAAAGCTCTCTTTCTCTCCTTGCCTAAAAACGACGGAAAACTCGTCTTTTTTGAGCCATCAGTTCAGTCAAACCGACTCTCTTTACTGCCCTCCATTTACGACGAAAATCCTTGCCTAGAGCTATCCCCAGAGTGTTCTTTGTTACGCGTACAAGGTTGTATCCTTGGAGCTCCCTCCACGAGATTCTAGGTGACCGCTTAGCCCGTAAACGAATATATCGACGATCTATAGTAAAGAGCTTCATAGGGTGCCCTTGGAGAAGAAAAGATTGAAAGGTTTGGTGTTATTCAAAGCGTTAAAGCGTTTTATTGTGTTGGTCTCCGACCGAAAGAGTGTAGGATGGGCCATGGTGTTTCTGCACATGGATAGAGTTGAATATACCTTGTCGTATGCTCGGAGCCTCGAGCGGAACCGTCATGGGATGCTGTTCAAATGGCGGTCTAGCAATCACAATAGGTACCCGTGATGCCTCCCATGGTTTCGACCGCCAGCCTATCCTCCTAATGGCCGCCTCGTCCAAGACACGGATTCCTGGGCGAAGAATCCATGAGGTAAGATCAGACGGTTGTGATGGCTGCTTGCGCTAGACCATTCTAAACTACTTACAACAACACGATTTCGTCCCTCACCCCGAATGTGGTGAGCGATTGGCTTTAACGGGCTTTATTGTGTGGCAGGATACTACTTCATCGGAAGAAAGTGAAGAATCTTGGGGGCTGAGTGTAACCTCATACTTATCACGGAAGAATTGCCTACAATTAATTTAAGTACTTGAAATTACTTTACATATCCTATAAATTAATACATAAAAAACTTCCGCGCTTAGCGGATCACACCCATTCCTTACAAACTTATGCTTAGGTTTACTTGTTTAATAAACGTAAATTTTTTATTAGGATTCTTCGTTTTATTTAGCTAGGCCGTACCTAAAACATTACGAGTCCACCCTGGTTATTACGTAATTGGGGGAAAACGAACAGCTCAAGGCCGTCCGGCGCTTCGGGCTGCTTGCCCTCAAGTTCAACCCTGGTCGGCGCCTTCGTTTGGGCCACGTTGGGGCTGGAGGATGGTGATGCTTTAGGTTGTCCGTCCCCAAACTCGATCTTGGTCTCCGCATCAGAATCGGCCCTATCACCGTTGGGTAGGTTCACCTGGGGCGCGTATTCTGCTGGTTCCAAAGTGCTTGGCATCCAACTGTCCGAATGATTCTCTTTTTGGCCCTCTTTGCCCTCTGTGCGCATGATCACGTCTTGCATAGCCCCGGTCAACTGCTGTGATAATACAAACTGCCCGGCCCTTGCATCTCTTGGCCTGGACGGACGCGAGATGGCCTTGTTTCCGTGCTCTGGAGCGGGAGACGTCGGCACGGGCGGAGGCGGAGGACGTTTGGCCGCGGTCGGGCGGTTGGTCTGCGTGCCCGTCATGAGTTTCCACTCGTAAATTCCACCGAACCCAATCTGGCCGGCATTTTTAGGCTTCCCCTGGGAGGGAGGATCAGTGGGTTTGTCCAGAGGGTTGGTCGGCCTGCCTGGTTTGACAAATTGCCTCCTGACTGGCCGAGGCGCCTCTCTCCGGAAAATGTCACCGCCGTTCACTAACTTCACTTCCTTTGGCTCGTCGTATAAGCCCCAGTCCCAGGAGACGTCGAAGTTGTAAACTTCCGATTCGTTTGCCACTCGCCCGGCGGCCGGACCCGTCGCCTTGTCGTTAACTGGCGTACAGGTCACAGAAGTTAGTTCGTCTTCCCCGGCAGTCCCTTGGCAAGGCGTGACAGGCAGCTGCGCCATGCAAGAGAGCTTGGGTGTCGCCGGCGCGTCATCCTCCGGAGTTTCCTCCAGGGGCCCGATGCCGCCATCCCCCGAGGTTCCAGTAGTGCTGACCATGTCAATATCGTCAAGATCTCTTAGATCCACAATGTCGTCATTTAGGATGACGGTCTTCGCATTATCGGACTCCCCATCACCAGACTCCACCACATTGTCGCGTTCAAGCACGCAGTACTTTCTCTTGAGGCCCTGTTTTATCTGTGTCTCTGTAAGGGGCCAATTTGTCCAAGGTAGGCCCAGACCGGCCGGGGAGGTTTGGTCGCGCATCTGGCTTTGGTCAAGTCTCCGTATAAATTGATCCACGGACCACCGTGCTCCGGGGTCTCGCAAAAGCATCCCCCTAAGAAGGGGTCTGTACTTCGGATCGCATTTCTCCTCAATGAGTCGATCAACAAGTTTCATCCACTCCTGTACTTCGGAAGACGAGCGCGGCCACCATTTGCCCAGTAGGCGGTCGCGGCTGGGTTCGTACTTCGTAAATAGGCGCAAAAGCAGAACCCCGAGAGAGAAGATGTCGGCCTTCTCGTTGTAACGCTTCCCATCCAGGATCTCAGGCGCGCAGTAAAACGGCGTCCCAGTCAGTACCTTCATGAGGCGGTGAGTAGACGCCACATCGCTATGGTCGGTGTATAAGGCGAACCACTGGCACTTGTCGCAGTACTTGACGATCCGCAGCAGCACATTGCCAGGCTTGATATCGCGGTGCATTTTGCCGTTCTCGTTATAGTGTTGTAAACCGCTCAGGAGTTGCGCGGCTAGGTCCTTCGCGTCGATGGGAAAGGGTAGGTCTTTTTGGTCGAGGCAGTAGGGCTGACGTTTCTCGATGAGCCACTCTCTGCTACGACCAGTGAGATCGTAGGCTATGTCGACAATCGGGTTGACGTGAGGCTAGCAAAAACTCAACCGCGTCAGCAGGCGCCAGTCCAGAATGTGCGTTACCGCTCGAGGGTCGCGAGCAGAGAAAATAGGAAAGGAAAAGAGGGAAATACTTACGTGTGGCTGATTGACACCAAAGTTCCATTCCTCTTCCAGCATTTCTCTATGCCTCTGCCTTGACTCGGGATCGTCACCCTTTCGTCTAAGCTCCTTTGCGACCAGCTCCACCTCATGGGGGTCGGGTTGGAGCTCGTCGGGCTGTTGTTGCTGCATGGGGTTGTGCTCTGACCCGTTTTGCTGGGGACAAAGATCACTGATATTTTTGACAGAAAACACGTCTCTGTGAGCACCGCTCGAGATGTAGCCGCTGCTGATACGAGTTTTGGTTTTGAGGGGATACATAATGTCGCGCGGCTTCTCGCCACTTCTCCGCGGCTCCCCGCCACTTTCCCCTGGCATCTCTGACATCGCACCGTGGTGCCAGCCGTCTGACCGTCTTGGTGGTATGGTGAAGGAATGGCACAGTATGGCACCATCAAGTGGAATAGCGACATGCATCTCTCCGCGCCATGGTTCCGACTCCTCGTCAATCGTGTCGTCGGTCTTGTGCGGCACCTTGTCGAGAGGCGGTCTCCAGACGTGCCTCCGATTGAGATCGATGAATTCTTATGCGAACTTGCCCTCGATGCCACCAATAAATAACGCTATGTCGCCGAGGCCGACACCAAGGGCCGTCGGGTCTTTGACAGGGGTTCCGGGTTCCGTGTCGCCAGCGTCGCTCTCAGCGTATTTAAATAATGTCATTGTTACCGTGGTCCTCGTCTAGAGGAGACATGCAAGAAGGAGTGCGGTGCGATCGAGAGTAGGGTAGGTTGGGGGTTGGATGCGGATAGGTTGCGAATAGGTTGAGAATAGGTTGCGAATAGGTCAATCCAACATGACTTCACGAGTTGTGTTGAAGGAGAAAGAGGAAGAGAGGAACAGGAAAAGAGATAAAGAGCCCGGGGATAGAGCGGACGGCTAGCCGCCTTAATAAGCTGACTCTGTTGACGGATCCCACTCAGCATACCCGAGGGGCCGTAGTTGAGAGGGTGAGCGACGCGCCGCTTCTCTGGCTCGGGGGTGCCTCCCCAATCGGTACCGCCTCGGGGATTCTCGGCCACGCCTCGCTTGCGGGGATCTTCTGGGCAACGATCGACTGATATGATCACACCCCGATGGCCCGTTTGCTGCGAAGTTCGTAATCTCCGATGGTGGGTTTGGGTTTATTTTTTCGTGCCGATTTTCGCACTCCCCCAGGTCGGCGCGGTTCGTCGGCCGCTTTTGTCTTCGTTCCCGCACCCCTACGTGAGGCTCGCGTAGAGGCTCGCATAGAGGAGACGGGTCCCCTCGCTCAAGGTCATCGTGGTCGGCACCCTGCCCGAAGCAGACTCTAGGGAGGCAGCTAAGCCCGGCTCCTCCTCCCTCACCGGTGCGAGAGGCTCCTGCTGCTCAGACTCCCGCTGCTCAGGTTCCTGCTGCTCGGGCTTCTTTGCGCTTCTCTGCTTTCTCTTTGTCCAGCCGTTGCCCTTGGGACGCCTCGCCTTCTTCTGCACGCCGGCGTAAGAAATTCCCTTGGAAACTCTCTTAAAAACCACCCTGGAATGTGGAGAGGGGCGGTTGGTGGAACGCGGTGCGAGGGGTACTGGTGAAATGTGTGTAGATGGTGCAGGCTCCGGGTCGTCCTCCGGGTCGTCCCATTTGAAGCTCGACCTCTCCGTCTCTTCTTTGAGGCCTTCTTGGAAGCCTACTTCCTTGTCCCAATACTCCTTCTCAGTCTAAGGTATCCTGGATCGTGCATTCTCAACGTCGTTGGATGCCATACCCAAGTCCAATAACACTCCATTCAGACCATCTGTCGTTTTGTGTAGTTGTAGCTTCAATCATGTTCAGTTGCATTCTGATACCGACTCCCCAGTATGGCAGTTCTCGAATTCGCTCTCGCCGCTTCTGTTCCACAACCTTCGGGTCCTTGCCCCCCATCCCTGGAACATGAGGAACTCGCAGTTCTCTTTGGAGGAATTGTCGGGCACATTATGATAGTAGGTAGGCGTCCGATCTTGCAATTGCCGAGCAGCTTCTTCGAGGGCCGAGAAATGCGTATGAGGAGTTCGGGGACTCGCAGGCTCCGACATTGCGAGCCTCTGAGGCGCAGAATAGAGACAAAGCTGCAGAATCAAGAACAAGATCGCAAATAGGCTAGCCGCCGCGGCCATTCGGATCTCGAGTGACGGGTCGGTCGAAGGCAAATTGGCAGGAAGACCGAAGTATTTCTCGCGGACGGTTTCGCAGTCGTGCTTTCATAGTCGTAGTGGGTGACGGCTTGTTGTTTGATTGATAGATAGATGTCAGTTAGGTGTAGAATGTGAAGATGTGATCGTAGAGTGAGCTTTGGAGAAAAAAAAAATTGGTACGAAGTAAGATTGTCAAATCAGATGCACCATTTCCGATCCCTTCAGGTCGCCGCCGATCAGACTGAACACCCGAGGTGCACGTCCGTCTTGGCACACCATGAACCGGGTCTAAAGCACGGGGCGGCAAGTCCCCTTATCCCTAACAACCTAAGTACCGACAAATTATTTCTACATCCTCCGTCCGTAAAGCGTGTAATTCGGACAGATTCGCAGTTATGACTGTCGGGAATATGAAATACGGCTCGGAGTTATCGGATTGTGGTCTTTTGGAAGAGAAGTGGCTGTGCTTTGGGTGTTTTATGTATTGGTAGGGTCGGATGGATCACGGTAGTGTTACTGCGGTGGGAACTAGATGGGATATCAAGACCACCCAGAGCGCGTGTCCTGAAGCCCGGGCTGGATCAACTCATGACCACAAGACATAGTGCAACCAACACGGCAGCCGGACATTGCACAAAGAACATGGCTGCGCAAGGGGCTTGGCCGAAATGATTGCGATTCTCGGTCCGGTTCCGGACGCACTGGTCCGGCGGGAGCGACAGATGCGGCGTTGGCAGTGGAGTCCCCCATCCACAACGCCCAAAGCAAGCTGTCAGGCTCTAATACAGTTGGGGTGTCCTCGCTCGTTATCCCCATGTTGTAGTGTTGGCATATGTTACGCAGCGCGAAGAGCAAACTTAAAAGACGGTTACAAAGAGCAACCCGACTTTGATACTCTACCATGCAAATAAATATTGTCACGAACTGGCATACATTAAGGTTCAAATATTCAGAATTCCCGTTAGGGGCTATCTAACGGCTAAGCAGGTGGCAAAGCCGTTTGACACAAGAGTCTTAAAAGCCCTTGATCAAACTTGCAAATCTCCCTTCCCACTTCACACGCATCCTTAGAAGCCTCATCCGAAAATTCCTATCATCTATGATCTCGTAGCAGAGTTGTCCCAAATATCAGCGCATAGCAAAATCGGCGATAATTGATTCATCCCGTAACATGACAACGATTTGCGCAAAGGCATCTCACCAGCCGCCATCTTCGTCATCAGCAGCACCCGTGGCCGCATGGTCCGTGGTTGCCTCACCACCATCATTGTTACCGGCGTCGCTTCCGTCAACAGTAGTCTCCGCGTCATCGAAGTCTGAGTCAGCTTCAAACTTGAGGTGTTCTCTCGCAGCGCCCTCTGGCACGTACTGCTCAAGAAAGTCTGGGATCTCCTGATCTGTTTCAAGGAGCGTGCGGGTTAACACGGATGCAATAGGCTCATCCCTCTCGTTGTAGAAGGATGTGGCCAAGCCACGATGACCGATGCGTCCGGTTCGACCTATTCTCATTAGAAATCATGGAAGCAAAAATGACGCGCAACATGAAGCTTACCGATTCGATGCGTGTACTCCTCGATTCCACCATAGGCAGTCGACGGTAAATCGTAATTGATAACGTGCATGACGTTGCGCACATCAATACCGCGAGCAGAAACTCCAGTGGCGATAAGCACAGGTGATTCTCCCTTGCGAAAAGCACGCATCGATGCCTCTCGCTCCTTTTGTGTGCGATCAGCATGCATAGATGTGCAGGGGACGCCTTGGTTGAAAAGGAAGTCGTCCAACTCGTCAGCAGCGCGTTTGCTATTGACGAATATCATGGTTCTGGTCGGTGGAAGTGATTGCAGGAGATCAATCAGTGCCTTTTTCTTCATGAAGGAATCAACGAAGATGATGTTTTGCTTGATGTTTTTGTGCGTGCTACCCGCACGCCCAACACGGAGCCGAACATGATCCTCAGCGAGATGCGACTTGGCGAGTTCACGAGTTGACTTGGGAAACGTAGCTGAAAACAACATATACTTGATGTTGCCTTCCTCCTGTTCTGTTCATGAATTAGATAAAGCTCCTGAGACAAAGTGATCAATTACAGTAGACTTACCACCACCAGACAGGATTTTCTGAAACTCGTCCTGCCAGTCATCGTGAAGCATCTCATCCGCCTCGTCAATAACCATGTATCGAACACGACGAAGGGTCAGGGCATCCGGTCGATCCATGAAATCAATCAGACGACCCGGCGAAGCGACCAGAATGTCGCAGCCCTTTTGGAGCTGCTCGATCTGATCCCGAATGGGGCCACCGCCGTAGACGACGCAAGGCCGCAGCATGGTACGGTAGCAGAACTTCCGGGCTTCGTTGAAGATTTGCACGGCAAGCTCGCGGGCTGGGCAAACGATGACCACAAGGGGTTCGGCTCGGACCATGGAGTCAACACCTGGACGATAGGTCGCCGGGTTTGGCCGAGGAGCCGCCAGCTTCTTTGCCTTGCCCACTAGCTTATTCAGGATCGGAATAAGATATGCAGCAGTTTTTCCCGAACCTGACAATGGCGAGTGAGTAGAGGTATCAGGAAAATGATGGTGAATGCTACTTACCAGTCTGAGCAATGGCGATCACGTCATAGCCACTCGAGATAGCCGGGATACAATATCGCTGAATAGGAGTTGGGGCATCGTATCCTGCAAGCTCCACGTTCCTGAGCATCACGGGGTGTAGGCCAGCAGATTCAAATGATGCGATGGGATTGACCCGGGCAGGGCCCTCCTGAAAGAGCTCAATCGATGCAATGCTGAAAGAGACGTCAGCAGGCCATTTTGCCTCTGTGAAACGAAAGACTTACGCGCTGAAATCAATGCCATGGTGCTCTCGGTTCTCGGGGTTACCGAAGAGCTGCAGCTCCAATTCAGGATACTCAGGGCCTATGTCTCCGACCTCCCCATCCCACTCATAGATTCGAGCATTTCCGTCCCACGTCTCAGGCCCGTCGGCTGTGTAGTCATACACCTTGGCTTGGACCCAGCCCTCGAGCTGGGGAGGCTGTTTCTGCTCGACGACAAGCGGAGGCTCGGTAATGCCATCGCCTCCACTCTTTTGGGTAATATCAGGAAGCGCATCGCTAAGATCACCAGTGCCCCAAGCATCACCAGCGGCGGCAGGCGGGTTGCCCCAGTCAGCCATCTTGTTGATCAGGCAATGTCGGACGATCTGGATCCAAAGTCAAAAGTGTTAGCAAACAGATCTGATGGTGTGATTTTATTTGAAGATGATTTGACGCGCATAACAGCCGGTTGAGAACGTAGCAGACTGATACGAAAAAAGCAGGAATAAAGGTAATGTGTTGGAAGATGGTGGATGAAGCGCCCCGCTCAGTCTAAGGGCTTGAATGCGAGTTCCTGTCAATGTATTTGAGTGGAGGCCACACGAGGCCTGAGGTGCTTCTGAAACTGGACTGGTTGACAAATGTGATGCCTCGTCGGGTCCGAAGAGGGCTGAAGGAGGAAGTAAGGAATGAAGAATGGCACTAGGCTTTGAAAAGCAGACAACGGCCTTAGTGATGATGTATTCAAGACAAGGGAGTCCTGCTTATTGGAGAGGCAGTATAAAAGAAATGGGAGCAACACTGCCGCAAAAGGCACGCACTGGCAGCTGTGATGATTGGTGAGAAGACACGAAGAAGGGGGTCAAACCTCTAAAATCCGGAGCCGACAATGATGTATGGATGATACTGGCGGGCGGTGGAGGAAGAGCACAAAAACTTGTGGTGAAGGAAGAGGGGGAACCCAGTAGTTGTCAAGAGCAGGTGAAGGAAAAAAATGTGTTGGGCTGTGGGAATTCTGACTGCATGGAAGCACGCCTCTCTTCGCTCGAAGGAAGGAGCGTCCGAGGACAGCAGGTTGGCGGGGCAGGAGGCCAGGTGGAGTAGTGAAGACGACGTGTCTGAACAGGAAAAGGCCCTATGGAGATTCCATGTTATGTGTACGGATGGGATATAATGGGAAAAGATACGTGCCTGCGCGTACTGTCAAGTGAGAGCTGAGCCGGCTGGGAGCTTCAACCGGGCGTGGCAGGTAAGTAAGTTGTCGGTCGGTGGTTGTAAAGAAGTGAACGGTTCAAGGCGAAGTTTGTGGGAGTGCCTACAAGTGAAGGATTTTATGGCTGGGAAGGAGAGGCCGAGCAGTACGCGCCTTCCTCAATATGACGAAGAACCAAAGCGCTCGTCGTCACCACGGGCCGGTCCCACAACTGCCTGCCCGAAGCCCATACGTCGACCTAAATCGGACCACTCACCATAAGGTAGGCAGATGGAGTCGCTGAAATCCAAGGTAGGTACCTTCTCACAACTGGAAATCAGGTACCGATTCACCATGAACAAGGCGGCCCAGTACAGTAGGAGCCTGCTTACGCCCACCTTCCCAAGTACCTTCATTTTAGCATGTTGAAATTTCATCCTTAGGATTTGCATTGTTATTCCCAACAAACTCCGCAACTGATATTACATCCTAAGCTCAGATGAAGACTGGGCGGTCAGCTATGGAATGGGAAATGGTGGCAAACTATCAAGGTGTCCTGACACAAACCTGATGCCTAGCCTTCGATCTGGGATCTTATTGAACAATAACAAAGCATGGTGGAGCCTAGAGAGGTCTCCTTTGCCGTACAGGGCCGACCGAGAAATGGAGAGTCGCGAGATATCTAACGGCACGTCCTGATATACAACATACTGTTACAAAGACCACGAGCACTACTGTTGCCGACTGAAAGATCTGTATAAACGAAATCAAGATAGTACTACTTAACTGTTACAATAGCGGGAGAGACTAACAATAGAAGTCGAGGGTTTGTAAAACAACAAACACACGTCGTCAAGACTAGAAGGTTCGATTAAGGTTCGAGTAACCGGGGGGAGGGTCAGTAATCGGGAAATGACAACACCAATCATAATGTGTTTGGTTGCTGGACAAGGGTTGCCTTTATCACTTGAGAAAACGTAGACACTGTGCATGCTCAGGGGCTCATGAGAGAGCATACCGGAATCCAACTGGGCGACAGTGGATCTCCCATTTGTGGCGCAACAACACATGATCCAATTGAAGGTAACGCCAGAAAATGTAACGATGTAAAATAGGTGAATATATACCAGGGATATCACGGACAACTATGCCGAACGCCCCCAAAACCGTCCCATGCCCCAGGCTATTACTGCTCTGGTTCAGAATTGTTCGCCTTAACCTTGACCTCGCCCTTCAAGGCCCTGTCCAGCGAGGCAGCAGCCCTTCCAACCAAACCGCCCTCCTTCTTAGCGCCATCCATTCCCGTGACGATAGCACTCCTCCATTTCGCGTCAAACACGCGCATTCTCGACATGCGGTTGGGATACATCTCGCTGTCCTCATCTCGAGGCGTCCCAAAAAGGTTCAGATAGGCAAAAGGGTTCGCCGTGGCGGGCAGGCGGTAAATATTGTCCCAGTACGCCCTGGGATCATAAGTAGCCGGAGTCTCCCGCTGGAACCCGATCTGGATAAATTTGGCAAGGAGCTGAATCTGTCTCGCATGCGACTCTGGGCCCTTTCTCGTCCCGAGTGTGGTCTTGGAGGCGGAAGTTGCCGTCCAGCCCTGGTTGCTTATCGCAGAGGTGACGCTGGGGTTCCAGCCGAGCATGGAGCTGAAGCTGTTCAGGGTCTTGAGCCAGCCTCCGGGACAGGAGACAGTCTCGTCTCCCGCGACGTCGAGAAGCCACTCCATGACGTTGAGAGTGTCGTTGCGGACATCGTTTGACAGATGGGTCATGCCGCCCCGGATGTACATGAGAATTTTCTCCACGTGCGGGCTGACTTCAGACGGGGGCAAGACCCGGAAGAGCTTGAGGAGATTGGCGCGCACTGACGAGGCGCTGTCCGACAACAGGGGCAGCAGCTTGGTCAGGAGGCCCGCAGTTCCGACTGGGTTGTTCGGCGGCTTCGCTGAAAGCTGGTTGTAGATGTAAGAAAGCGCATCGCGCCTTTGGTTATCAGGCTTTGCATTGATTGCCAATGACAAGTTCTGCTTGAACTGCTCAAGCAGATCTGTAGCATCCGTCACAAGGGTCTGCTGGTTGACAACAATAGCTACACAACTTTGTCAGAAAAACGAGCACACAATGGTTTTGAGAGAGGAAAGAAGTGTACATTTTGCCTTGAAACTTGTATCTGTGAAGTTGGCGGCCTTGGCTTTTGCTTTTCCGACCTTCAACTTGGCTTTCTGAGGGTGAATTTTAGTGGGGGGCCCGTGAGAGATGGAGACGATTTCACACAAAAGCGCACCTGGAAGTCCTTCTTCTTCTCTTTCTTCTTCCTGTTGCTGGAACCCATCCTGCCCTCATTGATGAACTAGCAGGGCCAGTTGCTTTTACTATCTCCCAACAAGTGGGTGTCGATGGGAATAGGAGGCTCTCACGTGGATGGGTCGACGTTTGGCAGTGAGTGGCGGGCGCAAATTTTAGCGGTGTGAGGCGGCATAATTACCTTACCTATGTACTGTACTGGGCCGGGGTGCATGCATACTAGCCGGGCGGCAAGTTGGGGCAGATTAAGCCCTTGGAGAGAGCTCCAAGCCATGACCTTGTCAGTGAACTACATCCATTGGGTTCCCACCTATCACCAACTGCCCGACGGGAGTAGACGCGAGTTTCGTGTCACTTGCTTTCACATGACTGCCTGCAAACTTTACACACCACAATCGGTCAACGAAAACCTGCCTTGGATTGTGTATTATTTCCTCGATTTAAATGTCTGACTCGGTTTTGGTATGTTTTTCTCATGTCCCCCTCAGGTGTATGTAGCTTGTGTGCCCCCAACTGACCCTAACGGCGTTCGTCCTTGAGCAGGGTGCCGGTGCCGATGCTCTGGAGGAGACCTTGGGCCGTATCACCAAGAAAGCTGGTGTCAAGGCCACCATAGTGCTCGACCGCGCCTCAGGAGCAATTCTGAAGACCAGTGGTCAGATCACGTCGGTTCGCAAGACGAAATCGCTTAGCTCATCCCTGCCCAGCCAAACCACAACCTCTTTCTCGGGTGAAGTTGCCACGAATGCCCCCAGCGACGACCAAGGCGCGGAGGAACTGGCAGCCATGGTATGGACTTTCATCAGCACCGCTGGGAGTCTCGTCCAGGAGCTGGACGCCGAGGTACCGCTCAACATTCGACTAGCACCCCACGGGTACTGGCAACTGACACACGCAGGACGAATTGAAACTGTTGCGGCTGCGAACAAAAAAGCAGGAGCTTGTCATCGTCCCTGACGCCAAATATCTGCTGATTGTGGTTCACGATACCCCTCCGGCGTAGCTGCGTTGAGGCATGTGGGGGTGGAGACACCACCGAGGTAGCGACATGGGGGACATAGTAGCTCGTCTATCTGCTACGAATGCCTCGTTAACGGGCGAAAAACGCGAATGATGAGACATGGCGTCTCGCAGTTAACGTCAAGGGCATTTGTTTTCTTTGGTTGGTGGGCATGGACTAACAAAGTGCACATTGGACTGGAAGGTGTTTGGAATGATACCCCGAGATTGCAGTGCTTTTGAAGGCGGCTGATAAGCCAGGCACGCTGGCGGCAACTTATTGCAGTTGAATTACACCCAAAGCCGCTATAATAATACTACACCACACCCGAACCGTTCTTAGGTTCCGGGAGAAAGGAGACAATCGGAGAAGAATCAATGCAGCGGGAAACGCCGTTAAGGCTTCGCGATGGAAATGAGCCGGGAGATCTTACCCGTCTGCAGGGCTGGATTGTACGAATATATCCTGTACCTACCTTATTCACTGGATCTGGGGTACCACAACCGCTGTGGTGGACCACCCTAACTCTTGCCAAGGCCACAATCGAACTCAGGGCGCTTCTTTAGAATTCAGGCCATGCCATCTCCAGTTTTCGTTAGACAAGCTCTTAGAGTGATACCTGGGTTATTATGCGCAATATGCAACAAAGTCCAACATATCGAATGGTTTGCCACGACTGATACCTGCCTATGTGGCCTGACCAATGAAATCGGTGGTTGCGACGGCAAAACAGAGGTGCAGCCCGCCGGAGAATACAACGCGACGAAACACCCCTCGATCTCGCAACGACGCTTCAGATCCCCGATAAGACCCGGCCTTAGCGAGACGTCTAGAATTCGACGTCCTTTCTTCTAGAGCAGCGCGTTAATGAATGACCTCGACATGACATGAGCCGGACCAAAAACCGGTATTCCCAATGGATGTACCCTAGGCACCTGGACCCAGCAGTGGATACCTTGCTCTTGGATGCACCTTCTATAGGACCTTCCTTCATGTTGATGCGTCAGGCTCCCCCCTCCGCGATTTCTAGGAAAAACCTTAAGCTGTACTACGTCTTCTGATTAGTGGTCTAAGATTAACAGTACAGGCGGCCTTGAATTTGAAACAAGTTAGCTGGTGCATCATCATCCATACATCCTTCCATCCTTGGTTCGCGAGTGGCCCCGAGCTCCCGTCTGACTGTGAGATGGCACAGCTCTCCGAGTTCGCAGAACAGGTGTTGATGCGTTGGCCCGATGGCCTCTTCTTCCACCGGGGATTGGTGGGATGACCGAGTCCTTCCATGTTAAGGTTTGTGATTGAATACTAAGATACCTTAGGTAGGTTAGGTGAGAAGACGCCTGTTTTCTGTCCACCATTGGCTTCCCACTCTCTCCAGCTCCCGTGGGGCAGAGAGAGGGATTGGTAGATGCCAACCTACCTAGTATTTCTAATGGACCTGAGACAACCTAGCCGTGGAGCTTCCTGTGCTCTCTCAAGCTAGCTGCCAACTTAGATCCGCTGTTTTGGAGCCTATCTATGTCAGACCAGACCAGCCCGACGACGGCCTTGCTTGCTTCCATGCTTTTTAACCTTTCTTTTTCTCTGCTTTCCTATAATATTATCTCATACATACCTACATCTGCCTACCCGACCTCCATTCACTTACCCAAGCTGGAGTCCGAGTTGCTCGGCTTACAACTCAAAACTCGGAAACACATAACGACATCATTCGCCCCTCACTTCGACCAGAGGCATATTTGAGTACACCACAGCAGCTTACTCTGTGCGCCCTCAACGGAGGCTGCAACTTGTCGGGTGCCCGCGCACCGCAGGTGCAGTGCATATGGACGCTTGACTGGTCCTCCGTCAATGAGACTTGGTCGGCCGCAGCTCGCGGCGGAACACATCAACAATGCCTTCGTTCTCACTATTAAAAAGATCGCAACGAGAAGCTGGGAGCAAAACGGCGTCCGACACGAAGCTGGTGGGACAGGAAGACAAGAATGAGCCTGATGGAGGAGCAAACGGCTTCGCAGTCGATGATGCAGATGGTGGGGAGAAAAAGGAACGGAGAGGTTCTAAGTCTAAAAGGGAGCTGCTGCATGAGCTCCGCAGCCGACTCGTCGGAGGCGGGAAGGCGACATCAACCGCATCGACCGCATCGACCGCATCGGCCTCGTCGACCTCATCGACCCCTCAGACCCCTCAGCGGGGAAGAGCTGCAAGTGTTTCGCAGCTACGACCTCAGCGAGACGCAGCCGTGGTAAGAAAACGGTCAACTATTTCTCTTTCATGATTCATTATCCCTCACCCACTCATGCAAACCTACCTCGATTTGGTGCTGCAGTTGCATTTGCCTGTCGCCTTGCATGGGTAGAAGAAACCTTAGCTGGCACTCCTTCCCAATTCCCACCTACTGTGTAGTTCTACACTACCTTTTCCCAGCGTACCCCGGTCGTCAATTGGCAGTTGCACTTGGACCCGCAAGAGACAGGCAGTGACGCAGTTGGGGCGTCTGGAGCGTCTGGGCACGCCGCCGACGCACCTTCTGTCTCGTCTCATTGGCAGGCCTACCTAGTCTAGTTCTCTAGTGGCACTTCCAATTCGAGCGGGGCAGGTGGGCTGTCTGTCTGGGACTCTAGGCAGCCCGTTGTCAATCAGTCAA